>CM064867.1:77896690-79106835 GCA_032719365.1 Prinsepia uniflora
CCATATCCATTAAGAGAATCAACTAAGAACTCCCTAAACTCAATTTCCAAATTTTGAAGATAAAATTGGGTTCTCGGGTTACTTACCTCCGCCGTCCACGGCGGCCCGTGCCGTAGCCACCGTTCGACTCGTCTCATTCCACTCTCCACTTTTCATTCACACCTTAGGCACTAATGAGGAGGTTTGGAGGTTGTTCATAGAGGAGGGGTGTTCGGGTTTTATAGAGAAAATGAAGAAGATGATGTTTGACGCGCGGGGAAGAAGGGAGAAAGAGAGAGAGTTTTGGTGATGATGGTCATATGAGATAAGAATGGATGGTGAGGATGAGAGAAAAGGGTAGAGATGGATGGCTAGGATGAGTGGTGGGTGAAAAAATATATATATTATAATACAAGTGGACCAATCACACTTGAGATCCACATTTTGAGGTTAAGGGCCAATAGGATGAGTGACAGTTCCATGGGTCCCACTCAAAAAGTCAACCATTCAGCTTTAGCCAAGTGTCCCAGCCTCGTAATGCATCCATAGTGCAATCGAACTTCCCGTGACCATAACTTTCCCGTTCGACATCCGATTTCGGCGTGCCGCCTTTTTATGGATTCCTATCGACCCAATCTACGTAACGGTCCTCGGCTCTCGGCCATCGGACCTCTTGGGTCAAAAGTCAACATTTTGCCCATGACCAGAGGTAAAACGGTCATTTTGCATCGTCCGTTCGATTTCGCTCAACTAATCACTGATTAACCTTACTAATCCTTCATTAGTCCTTAATCTAATCCCGGAATTCTGGACGGGTCGTTATAGTTAACCCTTATGACACTGAGCAGTTAGAAAGAAGGTTAATGTAGGAAAATGAAGCCAGCCGTTATGACATTACTGTTTGAGCAGTCCAAAATTTGGTTAGACAGTTGTATAAATGCCTCGAATGAGTGAAAAAAAGAAGCTGTGTCTTAATTTTCTAGGTCGAAATAAGCAATTTTTTCCCTAAGGGCGAGCATTTGTTAAACCATGAAACATGAATTAAATGTATTCATAGGTTCAGAAATTAATAGAGATCAATTTGCTAAATTTGATTGGCTGATTGTCGGTCCTTTAAGAAACTTCGTTCTTCTCCTATTATAGGCGGTGAGGAAGCTATCAAGTTGTCAAGTTAGGTCCTGCGTGGGTCTTATGCTACCTTTTTTTCCTTTGGAAACCTCCCTTTTACCTCTGTTTTTTTTCATGTTGTCGATACCACTCATACTTTCTTCTTCTTCACGCTCAAAGTCGCTTGGACTAGACTTGTGTAACGCCCCGAAAATTCGAAGAATGTAATTTTGTAAAATAATAAACGAAATGACGTTTTACCCTTGTACGATCAAATTGTTGACTTTTTGATTGGTAGGTCGAACGGACGTTGATCGATGACCGTGACGTAGTTCGGGAAGTCACGAGTCCATAGACATGTGACACGTCCAATTCCGACGATCAGGGAAAAAAAGGGGGGAAAATGTTGACCTTTTGATTGACCACTAGTTTTCACACAATTCGAGGACCGTTAGGTAGGTCTCAATGCCCTGAGTACGTAGACAGGCGGCACGCTGAAAACGAACATCGGACGGATGAATTACGGGTCTAAAAAGAGGAGGGGCAATTTGGTAATTTTGTGCAGAAGGGTAAAATGGTAATTTGCCAAGGCACAGTTTGAACAGCCGTGGTGAGTGTTGTGTAATTGTTTAATCTGTTCTCTGATCAAAGAATTGTTTAAACTTGTTCTCTTATTCAATGAATTGTTTAATAGTTTTGAGATTAATGGAAACATTGTGGAATGGGTTGAACCAGAAACCAGTGCACGGGAGGAAGTTTAAAATTGATTTTGGGTCTGTTTTGCGGGAAACAGAATTTCCAGAGAGGCCAGAGTGATTCCCACGAGTTGTTTGCTGCACGGTTCGATTAACTGAGAGGTTGAGGAGTTTGAGGGTCATTGTGATGAAGAGAGGACTGAGAGCTTGAGAGAAAACAGACGGGAAGAAAAAACTGGGAATTGGAGGGAAAAATCAAATTTTGATTTGTGAGTCGAGAGGAACGAAACCAAGGATTGAAATAGTCTTTTGGGACCATTTAGAGTTCAACCGTATCGATTGTGAAGAGGATCGATCACGGTTTGGCAAAGAATAGAAGTCACAAGCTCTGGAAATTTTCAAGGTTGAGAACGACTACTTCCAGGTAAGTTTTCCTGAAATTGGTTGTGTTTTAGTGTTCGTTTAGGTCCTATTAAGCTTCTGTTTAAGCTAATTTGAAAATGGAGCTGAGTTGAGTGAGTTTCAGAAGTCAACCCGTTCGATTGATCATGTGTGAATTGATCGATTCAGGGCTTGATGTAGGAAATTATTAAGAGAGAACCTAAATTAACACATATTGGAAGGGTTTGGGTGGAAAAAGGAAGGGATTCGAGTGAGAATTGATGGAGTTTAAAACGGGTTGCGTCACGGGTTTAGGACCCGTTTAGCAGACATATGGGCGAGGACGATGACACTGTAGCTACAGTGCATGGCGCGTGGCTTTCACGCGCAGCCACTTTGGGCGGCGCGTGAGGGCACGTGAGGCCTTATTTCCGGTCACGGTCAACTTGAGATTTCATCCTTTCAGTTTATTGAACATTGTGAGTTAAATTTCGAGTCGATCGGACGTCGTTCGGGATACTTTTGAGGGTTCGAACGTTAGGGCTTTAAGTTAATTACGTCGAAAAATCCCGAAAAATTAAGGAAATTAATGCAAGCTTTTTGGGGATGTTTGTAACCCTTATTGTACTCTTTGACAGACCCGAACATTCCCGAGGCTACCGAGGAGCGCACGGGGCGCGATTGACGCGTCCGAAAACTGTGAGTGGACTTTTGATTTCTAACTGAGCATGCATAACTATTTTTACTCACTTGTCTTATGTTTTCATATATAATTTTATGGTGATGATTATGATATTTCGATTTTATGTGATTGCACATTTTTCGAGGAGATTATCATGTTTTACATATTTCAAGATTACGTTTTTCTCCTGTGCAATGATGATGGTTTGATAAAGTGATTTGATATGATTATGCATTTCACGTTTTAATGATGATTTGATTATGTTTGTGAAGTAAGTTTTGGGATTGCATGTGAAATTCGGACATAAGTCCTGTTATGACGAAATGTGATTTCGGAATGGTTTTAGAAAATGGATCACGATGGATCCTGGTTTGTTATGATTTTAAGCATGATTTTGGGTTTAAAGACCCGGTATAATTTTTGGATCTGGTTTTGGGTTTAAAGACCCTGCTAATTGATGACGGGGGCGGGCCCGGATTGGGTTTAAAGACCCGGATTGAGTTTAAAGACTCATGAGTTTAAAGACTCGGTTATTGTGATACCCCCCGAGGCCTATTGATTATGTTTTGAGTTTAAAGACTCGTTGATATCCCGGGAAGGCCTGATATTGAGTTTAAAGACTCGGATAGATCCAACGGCTTGATTGATGATGTTACATTCGGTTTCATATGATTTTTGTGGCTATATACTGTAACGGTTTCCATATGGTTCATAAAATGTTTTGAATATTAATTATTCTGTTTTCGAAGATTTAATTATGCATGCGTGTTGTAAAATTGGAGGGTGAACCCCGATTTCATTAAATTGTTTTCTGGAAACATTTGTTTTAGTCCACTCACACTTTGCTGTTTTTAATACCCTCCAGGTCGTGGTACAAGTTTTGGGGGCTAGCGCCGAGGCAGAGGCAAAGGCATAAAGTCTTCCATTGCGGTGTAGTTAGTTCACAGAGTAGGGTTTTATTTCTATCTCGGTTTGTAATTTATGCTCTGTGAAACTATGGATTTGATGTCCAATCGGTTGTACTGTTTAATCTCCCTGGTCTGACAATGGGTGTGGTGTTATGTTTTTGGTTATTCTGGTCTTTTGTGTTCGATTGTCAGACGGGAGCAGGATGCTTCCCGATTATTGAGGCGATAATCGGGGTGGGTCTTGTCACTTGTCTTCTGTTTTGAGCTTGTAATTCCTTTGGAACCATTAACTTTGATCCGAAAGAATTTTTTCGAGTGTAAAGGTACTGTATAAATTTTGGAGAAAAAAATATCCTTCCTTTTCTTTTATAATCTCTTACAAGATTTCAATTCTTTTCTTTTGTAATCTCGCATAAGATTTCAATTCTTTTCTTTTGTTATCATAGAGAATTACTTATTTCAAATAATCTGGCCCTTCCGAACCTTCCCTGGTAGTTTTTCACAATGAAGACCTTATATCTATTGAGAATTACCTATTTATTTTATAAAAGGTTTTCAATCCATCCCGCCTCATATATATTAATCTTCCTAATTTTCAAGTCAATTTCTTTATTATAAAAATTTACTTTATTCATAATATTTATAGTTGGATGCAAGACGGATTTTGCTATTATTTTTGTATTATATCATATTGTCATGTTTTCAAACTAAACAAACAAAATATTTAATCTTCAGTTTTATTTTTATCTTTTATACAATCATATAAAGGAAGAGAATTATGTTATATACATTTGTTTTAGACTTCTTTATGAGTGTCTTGTTTTTTTTCTTGAAAAAAAAACGTGGAAGAAGGCAACCTCCAACTTTAGATGGATATGTTTCTGGGTGTAACCATAGAAGCTCCGACACGCTTAAGGAGTGCCCTCCATTAATAGCACAGACGCCCCACCGAGCGACAATAACACGAGCGTGTCATCTCTGTAAAATATCTGGGCCTAATATTAAAATATATTCACAAATGACATTTTGGACTTTCATAATTATTGAGCTTATTTAGAACATACTAGTGGTTCTAGATGAATTTAAAGTGTATGAACCCATGATATATTTAGAAAGTTTATAAAGGAAGTACGTGGAAAATACATGAATGTAGGTAGATGAATGGAGTATTAATGAAGACATCTAGATGGTTTCTCCTTGGAAGTTGAATCACTACGTGGTAATAGATATTTTGTCACTTTTATTGATAATTCTTCATGAAACATTTGGATTTATTTGTTGAAATCAAAAGGTTAGGTGTTCCAAACCTTCAAGCAGTTCCAAGCCATGGTGGGGAGGGACGCTAGGAGAGCTCTCAAATGTATCTGTAGTGACAATGGCGGAGAGTACACTTCAAACAAGTTCAGAGATTATTGTTCAAAGCATGGTATTAGGCATGAGAAGACAATTCCTGGCACCCAAAAACATAATAATGTAGCTGAGATGATGAACTTCACAATTCTAGAGAAGGTTAGGTGTCAGGACTCACCCCGGTTCCACCCCGAAAACCGAGGTAAATCCTGCTCCCGTCTGACACCCCGACACGCAACTAAAGTAAACTCACGAAAAACCACATAAATACATGCCAGACGCAGGAGAAAATTTAAACATCCCGAAGTCAAAGTTTTACAGAGCATAGTACCAAATACAAAGGAAAGAAAACCGATAAACAAGGTACACGAACAACGGAAAATTTAAAGCACTTCGGGGTCACTCTCGAGTATTCTATGCCTTAGACGTTGCCTCGACGTCAACCCCCGCGCTAGCTCCACGACCTGGAGGGCAATTTAAAAAAAGAAGGTGTGAGTGGACCATAATTAATATAAAATTCGAAAACCGTTTTATAATCAAACCAGGGTTTTAGCCTTCCGTTTTGAAAACACACATGCATAAACCATTTGATGAAAACAGTTATAAATCACATGAAGATCGTCATAAAAACAGAATTGGAAGCAGTTACAGAAATCACGTCATAAACATCATAAAACCATATCATAAAACACAAGTCTCAAACAATCATTATCCGATCAAACCTGTTGGACCTATCCAAGTCTTTAAACTCCCGAGTCTTTAAACTCAATCCAGGCCTCAATAATATCCGAGTCTTTAAACTCCCGAGTCTTTAAACTCAATCCGGGTCTTTAAACCCAATCCGGGCCCGTCCCCCTTTAATCACAATATCCGGGTCTTTAAACCCAATAACCAGATCCAGCAAATCCAATCCAAAACCATTTGAAAACCATTTCCGAATTCACATCCAAATCTGAATCTGAAATTAATGGTCTGATGCCCTTCCGGCATCCAGAACTGTCATTCCGAACCTAAATCTGGAATCTCACTTTTCAACTTTAAAACCAAATTCCGCTTTCCGAAATCCGATTCTAAAATCGAAAACCTTGCTTATCAAATCATGTCTCAAAATCCATTTATAACCATTGAAAATCACTTATCATTTGAAAACCCCAAAATCATGGCATCGAAATTTGAATCCAAACTTTTCTCGTAAAACATGCTGAAAACTGTACTTCCTCGAAAAACGTGCAATTATGTAAAACCAACATCACATATTCAACAATCACGAAATCACATGTAAAACCATAAAACAATTATAGAAAAACAGTTATGCATGCTCGATTTTAGAGAAAGGGTCCACTCACAGATAACGGCACGTCACTCGCACCCTGTACGTCCCGTACGTTCCTCAGCTTTCTCGGGAAGTCCCGATCCTGTCACAAGTCACCAAAGACCATCACTAACACGTCTACCAAGACCCTCCTAATTTTCCTCAAAAATCCCCGGGTCCTAAACGTAACGAACCGAAACCCTAAACCTTTAACCTCGCAGAACTAACTTCAAACGACGTCCGAATAACCCGAAACCTATTCCATTAGACTCGTTACAACCTCTAGACCAAAAACCTAGTTAACACTTCCCCCAGAAACCACCGCTCGCGCCTCCACGCGCCGTCCAAAGTGGCTGCGCGTGGCCCTCACGCGCCTGCACGCAATCACTATTCATCGTCGTCTTGAACGGGTGAACCGGTCTGAACCGGCGTACCCGGTTCTCCGCCGTTCCTTCACCGTTTTCCTCCCTCTCTTCACCAAACTCTTCGTCCAGTCCTAATCAACCTATTCCCCTCACTCTCACACCTTGACACAGCCTATAACCCGTCGTCCTCAACTTCGAAACAAAACAGCTTGAAACCTCTGTTTCGATTCCCGGCCACCCAGACACTCCCCCGTCACGGCAACCACCTTAGACGACTCCTAGGAACCTCCTGAGTCTCACACCACTCACCAAAACCCTCGAATCAGTCCCTAAGTCCACGACTTTTGGATTAAGTAAAATGGGAAAAACAGGGGATTTTAGCTTACCGTCGATTCGTCCTCCGCCGTTCGCACCGCCGTGCACCTCCGTGTCCACTGGGTCTCCTTCAGCCCTCCTAGCTCCCTCTCAGCCTGGATTGGACCAACACATGGCACAACCACCACCAATCTCTGCGACAACCCTCTGTTTCCCAAAGAAATCGAACCCTCCGACCACCGTGATTCGTGCACAGTTGCACTCCCAATTTCAGTCACCAGCTTCCCTTCTTCTCTCTGTCACTCTCACTAGTCCACAAAACCCACACACACTCACTGAATCGATCAAAATCCTCACCGCCTCACCTCTCTGTTTTCTCTCTTGTTCGAACACACACACGAACACACACCCAAATAATTGGAGCCGTGCACCCTAGAACCCACTAGACACCTTGCACGTGTCACCATCCGCTCAGCCTTCTCACAAAAATCCCAATCTCACCTGTACACTTGTCCCAATCTGGTTGCACAATTCCCAAGGTGCAAAAGACCAAAATGCCCCTCATTTGAGTCAAAATTACAATTATGCCCTTACCGTTTTAGACCTGTACCTTACGCATCCTAGGTCCGATGAACACGTGCCGCCTGTCGTTGAATTCAGGACGACGAGATCTACCTAACGGTCCTAAGTCAACGTGTCAAAACCCAATCGTACAAAAAGTCAACTCTTTCCCCCTAGTTTAACCAAATTATGGTAATGCCCTCAACCTTCCGAACATCATAACTTCCTCCTCGGATGTCGGAATCGGGCGTGCCCTCTGTCTACGGATTCGTGACGTCCCGAACTACGTCACGGTCACTGGTCAATACCCAATTGACCACCCGAACTAAAAGTCAACATTTTGCCCAAACTAGGGGCAAAATCGTCATTCTACACTAACGGACCTATCGTAACCAACTAACCACCGATTAAGCTCACTAATCCCATCTTAATCACTGTCTTAACCCTAATTTCCAGGACGGGTCCTTACATTAGGTGCATACGGAAGTCAATTAATCTATCAAAGTGTTTTTTGGCCTAAAGTTGTGCCAACCGCTTGTTACCTCATCAACCGATCATCAATTGTACCATTGAGCTCTGAGACCCCTAAAGGAGTATGGATTGGTACAAGTGGTTCATATTCACACTTGAGAGTGTTTGGGTGCAAAGCTTTTGCACATATATCTAATGAGAAAAGATTGAAAATAGATGACAAAGGAACACCGTGCATCTTTCTCAAGTACGATAATGAAGAAATGGGTTATCGAATATGAGATCCAAAGACCAACAAGCTATTTCGAAGCAGAGATGTATTCTTCTTTGATGATCAGACCGTGGAAGATCTTGACAAGGAGATTGTGATGACCCGTCTCGAATTATCGGGATTAATTAAGGATTAATGACGGAATAGCGAGACTAATCAGGGATTAGACGAGGATTAGCAGACAAGCAGGGCGAAATGACGATTTTGCCCTTGGAATGGGCGAATCGTTGAATTTTCGTTCGGACGGTCAAATGGTTGGCCGATGACTGTGACGTAGTTCAGGACGTCACAAGTTTGTAGACAGGTGGCACGCTCGATTTCGATGTTCGAGGTAGAAGTTATGACGATCGGAAGTCCAAGGGCATTTTGGTTATTTGGTTGAATAGGGTCCAATAGTTGACTTTTTACCCGGGAGGTCAGATGGCCGACGGCCGAGGACCGTTATGTAGATCGAGACGATACAAATTCGTAGACAGGCGGCACGTCGAATTCGGACGTTCGACGAAAAAGTTACGGTTCATGGAAATTCGAAAGTACTATTGCACGAATTACGAGACAACCTGGGTTTTGTCCTAGGTAGGGCCCAGATATTATTGGACAAGCCAATGGATGAGTGAAATGTGTCACCCATCCATTGCCCAGCCCAAACATATTCATGCATCTCACCTTCCTTTTCTTTGTTCGACCATTTTCCCATCTACCAAACCCAAACCTGATCAACACACAACCCCAATCAAACCCTTACCCAAGATGATCATGCTTGAGAGACCAGAGAGTGATGGATGGCCGTGTGGATGCTGGTGGCCGGCCAAGAATGGCGTCGCCGTGGACGGCGGAGGACTAGTGCACGGTAAGCTCGATAAACCCATTTTCTTCCTATTTTCGATTTGTGACATTATGGGCTATTTTTAGTGTTTAGAATGGGTTTATTGGGTTGCTAGGGAGGTCCTAAGAAATTTTTGATGGTGGTTGGACGGCTGAAGGGCCGTGGGAGGAAAATGGAAAATTGGACCGTGAACCAAGTTTTGGAACCATAGGATTTTAGCTGTTTTTCTTAGGTTTCTTGATTTGAACAAATAGGAAATGAGAAAATAGGAATTTAGGGATTGGATTGGAAGCAAACGGACGAAAAATGAGTGAGGAACCAGACCGGACTGGTCACGCCGGTCCAAGAAAACCGGTCGGACCCGGTTTGATCGTAGGTAGGAGACGCACTGTAGCCGGCGCGTGAGGCCCACGCGCAAGCCACTCCTTAGGGCACGTGCGAGCACGTGGTGAGGATTTTGAGGATGCTTTAAACACGTGAAATCATCTATTCGATGTATCGAATATTTTGGGACTGGTTTCCTGTCAATCAGACATCGTTTCGATATAGTTCCGGATGTCTGAAGGTTTAGGTTCGCGTTTAAAAATAGTTAGAATTCCGAAAAATTACGGGGCTTTAGTGAGGGGTTATATAAGTAGTTAGTAACCCTATAAATTAATTTGGATAGGTTCTGGAATCTCGGAGGCGACGTTTGACCCGAGAAGACATTTTGGCACGAGTATCGAGGCACGGTTTCGGACGGTCTGTGAGTGGACTTGTTTTACGAATTCAATGCATGCATAAATGTTTATAAATAATTTTAATACATGTTTTGTGATGCCATGAGTGCATTTGTTTGTGGTAGCCTAGGATTTACGTATTTGCACGTATTTCGAGATTTACGATTTTATGCGATGCTTATATGTGCTAGGTTTCAACGAGAGTTTAATGAATTGGTTTTGGATTTGGAAATATGAAATCGGGCATGAGACCCATTTGATTTACGAACTCTCAGACTTGGAGTCCATTTGATTTGACGAGAAATCAGACCGAAGGTCCATTTGAGTTATACGATCGGACCGAGGGACCCGTTGATTTATGATTCGGGCTTGAGGCCCAGTTAGTTGTAATCTCGGGCTGGAGGCCCATTTGACTGTAGTATTGGGCTTGAGGCCCTATTGGTTGTGAAATCGGGCTTGAGGCCCTGTTGAATTGTGGTTTTGAGCTTAGGGCCCAGTTAGTCGTGGTATCGGGCTTGAGACCATGTTGATTGTAACATCGGGCTTGAGTCCCAGTTCGATTTATGAAATGAGAATTCGGGCATGAGACCCTATTGAACTGTGGATTTAGGCCGAGGCCTGTGAAATGGATTTGAATCGGATTTGAGGAATCCTGTTGAAATGAATCGGGTATGAGACCCAGTTTAAATGTGTTTTGAGAAAGAAAGAAAGTATTTGGAAAATGTATGAAACCCTCCATATGATTCATATGGTCTCCTCTAGACGTTGACCTGGAGAGTCACGATCCACAGACCAGAATGGGTATCCCCATAGGGATCCCGTTCCAGGAGTGGGGGTTACGATTTATGTTGTGTCCCGAACTAGATTCCGGAGAAATGATCGGACTAGGTCCGAAGATAGAGCCTCCCAGATGGAGAATTCCTGGGAGAAGACTCGGAGTGAGACCCCGAGTAGTGTGCACACTAGTATAGAGATGATATCGTGACATATATCGGGGATGTGTTCCCTAGGGGTTGTGTGCCCCGAGTTGGCATCTTCTCGAAAGTGCTGCGGATGGGTTATACGTATATTGATACGTATGTGGTTTACAAAAAGAGATTTGAGGGCAGAGACCCTGTGTTCCATGTTTTAGAAAGTGATTTGGGGCGAGACCCCGTATTCAATGTTTTGAGAATGGTTTTGGGCTGAGACCCACGTATATGATTTGGGATGTGTTCCCACATGTATTGTTTTATGGTTTTAAGGTTGTGATTTCGGGTCGGGGACTCATAAATGGATTTTGGGTTCATGACGGTTTATGGGAACCGACATGAACCCTTGAAAGATTTTTATGGGTCATGACGGTTTATGGGAACCGGGTATGAACCCTTGAATGATTTTGAGAATATGTGTGATAAATGAAATGGTTTTATGAACGTTTTGATAAACGGTTTTTTTGAATGCATGCATATGCTTTTAGTGAAGGGCATAAATGTCTTTATGTGAAAATGTTTATTAAAATATTATTTTTGTCCACTCACGACTTTTGATATTTTAATGCCCTTCAAGTTGATCGCGAATGCGGGCTGTAGTAGAGACGAGACATCACACTCCTCCTCCTACGATCCTGGCGTGCTCTGGAAGTCCCTGTGAGGGATAGAGACGGAATTTTCCCTGGTCTGACACTTCGTGTCAGACGGGATCAGGCGCGTCCCATGTTAATCCCGTGGGATTTGGACGGGTCCTGACAAGATAGTTAAGAATGCAGTCTAGCTAATGTATGATTCATCACCGCTGTAACATGAACTCAGTGGCAGAGTTTAAAAGGTTGTACATGAAGATGTTCCAGATAGGCCTGAAGCATGAGGTACTGAGATAGCATCTGAAACTGAAGATGATGATTAGGACGATCATGATCAGGGGGAGCCAAGCAAAGGGAGCAGCCAAAGATTACCCAAGTACCAGTTTGTAAAACAAATAGAGTGCCAAATCTGAATTACCAAGTATCCTTCCTCATAGTATATTCTCGTGGCCAGTGATGGGAATGACCTATCTTCTAGATACATTCTGTTGACTAGCAATATGAAGCTTGAAGATTTTGAGGAGGCAAAGACTCATGTAGACAATGACAAGTAGATGTTAGCAATGAAATCTGAGTTGGAGTCTTTATTGAAGAATAGCACCTATGAGTTGGCAGAGCTTCCTAAAGGCAGAAAAGCATAAAAAAATAAGTGAGTTTTCAAGTTGAAAAAGGACGAGAATGATCAGTTTACAAAGTTCAAGGTTTGCTTGGTTATCAACGGTTTTGGGCAAAAGGAAGGAGCTGATTTTGGGAGATATTCTCACCAGTGGTCAAGGCGACATCTATCCAAGTTAATTTGTGCATGACAGGAAGCATAAATTACATGGAGAAACCGGAAGGTTTTGAAGTTGAGAGAAAAGAGCACATGGTTTGTAAGTTGAAGAAAAGTTTGTATGGGCTAAAACATGCACCAAGGCAGTGGTACAAGAAGTTCGACTCATTCATGATGGGACATGGGTATAAGAGAACATAATCCGATCCATATGTGTATATCCAGCAGTTCACTAGAGTTAACTTCATCATTTGATTGTGTGGGCAAGATGTTGTTATGAATTACAAGTTGAAATCAGATCATTTGTCAAAGTCCTTTGATATAAAAGACTTAAGTCCAGCTAAGCAGATTTTGGGTATAGAGATCACTCGTGATAGGAAGGCGAAGAAGTCATGGGTGTCACAAGAAAGGTATATTGAACGAGTGCTTGAGAGGTTCAACATGAAAGAAGCGAATTCAGTGAAATCACCTCTAGGTAATCCATTCTAGTTAAGCAAAAAGTTATGTCCAACTGCATAAGAGGAGAAGGAAAAAATGGTGGGTATTCCCTACTCATTAGTTGTTGGTAGTCTTATGTATGCTATGGTTTGCACTCGACCCGACATAACACATTTAGTTGGTGTTGGTAGATATCTTTCTAAGCCTGACAGAGAGTATTGGGAATCGACCAAGTGGGTACTTAGATATTTGAGAGGCACTTCAAAATTGTTCTTGTGTTTTGGTGGATCGAAACCGGTTCTAGAAGGTTTCATGGATACAGACCTAGTAGGAGACCTCGATGCTAGAAAATCCACTTCTGGTTACTTATTCACTTTTTCAGGGAGAGTTATATCGTGGCAGTTTAAGTTACATAAGTGTATTGCATATCCACCACTGAAGCTGAGTTTACTAGTGCAAATGAAGCGAGCAAGAAGATGATTTGGCTGCGAAGGTCCATTGAAGAGTTACTATGAAGTAAGGAAGTTATGTAGTGCACTGTGACAGTCAGAGTACTATTCATTTAAGAAAAAATTCAGTGTACCATCCTCGTACAAAACACATTGATCTATGTTATCACTGAATCAGAGATGCAACGTCAAAATAGCTTTTCCATATGAGAAAATTATTATTCAATTTGTTATACTAAATGGCTTAATCTTTAATTAATTGACGGAAATTATTATTGTTGTAATACATAGACACTTTTTCACTCGTCAATCCTTCCTGATTTAATTTTTAAGCGCACTTAATTTTTGGGTGTTGAAAAATTATAAAGCACTCAGACTGTGGGCGACTGGGTGTTGAAAAATTATAAAGGACTCAGACTTTGGGCGACCATGCACTTGGCTCTTGTTGTTAGAATTGACGTTATTAGCAAGGGAAGCAAATTGGTAGGACTTATAATTACAGAAATGGCTAATATCGCCCCATGAGTGGCTCAAAATTAAGTCCCAAAATGTGCAACTTTTTCTTATTTAAAAAAGAGTAAATCATTGTTACATCCTTAATAACTTTTAGTTTTATTTAAAATCTTTAATACTTATATATTAAACAAAATAAGACCTTACTTCAAACTTTTTTTATTCAAAAGCCCCTAAACAGAAATTATAAGTACGAAATTCCACATGTGCCCTTTTTTGTCCTTTTTACCCCATGTGCCTCTTAGTATTTGATTTCTTTGACCTCTTGGAGCCTTTATTATATTATACATATAATAAATATTATATATATAATATATTGTATATAGTTACGATCGAATTTTTCCTAGAAAATAAAAAATAAAATCCGTATTGTCTGGGGTTCAACGGTAGGGTATAGATTTTTTTTTTTGGAGAGGGGGGGGGGGGGGTGGAGATGGTGGTGAAAACTTGTACGACATAGGGTTTAATTCTTGAATTTTGGTACAAAATTCAAGAATTAAACCCTAAACTATACGAAATTAACCAAATTATTTAATATCGGAAGATAAATAATTTTTAAATTTAAAAGTATTTTTGAAGAATTACTGCTTTTAATTATCTTACTTTAAATTAGATTAGATATTCATATTACTTTTAAAATGAGCAAGTGAAAAAAAATATATAAATAGGAGTAATATTTTAATAATCATCAATATAATCTTATAATAAAAAATAAAAGTAATATTGAAATCATGATAAATTTTGGTAAGTGCTTTTTAGATTGTTGTTGGATTAGTTTACAATTAGATGACATTAGTTGTAATTTATATAAAAACTATGGTCTATTTTAAATTGTATAGTTATTTGATTAGTCAAAAGATCTATGAGTTTAATTTTTCTATATGCAAGTTTTTGAATAAATTTACATGTTAGTAGGGACCTATGAGTTAATTGCCCTTTAAAAAATGTCCCAAATCGATGATAGTCCCATTGTGTATGTAAATGATCCCAAATTTTGAAGCCTTCAATCTCCTCAAACACATCTACACAAAGGAAAATAAACTCAAAATTTTAAACCTAATGGGCCCTTAATTTGTCTTTGAGACGATGCTGTGATCAGATTTGATTCATTTTTATGTATTTGTTGGGAGCAAGAGATTTGGTGAGTAAATAGTTATATGGTTATCAAATTTTGATCGTCGCAATATGAACACGATTAACTTAACATTTCCTTGGCTTTGGTGCTTTGCTAGGGCCCAAATGTGCTAATCAAATAACCATTGCTATCATATTGCGAGTTTGGAATCTACCGGAGATGACCAAATCTTATTTACGGACACGTCACACGTATATAAGTCATAGGTGCAGACCACAGAGCATAACCTCCATTATATGTATATTGCGAGTTTCCCATGATCGTCTGAATCTTACTTTTAGGGCGTTTCACAAAACTTACGCGATCGGATTCCAAACTAAGAGCATCTCTAGCTTTTTTTGTTTTGCTTCAATTTTTATTATTTGAGGACGACGAGTTTTTGGAGCTTCAATTATATGCAAAGGAAAAAAAATTTAATTATAAATAAATCATATTTTTGAATTTAACTTCTAAGTGAAGTGCCAACACATATAAAGCACTTTATTTTTCCCTCTCCGATCGATGTGGGATTGTTCATCGGTCTTGCTTCCCAAGCTCACAAGTCTTATTCATTGTTCTTTCTTCACAAGCTCACAAGTCTTACAATCCACCCACATTAGGGCCCAGCGTCCACGCTGTCACACTTCCGGTCGGGGTCCAGCTCTGATTCCATTCTATCACGGCCTGACTCTTCTAGTACGATATAGTCCGCTTTGGACCCACGCCCTCACAACTTTATTTCTGAGAACTCATGTGCAACTTCCCTATGGGTTACCCATCTTAGGGTTGCTCCAGTCCAAACTCGCTTAACTTTGGATTTCCAAAGAAATACAAAGTAAGTGAGCTCCCAAAAAGCCTCATGCTAGGAAAATACGTGCCCACAAATATAAAGCACTTCACCTTTCCCTCCCCGAGCGATGTTGAATTTTTCACCGGTCTTATTTCCCAAGCTCATGGGTCTTGCTCACAGTTCTTGCTTCCCAAGCTCATGGATCTTGCTCATTGATCTTACTTCCTAAGCTCACTGGTCTTACATTGTACATCGATCTATGCCACTTGTCAAAATTTAGTGTTGGCTAAGGAAACCCAACCACAAAAGGCTTTGTGTTCTCCGAGTCCACCACAAGCATCGCTTAAAACTGTGGTACCAACTACCCTCACTACTGTGAGATTTTCTTCCTTGCAACTTCCAGTGGCTTGGTAGGATCATTGAACACCATGGGCAGATCTGACGTCCCGGCTCTTTTGGGCAACATTTGTAGAGCTGACCCATTATCCAAGCTCTTACATTCACCACCGAGCCAATAAAGAATGGTACCATTACTCAGACATGCATTAATGCACCAGTACCACTGCCACATTCAACCCATTGGCTCTCTCTCAAGTACCCTTGCACCTAATATCTTGTTTGCATCAACCAGTCAACATACTAATACATGAGTAGCCATAACTGCTACATGAATGAGCAACAGATATCGCTCAGGAGGTACCACTCATGTGGGATCACTCTGCCTGGTGCCACTCAGGTAGGTATCTCAATACATAAAACCTCCTAAAAACTGAGACAATCAGCAAGAAGACTAGTACTGTTGCTTGCCTCTTCAAGCAAGCCTTCATCGCTATCCAATTGTTCTATTTGTGCATACAGCAAGTCGAAATGCAGGTAACTAGCTACAATGGAACCACTCAACCAAGTACCACTCAACTTGCATTACTCACCTGGCTGGTACCACTTTCCTCGTCAAGCATCCTTTCCCTACCGATGGCAAGCTCTCTAACTATATATATATATATATATATATATATATATATATATATATATAACAATAGGTGACCAGCACTCCCCCTCATGGATGACCAGTTTTCCAACTATCTATGTTTAGTAGATGCCCAACTCTCCAATTATTTATGTTAAGAAGATGACCAGCTCTCCCCCTTATAGATGGCCAGCTTTTCAATTACCTTTGTCACAGGGATGATCAACTCTTCCTCACATGAATGACCAGTTCTCCAACTATTTATGTCAAGGAGATGGCTAGTTATCCCCTTCAAGGATGACTATCTTTCTAATTATCTATGTCGAAGGGATAACCAATTTTCCCTTATTGGATGACTAGCTCATGAACCATATATATCGAGCAAATAACCAGTTCTCCCCCTCATGGATGGCCAGCTTTCCAATTGTATTGAGTAGATAACCGGCTCTCCTCCTCATGGATGATCAACTCTCCAATTATCTATGTTGAGAGGATAACTAGCACTTCCCTTCATGGATGACCTACTCTCCACCTAGCACATGTTAACGGGAAGATCTGTTTCCCCTCAACAGCCTTCATGGAAAACGTGGAGTATGGTATCTAGATCTAATCACGGCCAACTTGGAGTGAACATTCCTCACCTAGTATCAATATGCTTGGTACTACTATGCCTAATACTACTGCTCTTGGTACCACTGTGCTTAGTATCACTATGTCTAGCATCACTACGCTGGCACCACTGCGTCTTACCCACCAACGCTTGCCACCTATGCTTGCCCACTTGTACATGACCAATGGTACTCAATTAGTAGATGGGTACCCCAACCATGTTTTCATGTCTTTACAGTATATGTTATTTTGTAATCACTTGGATGTATATATATATAGTGGCTCTTGTTCACCTAGAAGTAGTGCTGTAGTTAGGATTTAACTTCAGGTGCGGCCACATTTTTTCTTTTACAAAATATTCTTATTGTGTGACACACACACATATATATATCAATTTTTTAGGCAAAATTGAAAAGTAGATTTCATTGATAATTAATTGGTGTTTTTTTAATATTGGTTATCCCAAATTGCAGCTGATATACAAAATTTCACATTTTAATAACTTTCAAGGGTCTTTTTGGTGGTTTCTCAAAAAAATAAATAAATTGTTTCATGACTTTTTTTTTGTTCTAGTTATTTGTATGAACACTATGAATCATATATTCATACTACGATTAAGTCTAATAAAAAAATAATTTAAGAAAATTCATAAGTTCCATTATCATTATAAATTAATATTAATAAATTAAACAAAATAAATAGGAAATTAAAAATTAAAAATTGAAGCATGCATTTGGAAATATGGAATAACATGTTTTAGGAGTATCTGTAGTTAAAAAAAAGAATAAAATTGGAAAATATGATAAAGAATAGTTACGAATTTAGTTATTTTAAATTAATATATGATAAATTAATACAGTATCATATATTTAAATAATTATTTTTAAAATACATAAAAAATAATACAAAATTACAAGAAAAAAAAGTATACATAATAGATAAAAGATCCAAATATATTTATTAATCTATAATAAATATCTAAAAATTTAATTTAATTATTACATAATTTTATAATAAATAAAAAAATAAAAAAAAAACTTGAGTGGGGCCCTTGGGTATCCCTTGGCTCCGCCGGTGTCTATAAGAGAGGTTGGATGGGAGATGTCTCTCTCTCTTTCATACTTTGTACTTATGTATTGTACATTTTATGTAAACATCAATATATTATCATACTCATATATAATATAAACAGTACAGTAGACAAAGTCTTCTTTATAAGGTGAATCACTATAAACTTTATTGTTGGATGATTGATTTTGATTAAATGGCCTTACCTCGTACCTCCATCTATGTAACTCGTTTACAGTCCATTTTAACTCGTTAACAGTTCATGTTAGTTTATTGTCCGACAAAGTCATCATTCAGCAAGTTATATATCCTCCTCGCCGACAAAGCCGTCAAATGCCCGCAACGGCGACTCTGACTTTGTAACGATGATGACTATGAAGAATTATGGCGACTTGCGTGAATGAAAGAATATATTGAGAAAAAAGATTAAAAGACCTTTTATTATATTCTTCAAGGACGAAAGCATGAGGAAAGTGCTAAAGCTACAAGAGCCAGATGAAACACGTACAAGTAACAGGCGAACAAGAAGAAACTAATTACCTACAACAATATGTGTGTGTATATATATATACACACACATATACATACACAACAGATTGAAGTAACAAGATGGATCGGTCGCGCGTATAGTATACGGACCGACTAGGGTTTCAAAATTGTCATACAGCTTTTATTTTGCTGCAGCTGCTGCTGCTGCTGCTGCTTCATGGTAGTATTAGTTCATATTGTTGATTCTGATTGAACCTTGAGCACATGATGGTACGGAAGATCTGGGTGGCGAGGCAAAAAAGTTTTGAGAAGAGCAATTCGATATTGATGAGCTTGCTCCGCCCAGAAATAGATGACATCTCCTTCTGTGATGTTTCTGCTGTTCACAAAAGCCCTCCATGACTTCAACTGGAAGACTGGCTTTGCATGGCGTCCGGGACGCCGGCCAGATAAATAGAAGACGTAGGCTGTGTTTGTATCATCTACGACTCTGATCGGGATGTCGTGCTCCCGATCAACAGCGGGCAGGATTTTACTCATTTCCGTCGTCACCTGGAGTCTGCCACCCACATCAGACCGACTCAACTGTTTCTCGCAACGCTCCATATCGATCTCTTTACAAATTATCTATATACCAACACAACAAAATATATGATTTCTAACTATATAGCTAGCTACGTTTATAAATAATATAATGTGTATATGTTTATACACACTACACGCATGAGTGCATCACGCACGGTTTCATTGCGGGGGACGTGTACGTACGGATTGCGGAGGAGCGGTTTATGGAAACATTTATTATTTCCATTTAAATTATTAATTTTATTTTATATTGCCGTATTGACTTACAATCGTTAATTTGTATGTGTTTATCCACATATTATACATTTTTAATATAATTTGGTTGATGTAAGTTCTTTATGGAAGTGTGTAATTTTTTATATGAATGTATATTAAAAAATACTTGTATTTTGCTCTAGTGATATATACCTTCTTGTCCGCTTTTTTTAATTTATTAAATTATTTTTATATTTATATATATATTATAATCGAAACTGTTTATAGCCGAAGAAAATTATTATTATTAAAATACCAGTTATAGCCGCACTCATCTCGATCCGTCCATTATTATGAAAATAGGAGAAGATAAAAATAATGAAGACCCGTTCGTCGCCTGTGAGAAATTATTGGATTATGCCATTAAGGTCAATAACGAACTGAGATAAGGTCGGTGGGGAAAGAGAATGAAAAACATAATAAAGTATATATTCAAGTAACTAACTCGATCTTATGATATTGAGAAATAACGAGGAAAGAAACTTGTATCAACATTTTATATTATACACATATATCTGATCTTAAGCTTATATTATATGTTAGTAAAGTATTTATGTACAAGTGGGATTTTTATTTGTAGTGAAATTTGAGAGTCTTCTAATTGGTTGGTAGTTTTTGTAAATAAAAAATATTATTTATTATTTAAATTATAGTAACAATTAATTCTCAAATAGGAAATTATTATTTTTGAGATTTTAATCTGATTAAATAATATATTTAGGTGATAAATATATTTTTTAAAGTGTGGATGTCTCCATTGAAAAATTAATGTCATTACTACGGGTAAATTGGACATTATAGAAATTATGAGTCACGTGACAGCTTCACAATTTTGATTCCACATATATGCCAACACATATTCAGGGTCAATTTAAAAAAATTGAGATTAGGGCGAAAATTTTAAAAATGCCCCATAGATTACATGTGTGTATATATATATGTATATAAATATAGATATATGCTTATCAATTTTTAATTCTTTTTTTCATCTTTCGAACAATATATATACAAAAAAATTCAAAAATTTGAATACGTTAATTATATATACATAGAAAACAGAGTTGTAATATTTTATTGTAAACAAAACATTGAAATTTTATCAGATATTATATAGCTAAATTGAAAGTGGCCGGTCTAAAACTCAACACAAAGTAGATAATTATATATCAATGAGAGAATAACCCTTATGGCAAGGAAGTTGAATGTATCTGGCAGCTGGTGCCAAAGACAATGGATGTGGTCTAAATCCTTCCTCTGACTCCCAGTTTCTTCCTAAATATGTTTTTTTAAAAGGATACAAAGGCGTAATTGATCAAATCAATTCAAGGTACGTTATGGGTAAAGGGTTGATATGCTTATTCTCCCTTGACATCACCATTGCAACCGATTTAGAATATCCCAATTCTAACTCCTAACACTGATATTATCTCGAACTTAACAGTTGTATAAGGTGTAAATTTTATTTAAAACGTCTCAATGCCCGATAAAATTTTAATGAGACCACATTGTCTACCAATTTTGTAAATTGTTCTCACAAGTCAATGAGAATTGCACCTCCCTTCCCAAAGAAGACAAAGAAAAAGGGTCTCCATGTAATTAAAAATACAAAGAGGGATATTGTTATTAATCTTATGGTATCACAGTGTCATCATCATACTTCACATTTCACAAGACATCTAGATTCTGTATTTTCGCGAAGGTTTATTTCAGAGAACTTTCATATTCTGATCCAAAATCTTGTACCAAGGTATTTTCCAAGTGGGGGATGAAATCCCATAATAACATATTTTAATTTTAACAATATATGAAAGCAATCCATCGATTTCTTAATTGAGCAAACAGACTTAGATTTATGTTTGTTCAAAATAAGCTTAGCATTATATTAAAAAGAATACATGAATGAAGAATGAGAAGAATGAAAGCAAAATCTTTACAATATCTAAACCATTTAAAATAGTTTTTTTTTTTTAAATTTGTTTCTACTTCTCATTTTGCATCAATTTCTTTATACATTTGTTCTCTATCCGTACATTACATCCTTTCTCTACTCTTCTGATCCATCCCTCCTTTTCCATATATATGTCAACAATTTGAAAACTATATAATAAAAAACCAAACCGGGTAATATACAATACCTTTTTTATATTTGTTAGTAACTAAGCTGCTCACTCTGGATTATGCGAGGCGGGGTGGAGAGAGAGTGTATGTGTTTGCTTGGAGAGCAAGTTAAACCATGTCTCATAACACAATTGGTTAGAGTGTTTGTAAGTTTGCGATTGGGGATAATGACATAATAGTGTCATCACTCTGACCTACCCCAAGAAGTGTAGAGATGTGTGTGTACTAACATGTCCTCAAATCCAAATTGAAATCAATGAAATCGGCCATATAGTGAAAATTACACGGAAAATTCCTTCAGAGTATTTTATCAAACACTTGGTGCATTGAAAATCTAACTGTTCATCATACATGGGATTCACAGCAGCATCAATTGAGCACCACCATTTTCTATGTTGTTGTGTTATACTTTTCTGAAACCAACTTGGAATCAAAGCTACTTTGTGTTAGGAAATTAATCCTCCGCCACGCAAGTGCTAACAATAAAGATGAAAAAAGAAATAAAGAAGTTAAGAACACAAAAGATTTAACGAGGTTCGGCCAATTAACTTGTCTACGTCCTCGGAGAGTTTTCTCCTTCACTATGAGAGAATAAAAAATACAAAATTACACTACTCAAGTTTATACCCAACTCGAGCCTTTATATCCAATAGGATACCCCTTGTACACCCTCTCTTAACCCGAGAAGATCACTTTACCCCAAGAGCTATACACACTCTTTCACCTTCTCTTAACTAAGAAGATCACTCTACTTCAAGAGCTATACACACTCTTGAAGTGCTCAAGAATATCACTCTACCCTAAGAGCTATACACACACTCTTGAAGTGCTCAAGAATATCACTCTACCCCAAGAGCTATACACACTCTTGAAACACTCACTTTCTTGTGATGTGTTCTCCTTGATGTTGAAATGTGGCCAAGCTCTTCACCTTATATAGTGCTTAAGGCACAAGTTGTAGTTGTGCTTTTCCAATGTGGGACATTTTCCTCACATTTCAACATCCTTCATTGAAGTCCATTCATGTACCTTCTTCAATTAATGTTCTTCTTCATGAAGTTTCCACATCAATATTTTCCTACAAAGTTGAATGAACAACACCATGTATTTATTCCCAATACATAATCAAATTCCAATGCATTAATAATCCACTAAGGAGGCATTAACTTAACAATCTCCCCCTGCCGACTTAGGTGGATAATGTTGCATCACCACTTCAATCCCTGAAGTTCATCTCAAATTGAGATACCGCTTGATATATCCACAAGCATTCCATTGGCCATATTCTTGTACCAACTACACATACCCCGAATCAGTTGCATACGGTCCTAGCTCCCCCTTATTCAAAATGACCAATGCTATGTGCAGTTGCTCCGAGTCAACAATTACTAGTTGGCTCCGAAGAGGGACCTCGACTTTGCCTCTTCCCTAGCAGGATTATCCTTCTCACCATCGTCTGAAACTTGGAAACATGTAGATAGCGTCTCTACTGTGCCCACGAACTAGACCTGTTTCAGGTACCTGTTCTCCTGTGCACCCTGTTTCCCAACAACCTTCGAGGTCTGAGTTTTTCCAATCAAACGGAACATACTTTCACATTTTTCTCCCTTCATTAGGACCATGCAGCCACGTGACACTTTCATAACTCCCTCTGCTGACGAAACCTTGCAGCCCTTGGAGTCTAGTTGGCTCAAGGATATTAGATTTCTCCGGAACTTTGCGACATACACCACATCACCCAATGTTCGAACTGCTCCATCGAACATCTTGATCTTCACAGTTCCCGTACTCATGACACGACGTCTTGTGTTATCACCCCAAGTCACAAATCCTTGGACTTCTTGGAACGTATCAAAATATTCTCTCCTAGAGCAAAAGTGATAAGAACAACCACTATTTAATATCCAATAATCTTGAGAAAGAATGTAATTACCTTTGGAGACTGTGAGAAGTTCTCCAAAATCTATAGACATCTCCGCTTCACCAACCAAGGAGCAATCTGAGCCCTTATCGTCCTTCTCTTTCATCAATGGACAATCCGGCTTTATGTGTCCCCACTCCTTGCACTTGTAGCATTGCTTGCCCTTTTCTCTGCCTCTGGATTTAGACCTGCTATGCTCACTAAATCCCCTCGCAGTTGACCTTCCCTTACGATTCTATTCATGAGCAATAAAGACGGAACCTTGAAAATCATCGGCTTTCCTTCTCTTCTCATGTGATAAGAGAGTCGACTCTACATCCTCCATCTTCAATGTATCCTTACCATACACAATTGTAGTAACAATATTCTCATATGAATCGGGAAGCGAGGTAAGAAGTAAAAAGGCTTGATCTTCTTCCTCAATTTTAACATCAACTCTTGATAGTTGAGTTATCAATCCCTTGAACACGTTCATGTGCTCCATGAGATTCACACCTTCTCCCATCTTGAGCTTGTAGAGATCCCACTTTAAATTCAGCTTCATTTGCAAGCCTTTCCCAAGATAAAGCTTCTCCATTTTCTCCCAAAGCTCAGGTGCAGAATCTACATCATTAACATTATTTATAATATTGTCAGCAATATAAAGCCTAATAGTGCTGACACACCTGGACTCCAACTCGTCCCAATCTTCATCTAACATCTTCTTCGGCTTCGCATCCTTCCCCTTCAACGGTCTTGCAAGGCCTTGTTAAACTAGGATGTCCTTCACCCTCCTTTGTCATAGAGTGAAATTTCTTTTTCCATCAAACTGCTCCACCTTGAAATGTGAGCCGCTAGAACTTTCCATGGCAAATCGTTCACGATCGATAAACCGAAACTCTGATACCACTTGTTAGGAAATTAATCCTTCGCCACGCAAGTGCTAACAATAAATATGAAAAAAGAAATAAAGAAGTTAAGAACACAAAAGATTTAACGAGGTTCGGTCAATTAACTTGCCTACGTCCTAGGAGAGTTTTCTCCTTCACTATGAGAGAATACATAATACAAAATTACACTACTCAAGTTTATACCCAACTCGAGCCCTTATATCCAATAGGATACCCCTTGTACACCCTCTCTCAACCCGAGAAGACCACTCCACCCCAATAGCTATACACACTCTTTCACCTTCTCTTAACCGAGAAGATCACTCTACTTCAAGAGCTATACACACTATTGAAGTGCTCCAGAAGATCACTCTACCCTAAGAGTTATACACACTCTTGAAGCACTCACTCTCTTGTGATGTGTTCTCCTTGATGTTGAAATGTGGCCAAGCTCTCCACCTTATATAGTGTAACGACCCGTCCCAAATTCCATGATTAGATTAGTGACTAATCACAATTAGTGAGGTTAATCGGTGATTAGTTAGGCTAAATCGGACGAACGATGCGGAATGACCGTTTGCCCCTAGTGGTGGCAAAACGTTGACTTTTCAATCGGGCGGTCAAATGGACTTTGACTGATGACCGTGACGTAGTTCGTGACGTCATGAGTTCATAGACAGGTGGCACGTTCAATTCCGACGTTCGAGGAGGAAGATATAACGTTCGGGGAGGAAGATATGACGTTCGGAAGTTTAGGGGCATTTTGGTAATTTTGGATAAAAGGGGTCAAATGTTGACTTTTTGACCGGGAGGTCCGATGGCCGAGGGCCAAAGACCGTTACGTAGATAAGGACGATACGAATCAGTAGACAAGCGGCACGTCGAATTTGGACGTTCGACGGCGAAGTTATGGTTCACGAAAGTTTCAGGATACTATTCTCGGCGACACGTTCTACGAGAAAAAAAGTAATTTTTGTCTTTTGTGGGCCCAGTTACTTTTCAGCAACCAATGGATGAGTGACACTTGTCACCCATCCATTGGACAACCTCACCCATTCATGCACCAAAACCCATCCCCGTGCATCGTCCATTTTCTTTGTTCCCAAACACAAACCCGATCCCATTTCTCACCCAAAAATCCAAACCCTTGACCTTTGAGCATAACTGAGAGGGCAGAGAGATGGAGAGGACCGGCTGGACGTGGTGGCTGGCCAGGCAGAACCGCCGTGCGCGGCGGAGGAGAAAACCCGAACGAGGTAATCGGTTTTGCCCGTTTAATCCATTTTCGATTTCTAGTTGTTATGGGTCGATTTGGACGATTGGTCTGAGTTAAATAGGTTGCTAGGGAGTTGTTAGAGAGGTTTTGGTGGTGGTTGGACATCGGGGAAGCCCTGGGAGGTTTCAGGAAAATTGAACCGTGAGGTTCAAAATTGAACCGTGGATTTTCGTGGGTTTTATGGGTTCTAATTAATTGGGTTAGGTTCCTAGGACGATTATAGGAAGGTTAGGATTGATTAGGATTAAAAACGGTGAAAAACTGGGCCGGAATGAGCCTGGACCGGTTACGCCGGTCGAGTTGCAGGGGTTGGACCGGACTGGCCGGTCCGGACCGGCTGTGCGAGGTTGAAGGTGGTGACGTGGCATGGTGACGTGGCACCTGTCAGATTGTCAGGTGACGTGGACCACTCATTAGGCGACACGTGTCACATGTCAGTGCACAGTCAGCACTGACATGTCAGTGCACAGTCAGCACTGACATGTCAGTGACGTGGCCCAATTAGGGGCTGACGCGTGGCACAGACGTGGACCAGTGCCGTGATGACACGTGGCACATGTCAGATTGCCACGTGGCACTGACAGCACAGTGACATGGACCAATGGGAGCATGACACATGGCACCTGTCAGAGTCTGACATGTCAGACCTGACAGCTGTCAGATGACGTCATGCTGATGCCAGCGATGACGTTAGCAGGTACTGTAGCGGCGCGTGAAGCCGACGCGCAGCCACTTCAGGCGGCGCGTGAGGGCGCGTGACAGGGAATCTGGGGAAGGTTCCAGCATACGAAATCTTCTATTCGATGTAACGAACATTTTGGGACTGGTTTCGTGTCGATCGGACACCGTCTCGATATGTTTCGGGGCATAGGAAGGTTTAGGTTCGGGATTAAAAATAGTTAAAAATACGGGAAAATTACGGGGCTTTGGTAGGAGGTTAATTAAGTAGTTAGTAACCTTCTATTACAATTTGGACAGGTTTGGGAGTCCCGGTGATGGTGATCGGCTCGGGGAGCCGTATGGCACGCAAATCGAGGCGGCAGCTCGGACGGTCTGTGAGTGGACTTTGTTTTCTAAATTGGTGCATGAATAAATGTTTATTATATGTTTTATTGCATGTTTGATGATGCCATGGGTGCATTTGTATGTGGTTACGTATAGGCACGTAATTCGAGGTTTCGGCCTTATACGGTGCTTATACGGGTCTGTATTCCTTTAATGATTTAAATGAAATGGTTTTGGATTTCTAAATGGATAAACTCGGGTATGAGACCCATTTGGTTTTGTCTCAGGCATATGACACTATTTACGACCTTCGGGTCTAAATCGTGGTCGCGACGGGTGCTATGTGCACGGCGATCGACGATACGACGCTCGCCTCCGGATTGGGATGTGTTCCTTCCGGAGAGGTCACGATGCACGATTCGTGGTCGGGCAGCCTGGGGAGGCTCGACTTCGGAGTGCTCACGGTTCAGGATAGCGATCGGTGATGAGTGCACCATGATCTTGTGGTGGTCGCGTCGGTTGATTTGTTCACGACGACATACCAGGATTGAGGGCGGTCCTGGATGGATGGTTGCACGCATCACTATGATCGGAGTCGTGACTGACCCTTCGATATCGGGCACGGTGCCCAGTTGATGTCATATGTTCGCTCACGAGACCCAGATGTTTTACACTGATGATTTCGGGTCAGGGACCCTAGATGGATTTCCAAGTTCATGGCGGTTTATGGGAACCGGCATGAACTCTGGAAAGGTCATTGTGGTTCATGGCGGTTTATGGGAACCGGCATGAACCTTTGTCAGGTCATTCTGGTTCATGACGGTTTATGGGAACCGGCATGAACCCTTATTATGGATTTTATGGATCATGACGGTTCAAGGGAACCGGGCATGAATGTTTATGTTATGTATATATATGTATTCATATACCTTCCTTTACTTCTATTATCTCCTCCGGGGAGGGTCGTTGGCCTGGGTGGACCCCGGAGTAGTCACGGAGCATCGACTGAGTGGAGTCACCCCCTAGTTGGGTTCCTTACTCTCAAGAAGGCTATGATTACTATTACCTCGGGTAGGGTTGGTGGTCTGCGGACATTGATCTTGGCTTTGAGAAGACTCGGATTGAGACCCGGGTAGCACGCGCGTAGCTTTGGAAACCGTGACAGGATTGGTTGTGTGAATTATATGTATATGTGATGTATACTACATATGATATATGATGTGTGTTTACACAGGTTTTGGGGAGTGGCCCGTTTGGTTAGTTTCTTATGAATTGGGCTGAGTCTTTTATGGATTTGGGCAGTGGCCGCGTATTTGATTTCATTATGGTTTTTTTCTGGATAAATGGTTTTCGAATGCATGCATGCTTTTTAGTGGAGGGTACAAATGTCTTCTTATTAAATGTTTTATAAACTCTTTATTTTTGTCCACTCACAGTTTTTAATGTTTTGACTGCCCTTCAGGTTGACATTGGATGTGGACTGTAGCAGAGACCGAGATATCACATGCCTCCTCCGGATCCTGGCGTACTCTGATAGCCCAGGAGGGCAAAGGTCGGAAATATCTCTTGTCTGACACCCCGTGTCAGACGGGAGCAGGGTCATCCCGCACTAATCCCGGGGGGATTGGGATGGGTCCTGTCATATAGTGTTTAAGGCACAAGTTGTAGTTGTGCTTTTCCAATGTGGGACATTTTCCTCACATTTCAACATCTTTCATTGAAGTCCATTCATGCACCTTCTTCAATTAATGTTCTTCTTCATGAAGTTAACACATCAATCTTTTCCTACAAGGTTGAATAAACAACACCATGTATTTATTCCCAATACATAATCAAATTCCAATGCATTAATAATCCACTAAGGAGGCATTTAACTCAACACTTTGATCACCATATCTGTAACAACCCGTACCTTCGGGAAGGGTAAAAATGTAACTTTGTAAAGTTTTGTATAAAAATGACGATTTTGCCCTTGTGAATAGTAGGTCGAAACTTGACTTTTTGATGGACCGGTTGAATGGTTGTTGACCATTGATCGTGACGTAGGTTAGGACGTCACGAGTCCGTAGACAGGTGGCATGTCTGATTCGGACGATCGGAGAAAAAGTTATGATGTGTGAAAGATTGAGGGCTTTATCGTAATTTTGATTAACAGAGGAAAATGTTGACTTTTTAGTGAACTTGTGATTTTCACGTAGACCTAGGACCGTTAGATAGGTCTCGACGTCCTGAGTACAACGACAGGCGGCACGCTGTCATCGGACGTCGGATGGAAAAGTTACGGGTCAGGGAAGTTGAGGGCAAAACGGTAATTATTAAAACGGGGGGTATTTTAGTCTTTTCCCTCAGCCCAATCAGATAAGGGCAAGTGTCAATTGTGGATTGGGATATTTTGGTTTTGGGTCCATAGGAATTGGACACGTGGAGGTTGGTGGAAGGGTCCAGGCAATTCTAAAGTGTGCACGGGCACATTATGCACGATTTCAAACCGTGCATTGTGCTTAAACACAGAGAAAAACAGAGAGTGAGGCGGTGGAAGAGTTCGATCGATCCAGTGTAAAAGTGAAGGTTTTGGTGAATTGTGAGAGTGATAGAGAGACGAGAGTGAGGTGTTGATCGTGTTTTGGGACTGGAACCGTGCACGGAGTCACGGTGGTGGTGCGACGGAGTTCTGTGCAAACAGGGAAGCAGTGAGATAGGGGCAGTGGTTGTGCCATGTGGTGGCTCAAACCAAGGCAGAGGGAGGTTCAGGCGACTGCAAGGAACCCAACGAACACCGTGGCACGCGGCGGTGCACACGGCGGAGACCGAATCGAAAGGTATACCTGAATCCCCTGTTTTCCCGTGTTTCTTATTTTGTAAATTCGTGGAGCTAGGGTTAGAATCGAGGGATTTGGAGGTCAGGGTGAGACTCCTGGAGGTCACAGGAGTCGTTTGGTTGTGGTGCCGTGACGGGGGAGGACCTGGGTGGCCGGCGGCCAAAACAGGGGCCACGGGCTCAGTTTTTCGAGGGAGAAAACGTGAGGTTTTGGGCCGTGATTTTCAAATGTTAGGACGTGGGAAGGTTGCTAGGGACTGGACGATGCTCATGGAGAAGAAAGGAAGAAGAATGGCGGAGGAACGGCGGAGAACCGGTCACGCCGGTTCAACTGTGTTGAACCGGGTGACTCGAGGTTGAAGGAGCACTGTAGAAGGTGCATGAGGCCCACACGCAGCCACTTTGGGCGGCGCGTGGAGGCACGTGGGGAGGATTCCGGCCAAGCTTCCAACATGGTTTTGGTTCTAAATGTTCTAAGGAATCCATTGGTGTAAGTTTCGGGTTAATCTGACGATGTTACGAGATGGTTCGGGAATCCGGACGGTTTAGGGTTTAAGAATAAAATATGATTTAATTCCTGAAAAATTGGGGACATTAGGGTTAGTATCCTTGATATATTTGTGACCTTATTTGGTGCCTATTGACAGGATGAGAGACGCCTGAGACGGTCGAGGAGCGCACGGAGCGCGATTGACTCGTTCCGGTTCGTGAGTGGACTCTTTCTTTTCTTTCGAGCATGCCTAACTGTTTTAATTATGTTTGAATGTTTTTATATATGTTTTTATGCTTATTCATGATGTTTATATGAGATTGAAAGGTTTGCACGTTTTTCGAGATATTTTCGGGTTTTCGCACGTTTTTCGAGAGAAAGCTAAATTTCAGATTTTGATGCTATACTTGGGTTTTTAAATTATAATTGTGTTCTGATGATGATATAATGGATTATGAAACATGATTTTTGATAATCACGGGTTTCGGTTTTAAAAGTGGAATTCCGGATTTGGGTTCGGAATGACGGTTCTGAACGCCGGAAGGGCTTCGAACCGAGGATTTCAGATTCGAGTTTGGATATGGAGTTAGAAATGGATTTTTATCGATTTGGATTGGATTTGCTGGATCTGGATATGGGTTTAAAGACCTAGATTATAATTGATGGGGGACGGGCCCGGATTGAGTTTAAAGACTCGAGAGTTTAAAGACTCGGATATTTACGATATTACCCCATAGGCCTATTGAGTTTAAAGACTCGGGAGTTTAAAGACTCGGATTACATTTGAGGCCTGGTTGAGTTTAATGACTCGGATAGACCCAGCAGGTTTGATCGGAAAATGATGAATTGGTGTTAATGGTTTCTGAGATGATTTTCTGATGGTTATACTATGATTTCTATACCTGTTTTATAGTGTTTCTGTTTCTTATGATGTTTATTGGTTTATACTTATTTTAATCACTGAGTTAGGCATGTTTATTGGTTTATACTTATCGATTGGTGTTAATGGTTCCTTAACTTTGCTTTGATCATAAAATGTTTTCAGAACTTTCCTTTACTTTTAGTCCACTCACATCTTTTGGTTTTAAATTTTCCTCCAGGTCGTAGAGAAAGAGCGATGGGGTGAACGTTGAGGCAGGAATCGAGGCATAGAGCTTCTGACGTTCTTCCGTTGCCACACTAGCATAGTAGGATTTTGTGCCCATTTGGTAGAACTATGCTCTGACTGACAGTTGTATTATATTTACTCCTTCGTCTGATAGTTATGCTTATTGTGGTGTAAAGGTTATTTTGGTACTTTAAGTGTGATTGTCAGACGGGAGCAGGGTTCGTCCCGGGTATCGAGGTGATATTTGGGACGGGTCCTGACAATTGGTATCAGAGCATAGGTTTGTCAGTTTGTGTCGTTACGAGGTTGTATTTAGGTTGTTTTCCTAACTCTATGCCTTTTTCAGCGTACGATCGATCATGCCTCCGAGATGTGAACCCCCTCTACGACCTGAAGACGAAGCGGCGAGAGGGACTGAGAGCGCTTCGATTGAACGAGCCCAGCGGCTTGGGGCTACTACTTTCAGCGGTGGGGCAGACCCAGAGGAAGCTCACCGATGGATCACCCGGCTCGAGCGTATTTTTGGGGTGATGCATTGTCCTCCTGAGGACCGGGTCTTGTTGGCTACTTTTCTGCTAGATGGAGCCGCATATGAGTGGTGGTACACACTGGAGTTGTCCGGCTGGGATGCACATACCGTGACATGGGAGACTTTCCGGGAGCGGTTTTTAGATCAGTACTATCCCCGTTCTTTCCGGGATGCCAAGGAGGCAGAATTTCTTCAGTTGAAGCAAGGGAACATGACAGTAGCTGAGTATGAGCGGAGATTCCAGATGTTATCCCGATTTGATCCTGCATTTGTAGCTACCGAGGCAGAGAAGTGTCATCAATTTGAATTGGGTCTTCGAGGAGAGATTAGAGCCATTGTGACAGCCGGCTCATTTGCTACATTCCGGGAGTTGTCTGATGCTGCTGTTAGAGTAGAGGCCAGTTTACCTGCCAGGCCACAGTACTCGGGCAGTGTGCGACGCCGAGAGCATTCTTTTCCCGGAGCATCGAGTTAGAGGACCCCGAAGCGGGGTAATTTTGGTGGTTCGTCATCGGCTGGTGGAGCCCGGTTTGGCAGACCAGGCAGTTTCCAGGGCTCTGGATTCCGAGGAGCTAGGGCACAGCCGACTCCTCAGGCGAGTGCGACTTCAGTTGCTTCGACTGGGAGGCAGACCAGTGGACTCGGTAGAGATGCTTGTTACTATTGTGGAGAGCGAGGACACTTTCGGAGGGAGTGCCCATTGTTAGCTCAGGAGGGTGGAGCAGGCCGAGGTGTAGCAGAACCCGGGCGGAGTACTGCATCTCTCTCAGGGGCAGCAGGCCCTAGAGGTGGCGGTGGTGCCACGAGCCGTTCGAGAGGGCGCGGTAGGTCATCTGGACCTCAGGCGCGAGTTTTTGCTATGACCCAGCAGGAGGCCAGATCAGCACCGGGAGTGGTGACAGGTACACTCACCATACTTGGTCACACTGTTTTTGCTTTGATAGATCTCGGGGCTACTCATTCGTTTATAGCCCGGAGTTGTCGTTTGGTGACGGAGAGGGAGGTGTCTATTTTGGAGTGTGCTTTAGGTGTGAGTACACCTACTGGGGAGGTGTTAGTGGTGACTCAGGTGTTGAGAGAGTGTCCGGTGATGGTAGGTGAGGTCGAGTTAGTGGCAGACTTGCTGCTGTTAGATTTACGGGATTTCGATGTTATCCTGGGTATGGACTGGCTGACGAGACATCATGCTTCTATCGAGTGCTTCGATAGGAGAGTGAGTTTTCGAAGTCCAGGATTACCAGAGACTACGTTTCAGAGGGATCAACGTGCACTTCCTACTAGAGTTATTTCAGCACTTGAGGCTAGTAAGCTGTTGCGGAAGGGGTGCCAGGGTTACATAGCTCATGTGGTGGATACACGTACTACGCCAATGAGGGCGGAAGATATACCAGTGGTGCGAGAGTTTCCCGATGTCTTTCCCGAGAAGTTACCAGGACTACCCCCTCATCGAGATATTGAGTTTACGATTGATCTTCTTCCAGGTACGCAGCCTATTTCACAGACTCCTTATCGCATGGCACCTGCAGAATTGAGGGAACTCAAGGCCCAGTTACAACAGTTGGTGGATATGGGATTCATTCGACCGAGTATGTCACCTTGGGGAGCACCTGTGCTGTTTGTCAAGAAAAAAGGACGGGGGATTGCGGTTGTGTGTGGATTACAGACAATTGAATAAGGTAACTATTCGGAATAAGTATCCCCTACCCCGGATTGATGACTTGTTCGACCAATTGAAGGGAGCACAGTACTTTTCGAAGATTGATCTTCGCTCCGGCTATCATCAGTTGAGGGTTAAAGAGGAGGATGTACCCAAGACAGCCTTTCGGACCAGGTACGGACACTATGAGTTTGTTGTGATGCCTTTTGGATTAACTAATACCCCAGCAGCTTTTATGGATCTTATGAACCGAGTGTTCCAGTCATACTTGGATCGTTTTGTGATCGTCTTCATTGATGACATTTTGGTCTATTCGAAGAGTGCGAAGGCGCACGAGAAACATCTGAGAATCGTGCTTAAGACTCTGAGAGAGCATCAGTTGTATGCGAAGTTGAGTAAGTGTCAGTTCTGGTTGACTAGTGTTGGATTTCTTGGCCATGTGATTTCGGTTGAGGGCATCAGCGTGGATCCTCAGAAAGTTGAGGCGGTAGCAAAGTGGGAACAACCTAAGACAGTGACGGAGATCAGGAGTTTTCTGGGTTTAGCAGGCTATTACCAGCGTTTTATTGAGGGCTTTTCGATACTAGCTGCTCCATTGACACGGCTAACTCGGAAGGGAGTTCGATTTGAGTGGGATGAAAACTGTGAACAGAGTTTCCAGGAGCTTAAAAGGCGGTTGACATCTGCTCCTGTGTTGGCCCTTCCAGACGATAGTGGGGAGTTAGAGGTTTACAGTGACGCTTCTTGACAGGGTTTAGGCTGTGTACTGATGCAGCATGGGAAAGTGATTGCTTACGCTTCTCGACAGCTGAAACCCCATGAGATGAACTACCCTACTCATGACTTGGAACTTGTTGCGGTGGTTCATGCACTGAAGATTTGGCGACATTATTTGTACGGTGAGAGGTGCAGGATCTTCACGGATCACAAAAGTTTGAAGTATTTTTTTACTCAGAAGGAATTGAATTTGAGACAGCGACGATGGTTGGAGTTGCTCAAGGACTACGACTGTACGATTGAGTATCACCCAGGGAAGGCTAATGTGGTAGCCGATGCCTTGAGCAGGAAATCAGCTAGTTCTTTGTCGCATTTGAGGACAGTACGATTACCTTTGTTGGTTGAGCTCCGCAGGTTGGGAGTAGAGTTGACTGTGGATGATCAGGGAGCACTTTTAGCGAGTTTCCACGTGCGGCCTGTTTTGATTGATCAGGTTAATGATGCTCAGTTTGAGGACCCCATTTTGGGCATCATTCGGATTGAGGTCGAGGCTGGAGAGAGACAGGACTTTGAGATTCGTGAGGATGGAGCCTTGGTTAAGGGTGGACGGTTGTGTGTACCTGAGGATGACGCATTGAAGAAAGTGATATTGGATGAGGCTCACTGTTCAGCTTACGTGATGCATCCTGGTGGGACCAAGATGTATCGGACACTTCGAGAGCATTACTGGTGGTCAGGAATGAAACGTGAGATTGCAGAGTATGTCAGTAGATGCTTGATTTGTCAACAGGTAAAAGCCGAGCGGCAGAGACCCTATGGAGCAATGCAACCTTTGCCGATCCCCGAGTGGAAATGGGATCACCTGACGATGGATTTTGTATTCAAGTTGCCCAGAACACCGAAGGGACACGATGGAGTGTGGGTGATAGTTGATAGACTTACGAAGTCTGCTCATTTCTTGCAAGTACGGGAGAACTTCAGATTGGCGTAGTTTGCACAGTTGTTCATTGATGAGATTATTCGGTTGCATGGGACTCCAGAGTCGATAGTATCGGACAGAGACCCGAGGTTTACTTCCCGGTTTTGGCAGAGCTTATAGGAAGCTTTTGGGACAAAGCTGCATTTCAGTACTGCATTTCATCCTCAAACCGATGGACAGTTTGAGCGGACCATCCAGATTCTCGAGGATATGATGCGAGCTTGTGTACTGCAGTTTCAGGATACTTGGGAGTCACATTTACCGTTGATGGAGTTCGCCTACAATAACAGTTATCAAGAGAGTATTGGAATGGCACCTTACGAGGCGTTATACGGGCGACAGTGTCGGACTCCATTGTGTTGGACTGAGGTTGGTGAGAGGAGACTTACTACTTCCGAACTGGTGGACCTTACTCAGGAAAAAATGGCACTGATTCGAGATCGACTGAAGGCAGCTCAGGACCGACAGAAGAGTTACGCCGACCATAGGATTAGAGATTTGGAGTTTGCCGTAGGAGATTGGGTTTTCTTGAAGCTATCTCCTTGGAAGGGAATTGTACGGTTTGGCAGACGAGGGAAGTTGAGTCCTCGTTACATTGTACCTTATGAGATCTTAGAGTGGATTGGTCATGTTGCTTATCGATTGGCCTTACCAGCAGACCTGGAAAAAGTACATAATGTCTTTCATGTATCTATGCTTCGGAAGTATATTTGGGATGATTCACATGTTCTGGAAGCACATGTAACGCCCCAGAAATTTAGAAAATGTAATTTTGTAACATAATGAATAAATGACGTTTTTACCCTTGTGAATAGTATGGTCAAATTGTTGACTTTTTGATTGGTGAATCAAACGGATGTTGACCGATGACCGTGACGTAGTTCGGGACGTCACGAGTCCATAGACAGGTGGCACGCCCAATTCCGACAATCTGGGAAAAAGTTATGACGTTCGGAAGCCCAAGGGCATTTTCGTAATTTGGGCAAAAAGGGGGAAAATGTTGACTTTTTGTTTGCCAACTAATTTTCACACGATTCGAAGACCGTTAGGTAGGTCTCGATGCCCAGAGTACAACGATAGGCGGCACGTCGAAAACGGAGTTCGGTTACGAACGTTACGGGTCACGGAAGGCTAGGGGCAAAATGGTAATTTGTCCAACCAGGGGCAAAATGGACTTTTGGCCTTGATCAGACTTGTCTTTTGTCTGATTCTCACCTCAGAAAACACAGAATCGGGTCTTAAGGGAAACACAATAATATCCCCGTTTGACAACTTTTCCCCAAATTAAGGCTTGAACCATGATTATGTCCAATTGGCCCGTGATAAGCCCCAAACTCGTCGTCATTATGCAATTGAACGTCTAAGTAGCATAACTGAGAGAGAGGGACTCGAGAGGTCCAGAGAACTGAGAGAATTTTGCTTCGAAAATTCTGGAAAATTGGGGGAAAATCGAATTCGGATTTGGGAGCCAGGAGAGGAGCAATTGAGGATTCCATTAAGTTGCTAGGATCAAAACTAAAAGCTTTGCAACAAAAACGAGAAGAATTCGTGTCTAATTGAGGAAGAACAGACGCTGCCATGGCTGCCAAAAATCGACCTTGAGTTCAGATGCTTAGAGGTAAGCTCGTTCGAAATTGATTATGGAAAATTGTTCCTTATACTCTCACGGTGCTAACCATATGAATTAATTGAAAAATCAGGCACAAAATCGTGAAACCCGAATAGGAGACCCGTCGAATTTCGATCGTGAGTCGTGAAGATTTGGACCTTACTTGAGGTAATTGAATTCACAGAACTAAAATGAAGTTAGAGTAGATGAGATCAGTTGAAAGAACGGATCGATTTGAGGTCGAATTGACTGAGATTGCAGCCCAGGGGAGGCTTGACTCAGATTAGATGTGCTGGATTATATGGATCGGTAAGTGATGTGTTCACTAAATCTGGATTGCCGGCTTGTGATGTGTTCACAGCGGCGGATGCTCGGATTTTGAGCGGTCCTTGAGCCTATTGAGATGCACGTGTTGCAGGGATAAAACGTGACTCTAAGCAACAAGATATGGATATAAGTCCCGTGATTTTGTGGAAATTGTTTTGATTGATCCACTTTAATTGATTTCCTATTATTACTCGTGTTTTATGATATGCATGCATGTTTGTGAAAACTGGAGGGTAAGAAATGTATTTTGGCAAATGTTTTTATAAGAGGTCATTTTTGTCCACTCACACCTTTATTGTTTTATGCACCCTCCAGGCCAGTGTACAGGTACGAGGGCTAAAAACGAGGCAAGCGAGGCAAAAGAATAATTAGACCGTTGCGCACTCAGACATTCTACAGAGTAGGAATTTGACCCCTATCTGTAACAGTACCTATGCTCTGTATTGTCTTTGACTAGTCAAACTTGTGACGTCATTGGTCTGTAAAACTTAACTATCCCTTGTCTGACAATGTTTTCGGGATTTGTTGTGGGTTGTATGTATATAAGTTTGGTTACTTTCGGAAATTTTTAGTTCTTGTCAGACGGGAGCAGGATTCATCACGACTATCGAGGGATAATCGGGATGGGTCTTGTCAAATTGGTATCAGAGCATTAGGTCACAGTCTGAGTCTTACACATTAGTATACACGAATTGTGATACTAATATGTTTCTCTTACAGAACATCACAATATGCCTCCGAGACGCGAGCCCCGTACCCAGTCTGGCGATGATTTTGGAGGTCCGGACATAGAGAGAGCTCAACGTTTAGGGGCCATTGCATTCACTGGCCTGACTGATCCAGAAGAGGCTTTTGAGTGGATTACTCAATTTGAGCGGATCTTCGAGATTATGCAATGTCCACCAGGAGATATGGTTCCACTGGCCACATTTATGCTGAGCAGCCAAGCTTACCGTTGGTGGCGCGGATTGCAACTGACAGGGATGGATGCCCATACTCTGAGTTGGGAGGACTTCCGTCATCGTTTCCTGGATCAGTTCTATCCTCGCTCCTTTCGTAATGCCAGGGAGGTTGAATTCCTACAACTACATCAGGGGGACATGTCAGTGGCAGACTATGAACAGAAATTCCTGAACCTGTCCAGTTTTGCTCCTCTTTATGTATCTAACGAGGAGGACAAGTGCCGAAGGTTCGAGCAAGGACTGAGGAATGACATCCGAGGAGCTGTGACTGTGGGAACTTATGCCACCCTACGAGAGTTGTCTGATGCAGCTGCACGAGTTGAGGCGACCTTGTCAGTGCCACAGCAGTTTTCGGGCTCTGGTCGACGCCGGGACCGTCAGTACCAGGGATCTGCGAACCAGAGGTCCTCCAAGCGAGGTAATTATGGCTCTGGATCGTCGCGTGGTGCTCGTCCGAGTTATGGAGGTAGGGGAACACAGACATTTGGGTATCGACCATCAGCGACTGCACAGTTCAGAGAGGCATCAGTGGGATCTACTGACCGACAGAGTAATGACCGAGGCAATGTTCTTGTCTGCTTTTACTGTAGGGAGCCGGGTCACTTCAAACGAGACTGTCCACGATTGGTTGGTAGTAGCGGCACTGGATGGGGCTCTACTGAGCGGGGCCCTAGTACGACTTCGGCTTCAAATGCTACATGTGGGAGAGGAGGTGGCAGAACTCGTGGTGGATCTGGTGGATCACGAGGGCGTGGTCGGACTTCGGGACCACAGGCTCGAGTCTATGCAGTGACTCAACAGGAGGCCCGAGCAGCCCCGGAGGTGGTGACAGGTATGCTTACTATTTTCGGTCATCATGCACGTACTTTAATAGATCCGGGAGCTACCCACTCTTTTGTTTCTCGGGAGTATGCACTGTTGGCAGATAGAGAGATTTCTGCGATCGGATGTGAGATGGGAGTCGGTACACCGACTGGAGAGTTGTATATAGTAAACCAAGTGATACGAGGATACCCTATTGTGCTAGGGGATGTGCATTTAATGGTTGATTTGATACTCCTAGACTTGTGTGACTTTGATGTTATCCTTGGGATGGATTGGCTGACAACCCATCATGCCTCTATCGAGTGTTTCGATAAGAGGGTGATACTTCGGAGCCCTGGATTACCTGAGGTGATATTTCAGGGAGATCGGAGGATGATAACCCCTAGAGTCATATCATCTCTCTCGGCAGATAGATTTCTGAGGAAGGGCTGCCAGGGTTATCTAGCTTATGTTGTCGATGTGCGGGATGCACCAATCAAGGCCGAGGATATCCCAGTAGTGTGTGACTTCCCAGATGTATTTCCTGAGGACTTACCAGGATTACCCCCTTCTCGAGAGATTGAGTTCACTATCGAACTAATTCCTGGTACACGACCTATATCCTTGACACCTTATCGGATGGCACCAGCTGAGTTAAGGGAATTGAAGGTACAGTTGCAAGATCTTGTGGATGTGGGATTCATTCGACCGAGTGTATCGCCATGGGGAGCCCCAGTATTGTTTGTGAAAAAGAAGGAAGGAAGTTTGAGACTCTGTATGGATTACCGGCAACTTAATAAAGTCACGATAAAGAATAAGTATCCTTTGCCTCGGATTGATGATCTGTTTGATCAATTAAGGGGAGCCAAGTATTTTTCGAAGATTGATCTGCGTTCTGGTTACCACCAGTTAAGGATTCGAGAGGAGGACATTCCAAAAACAGCTTTTTGAACTCGATATGGCCATTATGAATTTCTGGTGATGCCATTTGGATTAACTAATGCACCTGCGGCATTCATGGATTTGATGAACCGAGTATTCCGGAAGTACCTTGACCGATTTGTTATTGTGTTCATTGATGACATTCTAGTGTATTCAAGCAGTAAGAGGGCGCATGAGGAACATTTGAGGATTGTGCTTGATACGCTAAGGAGGAACCAACTCTTTGCCAAACTGAGTAAGTGCCAATTTTGGTTAACAGGTGTTGGTTTTCTGGGACATTTGATTTCCGTGGATGGGATTCGCGTTGATCCCCAGAAGATAGAAGCGGTAGAAAACTGGGAGCAGCCAAAGACAGTAACCGAAGTAAGGAGCTTTTTGGGATTGGCCGGTTATTACAGACGTTTTGTGGAAGGCTTCTCTGCGATTGCTGCTCCGATGACCCGCCTAACCAGGAAAGGAATCAAGTTTGTTTGGGGCGAAGACTGTGAGCAAAGTTTCCAAGAATTGAAGAAAAGGTTGACCTCCGCTCCTATCTTAACCCTTCCGGATGATAGTGGGGAGTTTGAAGTGTACAGTGATGCATCCTTACAAGGATTAGGGTGTGTGTTAATGCAACATGGAAAGGTAATCGCATATGCCTCTCGACAACTGAAACCGCATGAACGTAACTATCCCACCATGATTTGGAATTAGCTGCGGTGGTACATGCCCTGAAGATTTGGAGACATTACTTGTATGGGGAGACATGTAGACTTTTCACGGATCATAAGAGTTTGAAGTACTTTTTCACACAGAAGGAATTGAATTTGAGACAGAGACGATGGTTGGAGCTAATTAAGGATTACGACTGCACGATTGAGTACCATCCTGGAAAAGCTAATGTGGTAGCGGATGCACTGAGTCGGAAATCAGCTCACACTGTGGCACATCTACGAATGGTGCATTTACCCTTATTGGTGGAACTACGTAGGACTGGAGTTGCTTTGGGACTGGATAACCAAGGTGGCTTACTAGCTAGTTTCCAGGTGCGACCAATTCTGATTGATCGAGTTATTGAAGCCCAACTGGAAGACCCTATCTTGTGTGTCCTTCGAATTGAAGCTGATGCGGGGGAACGACAAGATGTTGCAATTAGAAGGGATGGAGCCCTAGTAAAGGACGGACGGTTGTGTGTGCCCGAAAATGTAACATTAAAGAAAGAGATTCTGGACGAGGCCCATAGTTCGGCGTATGCAATGCATCCAGGTGGGACGAAAATGTACCGTACGTTACGAGAGCATTATTGGTGGCCGGGTATGAAACGGGAGATTGCAGAGTTTGTGAGTAAGTGCTTGGTATGTCAACAAGTAAAGGCTGAAAGACAAAGACCCTATGGAGCACTGCAACCACTACCGATCCCGGAATGGAAATGGGATCATATAACCATGGATTTTGTGTTTAAACTTCCCAGAACGCCTAAAGGACACGATGGAGTCTGGGTAATTGTGGATAGGCTTACCAAATCAGCTCATTTCCTACCTGTAAGGGAAGACTTTCGGTTGACGCAGTATGCCAGACTCTTCATTGACGAGATTATTCGACTCCATGGTACTCCTGTCTCTATTGTATCTGATCGAGATCCCCGATTTACATCCAGATTCTGGCAAAGCTTACAGGAAGCTTTCGGGACGAGATTGCATTTCAGCACGGCATTCCACCCTCAGACCGACGGGCAATCGGAACGGACTATTCAGACCTTGGAGGACATGATCAGAGCATGTGTCTTGCAATTCCAGGGTACTTGGGAGTCACATCTACCATTGATGGAATTCGCCTACAACAATAGTTACCAAGCAAGTATCGGGATGGCTCCTTATGAAGCCCTATATAGACGACAGTGCAGAACCCCTTTGTGTTGGACTGAGGTGGGCGAAAGGAAATTGTCTAAATCTGAATTGATAGACTTAACAACGGAAAAGGTTAAACTCATCCGAGACAGACTCAAGACAGCCCAAGACAGACAAAAGAGTTACGCAGACCACCGAGTCAGAGATCTGGAATTTGCAGTTGGAGATTGGGTATTCTTGAAGTTATCTCCTTGGAAAGGTATAGTACGATTCGGCAGACGCGGGAAACTGAGCCCCCGTTTCATTGGACCTTATGAGATTGTTGAGAGAATTGGTCGAGTTGCCTACAGATTAGCATTACCTTCTGAGCTTTCGAGGGTCCATGCTGTTTTCCATGTGTCAATGCTACGGAAATATGTGTATGATGAGTCCCATGTGTTGGAGGAACAGCCTGTTGAACTCAGAGAAGACCTAAGTTTTGAAGAACAGCCTGTACAGATCTTGGACCGAAAGGACAAAGTGCTCCGACGAAAGACGATTCCCTTAGTGAAGGTTCTTTGGAGGAATCAGAACGTGGAAGAGGCTACGTGGGAACCTGAGACACAGATGCGAGACCAGTACCCGTATTTGTTTCATTGAAATTTCGAGGACGAAATTTCTTAAGGGGGGAAGGTTGTAACGCCCCGGAAATTTAGAAAATGTAATTTTGTAACATAATGAATAAATGACGTTTTTACCCTTGTGAATAGTATGGTCAAATTGTTGACTTTTTGATTGGTGAATCAAACGGATGTTGACCGATGACCGTGACGTAGTTCGGGACGTCACGAGTCCATAGACAGATGGCACGCCCAATTCCGACAATCTGGGAAAAAGTTATGACGTTCGGAAGCCCAAGGGCATTTTCGTAATTTGGGCAAAAAGGGGGAAAATGTTGACTTTTTGTTTGCCAACTAATTTTCACACGATTCGAAGACCGTTAGGTAGGTCTCGATGCCCAGAGTACAACGACAGGCGGCACGTCGAAAACGGAGTTCGGTTACGAACGTTACGGGTCACGGAAGGCTAGGGGCAAAATGGCAATTTGTCCAACCAGGGGCAAAATGGACTTTTGGCCTTGATCAGACTTGTCTTTTGTCTGATTCTCACCTCAGAAAACACAGAATCGGGTCTTAAGGGAAACACAATAATATCCCCGTTTGACAACTTTTCCCCAAATTAAGGCTTGAACCATGATTATGTCCAATTGGCCCGTGATAAGCCCCAAACTCGTCGTCATTATGCAATTGAACGTCTAAGTAGCATAACTGAGAGAGAGGGACTCGAGAGGTCCAGAGAACTGAGAGAATTTTGCTTCGAAAATTCTGGAAAATTGGGGGAAAATCGAATTCGGATTTGGGAGCCAGGAGAGGAGCAATTGAGGATTCCATTAAGTTGCTAGGATCAAAACTAAAAGCTTTGCAACAAAAACGAGAAGAATTCGTGTCGAATTGAGGAAGAACAGACGCTGCCATGGCTGCCAAAAATCGACCTTGAGTTCAGATGCTTAGAGGTAAGCTCGTTCGAAATTGATTATGGAAAATTGTTCCTTATACTCTCACGGTGCTAACCATATGAATTAATTGAAAAATCAGGCACGGAATCGTGAAACCCGAATAGGAGACCCGTCGAATTTCGATCGTGAGTCGTGAAGATTTGGACCTTACTTGAGGTAATTGAATTCACAGAACTAAAATGAAGTTAGAGTAGATGAGATCAGTTGAAAGAACGGATCGATTTGAGGTCGAATTGACTGAGATTGCATCGGATCCTATCGCGGGTATTTCAACCCGTTTATCAGACAAACGGGCGAGAACGATGCACTGTAGCTGTACTGTGCTAGGCGCGTGACGGCGCGTGGGGAGGATTCCGGCAAAGTGTTCAACATGGAACTTGATGTTCTCGATGATACGAACCTATCCGCGTTGGTTTCGGGTCAATCAGATATGGTTTCAGTGTAGTTCCGAGTACCCGACACGTTTAAATTTATATTAAAATAATATTATAAAATCCCGACAATTAGGGGATTCCTGTTTAAGGATTATATGATAGTCTAGTAACCTTAAATCACTTTGTTTGACAGGCTGGAATATTCCCGGGACTTCGGAGGAAAACGAACAACTCGAGGCTGAACAATCGGGACGGTGTGTGTGAGTGGACTTTTGGTTTTCTAACTGTGATGCATGCATATATGGTTTAAAATTCTTATTTATATGGTTTTCTATGATTTGACATGATTGATGCTTTGATTCGGTGATTTCTCGATTTCCTCGGTTTTATGATTATTATATTATTATATTCTGGCACGATTTTCGAGAAATCATGAAATTGGTTAAAAATGATATTTTGGGCGTGAGAACCCAAGTAAATAATGATTTTGACTCGGATTTGGAGTTACATGTGAATTTGATGATTTTTGGTATTTTCGTGATTTTTGTGATTATTTTAATCAGTCATTCGGGCACGTTTTACGAGGAACGTGCAAATGATGTTTTGGGCTAGGCCCGGATTGAAAATGATATTTGGACTCGGATTATGAGTCAATGATTGATTTTATGGATTTACGTGATCGTGGCAACTCGGGTTTACGGTTGCACGGATTTACGTGAAATTGATATTTTGGGGTTGGGACCCAATGGGATTGTGTTTCTGATTGGATTTGCATTTTCCATGTGATTATATGATAATATTGATGATTTCGGATTTATAAAGTAAATCGGGACTTTGGTTAATTTAGGGCTGAGACCCTGTGTCGATATGTGATTAGATTTTTATGCAACCGTTTTTCACTGGTTTTTGTGATGATAATATGTTGCGGATATTTAGGGCTTTCGGGAGAAAATATGTTTTTCCCCGGAGTGCACCCTGGAGATAACGCTCGCCTTCGGGATGGAAGTGTTTACCCCGAAGAGGTCACGTAGCACGATCTTTGTCTTGCAGCCCAGGGGAGGCTTGACTCAGATCAGATGTGCTGGATTATATGGATCGGTAAGTGATGTGTTCACTAGATCTGGATTGCCAGCTTGTGATGTGTTCACAGCGGCGGATGCTCGGATTTTGAGCGGTCCTTGAGCCTATTGAGATGCACGCGTTGCAGGGATAAAACGTGACTCTAAGCAACAAGATATGGATATAAGTCCCGTGATTTTGTGGAAATTGTTTTGATTGATCCACTTTAATTGATTTCCTATTATTACTCTTGTTTTATGATATGCATGCATGTTTGTGAAAACTGGAGGGTAAGAAATGTATTTTGGCAAATGTTTTTATAAGAGGTCATTTTTGTCCACTCACACCTTTATTGTTTTATGCACCCTCCAGGCCAGTGTACAGGTACGAGGGCTAAAAACGAGGCAAGCGAGGCAAAAGAATAATTAGACCGTTGCGCACTCAGACATTCTACAGAGTAGGAATTTGACCCTTATCTGTAACAGTACCTATGCTCTGTATTGTCTTTGACTAGTCAAACTTGTGACGTCATTGGTCTGTAAAACTTAACTATCCCTTGTCTGACAATGTTTTCGGGATTTGTTGTGGGTTGTATGTATATAAGTTCGGTTACTTTCGGAAATTTTTAGTTCTTGTCAGACGGGAGTAGGATTCATCACGACTATCGAGGGATAATCGGGATGGGTCTTGTCAGCACAACCCGTTGAACTGAGGGAAGACTTGAGTTTCGAAGAACAGCCTGTTGCGATTTTGGATCGGAAGGATAAAGTATTACGACGGAAGACAGTCCCCTTGATTAAAGTATTGTGGAGGAATCATCAAGTAGAAGAAGCTACTTGGGAACCTGAGGCTTTAATGCGCGAGCAGTACCCTTACTTGTTTCACTGAGTTTCGGGGACGAAATTCCTTTTTAGGGGGGTAGATTGTAACAACATGTACCTTCGGGAAGGGTAAAAATGTAATTTTGTAAAGTTTTGTATAAAAATGACGATTTTGCCCTTGTGAATAGTAGGTCCAAAGTTGACTTTTTGATGGACCGGTTGGATGGTTGTTGACCATTGACCGTGATGTAGGTTAGGATGTCACGAGTCCGTAGACAGGTGGCATGTCCGATTCGGACAATCGGAGAAAAAGTTATGATGTGTGAAAGATTGAGGGCGTTATCGTAATTTTGATTAACGGAGGAAAATGTTGACTTTTTAGTGAACTTGTGATTTTCACGTAGACCTAGGACCGTTAGATAGGTCTCAACGTCCTGAGTACAACGACAGGCGGCACGCTGTCATCAGACGTCGGACGGAAAAGTTACGGGTCAGGGAAGTTGAGGGCAAAACGGTAATTATTAAAACGGGGGGTATTTTAGTCTTTTCCCTCAGCCCAATCAGATAAGGGCAAGTGTCAATTGTGGATTGGGATATTTTGGTTTTGGGTCCATAGGAATTGGACACGTGGAGGTTGGTGGAAGGGTCCAGGCAATTCTAAAGTGTGCACGGGCACATTACGCACGATTTCAAACCGTGCATTGTGCTTAAACACAGAGAAAAACAGAGAGTGAGGCGGTGGAAGAGTTCGATCGATCCAGTGCAAAAGTGAAGGTTTTGGTGAATTGTGAGAGTGATAGAGAGACGAGAGTGAGGTGTTGATCGTGTTTTGGGACTGGAACCGTGCACGGAGTCACGGTGGTGGTGCGGCGGAGTTCTGTGCAAACAGGGAAGAGTGAGACAGGGGCGGTGGTTGTGCCGTGTGGTGGCTCAACCAAGGCAGAGGGAGGTTCAGGCGACTACAAGGAACCCAACGAACACCGTGGCACGCGACGGTGCACACGGCGGAGACCGAATCGAAAGGTATACCCGAATCCCCTGTTTTCCCGTGTTTCTTATTTTATAAAGTCGTGGAGTTAGGGTTAGAATCGAGGGATTTGGAGGTTAGGGTGAGACTCCTGGAGGTCCCAGGAGTTGTTTGGTTGTGGTGCCGTGACGGGGGAGGACCTGGGTGGCCAGCGGCCAAAATAGGGGCCACGGGCTCAGTTTTTCGAGGGAGAAAACGTGAGGTTTTGGGCCGTGATTTTCAAATGTTAGTACGTGGGAAGGTTGCTAGGGACTGGACGATGCTCATGGAGAAGAAAGGAAGAAGAATGGGGGAGAAACGGCGGAGAACCGGTCACGCCAGTTCAACTGTGTTGAACCGGGTGACTCGAGGTTGAAGGAGCACTGTAGCAGGCGCGTGAGGCCCACGCGCAGCCACTTTGGGCGGCGCGTGGAGGCACGTGGGGAGGATTCCGGCAAAGCTTCCAACATGGTTTTGGTTCTAAATGTTCTAAGGAATCCATTGGTGTAAGTTTCGGGTTAATCGGACGATGTTACGGGATGGTTCGGGAATCCGGACGATTTAGGGTTTAAGAATAAAATATTATTTAATTCCCGAAAAATTAGGGACATTAGGGTTAGTATCCTTGATGTATTTGTGACCCTATTTGGTGCCTATTGACAGGACGGGAGACGCCTGAGACGGTCGAAGAGCGCACGCGATTGACTCGTTCCGATTCGTGAGTGGACTCTTTCTTTTCTTTCGAGCATGCCTAACTGTTTTAATTATGTTTGAATGTTTTTATATATGTTTTTATGCTTATTCATGATGTTTATATGAGATTGAAAGGTTTGCACGTTTTTTGAGATATTTCCGGGTTTTCGCAAGTTTTTCGAGAGAAAGCTAAATTGCATATTTTGATGCTATACTTGGGTTTTTAAATTATAATTGTGTTCTGATGATGATATAATGGATTATGAAACATGATTTTTGATAATCACGGGTTTCGGTTTTAAAAGTGGAATTCCGGATTTGGGTTCGGAATGACGGTTCTGAACGCCATAAGGGCTTCGAACCGAGGATTTCGGATTCGAGTTTGGATATGGAGTTAGAAATGGATTTTTATCGATTTGGATTGGATTTTCTGGATCTGGATATGGGTTTAAAGACCCGGATTATAATTGATGGGGGACGGGCCCGGATTGAGTTTAAAGACTCGGGAGTTTAATGACTCGGATATTTACGATATTACCCCATAGGCCTATTGAGTTTAAAGACTCGGGAGTTTAAAGACTCGGGAGTTTAAAGACTCGGATTACATTTGAGGCCTGGTTGAGTTTAAAGACTCGGATAGACCCAGTAGGTTTGATCGGAAAATGATGAATTGGTGTTAATGGTTTCTGAGATGATTTTCTGATGGTTATACTATGATTTCTATAGTTATGCTTATTGTGGTGTAAAGGTTATTTTGGTACTTTGTGTGATTGTCAGACGGGAGCAGGGTTCGTCCCGGGTATCGAGGTGATATATGGGACGGGTCCTGACAATACCATATCTGAGGCATCCAACTGTTAAGCGTAGCATGGCATTGCTGCAACTCTAGTCTGGCATGGCTGGTTCAAATGGTGGAGTTGAGACCTCCGATCTTCATTGGAATAAATTATGGATTTTGGAGTATCCAAATGAGAACAATATTGAAAGCTTATGATCTATGGACTCTGGTATTTCAAGAATTACCCAAAAATGGTGTATGGTGAAGATGATGAGGTTATGGATCAACCAACTCATGCTGATCTGATCAAGGATGCAAACGCACTGAGCATGCTGCAAATTGTAGTGGTTGATGACATTTTTCTTAAAAGTTGAAATCAGGATTGTTCCAAGGCTACAGGAGACATCTTGAAGTAAGAATACAGAGGAGATTCAATAGTGAGAGCTATTAAGTTACACTATCTCATAAGAGACTTTGAATATATAAGGATGAAAAAATGACGAGACACAATGTGTATGTATATCTAGATTGTATGGAGTGGTGAAAACCTATGGTGAAGAAATAAAAAAGAAAGGACTAGCACATTAAATTCTAATTAGCCTAACAAGACATATGACTCCATTATATTTATACTTAAAGAAACCAAAGATCTAAAAATTATAAATGTTCAAAGTATTACTGCATCTATCCAACTATTTGATCAGAGGTTAGAAATGCACTTTGATGGTGAATTTCATGAGGCATTCTCTAGCATGAGTGTTAACAGAAAGTCTCAGTATCAATCAAACACTAATCTGGACAAGTTCAAGAAGCAATGCAAAGGAGGAAGCATAAATTGGAACAACAAGAAGTTCAAATACCATGTGAAGTATGATAATAATAAATTTACAGGAAATCATGAAGCTGAAAGTGGTACTATAGATGCTTGCCTGCAAAATCTATGACAAGATGGTGAATGTTGGTTGAAGGGAAATCCTAAGTGACATAAATGCTTCAAGTTTAGTCACATTTCCAAAGATAAAAAGTGAAACAAACTGGAAAATTTGGCTCAACCAGTTGAAGAAATACCGGGAATTATATTCTAGGCATGTCATGTTGCTTCAATTGAAAAAGATGTTGATGCACGATACTTGGATAGTGTTTTGTAGTGACCATATGACAACACATGAGTCCTAATGATCAATATTGGTAGGAGCATAAAAGTAAAAGTGAAAATGGGCACTGGAGACTTAGTACATGATGTTGGCGATGTATACTTATGATTCATACTAGGCAAAGTCACAGATTCATCAAGGATGTGTTACTTGTATTTGGTCTAAATTAAAATCTGCTAGTGTTAGACAAATAGCCGAGCATAGTTACTTACCTATTTCCTAGTTTTTGGTGATCGAACTGTGGAAGCTTAAAAAATGAAGCCAATTTCTTTGAAATCCCAGTATAGTAATACAAATAAAAATTGAAAATGAATGACCTTCTTCAACAATTGTGCACTTCTTCTTCCATATCAAAGAGCTTAGTGTGAAAGCCAAGTTAACTCCTATCTACGAAGATAAGGATATGACTCATAGAGTGGCACGGGTTCCAATGATTGGAAGCTGGTGTTTTCCTTTGTCATTTGACTGGTAATCATGAGGCAAGGAAGGCTAAAATTGGAGGAAATTCTGAGCTATGACAAATAAAATTGGGAAATAAACTACTATAATCTCAAGACACTGCAACTAAAGGAAATGGTGATTAGTCCGCCTAGTCTAGCATGTGGAAATGATGTGTGTGAAGGTCATGTTGTTGATAAACAACATGAAGAATCATTTGACTTATCAACAACATGAAGAATCATTTGACACTAACAAATAATGGAAAGCATCAACACCACTACAGCTTATACACCTATATGTGTGTGGAACAATGCAAATTGGAACCATTTGAGGTAACAAGTATTTTCTCATTTTCATTGATAATAATTCAAGAATTTGTTGGCTATATTTCTTAGGACACAAATCAAGGGTACTAAAATGTATTCCAAAAGGTCAAAGCAATGATTGAAATTCAAAGTAGTTTTAAGAATGAAATTGAGAAGTGATAGAGATGGGGAATATACCTCAAGCAATTTTCAAGCTTTCTATGAAAATTGTGGCATTGAAGGACAACTCGCAGTTGCTTACTCACCACAACAAAATAGTGTGGCTAAGAGCAAGAATAGAACTTTGGTGGAGATGACTAAGTCTATGATGCTTGAGAAGAAAATTCCTTATGAATTTTAGAGTGAAGCAGTCAATATTGCTGTCCATTTGCTAAATAGGTGTTCTACTAAGGCTGTATAGGGTAAGGCTTCATTTCAACAATTTAATGGAAAAAAGGCATGGAGGGACACACTTGAAAATGTTTGGTTCCATCTGCTATATGCATATTACGATCCATCTCAGTAAAGACAGAAACTTGATGAGTCTAGCACTAGGGGTGTATTTTATGGAATATGCAAACTTGAAAAATGTTATTGACTCTACGACCTGAGAATGTTGTCATCTCTAGAAATGTAATCTTCAATAAGAAAGGAATGTGGAATTGGGAGAAAAGTGAAAAGGATTATATATCCATTCCAAGGAACTTTGACATTGAGATTTGAAGCAAGCAATGCAGTGCCTAAAGAATCAATACAAGTTCATAGCTCAAGTTTTAGAGTCCAAGTCCTAACAATGCATCAACTCCAAACAATACACGTGTGAGACGACGAAGTCTCAATATATGATAGATGTCACATTTGCATCATCTTACCTGAAAGTTATTATGAAGTTTCACAAGATCAAGCTTGGCAGAAAGCTATAAAGACTGAAATTGAGATCATTGAGAAGAATGTGAGTTGGGAGTTGGTGGACAAGCTAGTTATAGGTGTCAGTGTGTTTGGAAGAAAGCTATGAAGGCTGAAATTGAAATCATTGAGAAAAATGTGAGTTAGGAGTTATGGGACAAGTTTGGAAGAAACTATGAAGGCTGAACACTACAAATAGCAATCACATACTTCAATCACTCTCATCATAAACTTGATGCATCTGTCTCTACTTTTTTTCGGAGTGAGTATTTTTAAAGCTTTGGACGTTGGGCATGGAAAATTGAACTCAAGGCTTAATTCTTGATCAACTAGTTAGGCTCTGCGGGCCTGAAATTAGAGGCCCACAGAAGAATTAGAAATAAAAAACCTACTATTTTGTCTCTGTCACTGTGCCACAACGATTCATCATCTTCTCTGTTAGTTTCTGCCTGTTATGCTTCCGCTAAACCTACAACTTCTCTCAGTCCTGAAATGCCCCTTCCAAAACCTCATATTCACAAGCCACTCTCACTTCATTATTCTGCCTCCAACACCGCCCTCACCGATAAAGCCATCACATACCTCAAGCGCCATCCTCACTAGCTCACTTCTCTGTCTTCCCATTTTACCCCCAAGGCAGCCTCATGTGTACTCCTCAAGCCCCAATTCGACCAACCTCTAACGCTAAATTTTCTCAATTGGGCTGGAAACCACCAATTTCTCACCTTCCAATGCAAGTGCGTCGCCCTCCACATCCTCACCCGCTTCAAGCTCTTCATGACCACCTAAGCTCTGGCCGAGGACGTCCCCGTCACCACTGTCAACAACAGCGGTCATTTGGTCTTCCATTGCCTCACCGACTCCTTGCGTTTCTGTAATTCAAGCTCGGCGGTCTTCGACTTGCTTGTTAAGTCTTACTTTCACTTGAATTTCATTGATAAAGCTCTGAACATTGTTAATTTAGCTAAAGTATAAGGCTTTATGCATCGTGTGTTGTCGTAAAATTCAATTTTAGATGCTATATTTAGGTCAAAAGGGTCTGTTGAATTTGTTGTGGAGGTTTTTAGTTGGATGTTGATAATGGGGTTAAGCCCACTGTGTATACTTACAACATTTTGATTAGGGGTTTTGCTGGGACTAGAAATTTGGAGATGGGGCTATATTTTTTTGGTGAAACGATAATTGAAGAGGATTGATGAGGCATTTGAACTGTTAAGATCGATGGCGTTGAAGGGTTTGGAGCCGAATTTGATTTCATATAATGTGGTGATCAGCGGGTTGTGTCTTAAAGGGAGGATGAATGAGACAAGTCAGGTTCTTGAGGACATGAAAAGAAAGGGCTTTGTTCCTGATGAAGGGACTAGTAATACACTTATTAGTGCGTATTGCAAGGTAATTTTCAACAAGCACTTGTTTTGCAGGAGGAGAGGAGGACGAATGGGCTGTCTCCGATTGTTGTCACTTACATAGCATTGATTAATGCTATGTGTAAGGCTAAGAATATGAATCGAGCTATGGAGTTTTTTTTATCAGATGCGTGTTAGAGGGCTTCCTCCAAATGGGGGGGCATATACTACATTGATTGATGGATTCTCCCAACAGGGGTTTTTAAATGAGGCGTATGATGTTTTGCATGAAATGATTGGAAATGGATTCTCACCTTCGATTGTAATTCACTTATCAATGGATACTGCTTATTGGGGAGGATGGAAAAGGCCATTAGATTAATAGAGGATATGATAGGGAAAGGCTTGTCCCCGGATGTAGTAAGTTACGATACTATCATAACCGGGTTTATCAGGATTTGGAGAACACATTTTGAATGAACACAGATATGGTGGAGAAGGGCGTATCTCCGAATGTTGTTACCTATTCGTCGCTCATTCAAGGTGTCTGTCAACAAAGAAGACCAGGTGAAGCTTGTGATCTATTCCAAGAAATGTTAGGTATCCTACCTGATATTGTTACATACAGTGTTCTCACTAATGGACTTAACAAACATGCTCGGACAAAGGAAGCAAAGAGGCTTCTACTCAAGTTGTTCTATGAGGAATCCGTCCCTGATGATGTCACATATAATACACTAATAGAGAACTGTGGCAATGTTGAATTTAAGAATGTGGTAGCCCTTGTAAAGGGTTTCTGCATGAAGGGTTTGATGGAAGTAGACCGAGTTTTGAGCCGATGGTTAAGAGGAAACATTTGCCTAATGATTGTTTCTTATACATGGTCTAAGCGTGGAGATGTACAAAATGCATGTAATCTGTGCAAGACGATGATGGATTCGGGTTTTGTTCCTCATGACCGGGATCGCACTGTTGACTGAGGAGGAGCAATGAATTTAATGAACTCATAGATAAGACAATGAGAAGCTGTCAGGTTACTGATGCTGAGCTTGCAGAACTGCTTGTTGAAATCAGCCATGAAGAAGGTAATATGGATGCAGTTTTTAATGCCCTGCATTAGTGAAATTGCTAAAGATGGCCTTCCCAATGGTGGAGTAAGCTTGTGTAGGGATCGAATTAGAAAAATAGCACATCCATATATTCAAATGTGAAGTATTATATATAATTTCAAATCTGATGAACTCGTAGCTACGAGTTAGAAGTTATCTTTAACTTCAAGACATATCTTACATTTTCAAAAAAATAATCCTTTGTACATTCAATTGTAGTATAGAATGTAATCTCAAAGGGTTAAGAATTGATATTTCTGAAGTTTATCTAGTGTACAATTGTACAATTCAAATATGATATAATAGTGTAAATAACCCTTTTATCTTTTCTAAATCACCCCGGTACCGACACGCTTCTTGCAAGTTTCAGAAGAATGACCTCGGTGCATTCAACTATTATATAAAGTGATCTGTGATTTAATATATTTCTCCTTGCATAAGGCCAAACCAGAAAGTCGACCACTTTTATACAAATATACAATATCGAAAAGATAATTTTAGAGGTAAAGAATGACGTCACTCGTTTGGATGAGGGTAAAAACAATGAATTCGTCACAAATTCAAAAAGATAATTTTAGAAGTAAAGAAAGGTGTCACTTGTTTGGACCAAGGAAAAACAAAGAATTTGCTACGGGCACCTAGTAAAATTCTAAATTTTTAATCTCAACAAATGTGGCTGCATGACTACATCATTTTTTTTTATAACTAATTATTCAAATTTTTTTTAAAATACCTTTAAAAATAAAATTTCAATTAAGATTAAAGAAAATAAAATCCTAAAAACTCTCTTTTAGGATATATCTATTAAGAACCCGTCGAACTCCACCTACGTATGATTTTATCCTTCAATAGTCCGACCATAACTGGTCTTATTTTCGTTATTAAAATGCCCACAGTTTGTAATGTTAACTATATAGTAAAGCAACCATAAATATAAAAACTATTTATGAATTCCTATATTTTAACTCGACGTATCATAGTATCTCGACTTTTAAAAAATTGTATGAATTTAATAATTGGCCAAATAAACGGAAATAAAAAATTAAGGAAAAAGTTCACAATTAATGCCAAATATAGTAAGATCATCAAATATAGACTACCACGTGCTTATGGGTTCACTAAACATAATTAATTTTAGCAACAACAAATCGTTTGAACACTCACCCAATGGCCTCACTTTATATTCATGCACCTCATTTTCCTTCATCTTCTTCATTCTACCTGAAACCCACCCCAACCATTCTCTCATCATCTTCTTCTTTTGATCTGGTTGAGGGTGAGATTGAGAAACTAAGATGACGGTGGTGGACGACGAAGCCCTGAGAAACCCAGGTAAACTTGAAACCCGTTTAGGTTGATTTTGAGTATTGATTTCAGAACATTTGGAAACTGTTCTGATGCCTTGTCCATGTTCTCTGGGGTTGGACGAGCTCATAGGGACAGAAATGGGAGGCTGAGGTTGCTCGAACCGCCCTAGAAGGAGGTTCGAATGTTGACCTGCGAAGATTGATCTTGACCAGGTAATCTCTAGGATTTTTCTCTGATTCTGACATCGTAGATAGGTTTCTAGGTTAGGGACGATTCGATTAGTCGAAGAATGGCGAGTTTTGGTTTTCAGATGAGGGAGAAAGAACTGGGTTAAGGTCGCGGGCCAAACGGCCCGTTATAGAGATCCAGGTCGACCCGGCTGGAGATTGAAGGTGATGACGTGGTAGTCCACGTCATCATGTCAGGCCATGTGGCCAACCAAAGGGTGACACGTGGCCAAGTGTTAGTCTTGTCAGCAGCTGACGTAGTAGTGCCACGTCAAACCATGTGCACTAGTGAGGTGGTGCCACGTGGCAATGTGTCTGGAATTGTCAGGTGACGTGTCAGTCCATCCTTGGGAAGACGAAGAACTTCATGAGTCCGTCCTTGCAGTGAATTCCTTCGTGCTCGCCGCAAGCAAAGTAGTAAGGCTGCCATTTGTTGAGTACAAACTCGAAGCCTTCTCCACCACCTTGCGTCTGGTTTCCGACCATGGTTGCTGACTAAGTCACAGTTCATGAAGCTCCAAGGGTTCCGAAATAAGTACACATTGTGTGGACGTGTGGTGTCACTTGGTGGATCATACTTGAAAACTGCAAGCATTAATACCACGTACCCAATTGATTAACCCCACCATATATTTTTACTCATCATGATATATATCTTAATGAATTAGCAACATTTAACATTTTGGGAAAATATTACCAATACTAGATGTTGACCCTTAACCATCTAATTTGTTTTCTGTGATATTTTGAAACAAAAGTATTTTTTTTTTTGAAAAATAATCATCTATCCTTATATCTGTTAGTTTTTTTTTATTCAAATAACAGCCATAGGTAAGTTACATGCGATAAGTACTAATCTGACATACAAACTAATTTGACATACGAACTAACATAGATGGTAAGAACTATAATTTTACCTTAACATATTGAAACAAAAAGAATTAATTAATACTGCATGCCTAATCACCAACTTACCATGACTGTCGTTGACGTAAAATGAGGCATTGTTTAAAGCCCATTGTTTGTAGTCGAACCCAAAATGCCCGCTCACTAGTAAAAAATATGCCTTTGGTGGCAAACAATATTTGTTGCGAAAAGTCAAAATTTGCCGGCTAAAATCTTTCGCGGCGAAAATATTTGTCGCGACCTTTGTCAGTAAAAACTCCCCAGCAAAGATCTTTCGCGACAAAGTTTCAAAATTTGCCGCCTAAAAATTTCTTTCGCGGCAAACTATCCGCGACAAATTATTTGTCTGCATTTCACGGCGAAATCTAATTTTCCAGGAAAACATGTCTCTCCCGGCAAATGTATTTGTCGCCTTAGCTATTATATCCTGGCAAAACATATTTGCCACCATAGCAGATCTATCATGACAAATATGTTTGTCACAATAGGACATGCACGAACATGTAGAAGCCATATACCGGAAAACATCTTTGTCGCCATAGGTTGTCTTTCACGACAAATATATTTTTCCGCGATAGGTTGCCTTTGACGACAAATCAATTTTCCCATGATAGGTTGTCTTTCACGACAAATCTATTTTTCCGCGATAAAGTATCTATAGTGAGAAATACATTTGTCGCGATAAAACTTCTATGGCAAAAATCTTTGTCGCCTTGTCGCCTAAGGTTTATCTCATAACAAAAATACACCTCAACTATTACAAGATTTCAACTTTTAAATGCAATAATAGTACCTGATTTATGGAAAGTCACAACAATTATAGAAAACGTAATATTTATATAAATTAATAACATAGCATACAAAAAAAGTACGTAGTAGCTAAATTTCTAAATGTCCAAAATAAGTAAGTAGCTAATTAAGTTTCTGAATGTCAAACTATGTTCTACATGAGCATGGAAAAAAGACTATCCTAGGGAGCTTTGACGATCATTCTCACCGTGTTCATCAGTCGATGGTACTTCAAAATCAACTGCTGGTGCTTCAAACCCCGAGACTCTTGACATATTTTGTACTAGTTGTTGGAGATGCAACCGCATATGTGCAAGTTTCTTGTTAGCGACCTCTTGAGATGCCTTTGCAACTACCAACTCATCCTTCAAATTGTCAACCTCCGTTTGCAAGTGTTGAGTAGTTGTTGAAGATTGAGACCTTCCAATCTCACGGACACGTCCATATCTCATACCACGTATCTGTGATCCTGGTTTTTTCCAAGTACATCAATCAAAATATTAAGGTCAACATTAGGATCATCTACAGGTATCTCATCTAATGGAGTATCCTCGGGATATTCTTTTGCTGCCTCATGGAGATAATCATTCTTTTTTGCTAACATCTCATCCTTCAAATGAAACCGACATAAAAACACATGTTATATACAATATACAATCATATAACCAAGTTTATATAAGTGAAATAATATTCTAACAAAGTTTATACAATCAAAAAATGTTGGACATCAAAGTTGTTTTTACAATCCTACTGCTATTCCCATGCTTGGATTCTTCGGTATTAGTTTCCCTAGTTTCTAATGGTGTCCCAATTGTGGCTGAGTCGAAAGACAGAATTTATTCAATTAGCATCAAATTTGGTTGGAGAAAGAGTTCGTAATGAATAGGTTTCACACATTCAGCTAGGGTATTGTTATGATGCATCAAGTAAGTACTTCTAAACAATGAACAAACGCTACATTTGATTGAAGAAGTTCAAATTAAAAAAGTGCATCTCATGCACTTCGTGATGACTGGAGGAGATCTAGACTAAAGCTAAGACCACTTATTAACTAATGCTTAACTGGAAACAGCTAACACTATCCCTTCCAAAACACCACAGCTAACACTTATCACAATTGGCCATTTATCTTTACCAAAATGTTGATGCATGCTAAGTTCACCTAAGAAAAATCAATTTCATTTATCTTCTTGTTTCATTCATCTTCTAAATATAGTACTAAGTATAACTAGAAGCTAACAAGTGTACTAAACTTTACCCAAAAAGTTATTAAAGAAATACTTACATATTTAGCTTTGGCCTTGTCATTGCTCCATTGCTCCATTGCTTGGATTTCTCAGAATATGCTTTCCCATAAGTGTCTATCTCCACAAATTTTGAACCTTCCTAATGTGATATAGCATCATTTCAAATAAATTAAATGTACCATATAAGTTATAACAAGATAATATGTTTAGTATAAAACTACTATATTACCGCTGCACACTCCATTGCTATGTGTGCAAAAGATTTTGAACCAGCATGATGCTCTATCTCCTTATGACCTCGGTTCGATGTATTGGCCACAGATGCTTTCTGCACAGTTGCATGACTAATGAGTTCATTAGCATTAAGAGAGAACTTTTCTATATAATACATACAATGAAATATGACTACCAAAAACCCCGATGATCGAAAATGGTCACACAGAAATTTCCACTGGTGTTTGCCATCCCTTTGTACCATCTCCAATGGTGGGTTAGTGTAACGCCCCGAAAATTCAAAAAACGAAAATTTGGAAATATTGAGGAAAAGGACGATTTTACCCCTCAAATTGGGCAAACAGTTGACTTTTTATTCGAGTGGTCAAACAGACTTTGACCGATGACTGTGACGTAGTTCGGGACGTCACGAGTTCATAGACAGGTGGCACGCCCGATTCCGACATTCGAGGAAAAAGTTATGACGTGCGGAAGTTTGAGGGTAATTTGGTAAATTGGTCAAAAAGGGCCATTTGTTGACTTTTTGATCGGGGCATTGTTTGGACTTTCCGGAAGTATCGTTGGATAGGTCTCGAGACGCTAAATCCGTAGACAGGCGGCAAGCATCAATCGGAGTCCGAATGAAAAAGTTATGGGTCTAGAACTATGAGGGGCATTTTGGTAAATTTTCTAAGTAGGAGTAAAATGGTAATTTTCAGGTAGGGACTTAATTAAACGGTGCAATATATGGTTTAAATTGCTGATTCAGCCCAGTAGATGATTCATGTAGCTCAGCAAGTGACACTTGCCATTTCCATAAGCTAATTAGTGGCACTTAGTTACTTGTGTTAGAATTAAATAATTAAATCAATCTGTCGCTTCATGTTAATTAGCACCTGGTTAGTACTCGACTAAGAACAGAGAACACAGAGAACACAAAAATTCTCCAAAAACCTTGATCGATCTATCATACCAAAGACTGAGAACAAATTGAACAGAGAACAAAAAGGGGAGCAATTGAGGGACCAATCGAGTGAAAACTGAAAGGAATTGGACCTGGAACCAAACTGGGAACACACGAAAAAACTACCTAAACACATAAATATCGAATTTGATGTCCTAGACGGTTTCGATTGAAATTGACGTGACCTTTAGCTTCCTGGGAGCTAGACGACTCGAACCAAATCAATTGGGAAGTCAATTGATGGTGAATTGACGAAGAACAACCCCTGCGATTGTGTCGAATTTTGGAGATTGAGTTCGACTACTTGGAGGTAAGAAACCTTGAAATTGATTTCACAGTTATGTTTAAAATGGACCTAGGATGCTTCCTGTATGATTAATTGAATGAACCTGGATGAATTTGGGTATAACCCGAGTTAGGACCCGTCGGGTTTTTATGTTGAGTCGAGGGGTTTTAAGAATTGTTTCACCCAATTGAGGTCACAGATACGAACTAGACAGAGAATAAATGAACATGAGTGAAGAAATGAACGAAATTGAGGTTAAATCGAAGGAGATTGCACCGGGTTTGATCGCGGGTCGTAGGCTCTGTTTACCAGGTAAACGGGTGAAAGGGACGACTGTTCATGGTTACTGTTCACGGCGCGTGGACTCCCGCGCAGCCGCTTGCGGTGGCGCATGAGGGCGCGTGGTGGGTTTTCTGAGGAAGGTTTCAACAGGTAATTTACTCTATGTAATGTAACGGACATTTTAAAATTGGTTTCGAGTCGATCGGACACCGTCTCGATAATGTTTCGAGGGTCCGACGGTTTATGTTATATTTTAGAATAATATTTAAAACCCGGAAAATTATGGGGAATTGATATGATGTAAATTGACTTGTTAGTAACCCTACATAATGATTTTGGACAGGATTCGAGATTCCTGGCAAGTGTCGGAAATTACGGAAACGCGTGCAGCTCGGGAAGCGAGCGGTTTAGACGGTGTGTAAGTGGACGTTTGTTTTATAAACCATGATGCATGCATAGTTAAATGTTTTTCCATGATTGATTGCATAAATTGACTTGCAATGATGTCCTGATGATGTGGCATGATTATGTGTGATTTAATGAATATTTTAATCGGTCTTTCAGACACGTTTTTCGAGGAAATGTGCAAAGGATATTTTGGGCTAGGCCCGGAGTCAAAAAGGTTTTAAAATGATGTTTTGACTCATTTGGTGAGTTAATGATGATTTCTGGATTATTTTAATGTGTTCAATGTGATTTCACGGATTTACGTATAATTGATATTTGAGCTTGAAACCATATCGGGAATGCGTATGACTTGATTTGAGGTCATGGATATGATTGATATGTGTGGTGATATGGATTGTGTTTGTGATTGTGGATACTGGATACTGGATACTGGATCATGCTGGATGATGCGAGTGCAGTGCCTAGACGTGACTCGGATGTTGCGAGAGTGCAGTTCCCGGGTATGAGACGTCTAGAGGATGCGTGTGCAGTTCCCAGACATGATGGATATGGCTCGGATGTTGCGTGAATGCAGTTCCCGAGGTTGGCCTACGCGTAGTGCAGATGTGACAGTGTGATGGTTTGTGCACTTGTGAATAATGCGAATTGATTGATTGACTGATTGAGTAATTGATTGTGAACTTATGAGTAGTGCTGTTTGATGTTGATTACGTACTGGTATGGAGTACGGGTTCTGGTCTGTGTGGCCAAGTGACTATGTTTTCATATGTTTTGGCATGAGAGCCGGGATTTTACTTGTTATGTGGTTTGGCTGGAAAGCCAGTGATTGTGATTCATATGTTTTCCCTATGCATGCATGGTTTGATAAACTGGAGGGTAAATGATGTGTTTCAAACTTATTTTGAATGATATTATTTTTGTCCACTCACACCTTTTCTGTTTTGATGACCCTCCAGGCCGTGTCACGACGTTCGGGGCTGATCACGAGGCGGAGGCATGAGCAGAACTCAGTACAGTTATCCCTGGTCTGACAGGTACTGAAGGGTAGTTTAGGGACTTCAGTTGACTTGTCAGACAGGAGCAGACCCGGGCGCGATTATCGAGGTCTAGTTGGGACGGGTCCTGTCAGTTAGCTAATGCTTCCGCCTTTGTTGGAAAAAGCTTAAAGTACTTGTTCAATTCGTGCTTGAAGTCTCTAAACCTCCTAGCCATGAGATCGTTGACATATTTTTTAATCTTTGGGTCCTTCAAGTCTATGTCAAAATTGACCTACAACCAATTTGAAATAAAGTGTCAACGAAAGCCAAGAAAAATTCAAACAAAAGCCAATGCTCTGTATTGGTTATTGTGATAATTGATTAATCCTACATGTCTAAATGAAAAGTAATGAACTTTTTCCCTAGAATCGTGATACGGAATGGAAAATGAAGTTACAAAATGGAGTTGATGGCAAGTAATTTACTCACAGTGATTTCGCCCATAAGGGTGCTCCTTCTGTCAGGATTGATCTTTGTCCAATATGCTTTATTCATAACACAACTTGTTCGAATAATTGCACCGATGTCATGGGACAGCAAGCTTGAGATCTCTGAACTCACAGGCCTATTAAAAATAGGATGAAATTCAACATGAATCTTCTTTTTGGTGGTGCGGACTATTCGACTTGTCTTGATTGCCGCACAAGCCCCCCTGACTCCCGGTTTAAGTATTGGTTGCTCTCCATCTGCTAGGGTTGGAAGACGACCAGCACCTGTCATTTTGCAATAAGAAAATAGCACACATTCCTAAAGTGAACCAAAATTTAATGAGTACAGAAGGCGCATATAAAATAGAAGTTGGGTGTACTTTCTACAACCTACCATTAGGTTCAGGTCCACCTGCATTCCTCTCATCATCTGTTGACAGGACCCATCCCAATCCCCCCGGGATTACCGTGGGATGCGCCCTGCTCCCGTCCAACAAGGGGTGTCAGACAAGGGATAACCAAGAGTCACTGCCCAAACGGGGCTTCCAGAGTGCGCAAGGATCGATGGAGGAGGCGTGCAGTGTCCCAGACTCTACTGCAGTCGCATCCGTGGTCAACTTGAAGGGCATTAAAACCAAAAGCTGTGAGTGGACGAAAATCATTAAGTTCATTAAATACAGTTATAAGACATTTATGCCCTCCAATAAAAACGTATGCATGCCACGAAAACCAGTAAACAAAAACATTTGCTCAACCAAGCCATTAGTGACACGACCCATCCCAATCCCCCCGGGATTACCATGGAATGTGACGTGCTCCCGTCTGACAAGAGGCGTCAGACAAGGGATAACCGATTGCCATTGCCCAAACGGGCTTCCAGAGTGCGTAAGGATCGATGGAGGAGGTGTGCGATGCTCAAGTCTCTGCTGCAGTCGTATCCGGAATCAACCTGAAGGGCATTGAAAACAAAAGCTGTGAGTGGACGAAAATAAACAAGTCTGTTTAAAACATTTATAAGACATTTATGCCCCTCAGTAAAATCATATGCATGCACCAAAACCAATAATCCCATATTTATTTAGAAATAACCATTAGGGCCTTAGCCCGGAAACCAAAGCATAGTTCCAATTTCCAAAAGTAAATCCAAGAGTTATTTCATAAATCCAGTAATATGAACCATAAGGCATATAATATAAACCATAACCATTATTTTAGCCACTGCACTATACACTCCAATCCGACATCCCTGATGTCTGACGTCCCTGACGTCAATAAGGTCACAATCACAAGGCTACGCGTGCCACTCGGGTCTCAATTTGCCGAGTTAAATCCCCGAACCCCGTTCGGGTACAGCATCACCTGATGCTTAGCGTCATAGACGCTGGACGTACTAGACGCCCGTGACCTCTCCGGGGTACCTCGCCGGAGGAGACAATATAATATGGAAGGATCTATACAGTGCAGTACTAAATACATTTTATTGATATCCACATGCAAAACATATAGGTATACATAGGTAAAATCCGAACTTATCGTTACGTTTCATCAAACGGGTCTCATGCCCAAATACCGTGAAACGTGCCATGACCGAAATATCATCAAAACCATTTATAGATTCCAGCATGTGAACATATATAAAATGTAAACCAGGAAACATTTATTCAATTCCATTTTAGGATCCCCGACCCGCAATCACGTGTAGAAATCAACTGGGCCCCTGGCCCGATTTCACAAGTTAACTGGGCCCCTAGCCCGATCCACATATTAACTGGGCCCCTCGCCCGATTTTACATTATTTAAGTTCGTAACCGTTTCATGAAATCATATCCAACCACATTTATGGAAATCGGTGCAAATCCAGAAAACCTCGGTTTTCGTGCAAATACGTAATTTACGTCGAAATACGTGAAATCATTTAAAATTCACCGATATCCAAAGTAAATCATTTAATCATAATTATAACAATCATAAAACAGTTATGCATGCATCGAATTTATGAAATCAATGTCCACTCACAGACCGTTTAACCGAGCGCCTCGATACACGTGCCATAGGCCTTCCCGGGCCACACCACTATCACCGGGACTCCCAATCCTGTTCAAATCAATTTAGAGGATCACTAACCTCATAATTAACATCCTATTCAAGTCCCGTAATTTTTCCGAATTTTTAAGTATTTTTAAACTGGATTTAAAACCTTCGGACATCCCGAACAATAACGAAACGGGATCCGATCGACACGAAACCAATCCCAAAATGTTCGTTACATTGTATAGGACAAAAGTCATGTTGATCATACCTCGAGATTCGCACTCACGCGCCCCCACGCGCCACCGCAAGCGGCTGCGCGTGGAAGCCACGCGCCAGCTACAGTACCCGCACAGTCATCCCTCTCACCCGTTTGTCTGTAAAACGGGTTGAAAAACCCGCAACAGACCCGGTCCAATTACACCCAATTCGACATCAAATCCATCCATTCTTTCAACTGATCCCTTGTAATCAATCACCAATTAAGTTCTGTAGATTGAATTACACAATTTAGGGTCCAAATCCTCACGACTCTCGATCGATTCTTGACGGGTTTCCAATTCGGGTTCACCGATTCCTTCCCTGATTTCCAAATTAATTCATATAGTAAGCATCATGAGAGTGTAAGGGATGTTTCTGCACAATCAATTTGATGAATTCACACCTCTAACCTGTTGAACTCAAGCTCGAAATGAAGCTGCCATGGAAGCTCCGTTCTCCTTCAATCCGACACGGTTTCCCGTCGTTCTTGCGGCAAAACTGATCGTTTTGATCCCATAAGTCGAACTGAATCAACAATTTCAATCTTCACGGCTCAAATCATCCATTTCGAATTTCCCTCCCAAAAACTAAATTTTCGATTTCTCAGTCTCCCTCACTCAGTCACTCCCCCGTGTAATCCCAGGCTGAAACAAATTCAATCCTCTCCAATTTTCGTTCACAAATTCAGTGGATAGGGAGGGGATTAAGGGTAGAAGAAATTTGAAGTTTTGGTGTACACGGTTAAGGACTGATCAGAAATAGAAGGGAGGAAAATGAGATGGACGGCTGTGATGCAATCTGGGGGTGGAATGGATGGCTCAGATCAAAAGCAGGGATTAAATCCTAGATTATTATGTAGTGGAACTTTTAGTATATAGTTTATGATTAGTGGATCAAGATCCAATCTAGCCGTCGGATGAGTGACACTTGTCACTCATCCAAGTGTCCTCCAACCACCATTTCAGAATAAAATAATCCACACAGTTACCGAGACGTAACTTCCCCGATTTCACGTTCCAGACCCTAACTTCCTCGTACGAAGTTCGATTTCGGCGTGCCGCCTGTCGTTGGATTCGCATCGACGAAACCTCCGTAACGGTCCTTGGCCCTCGGCCATCGGACATCCCGGTCAAAAAGTCAACATTTCCCCTTCTTTCGTCCAAATTACGAAAATGCCCCTGGACTTCCGTACATCATAACTTTCACCACGAACGTCGGAATCGAACGTGCCACCTGTCTATGAACTCGTGACGTCCCGAACTACGTCACGGTCATCGGTCAAAGTCCATTTGACCATCCGAATTAAAAGTCAACGTTTTGCCCACGCCCAGGGGCAAAACGGTCATTTTGCACAATTCGTCCGAAATCACACAACTAATCCCTGATTAGTAAATCACCATTAAATATTATTAAATCCCGATATTCGGGACGGGTCGTTACAACCTTCCCTCCTTAAAGAATTTCGTCCTCGAAATTACCAATAACCTTATTCCACAACCACCTTGTGGAAAACAAGTCGTCCTCACATCTGTGTACACTTGTACACCCACATACTGGGACAACACCGGCCTCGTTTGTACCCAGACATCCCATCACAGTCATACGTCATAATAGCAACAACACTCGACCACCTCGAGTGGAAATGATCACCTGATCCGCGATAAAATCGCCTAACCATTTAGCTGACTCCTTCAGCTAGATGGTTCCTTTCCATTATCAATAAATCCTTACATTCGCTCCCATTGGGAGTCACCAATCTCATTTGTCAGTCCATGCTGACGCCATCAGTCAAACTGTCATCACAAAACTTTACCACCCTGATAAAGCCCCAACCATCAGCCAGTCAGTGACAACGCCACGCACTACATCACTCTCGATGTGGCGTAAGATCAACCACATGATCTCGATTCGCAAGGCAAGCCCATTCCTGCGACATAAATAAATCTCAATGTCCATAATCGCCGACTCCCTCAGCGAACCAAAATGCTGGGAAATCACGGTGTGATCAAGTCACACAAGGCTACTCGTGGTTACTCAGACCACCAATTCACTCATCCAGAGTGTACGTATACCGTCAATTAACCCAATCAAGTGGCGCAACTGGAACACATTGAATACCAGCCCAGCAGTGAACACACATCTCAATACTAGGGTTCCACAAGCCAACCATGGCTAAGAGCACCTGCTCATAAAATCATTGAACCCGACAAGATCAATCTGCCCAGCACACAGTATCCAATGTCCAGTCCACAATATAGCCAAACAAATGATATCAGAACCAAGCCGATTACCAACACATTAGTTACACACCACTGGTACATTCCATGTACCGCCATTAGGCACCACTCAGCCTAACCAGTATCAATCCTCGTACAACGTACCCTGTACATACATCAATCCATCAATCTGACTATAGCTACCCAGGTCATAGCCAAACGCGTTCTAGTAATGGAGTACATTTGCCCAAACCAACATGAGACAAAACGAACTCCACCCGTCATCTAGTTCCAATTCCGAATCCGAATCCGCAATTTCGTAAGAAATCCCGAATCCGAACCCAAACATCATATTTTTAATCCATTTCCAAATCCGAATCCGAAATCATTATTCCGTAAGCTAGCATTGGAATAATCATTCCGCACCCAAATCCAGTAATCCATTTTCGAGCTTCGCAATCGAATCCTGAATCGTCACCCAGAAATTCGATTCCAAAACCCAAAATCTCGTTTACGTCCATCAAGACGTAACGTAACCCAATCTATCGGTTGCCTCTCCAAAACACTCGATTGACTTCATAGGGAAGCCAATCCCAATATCCACACGTCAAAGGTTGACAAAATCCGACCACATCGGAAACCTACTCAACCAAGTCACAACCCATATGGACTCACTCCGAAAAGAAGTTCAGTCCCGTCATTTACGACTCGCATATCAAGGTAAGAGTGATAAACTCTCCACCCATCTGGATCATCAAGATCACAATCCTTATCCATCACTACGTCACCCATCACGATCCTAGATCGTCACATCGACCAAAGTCGAAAACATCACAAATCAGATCCACCTAGGATCCACACATGCTCACATAGCTAACAATCCATCTGAAAGCTGATCGTAGGGTCCTTCACCCCTAATGAATCATTCGCCAAATTTCCCTTGGTGGAAAGATGACCTCGCATTTCACCACCAAATCCAAAATCATACACAACTGCTTGTGTCCAATGACCCCAAGCCAAACATGGGTCCACCAACCAATACACGCTCAACGTACTGGTAGCAACAATCATCATCTGCCACGGCAGAAAATATGAAGTCAACCCTAATGACTTCGGAACACCAATCACCGATGCGGAAACGAGCACTCCTCTCGTCTCCAAATCACAACTCTCCCCGGATAGAGAGTTCCAACCATGTTGGAAACAGACATGCTCCCAATGAGATGTCAAGTCCAACCACTGGACTGCCCACGTCCATACCTCACTTGGACCACCACGTGTCCAAAATCAATTCATTACTCGGACCTCACGTCCGCCAATAATCATGTATGCACACAACCCGATTCCGAACGGAAATTTCCTCAACTCTGCCTGGATGTGCATACCATACTGCTTTTGTCTCATATCTCGACCTTAACAGGTTCAATCCTCAGGTTCCAAGTGATTCACAATCACAAAATACCACGAATGGTTTCCCCGACTTTTCCAATTTCAATAATTTCCTTATATTTCCTGGGGATATAAGAAGTATACCATCATACCAATCTCGGAGTTGACAAAACTCCCCAAGTCCATCAATACACATGACATATGGAACAACATCCCAAGATTCCCCAAATTTTCAATCATACTTTTTGATCCATTCATCACTTGTCGTCATATATCTGTTAGGACTTATCCCAACACGACATAACCTCCAACTGGATCCCATCCAGTCCAAGACTCAACCACCACTGAGTCGCAGATACCAATCATCTGTTCATTATGACAGAGTCACACCCCAACTGGTGGCTCATCGTCATCACAATTACTGTCACCAGCACCAACGCACCATCATCAATACCAGTATCAACACACAGGCATCCATACTAGTATTGGCATATAGGTATCACCATACCAACATCCATACATAGCACACGAACATCCACACTAGCACACAAACACCCATGCCAGCACACTGTGTGCTAAGTTGTTACCCTGGATCTCCGTTCATTACGAACGACGATCCCGTAACAGCACTCGTACCCCACGACTATGGATACCTCCAATTTTTGCCATCGGCACATCAGGATAATGGACGTTCCCTGAACATCCCCTGATCCCCAAGTGTCACAACCACACTAAATACCCTCGATAGCCAGTCATCTCGACACAACTGTCGACCAACAGTCATCGTTGTCAAGATCCGTATCCACACATCACACTAGTATTCGATCCGACACGGAATTCCATATTTTATCTCACAACCGTATCCATAGATCAAACCCATAAGACTCACTAGGGTCATCCACATGGTCATCCACGACCTCAGCCGCTCGTCGCAGCACAAGTTCTCATTCAAAGTTCACTTTTCCAGCCCATCGATTAGGGTTCCAAATTCACACCCTAGGGTTCCACCGAACCCAACTGCCTTCTGCAGTAAAATCCACAACCCGACCGACCCCGCGGTCCTGACATCGTATAGACGTCCAATCCAATCCAATCGTCAACGCAATGTGGGTTCCATCGTGGGTTCCACCACGATGGTCATCGGCTAACTCCGATGCACCAACACCCCGTACACTAGCCAACACTACCAGGGTCCAAAACTTAGACCAATACTCAACTGAGTTTCGCATTTCCATAACATTATTCAGATGGGGTTCCTTGAACCTGGCTGTGCCCAGTGGCACAACAATCCATAATCACATGACCGAACCGACGGTCCCACATTACCAGTTAATCGTATACAACCCCACCTGGGTTGAATCGCAACAATGCACGGCGTATCGGGCCAAACACACCCAATTCACCATACAAACCCAAAACTATCTATCAGGTTGACAACGGAACTGCAGCCCAACGAGACATCACACCCTCGTCCTTCGCGCACAAAAGAGCAAAACCTGCTCTGATACCACTTGACACGACCCATCCCAATCCCCCCGGGATTACCATGGAATGTGACGTGCTCCCGTCTGACAAGAGGCGTCAGACAAGGGATAACCGATTGCCATTGCCCAAACGGGCTTCCAGAGTGCGTAAGGATCGATGGAGGAGGTGTGCGATGCTCAAGTCTCTGCTGCAGTCGTATCCGGAATCAACCTGAAGGGCATTGAAAACAAAAGCTGTGAGTGGACGAAAATAAACAAGTCTGTTTAAAACATTTATAAGACATTTATGCCCCTCAGTAAAATCATATGCATGCACCAAAACCAATAATCCCATATTTATTTAGAAATAACCATTAGGGCCTTAGCCCGGAAACCAAAGCATAGTTCCAATTTCCAAAAGTAAATCCAAGAGTTATTTCATAAATCCAGTAATATGAACCATAAGGCATATAATATAAACCATAACCATTATTTTAGCCACTGCACTATACACTCCAATCCGACATCCCTGATGTCTGACGTCCCTGACGTCAATAAGGTCACAATCACAAGGCTACGCGTGCCACTCGGGTCTCAATTTTCCGAGTTAAATCCCCGAACCCCGTTCGGGTACAGTATCACCTGATGCAGCATCACCTGATGCTTAGCGTCATAGACGCTGGACGTACTAGACGCCCGTGACCTCTCCGGGGTACCTCGCCAGAGGAGACAATATAATATGGAAGGATCTATACAGTGCAGTACTAAATACATTTTATTGATATCCACATGCAAAACATATAGGTATACATAGGTAAAATCCGAACTGATCGTTACGTTTCATCAAACGGGTCTCATGCCCAAATACCGTGAAACGTGCCATGACCGAAATATCATCAAAACCATTTATAGATTCCAGCATGTGAACATATATAAAATGTAAACCAGGAAACATTTATTCAATTCCATTTTAGGATCCCCGACCCGCAATCACGTGTAGAAATCAACTGGGCCCCTGGCCCGATTTCACAAGTTAACTGGGCCCCTGGCCCGATCCACATATTAACTGGACCCCTGGCCCGATTTCATAGTTCAACTGGGCCCCTGGCCCGATTTTACATTATTTAAGTTCGTAACCGTTTCATGAAATCATATCCAACCACATTTATGGAAATCGGTGCAAATCCAGAAAACCTCGGTTTTCGTGCAAATACGTAATTTACCTCGAAATACGTGAAATCATTTAAAATTCACCGATATCCAAAGTAAATCATTTAATCATAATTATAACAATCATAAAACAGTTATGCATGCATCGAATTTATGAAACCAATGTCCACTCACAGACCGTTTAACCGAGTGCCTCGATACACGTGTCATAGGCCTTCCCGGGCCACACCACTATCACCGGGACTCCCAATCCTGTTCAAATCAATTTAGAGGATCACTAACCTCATAATTAACATCCTATTCAAGTCCCGTAATTTTCCCGAATTTTTAAGTATTTTTAAACTGGATTTAAAACCTTCGGACATCCCGAACAATAACGAAACGGGATCCGATCAACACGAAACCAATCCCAAAATGTTCGTTACATTGTATAGGACAAAAGTCATGTTGATCATACCTCGAGATTCGCACTCACGCGCCCCCACGCGCCACCGCAAGCGGCTGCGCGTGGAAGCCACGCGCCAGCTACAGTACCCGCACAGTCATCCCTCTCACCCGTTTGTCTGTAAAACGGGTTGAAAAACCCGCAACAGACCCGGTCCAATTACACCCAATTCGACATCAAATCCATCCGTTCTTTCAACTGATCCCTTGTAATCAATCACCAATTAAGTTCTGTAGATTGAATTACACAATTTAGGGTCCAAATCCTCACGACTCTCGATCGATTCTTGACGGGTTTCCAATTCGGGTTCACCGATTCCGTCCCTGATTTCCAAATTAATTCATATAGTAAGCATCGTGAGAGTGTAAGGGATGTTTCTGCACAATCAATTTGATGAATTCACACCTCTAACCTGTTGAACTCAAGCTCGAAATGAAGCTGCCATGGAAGCTCCGTTCTCCTTCAATCCGACACGGTTTCCCGTCGTTCTTGCGGCAAAACTGATCGTTTTGATCCCATAAGTCGAACTGAATCAACAATTTCAATCTTCACGGCTCAAATCATCCATTTCGAATTTCCCTCCCAAAAACTAAATTTTCGATTTCTCAGTCTCCCTCACTCAGTCACTCCCCCGTGTAATCCCAGGCTGAAACAAATTCAATCCTCTCCAATTTTCGTTCACAAATTCAGTGGATAGGGAGGGGATTAAGGGTAGAAGAAATTTGAAGTTTTGGTGTACACGGTTAAGGACTGATCAGAAATAGAAGGGAGGAAAATGAGATGGACGGCTGTGATGCAATCTGGGGGTGGAATGGATGGCTCAGATCAAAAGCAGGGATTAAATCCTAGATTATTATGTAGTGGAACTTTTAGTATATAGTTTATGATTAGTGGATCAAGATCCAATCTAGCCGTCGGATGAGTGACACTTGTCACTCATCCAAGTGTCCTCCAACCACCATTTCAGAATAAAATAATCCACAGAGTTACCGAGACGTAACTTCCCCGATTTCACGTTCCAGACCCTAACTTTCTCGTACGAAGTCCGATTTCGGCGTGCCGCCTGTCGTTGGATTCGCATCGACGAAACCTCCGTAACGGTCCTTGGCCCTCGGCCATTGGACATCCCGGTCAAAAAGTCAACATTTCCCTTTCTTTCATCCAAATTACGAAAATGCCCCTGGACTTCCGTACATCATAACTTTCACCACGAACGTCGGAATCGAACGTGCCACCTGTCTATGAACTCGTGACGTCCCGAACTACGTCACGGTCATCGGTCAAAGTCCATTTGACCATCCGAATTAAAAGTCAACGTTTTGCCCACGCCCAGGGGCAAAACGGTCATTTTGCACAATTCGTCCGAAATCACACAACTAATCCCAGATTAGTAAATCACCATTAAATATTATTAAATCCCGATATTCGGGACAGGTCGTTACAATTAGGGCCTTAGCCCAAAAACAGTTAACTCAAAACCAAGTGTGGGAACTCAGCCCAAAATTGTGGAATACCACAACCATACATAAACAACCATGTGGGCCACCGCCCAAAATCGTAAACATAAATCCATTTAAATCACATAACCACAAAACCAACCGAATAGCCATTTCATAGATTCATTAATTCATATTTTACCATTACCATGTCCAGCATCCCAGACGCTAGACGTCCCAGACGTCATATCTCATGGTATAATAAGCTACGCGTGCTGCCCGGGGTCTCTCCGGGTCCATATCTCTGACATCCCTGATGTCTGACATCCCAGACGTCAAATTATAGCAATCCTGCTCCTGAGTTACTATACGGTCCGGTAGCTCCGTACAATGACCCCTCGCAGACAATGCACCGTGACTTCCCTAGTGTCCTAGACATTTGGAGGAGACCATCATATATCCTCGTATCAAGATGGCATATGGAAAACAGTTTTATTAAGTCATTTCACAACATTACAATGGGCCCTGCCCGAAATCTCCATAAAATAACACAATTCCATTTAGGATCCCTGACCCGAAATCACAATTATTAAACATAGGGTCCCTGACCCGAAATCACAATTACTAAACATAGGGTCCCTGACCCGAAATCACCTTTATAATCCAACTGGGCCTCATGCCCGATTTTATGAACTACTGGGCCCACGGCCCGATTTGTAAACCACTGGGCCCACGACTCGACTTTATAAACCAACTGGGCCCACGACCCGAATTCGTAAATCAACTGGGCCCCTGGCCCGATAACATAACTCAAATGGGTCTCAGCCCGATTTCGTAAACAACTGGGCCCCTGGCCCAATTTCATAAAGCAACTGGGCCCCCGGCCCGATTACGAGTGGACTCCAAATCCGAGGTTTCCAAAACAATTGGGTCTTAAGCCCGGGTTCATATTTCCAATATCAAAACCGTTTTATCATATTATTCATTAACCACAAGCACGTAAAACCACAATAAAATCGTTAACCTCGATATACGTGAAATACGGAAAACACCTCGAAATACGTGCAACATACCTGAAATCAATACTCACAATCACCATCATAGAAATCATGTATATAAAACATATAACACATTTAAGCATGCATAGGATTTATAAAACCAAAGTCCACTCACAGGCCGTTTAACGATACGCCTCGATACGCGTGCCATAGGCCTTCCCGGGCCACATCACTATCACCGGGACTCCCAATCCGGTCCAAATTACATTAGAGGGTCACTAACCTCATCATTAACCTCCTATTAAAGTCCTGTAATTTTTCCGAATTTTTAACTATTTTTAAACTTGATTTAAAACCTTCGGACGTCCCGAACAATATCGAAACGGTGTCCGATCGACACGAAACCAATTCCAAAATGTTCGTTACATTAAATAGGACAGAAGTCATGTTGACCTCACCTCGAGATTCGTGCCCACGCGCCGTCACGCGCCGCCGTGAGTGGCTGAGCGTGAAACCCACGCGCCTGCTACAGTACCATCGTCCTAACCCGTATGTCTGATAAACGGGTCCAATTAGCCCGCGAGATGACCCGGCAGGTTTCCTATCAATTCAACCTTAAATCTTCCAATTGATCATTCGGTTAGCTTCGTTTTAACTTAAATTAAAGGTCTGTAAACTCAATTACACGATTACATACTTAAAATCCATCGATTCCACGATGAACACGAAGAACACCCAGGTGCTGTTCATTCATGGAATTCCGTCAATGGCTGCTGCTTTCTTCCAATTGATGCACCCAGAAGCATCACTGGATCATGAGAAACTATTTCCCCACATCAATTACACCGTTTGATCACTCAAAGATCACGACTCGACTTCGAAATTTCCTTACTGTCACCAGGTCCGTTCAGAGCCAAATCATGGCCAATTTCCTTCGTTCTTTCGATGGTTATGATCGTAGGATACCCAGAAGACTAAATTGAACTCAATTTTGATCCTCACGACCTATAGTTCAAAACCCGACTTTCCCCCCAAAATTCTAAAACCCGAAATTCCAGTCTCCTTCTCTCTCTCAATCTCTCGTGTTTACCCAGTTGAGTCAGTCTCACAAAGCTCTCAAACTTCCCTCAGAACTGGTTGTGAAAGGGAGCTAAATTCTCCCAATTCTGTTTCCCCCAAATTGTGCACGGTTTGAAGAACAAAGGGGATTAATGGATTTAACAATTAATTAACAAATATTAGACATAATGATGATGTTGGGAGGGAAACATGGATCAGATGTTTGGGCATAGATTAGGGGATGGGTGAGACTTGTCACTCATCCAGATGTGTACAGTCATCGGTCACTATTCAATATTATATTATTATTTTAATCAGAGTCTCTGACAGGACCCATCCCAATCCCCCCGGGATTACCGTGGAATGTGCCCTGCTCCCGTCCAACAAGGGGTGTCAGACAAGGGATAACCATGAGCTACTGCCCAACGGGACATCCAGAGTGCGCAAGGATCGATGGAGGAGGTGTGCAATGTCCCAGTCTCTGCTGCAATCGCATCCGTAGTCAACCTGAAGGGCATTAAAACCAAAAGCTGTGAGTGGACAAAAACCAATAAATTTACCAAATACATTTATAAGACATTTATGCCCTCCAATAAAAACGTATGCATGCCACCAAAACCAGTAACCAAAACGTTTGCTCAACCGAGCCCTTAGGGCCTTAGCCCAAAAACCGTTAACCAAAAACCAAGTGTGGGAACTCAGCCCAAAACCGTGGAATACCACCACCATACATATTAAAACCATGTGGGTCACCACCCACGACCATAAATGAACATCAATCCATAAATCCAAAACCATTTAGGGTCCCTGACCCGACATACCATTTCATAACCAATAATCCATTTTTACCACATAACACATATCCAACCAATAAGCCATTTTATTCATTAATCCATATTTTACCATTACCATCACCAGCATCCCAGATGCTTAGCGTCCCAGATGCTTAGCGTCCCAGACGCTTGACGTCCCTGACGTCATATCTCACGGTTTCATAAGCTACGCGTGCTGCCCGGGGTCTCTCCGGGTCCATATACCTGACATCCCTGATGTCTGACGTCCCTGACGTCAATCATAGCAATCCTGCTCTTGAGTCATCATACGGTCCGGCTGCTCCGTATAATGACCCCTCGCAGGCAATGCACCGTGACTTCCCCAGTGTCCCAGACATCTGGAGGAGACCATCATATATCCTTGTCCAGATGGTATATGGAAAACAGTTTTATTAAATCCTTTTATCACATTATTACCATTGGGCCCTGCCCGAAATTTCCATAAAACCACATAATTCCATTTAGGATCCTTGACCCAAAATCACCATTATAAAATATAGGGTCCCTTACCCGAAATCACATTTATTATCCAACTGGGCCTCATGCCCGATTTTATGAACCACTGGGCCCACGGCCCGATTTGTAAACCAACTGGGCCCGCAGCCCGACTTATAAACCCACTGGGCCCACGGCCCGAATTCGTAAATCAACTGGGCCCCTGGCCCGATAACATAACTCAAATGGGTCTCAGCCCGATTTCATACCAACTGGGCCCCTGGCCCGATTTCATTAACCAACTGGGCCCCCGGCCCGATTCTCAAATGGACTCCAAGTCCGAAATTCCAACATAATTGGGCCTCAAGCCCGAGTTCATATTTTCAATTTCAAAACCATTTCATCATATTATATCCAAGTCATAAATATGGAAAATCCATGTAAAACCGGAAAACCTCGATTTACGTGCAAGCACGTAAATCGCCTCGAAATACGTGAAACCGTACAATTTACCAACAGCCAAATCAACATCACACAATCACAACCATAATCCATATAAAACATTTAAGCATGCATAGAATTTATAAAACCAAAGTCCACTCACAGACCGTTTAAACCGTGTGCCTCGATACGCGTGCCACCGGCCCTCCCGGGCCACACCACTATCACCGGGACTCCCAATCCTGTCCAAATCACATTAGAGAGTCACTAACCTCATTATTAACATCCTATCAAAGTCCCGTAATTTTCCCGAATTTTTACTTATTTTTAAACTTATTTTAAAACCTTCGGACATCCAGAACAATATCGAGACGGTGTCCGATCGACACGAAACCAATTCCAAAATGTCCGTTACAATAAATAGGACAGAAGTCATGTTGACCTCACCTCAAGATTCCCAATCACGCGCCCCCACGCGCCGCCGCAAGCGGCTGCGCGTGGAAGCCACGCGCCAGCTACAGTACCAGCACAGTCATCCCCTTCGCCCGTTTGTCTGGTAAACGGGTTGAAAAACCCGCGAACAGACCCGATTCAATCTCATTCAATTTAACCTCAATTCGATCCGTTCTTTCAACTGATTCCTTCGAATCCAACTCTAATTAAGTTCTGCAAGTTCAATTTCTCGAATCGTGGTCTAAATCCTCACGACTCTCGATCGATCCTCGACGGGTCTCCGATTCGGGTTCATAGATTTCGACCCTGTTTTTCAAATTAATTAACACAGTGAGTATCGTGAGAGTGTAAGGATCATTTCTACAAGATTAATTTCATACAATCTCACCTCTAACCCAATGAACTCAAGCTCGAACACAGTCACTGTTCAAGCATGGAGTTTCGTCAACCACGACCGTTTCCTTTCAATTGACGAACCCAGAAGCATCGTGGGATCATGATAAGCAGTTTCCCCACCTCAATTTCATCCAACGAAGCCTCCAATTCCACGACTCAGCTTCGAAATTTCAGAGACCTCCATCCTTCTGTTCTTCCTCAATTCGACCCCAATTACCTTCGTTCTTGTTGCAGATCGATTCGTGTTGATCCCAGAAAGCTGAATGTGAGCTCAATTTCGATCCTCACGGCCTAACACTCAGTATTCAAATTTTCCCTCTCATTTTCCCGAAATCAAAAATCCAAAATTCAACACTCTCACAACCCCTCGTGTTTCCCCGTTAATTCCCTCATCTTAGTCTCCCATTTTTCTCTCAGGAACGGCAGAGAGAGGGAGCCAATTCTCCCAGTTCATACTCTCCCCAAATCGTGCACGGTTTGAAAGAAAAACAAAGGAAAAGGAAGGAAAATGATGGATAAGGAATGATGATGTTGTAATGATAGTGTTGGGAGGGAAACATGGATCAGAATTCAGGGGATGGGTGACACTTGTCACTCATCCAGATGTGCACAGTCAACGGTCACTATTCAATGTTATATTATTATTTTAATCCCGGCCCCGGTTCGTTAGTTCATTTCCTTGACCATAACGTCGTCGTCGGATCTCCGATTTCGGCATGCCGCCTGTCGTTGGATTCGTATCGACGATACCTATGTAACGGTCCTTGGCCCTCGCTCATCGGACCTCCCGATCAAAAGTCAACATTTGGCCCCTAATAAGCCAAATTACCAAAATGCCCCTCAACTTCTGAACACCATAACTTTCTCTACGAATGTCGGAATCGAACGTGCCACCTGTCTATGAACTCGTGACGTCCCGAACTACGTCACGGTCATCGGTCAAAGTCCATTTGACCGCCCGATCAAAAAGTCAACATTTTGCCCACGACCAGGGGCAAAACGGTCATTTTGCACATTTTGTCCGATTCCGCCCTACTAACCACCGTTCAACCTCGCTAATCAAGATTAGTCACTAAACTAATCCCGGAATTCGGGACGGGTCGTTACAATCTTCCCTCCTTAATAAATTTCGTCCTCGAAATTCCCACCGATCTCAACTCAACGTACTTCCCTCCTTAATTAGTTTCGCTCTCGAAACTCGATTACCCTGATTCCACAAACACCCCGTGGAAAGTGGAATCGACCACACAACACGTGTACACCCGTACACCAACTACTTAGACAAACCTTGTCTACACCCAAACGTATCACTGGTACTCAAAACGCAATGACTACATTCAACCCCGTCGAATGACCGAAACTCCTTGTTTCGAATTTGACCACTTGTCAAATCGACCCTCTCGTTAACGCAACAACTCGACGGTTCCTTTCCCACTCCCACTAGGAGTCAGCTGACCCTACTCAACGATCTATGTTGACACATCCTGACAATCTGTCACCACACAGTTGTTGTCAGTCGAAAACTGACACTAGACTCACTCGTGGCTACACATGCCACCAACGTACTCGACTCACCAATACCCTTACCGACATTTCACACGACCTGTGTGTAATTAAACACATCGGAATTACCATGACCCATTGCATAGTAATGTCCGGTCCACAACCAATCCCATGGTATCGGAACCAATCCGACTACCAACACGCTCGCTGACACACCTCGGGTATATCCCGTATACCATAACTAGACATCACGAGTCTACAAGGTATTGTACCTCGAACCATGTACGAAGTACACACATCTACCTAATGACCAGACTACAACCACCTAGGTCATAGCCGAACGCGTTCCAATAATGGAGTACGTTTGCCCAAATCCAGCATGAGACAAAACGAAACTCCACCCAACATCTAGTTCCAATTCCGAATCCAAATCCGCAATTTCGTAAGAAATCCCGGATCCAAACCCAGACATCATAGTTTAACTCATTTCCAAATCCGAATCCGAAATCATTATTCCGTAAGCTAGCATTTGGAATAACCATTCCGTACCCAAATCCGGAAATATACTTTCAAGTTCCAAAATCGAATCCTGAATCGTCACCCAGAAATTCGATTCCAAATCCCGAAATCTCATTCACATTTACCAAGACACACCAAAACCGAACCTATCGGTTACCCGTTCAATACACTTGATTGACTTCATAGGGAAGCCAATCCATCCTCCACACGTCTAAGGTTGACAAAATTCAACTACCTTGAAAACCTACTCACCCGAGTAGAATACCATACGGGCCCCACTTCGAAAAGAAGTTCAATCTCGTCATTTACGACTCACGTACCAAGGTAAGAGTGATATACTCTCCCCCTATCTGAATCATCAAGATCACGACCCAGATAGACACTGTGTCCCTGACAATAACGTCAAAATCCTAGATCGCCACAACGATCGACAACCGACTCCCACAACTAGACAGATCAGTCAACGACGAGACACGTCGAGACTGCGGATTCTCACGGATTACCTTGTATCAATCCTTGTCATTCCACCTAGGAAAAACCAAGGATGATCCAAAACAATGACGCTAAGACTCATCCTACGTGGATGCAACAAAACTCACTGCACTCACCACGCCATGTGACACAACATCATCTGCCACCAAGCAGAAAATGAGAAATCTCGTTTACCTAACTTTGAATACACAACTCCCCTTAACGACCCCACAACACGCACGACTCACCAACTAATACACGCTCAACGTACTGGTAACTACAGTCAATGTCTGCCAGGGCAGAAAACGATATGTCGACCCCAAGGACTTCAGAATACCTATCACCAAAAACAAGCACCACTCTCGTTCCCTAATCATAACTCTCCTCGAAACTAAGGTTCCACCTATGTTGGAAACAGACATGCTCCCAACGAGATGTCAAGTCTAACCACTAGACTTCCTACCTCCTCAACTCACTTGGACAACCACGTGTCCACAATCAATCCGTTATTGTTTCGTTCGCACATCCTAACTTTTACAGGTTCAACACTCAGTTTTCTAAGTTCTCAATTACAAATTCCTACCTTTATACCACTAATGGTTTTCCTCGTCTTTTCCAGTTTTAATCATTTCTATGTACATTTTAGGAATATTTAAAAACATAAATCACACTAATTTTGGAGTTGCCAACAACTCCCCAAATCCACTAATCATCCCAAAATTTCTTAAATCTTAATTATACCATTTTAATCCACTCCTTACTGGTTATCTCACCACTATTGGGACTTATCCCAACACCTCACAATCCTCACTGGAACCCATCCAGTCCATCACTCAACCATTACCAAATCTTAAAGACCGAACATATGCTCACCATGACGGGGTCACAACCCAACTTGTGGCTCATCGTCAACACCATTACCGACACTAGCACCAGCGCTAGTACCAACCCCGCAAACATCCATACTGCACACCGTGTGTAAATACGACAACCCTGGATCTCCGTTCATACGGAACGACGATCCCGTACCTCACGACTATGGGTACCACTATTCTGACAATCCTCATCAGGAAAATGAACGTTCCCCGAACGTCCCCTGATCCCCAAGTATCAGAACCACACTAATTACCCTCGATAGCCAGTCATCTCCATATGACTACCGACCAACTGTCATTGCTATCGAGATCCGCATCCACACATCACACCAATACCCGATCCAACACGAGATTCCATAATTTATCTCAGAACCGTATCCGTAAATCGAATCCCATAGTTCTGCCTAAACTCACCAGAGCCATCCACATGGTCATCCATGACCTCAGCCGCTCGTCGCAGCACAAGTTCTCATCCACTAGCCACAATTAAGGTTTACCTTTTTAATACTAGGGTTCCACAACCACACCCTATGGTTCAACCGAACCAAACAGGTTTCCGTAATATAAAATCCACAACCTGACCGACCCTGCGGTCCTGACATCGAATAGACGTCAAATCCAATCCTACCATTAACTCAATGTGGGTTCCACCACTAAGGTCACCGGCCAACTCCGATGAACCAACATCTCTCACACCAACAACCACCACAAGGGTTCACATTTTAGACCATTACTCACATGAGGTTCCCCGAACCTGGCTGCACCTAGCAGCACAACAATCCAATATCACATGACCGAACCGACGGTCCCACAATACCAGTTCACCACAATCAACCCCACTTGGGTCGAATCACATTAATGCACGGCGTATCGGCCCAATCACACTCCATCCACTATCCAAACCCAAAAACTATCTGTCAGGTTGATAACGAATTGCAGCCCAAAGAGACATCACACCCTCGACCTGCGCGCACAATTAGAGCAACCATGCTCTGATACCAAGTTGACAGGACCCATCCCAATCCCCCCGGGATTACCGTGGAATGTGCCCTGCTCCCGTCCAACAAGGGGTGTCAGACAAGGGATAACCAAGAGCTACTGCCCAACGGGACATCCAAAGTGCGCAAGGATCGATGGAGGAGGTGTGCAATGTCCCAGTCTCTGCTGCAATCGCATCCGTAGTCAACCTGAAGGGCATTAAAACCAAAAGCTGTGAGTGGACAAAAACCAATAAATTTACCAAATACATTTATAAGACATTTATGCCCTCCAATAAAAACGTATGCATGCCACCAAAACCAGTAACCAAAACGTTTGCGCAACCGAGCCCTTAGGGCCTTAGCCCAAAAACCGTTAACCAAAAACCAAGTGTGGGAACTCAGCCCAAAACCGTGGAATACCACCACCATACATATTAAAACCATGTGGGTCACCACCCACGACCATAAATGAACATCAATCCATAAATCCAAAACCATTTAGGGTCCCTGACCCGACATACCATTTCATAACCAATAATCCATTTTTACCACATAACACATATCCAACCAATAAGCCATTTTATTCATTAATCCATATTTTACCATTACCATCACCAGCATCCCAGATGCTTAGCGTCCCAGACGCTTGACGTCCCTGACGTCATATCTCACGGTTTCATAAGCTACGCGTGCTGCCCGGGGTCTCTCCGGGTCCATATACCTGACATCCCTGATGTCTGACGTCCCTGACGTCAATCATAGCAATCCTGCTCTTGAGTCATCATACGGTCCGGCTGCTCCGTATAATGACCCCTCGCAGGCAATGCACCGTGACTTCCCCAATGTCCCAGACATCTGGAGGAGACCATCATATATCCTTGTCCAGATGGTATATGGAAAACAGTTTTATTAAATCCTTTTATCACATTATTACCATTGGGCCCTGCCCGAAATTTCCATAAAACCACATAATTCCATTTAGGGTCCTTGACCCAAAATCACCATTATAAAATATAGGGTCCCTTACCCGAAATCACATTTATTATCCAACTGGGCCTCATGCCCGATTTTATGAACCACTGGGCCCACGGCCCGATTTGTAAACCAACTGGGCCCGCAGCCCGACTTATAAACCCACTGGGCCCACGGCCCGAATTCGTAAATCAACTGGGCCCCTGGCCCGATAACATAACTCAAATGGGTCTCAGCCCGATTTCATACCAACTGGGCCCCTGGCCCGATTTCATTAACCAACTGGGCCCCCGGCCCGATTCTCAAATGGACTCCAAGTCCGAAATTCCAACATAATTGGGCCTCAAGCCCGAGTTCATATTTTCAATTTCAAAACCATTTCATCATATTATATCCAAGTCATAAATATGGAAAATCCATGTAAAACCGGAAAACCTCGATTTACGTGCAAGCACGTAAATCGCCTCGAAATACGTGAAACCGTACAATTTACCAACAGCCAAATCAACATCACACAATCACAACCATAATCCATATAAAACATTTAAGCATGCATAGAATTTATAAAACCAAAGTCCACTCACAGACCGTTTAAACCGTGTGCCTCGATACGCGTGCCACCGGCCCTCCCGGGCCACACCACTATCACCGGGACTCCCAATCCTGTCCAAATCACATTAGAGAGTCACTAACCTCATTATTAACATCCTATCAAAGTCCCGTAATTTTCCCGAATTTTTACTTATTTTTAAACTTATTTTAAAACCTTCGGACATCCCGAACAATATCGAGACGGTGTCCGATCGACACGAAACCAATTCCAAAATGTCCGTTACAATAAATAGGACAGAAGTCATGTTGACCTCACCTCAAGATTCCCAATCACGCGCCCCCACGCGCCGCCGCAAGCGGCTGCGCGTGGAAGCCACGCGCCAGCTACAGTACCAGCACAGTCATCCCCTTTGCCCGTTTGTCTGGTAAACGGGTTGAAAAACCCGCGAACAGACCCGATTCAATCTCATTCAATTTAACCTCAATTCGATCCGTTCTTTCAACTGATTCCTTCGAATCCAACTCTAATTAAGTTCTGCAAGTTCAATTTCTCGAATCGTGGTCTAAATCCTCACGACTCTCGATCGATCCTCGACGGGTCTCCGATTCGGGTTCATAGATTTCGACCCTGTTTTCAAATTAATTAACACAGTGAGTATCGTGAGAGTGTAAGGATCATTTCTACAAGATTAATTTCATACAATCTCACCTCTAACCCAATGAACTCAAGCTCGAACACAGTCACTGTTCAAGCATGGAGTTTCGTCAACCACGACCGTTTCCTTTCAATTGACGAACCCAGAAGCATCGTGGGATCATGATAAGCAGTTTCCCCACCTCAATTTCATCCAACGAAGCCTCCAATTCCACGACTCAGCTTCGAAATTTCAGAGACCTCCATCCTTCTGTTCTTCCTCAATTCGACCCCAATTACCTTCGTTCTTGTTGCAGATCGATTCGTGTTGATCCCAGAAAGCTGAATGTGAGCTCAATTTCGATCCTCACGGCCTAACACTCAGTATTCAAATTTTCCCTCTCATTTTCCCGAAATCAAAAATCCAAAATTCAACACTCTCACAACCCCTCGTGTTTCCCCGTTAATTCCCTCATCTTAGTCTCCCATTTTTCTCTCAGGAACGGCAGAGAGAGGGAGCCAATTCTCCCAGTTCATACTCTCCCCAAATCGTGCACGGTTTGAAAGAAAAACAAAGGAAAAGGAAGGAAAATGATGGATAAGGAATGATGATGTTGTAATGATAGTGTTGGGAGGGAAACATGGATCAGAATTCAGGGGATGGGTGACACTTGTCACTCATCCAGATGTGCACAGTCAACGGTCACTATTCAATGTTATATTATTATTTTAATCCCGGCCCCGGTTCGTTAGTTCGTTTCCTTGACCATAACGTCGTCGTCGGATCTCCGATTTCGGCATGCCGCCTGTCGTTGGATTCGTATCGACGATACCTACGTAACGGTCCTTGGCCCTCGCCCATCGGACCTCCCGATCAAAAGTCAACATTTGGCCCCTAATAAGCCAAATTACCAAAATGCCCCTCAACTTCTGAACACCATAACTTTCTCTACGAATGTCGGAATCGAACGTGCCACCTGTCTATGAACTCGTGACGTCCCGAACTACGTCACGGTCATCGGTCAAAGTCCATTTGACCGCCCGATCAAAAAGTCAACATTTTGCCCACGACTAGGGGCAAAACGGTCATTTTGCACATTTTGTCCGATTCCGCCCTACTAACCACCGTTCAACCTCGCTAATCAAGATTAGTCACTAAACTAATCCCGGAATTCGGGACGGGTCGTTACAGTCTCGGTTCGTTAATTCATTCCCGTGACCATAACTTTGTCGTCGAAACTTCGATTTCGGCATGCCGCCTGTCATTGGATTCGTATCGACGAGACCTACGTAACGATCCTTGGCACTCGTCCATCGGACCTCCTGGTCAAAAAGTCAACATTTGACCCCAATTGACCAAAATTACCAAAATGCCCCTCAACTTCCGAACATCATAACTTTCTCCTCGAATGTCGGAATCGAACGTGCCACCTGTCTATGAACTCGTGACGTCCCGAACTACGTCACGGTCATCGGTCAAAGTCCATTTGACCGCCCGATCAAAAAGTCAACATTTTACCCACGACCAGGGGCAAAACGGTCATTTTGCACATTTTGTCCGATTTCGACCTACTAACCACCGATCAACCTCACTAATCAAGATTAGTGACTAATCTAATCCCGGAATTCGGGACGGGTCGTTATATCTGTAACATTATCATTAGTCATTTTATTATTCTAAAAATGAACATAATAAGTAAGTAAGACATGATTTTCTTACTAGGCAGCCTACAGTCACGCGAGCAACAACTTGCCCTCATAGGTCTAGAAGAAGGCTGCGTGGGTGCAGAAGAATCCTCCCTTTGGCATTCATCTTGAGTCGGAGAGGGCCTTCTTTTAGGTTGTGGCTGAGCTAGCATGGGGCTTCTTGTATGTGGAGGCTGAGTAGGCGAGGGGCTTCTCGTAGGTTGAGGCTGAGTCGGTGAAGGACTTCTTGTAGGTCGAGGTTGATTACGGACAACAACAGTACGAGGCCTTTTGGTAGGTTGAAGCTGAGCTCGAGGCTCACATGATGTTGTAGGCTGAGCAGGAGAAACCATAGGAGTAGGTTGGCTATAAACAGTCGACCGATTCATTGACATCGCTTTCTGAGTAGCTGATCGAGTCTGTAACAACTTTTTCCTTGTAATGAAACTCATCTGCAGATAAAAAAAAACATATTACTTACTATATCAATCAGAACTAAACATAAACATTATAAGAAAATTTTTACCAATTTGTATAAATAAATTTGTTAGTGCTTTGACATAATTCCTAGCAATAGAAGTCGCTGCCCTCATCACTATGCAAACTATCTTCCTCATCACTAGGAAGACTATTTTCCTCATCAGTATGAAGACTATCTTCCTCATCAGTATGAAGATTATCTTCCTCATCATCTTCAACAATAAATTCCCCTCTATCAATTGGCCTAAGAGGGCCAAGATCAATATGTATAGCATCAATCTTTATTGGCGCAACATCTTATCTATGTAAAGGTGTATGTATGACATCAACATTATCAAGCTGAATGGGACTATGAATGTCTGATGATAAATTCTGTTGGTATGCCCCATCATCATCGCTATCATCATCTTCACAATTTTCCATTTCTGGGACGTTCCAAATGTTTCTATGTTCAATATGCTCCACCACTTTCCAATCACCACCAGCCTTTAGATCGTCCAAATAAAACACTTGTTTAGCTTGGGTTATTAGGATATAAGGATCATGTTCATACCATTGAGTATGTGTATCCACGGATGTTATCTTATAATCATGTTTTATACTCCTAGCCCTTGCAGGATGTGTATTAAACCATTGACATTTAAACAACACAACCCATAACGTTGTCTATATAACACTTCAACTACGCTTGTCAACTTGCCATAGAAATCAATTTCGGAGGTCCCATAGCTTCCTGGCACAAAGACACCGCTATTCTGGGTAGTCAAATTATCATCACGTGTGGAGATCACAAACTTAACTCCATTTACAACACATCCTTGGTAAGTTTCAACTTTAACAGGGCCTCTCGATAACTCAAATAACGCATCACTAAACTGTGGGGAATTCTCCTTCTGTAATTTTCTCATCTGCCAAGGAAAACAATTGTTATTTGTCGTTTTCTAGTTAAACAATTGTGATGAGCAATCATCATAAAATCATGATCTTCGCTTACTTGTTCTTGAAACCAAACCGGAAATGAATTCTTGTGCCTTTCTACAACTTTCTCATCATTCTCACGCCTTATCAATGCCTCATGCTCCCTACATTATTAATCAGTGGACCTATTATATGTGCAAATGTTGTAATAATTAAACTTATAGAAATAATAAACCATATAGAGTTCACTTACTTTAGGAATGTTGATACCTCTTTGCAATTATTCAATATATACCACTGAGCTACTTCATTATCATCATTTTTCCATCTAATGCTCTTCTTACTCATAAATAGACGTGCATTTTGAGCAAAGACAGAAAATTTCTCATCTCGTGCATCACTGTCGTTGTTTCTATCAGGTCTATTGAAACACGTTTCCACATTACGAAGGTATAATGAACAATACATAAGCGATTCATTTGTAATGTATGCTTCAATTAATGACCCTTCTGGACGAACCCTATTTCGCACGAAGCCTTTATACTTACCTAACATTCTAGAAGACAAAAAATAATGTGAGTTTTTCCTGCAATAATTTGCCAAAAGTAACCTACAACACAATGAAATATAATTAATTATAAAGAGCAATAGTTAGTACCTTTCAATACGATACATCCATCAATCTCCAACTAGCCCACCAAGCTCTGCTTCATGAGGTAGATGCACCATCAAGTGAACCATGATATCAAAGAATGACAGGGGGGTGTGGGGGAATTTTTTCAAATTGGCATAAAGTGTACACAATCTCATTGCCCAACCTATTCATATCCAATTTGCACATTGTCTTAGCGCATAACTGCTAAAAAAAACTTGACAACTGAATGATAGGTTCAACTACACCATTAGGTAAATATTTTCTAATTCCAACAGGAAGTAGCCGCTGCAACAAAACATGCCAATCATGGCTTTTCAAGGCTGAAGTTTTTCCTTTATCAAGTTTAATATTTTTGGATATGTTGACTGCATATCCATCCGGATATTTGACAGATTTCAAAAATTGAAAAAATTCTTTCTGTTCGACTGGATGAACAGTATAAGCAGTGTATTTCTTTTTATACTTGTTCCTCATCACATCATCATTACCACTGCCTATATCATCATTAGGTGGCACCACCGATCGATTAATGAACGAACGTGAACCAGATTCTATTTGTTCACCATGGTGAATCCATGTCGTATAACTATAAGACATCCTATATCTAATTAAGTGCATTCGGACCTCACCAACTAACTTCCAATATCTGTTGCTACATTTTCGGCATGGACATCTAGTCTGATTACGACTATTGACATGATTCCTTGCAACTTCAACAAATTCATCAATTCCATCTATGTATTCCTTACTAAATATTTCAGAATTTTTTAACCACTGCTTGTCCATGGACCAACGAAAGCCTATCAAACGATGAATCCAAAACTTATGTCTAGAAGGAGTTTATTTAAAATCAAATAAACTAATGCTTCTAACACAAAACATTCATAGTGCCCAAAATCACTTCCAAGTGTAATTGGTGTAAGTAAACTAAATTAAAATTAGAATTAGATAACACTAACAATCTCAACGCACCTTGGGGATGCGAATATTACGCTAGCAATTAAGGATTTGAGATTAGTCTGGTCTTCCCTGTAACCAATGGAAGCAGTTGGATTAAAATACTATTCAATATCTATGAATATGCAACACAGAGATTAGTCGAGTCTTCCCTGCTGTATTCAGCATTGTTCCAAAAAAAAAACCTAATAAGTATAATAGTGCACTATCTAAAAGGACTATGCCCCTAACTAAACTTCTCAACTTCCCAAAGAAACCAATGTTTCACAATAAGCTTAAGCATCATAAACCAACTATACAATATTCCAAAATATTTATTATATGACAAGTTATGAATGAATGAAAATAATATAGGATGCTTCCCTTGAAATCAAGTAACCAATCACAGTTTAAACTTATAAAAGAAGTCTTCGAATTAACAAGAAATATTGGAAGGAAGTTGAATCATTGAGAGTGCATGACAATGAAGGTGAACTATTCTAAAAATGATAGCGTCTCCTATCTTTGAGGTCTCTAATATATGGAACATAAAAACCCATTAAACAGTGAAAGAGATACAAGGTTATAAAGTTCAGTAAAAAAAAAACAGTTTATTTGTCTTGGGCCATACTATTTCGAGCTTTAATTTCTAAATATGTACAATTCCATTGTTCACTAAAATTTCCAAATCTATAGATCACTAGATAAGCTTTAATTTGATATAAAGAACATATAAATCCTTTAGGAATTGGAAGAGGTACAAAGTTTGAAATTTGAGTAAAAAGCCTTTTAGTTTGTCTTGACCCGAACTAATTCGCACCTTGATTTCTAAATCTGTACAAGTTCATTGTTCACCAAAATTTTCAGATTAATAGTTCACTAAATAACCCAGAATTTTCAGGAGAATATAACACAAAATTCGAAGTTGAAGACCAACAAGAGAAAGAGTACAAGTCGGCAAAAGGGTAAGACCACTGCTTATATATTCACAGTTCACAAAAAAAGTAGATGTGCCTATGCAAATTCTCATCAATTGGCTTCAATGCAATCTCCAAGTCATATCCAAAGTCTCTAAGCTAAACAGTGTATGACCTTAGCGGAATATGAATACAAATTTGTGAGTTATAATACCAGAAAAATCAAATAAACCAAAAAAAAAACTCATCAATTAGGAACATGAATGAAAACCATATAAATGAATTCTACAAAGGAAAAAACATGACATTGATACGCCAGACAAACTTAATCTTCGGAAGTTACTTATGAGATTGCCGTGGAAAAGGCTAACAAAGTACTTAGAAAACCCAACAAGAGACAACGCAAGCAAAACCTAAAGCATAGATACACGAGACACAGTGATAGTTTGGTGGGGACCATTCTAGGAGCTGTGTTAGGTTTTAGGCATATATGGGAACCAAATCATTCTTGTATGGGAACCAAATCATAAACTACTCTAAGATCATAGCATAAACTACTTGTATGGGAACCAAATCATCCCAGCTCATATCTGGAACCAATCCTACTTGTATGGGGTTGTTGTCAACAAATCATCCATTTTAAGATCCTCAACTATGCACTGCTCAAATCATCCATATAATATGCATAGACAAAGAAACAAACATGGATGAATAAAGCACAAATAACCGAATTATATATGTACACAGAATTTGATTGGCTAAAAAAAGAGGTAGCAATGTGCTTACTAGTAGTAGGAGCTGTGTTGGTTCTCTTGCTGCTTCCTTGCTTATTATTCCCACTAAGCTTATTTTGCATCCAACCAAAAAGCTGCAATATTCAAACAAAACCAAAACCAAGTTTACCTCCATCAATGGTGTCAAGATGTACAACGTTACTTCCCAGCAACACTCTCAAGCCACCTGGCTTGACCCTAAGAAACGTCAAGCACTTCGTGAAGACCAAAGTACACCCGTCTCATTATTCCTTTTTAATCTTCTTGCATTTAGTTAAATGTGTTGTAATGGAGATAAGTGTTGTCCCTCGTTTGAGTTTGTGAATTTGCTGATGATTTTGAGGACTTTTCCTCAGATTGGGCTCCCACTGGAATACTTTGGTTCTTTTCTTTCTAGGGTTTGGGTGCTAAGTCAGAATTCATAAAACAATGTGATCATTGTGGTGGAATCTATTAACATAAGTTGCATGTTGTAGACCAGTAATTGTGTTTTAGGTTATGCAAGATGTTTGGACATTTAAATTTATTAGTTTAAATGTGTAACAATACCTAATGCTGTGTAATTTTTTATGGATAATAGAATCCATGAAGATTTCCTATAGCAAGATCATATCTATAAGAAATTCGTAACTTTGGTAATGTACGGTTCGTTTTTCTTAGTAGTAAGTTTACATATCCATTTCTCAGGGGGGGTATAATCTGCAACCACCTCTAAACATGAGACAATGTTCATGTAAAGCAATGTAATTATCCTATATAAATATAAGTGTAATAGAGTTATTATTTTTGGATTAGTTCTAAACAAACTTAGGTATTATTGTTAGATTAGATATAGCCCAGCTGTAATAGAGTTATTATGATCTGTAGAGGTTGTTTGGATTAGTATCCTATATTAATATAAGTATAATGCAATCTAATTATCTTAACATTGAATACAAGTATAAGTGTAAACAATCTCATCACTGGTCGCATCCTCAAATATCCATCTATATCTTTTCTATCCAAAAAAACCCAGTAACACATAACAAAAAGAAGAATACCCACAATACATAACAAAACATTGAGTTCAAAAACTAATAAAGCAAGTAGACACCATTTCCATTCACGTTCCATTAACAAAGAGCATAAATAGAAACCTTGGAATCTGAAAACTGTAATGCTTTCCATATTTTGCATGTAGATAAATTGAACGATCAGCACATAAAAACGCAAGGTTTGAATAATCATCAGCCAAAACCTAGATGAGTAACAAAGAGTTGAGTCAGTGATGTTTTGAGAATCATGAAAACATCTTGAAAAAAACAGAATAATAACTTATCAGCATGATATGATCTTGTCCTGCATTTAACTTTACATTTAGAATTAAAAAATACCATTCAGAAGGAAACTGTCCTGGATCAAGGGAAAACTAAGGGAGCACTTATTATATCAAATCGTTTTTAACCTATGAGGAGTTCTACAGTTGCTTAAGAAAAATACAAATGCACTTAAAGTATTGTTTACTAATTATTAAACAAACCATTGTGAGATCAATTAATTACATTCAACAATAAGAAATGAGCAAATTCAACAATAAAATGCAGATAAAACCAACAGACTCTGAACACTAATCACCATAGGGCATGAATAATATTCAAATATTTCGATGCGGAAAGTTCAAATGGCGAAGCTAAACTACCTGGAAGTTAATAATCTCTGAATCCAAGTGCCTTTCAAAATTGAGTGAAATTTCCCTCAGCTCAAAAACTTTGACTTATGGCGGGTAAATACCTGAGTTTCAATAACAAAAGCCAGAATTGGAACATGTTTAAATTCCGTTACCTTATTGCACACACACGAAATACATGTGAATAGACATTTGATACAAAATCCCTTTTGATTGTTGAAAAAGAAAGAATCAAACCAGACACAAAATAAAGTAAATCTTAAAAGCATCTGATGCAATTAAGAACTCCCCATCAGGAGTTGCCTTGATTTTAGTTGTTGCAGTTTCAAATCTCAGGTTCTGGATCAAGTCCACCCTTTGCATATAATCTGACAAATAAAAAGCAAGAAAGACCTCCCATTAGATGATGTGACCGCTAAAGATTTTCTCTATCGGTTAAATAAATTCGAGACATGTTCATCTCCAACTGATTCTCAAAATATATCCTTTTTTAACAAAATGATGAAACTTTATGTCATAAGAGAAATTGTACAGTGAAGAGGACAAATTATCTACCAGGTACAGAAGAGAAGATAACATTAATTCAAACGACGCATAGCTTGCTTAAAAATTAAAATTCATCATGGCACTATCACTTTCATTCTAGAATAATATTGGATAAAGTTTGTTCCAAAACAAGGATGAAATATCTGCTGATACTCTAGTATATCCCCTTATACTAGATAGAGATGTGTTCCTAAAGGAGGAAGCCAGGATGACACATCCAACACTAAACTCCTCAATCAAATCCAGAAAGCATGCCCTCACCACCTACCTACTAAGGTCATTAGCAACTAATGTAAAAGAAATTTCCTACTCTAGGCCTCCCTCAATGATGAATGAAAAATTAGTAGAGCTCCAACAAGCTCAAACACCGACACACCCCCAAACCCACCCCCCTCCTCCTTACTTCCTTCCTTCAACAGACCCTGAGAAATTAAGCATAAAAGCAAGAATTGACTGAATCATGAGCCAAAACTTGATTCCAAAAACAGAGTGCAGGAATGCAAGAATTCAATAGAAACTTAGCTAAGAAAATTTGATCGGAAAAATTTAAAGGAAGAGAGAGGAACCTTCTTGCGGAGACCAGAGGTTCCAAGATTTTGGGCACCGAAAGGCTTAGTCTCGACCCGTTTACTCGTAATGGAAGAGGGATATGACACCGCCCAAACAGTGCTTCCCTAGCTTAAAGGACGGAACTCCAGCGCACTTATTGAGCTAGCCAATCGTATACTGGGGTGCTCCCCGCCGGTTGTTGGAACGACGCGAGCCGGGCCTCGATTCAGACTTCTCTCTGGAATACAAAATGTAAGATGGAGGATGTTAGGTATTGGAAAGTTCTCTCTGGAGCGAGATTGGAATTGATAGGGTGGGCTTGGGGATGCTTCTCTCTGGAGTGAAGATAGAGGCGCGCGCTGCACAGAGATCAGATGGAGATGTTTCGCGCAGGGAAAAATTTGTCCCCAATAAAACCCTAAAACGATGTTGTTTCAACATCTTTTTAATACATTTGCTGGCAAACTCTAATTTTGCGAGGAGACGCTCGAAATGTTTGGCGGGAACTTATCCCGCTCTGTTTTTTCCGGAATAAATTGTGAGCATATAATTAAATCTGAAATTATTTTTTGGGAAAATACTTCGCGAGAAAATAATTTGCCGCCATAGATCCTTTGTTTGTCGCCTAGACTATAGAGTGAAAACTGTAATCGTCGGTTGAACCTTTCCTGACAAATTATGAATTTTGTCACGATAGTGTCTCTCTCGCGACAAATTTGTGCTTTGCCGCGAAATATTTTGCCGCAAAAGCTATCAATTCTTGTAGTGGCTATTTTCAGAGCCACCAACTATGATCTTGCTGGGTTCTAATTTGTTTTGTTGAGGTGATGATTTCGGCCATGGTTGAAACCCCAGCCACTGTAATTACCATATTTCCAATCCTTGTTGGCTGTGCTCATAGCCACCATTGAACCAATTAGCAGCAAAGTTGCTACTACGTGTGCAAAATTTAAACCCATATTGGCCTCTTTCAAATGCAACCTCTCAAAATATTATTATTGACCTAAAGAGATCGTGTCATAAACAATAAATTAAGCCTAAGAAGGATATGTTAGGTTGGTGAGTTTTGTAAATGAGTTGCTAGGTTCTTATATAGGTAGATTGAGTCAATGCAAAATGGCCAAATTGATTCTTTTTTCAAGATTGGTGGGTAAGACAAAGAAAATATGTTGTTACTCTTTCTATATATCAAATTGTTTTTCTATATATAATAATAATAATAATAATAATAATAATAATAATAATAATAATAATAAATTGAATGACATCGATAACACTCAAAATCCCCATGATAAACTTATCGATATAATTAGTTGATATATATGAATAATCTCTAATTATTTACTTATATGAATAATATTAAAATAATGATTCTAAAAATGAAATTAAGCTATATATATAAACAACTCGATAAATAAAAATAGTATAATGAAAGTAGGAAGTTTGATCAACTTGAAGCCCTCCCCCCATTGAAAGCCTTTAGTTGAAACTAAGTTGACTGAGTAGGAAATTAGAAAGTCAATGCCAAATGGAAATTAGCAATGCGATTTTAACAAATTCTAGAGAGTCAATTGGTAAAACGAGTAAGAATTGCGGCGAAGTTGAGGAGAGAATGTGCAGTCCATGATAGTCTGACACGAGGATGATGGCATTCCTCAAATTAGACAAACTAATACTTCCTTGCCTATGGTAAAATAATAGGCAACAATTATTGAGCTAGTTGGTGCCTAATCTTGCAATAGTTCACTTGGGGAGCCATTAGTGCCTTTTAATGTTTCGAAGTTATTGCCAATATAACAAATGTGGGAAACTTGTCGGCATAATGAAAATATTATAGGCAACGATTTGCGTAAGGTTTGCTTATTATTTTGCAACACAAGAATTGTTGCATATTTTAAAAGGATACAATTTCTTTTTTAAAATGGGAAACAACTTCTAAAACAGAATATGCAATTAAGTTGTCCAAAAGAAAAGTAACATAAGTTATGGCATAAAGTAACAGCTACGTCCTGGGTTTTAGGATATAGTACTTTTAGGTAGCCCTCACTATTTGGCAGAAGTCCATGGACTTCTGCACACCCGTTAGGCCTATTAACAAAATGTCCGACTCGTCCCGTTACGGGCTATGGGTTGACCTGACCCAAAATTTGATGGGCTAAACATGGATTGAGGGTGTTCAAATCCGATAGGCCCGAGTCCAATAAAGCCCAATAAGCTCAACCCGACCCGCCCGTATAAATTCGGCTCATAAGTCCGAATATATTAAATAATTATGGATTGAGTGATTCTATGATCATGAAGTCATATATCAGAAATGAATATATATTATATGTAAATTTAGCTAGAATGACATATATCATATGAATATATATATATATATATATATATATATATATTTGTTGTCAAAGGATGAAACAACAAGGAATCAAATTTAGAAGCACTCATAGTGCAATTTACATTATTGCCAAACTAAAACTAGCTCATTAATTAAATTTTACATAATTAAACACAATATACACAAAAATTTTCTATTTATTAATTAACTATTTGCTTAAGATTAGGATGGAACATTACTTTTTTGATATACATATATATAATATTCGATGAATTATATTGTAGTTAATTTGTCTTAACAAGTCCACCAAACAGTGATAGATATTATTGTAGCATCTGGAAGATACATATATATATATATATATATATTTTCCAACTCCATAATTTGTTGAATAAGTTATTTTTAAAAGCCCAATTGAGCTTGACCCAAGTGGGCTTATTGGGTCCGACCCATAAAGAATGATAAAAGTCCAACCCAAACTCGACCCGTAACTTTCATATTTGTGACCACACCAGCCTAGCTTGGCTTGAAACTTTTCAAATTATGAGATAGGCCTTGTCCGGCTCAAGCCCAACAAATTTGGGCCGGGCTTGCTGATGATGACTACTTTTAGGTTTGAAATTGGATTGTTTCTTACTTGGAATAAAATATTAGCTTCAGACTCAAATTTCAAGCTGAAGTAGATGAAATCTCAATGATACATTCTCAAGTTCTCATTCTCTCTTGCATTTCTCAACCAGAAATACCCAGCCACCATATCTCAATCCCTCTGAAAACTCATCAAACCCCTTCACCTCTCAATTCTCTTTGAAATGCCAAAACCGGCCATCTGGGCTTTCTAGCTTTCTCATAAATACCCAGCCACCATATCTCTCAATTGTTAGATTTTCATAGATTTAAATCATACAAGATCAACAATAATCACTTAAATCATATTCAAAACATTAATGAACACTGCAATGTTAAAACTGAGAGGAGATGATCACTTCTGATTGAAGTCATCGTCGAATAAGAAGGATAAAGGCACACGGACACGAGAGGTTGGTTCTTGAAGCATAATTCATCCGTAGAATTTCCACCACTGATTCGGGGTAAGAACATTAACCCATTTTTTCTATCCTAGTTTCATGGTAAATGATAAAAAATATAACAATGGCAATTTTTCATCAATCCCTGAAGCAATTTTATCAAAAATTTAATTAGAAGGAGAATAAAAATCCTCTAAATGCATAACTATTTGTACCAAAAAATGAGGTCTTCAATGCTGCAAACATGAAGTGACATTTTAATTCTGAATGGATACGCAAATCGAACACACACATCAATCCGCATAGCCTGAATTTGGGAGCATCTCTGTGTATAAACACAAATCGAATATAAACACAAATCGAACACACACGCACACAAACAACGAGCTCGTAAAGAACATTGGAGATGCGTGTTGATATAGTAGATCATGTACAATTTGATTTGGTCAACTATCGAAACTCAGAAAAATTGAAAACAAGCAGAATGACAGAGAGAGAATGGCGGAATGACAGAAAATTAAAAATTAAAAATTCAGAAAAGAGCTTAGTTCTTTGTGAATCGATTGATGAAAGCAAGCATCTAAGAAAGTCAAAATAGAGCAATTGAGACTTACCAGGAAGCAAGACCGACGGATCGAGCAAAAGAAGCTAGCGGTCGTCAACGAGGATTGCGGTGGCGGTGAGATGAGTCGACGTCAAAGTGAAGAAAGGTGAAGAGGGTCGTGCCGGGGTCTTCGACTGGGAGAAACGAGATGAGGTCGCCCTAGCATGTGATTGTGACTGAATCCTCGGACACTGTCGGTGCGATGGTTAAACATCACCCTCATAAAAATCCTAACTTGATTTATTCTCCTTCTATTTTCTTGAGCTTGAAAATTTCTATTGAAATCGCCTTGATTAACTGTTGTTTGGGCTACTCTTTGAATTGCAGTGGTAATTGGGAATTGTTTCCAATCTTATCTAGATTGAAGGTATGCAGCTGCGTTTTTGAGGAAAAATCTGCTAATGTTTATTTATTGGCGCTCATGTAATATATAACAGAGTGGAAATTAAACCGTGAACGTACACTATCGAAATAGAATTGAGGTTCACTCCTAAACATTGCGACCCCTCCCTCAGTTTCCTGTAGGTGGATGGAAATATGCATATGCGGCGAAGAAGGCTTGAAAGATGGTGAGTAATAGGAGAATGAGAGCAGCTAAAGCAGAGATAAGAGACCAAGGTGTATCAAAATACTTCAATCTCAAACCTGTCCATTGCACATTCCAAATCTTCTTACTGTGTTTGTGCACGATATTTGGAAGGGAAAAATAGGAAATAGAGCACTGTGTGACTGATCGTGAAACCAACTAACTAACCTCTTCGATCTTCTTTATCTGCTTGTGTGGTGTGAAGGAAAATATGACTAGGGAAGGAGAGGAACGTGGTGGAGCTGCCACGAGAACCATCGTGGACGGTGGCTTTAGGACTATGAGAAACAAAGAGTGAAGTGCGGCCTTGGATCCAATCTCCTCAAATCCTCATCAATAGCCTATGTTCTGTGAACAAAAAATGGAAAAGAAGATGAGACGAACTCATTGGACTCGAATTGAAGGTATGAGAAGGACGGTAAGGTGTGTTGCCCGTTAAATTTGATTTTTCAATTAAAAATGGTGAAGCTCGATTTACTGGTTGTTGATTGTCTTGATTCATTAGGTGAGGTTCTGGAGGTGACTAGGACTCGATCACTCTTGGAGGGAAGGCTAGAAATGGTCTGCGGTGGCCAGAACCAGAGATGGAAGGTGGATGGTTCATCATTCGACGTGGGGAGGTACTTTCCAAGCCTAAAATCCCAACTTTGAGGCCATAATTAGATAGACAATTAGGAGACGAACTTGTAGAACTTGGAATGGTAAAAAACAGACTGGAATTGAGCAAAACCCGTGTACGCCAGTTCAGGTTGGACCGGTCTGAAACGGACCGGTCTAGACCAGGTCCACCCAAGGTTGAAGATGAACATTGCCAGCGCGTGAGGCCAACGCGCAGCCCCTTTGGGCGACGTATGTGGGCGCATGGCACGTCTTTTGAGAAGGTTCCAACACGACTTTTAAATTATTCGATGTAACGAACATTTTGACACTGGTTCGAGACAATCGAACATCGTTTCGATAGGTTTCGGGATGTTCGAAGGTTTTAAGGCTCGTTTAAAAATAGTTAAAACTTCAGAAAAATTGCAAGGCTTTAGTATAAACAATGTGATGTAGTTAGTGATCTTATTATGGGATTTGGACAAGTTCGGGAAAGTCGGTGATAGTGGATTAGCCAGGAAAGCGTAAGTTCACATGTATCGAGGCGGCGATGCGAATGGTCTGTGAGTGGACTTTGCTTTCTAACTTATGATGCATGCATAAATGTTTTTATATGTGATTTCTATGTTTATGATTATGATCTTGATGATTTACGGTTTTGCACGTATTTCGAGATAATTACTTATTTGCACGTTTTATGAGCTTACAATTTATATTGTGATTTGGTCATGGTTTTGGTGATTTGATTTTGGGATTTGAAATATGATTTGATTTGAATGATTTATAATGGATTTTGGAAAAGTAATTTCGATAAATGTGATTCTGGGTTTTGGAATTGAATTTCGGAAATATGATTCCTGATTCGGTTTTGGAGCTGAAAAGTGGATTTCTAGATTTGGGTTCGAAATGATGATTCCGGATGCTAGCTTACGGAATGATGATTTCGAATTCGGATTGGGAAATGAATTTATGGATTTCTATGATTTTCACTTGGTTTTGGGTTTAAAAACCCGTTAAAACTTGATTTTGGGTTTAAAAACCCGTTAAAACTTGATTTTGGGTTTAAAGACCCGTTGCTATGGCTAGATCTGGTTTTGAGTTTAAAGACTCGGTTGATTAATGACCGGGGAGGGCCCTGGATTGATATGTTTTGAGTTTAAAGACTCGATTATTGTGATATCCCACGAGGCTTGTTGATTGTGTTTTGAGTTTAAAGACTCGGTGATATCCCCGGAAGGCTTGATTATGCGCATGTGTTTTGAGTTTAAAGACTCGACACGCTTGAGATCCAGCAACTTGATTGATTGATGTTTTACTTTGGTTTTTCACTGGTTTTCAGATGTTTTGGGCGGTGGCCCGGATGATTTGGATTTGGGCTGAGTTCCCGTAATTTGATGAGGAATTATGATTTTGGGCTGAGGCCCTGGATTTGAGTTACGGATTTGAGGAAAAGAAATGATTCCAATTTTCATTGATGGTTTTCTTAGCTCGGATATGAAATGGTTTTTATGACATGTGTTTTATATGCATGCATTGGTTTTTAATGAAGGGCATAAATGTCTTTCCTTATAAACTATTTTCTAAACGTATTCTTTATTTTTGTCCACTCACATTCTTTTTTGTTTTCGATACCCTACAGTTTGATGCAGTGCTGGCTATTATTAGAGAGACGGAGACATCACACACGCGATCCACAGTCTGCGCAGTTTGGATAGTCCAGAAGTTTTGGACGGCTAGCTTGGGAATCCCTTGTCCGGCTTACGTGTTACATGGAAATTGGACGTCGGTTTAACCTTCATGTCGCATGTAAGTTAGACGGGAGCATGGCTTATTCCTTAATCCTGGGGGATTGGGGGTAGGTCGTGTCATTGGTGGTCTGAGGTGGCCGATGACCAAAACGGTGAGTTTCGGTTTAAATTTTGGAAATCGGGTTTTGATGGTTCTCAATCGTGTCTGATGTTTGCAACTTGTTTCTGGAGGTTGTGGGAGTCAAATGGGATCGGTTACGAGGTTGCTGGTGGCCGGAGTTGATAAGGGTGAGCAGTTGTAGGGTGGCCGGTTTTGCTTTGATTGGGAAGGTACTCATAACGTCTCATTTATGTGTTTTTAGTAGATGAATCAATTGCAAATGTTGGGACAGAGATTTAGGAATTAAAAGGATTGAAATCGGACTAAAAATGGAGGAAAACCGGCCTCGAAGGTTCGGGTTGCACCGGGCTGATTCGGACCGGTCTGGACTGGGTTTCCAGAGGTTGAAGATGATGAACAGTATAGGCTTGTGGGCTTCACGCGCAACCCCTTTGGGCGACGAGTGAGGGCGCGTGGAGGGTAGTCTGGGGAAGTGTTCAACATGACTTTTAATCTATTCAATGTAACAAACATTTTGGGACTAGTTTCGTGTCGATTAGACATCGTCTCGATATAGTTCGGGATGTCCGAAGGTTTAGGATTGGGTTTAAAATTAGTTAAAAATTCAAGAAAATTACGGGCCTTCAATGAGAGGTTAATGAAGTAGTTAGTAACCCTCTAGTATGATTTGGACAGGTTTGGGGGTCCTGGTGGCGGTGATTAGCCCGGCGAGGCTTACGACACGCAAATCGAAGCGGCAGCGTAAGACGGTCTATGAGTGGACCTTGATTTCTAAACTGTGATGCATGCATAAATGTTTTATATGTCTTACATATGTGATTCTATGATGATAAATTGGATATTTGTGATTTACATGATTTCACGTATTTCGAGGTGATTTACGTATTTGCACGTAAATCGAGATTTATGGTTTTACACACTGATTATACGTGATTATGGTTTTGATAATGTTTTAATGAAATGGTTTTGGACTTGAAAAAGTAAACTCGGGTTCGAGACCCATTTATTTTGGAAACCCCCGAACTTGAAGTCCAATTAGTTACGTTATCGGATCAGAGGCCCAATTAGTTCGTGCATTGATTTCGGATTTGAAAATATGGAATCGGGCATGAGAACCATTTGATTTACGAACATCCAGACTTAGAGTCCATTTTATTTAATAAGGCATCGGGCTGAAGGCTCAATTGGTTTACGATTCGAGCCGGAGGCCCAGTTGGTTTACGATTCGGGCTGGAGGCCCAGTTGGTTTATGTATCGGGCTTGAGGCCTAGTTAATTTACAAATCGGGCACGACGTCCAATTGGTTTAGGAAATCGAGCACGAGCCCCAGTTGGTTTACGAATCGGGTCTGAGGCCCAGTTGGTTACATAATCGGGCATGAGGCCCAGTTAGTTTACGAATTCGGGCTTGGGACCCAGTTATGGTTTACGATTGTGATTTCGGGTCGGGGACCCATAAATGGATTTCTGGTTTCATGACGGTTTATGGGGACCGGGCATGAACCTTTGAAAGGTTTTGAGAATGATTTCAAAATGGTTTTTCATATACCATCATTATATATTTATGGATTGTCTCCTCTGGGGAGGGTCGTTGGCCTGGTTTTTCACGATTAGTCAATAATCTAATCCTGGAATTCGGGACGGGTCGTTACAATAACCGTACCAAATGAGTTTAGAAAAACGACATTGGAAGAAAAGGTGTACCTGAGACTCCTTTGCTTCACCACACTGAGAACAGATGGCATCTACCAAAACTCGACGTCTGACCACGTTCACACGTACTGCCACAAACTGTTTGCAGCATTTCCACACGAATAGCTTGATCTTGGAGGGAACATTCACTACATATGGACTCCCAAAGTTCCTTCTGCGGATTAGCATTACTAGACTCCCTCGAACCCTGTTTTTGTCGAAATTCCCCACTTTTGAGAAGATCAAGCGCCACATGATACCTAGATTTCACAGTAAACTGGTCGCTTCAGAAAAATTGCCAAATATATATGTCAGAACAGCCCAGATAGCTATGAGGTAGAGCTAAAATACTATAAGCCACCTCCTGACTGAAAACTGTGGTCACCAGCTAAACATTCCACCCTTGAGAATCCCCATTAATTAGACCAACCACAAAAGAATGCATACAAGGGTGTCGAGAGAGCGGTTTAAAGGGTCTACATGTGTTGAGCCATGGATTAGCAAGAGTCCGAACCTGTTTACCATCCCTTATCCAATATCGAATCCCAGCTCGGAGTACCTGGAGGCCCTGCAGAATCCCCTTCTAGCCCCAGGAGCTTCCCCAAACCTCTCTTGCCCTGAGAATATCCCCAACTGGGAAATACTTCGAACACAAAACCTAGCTTAACAGAGAGTCTGGATGATTTAAGATCCGCCAACTAATCTTAGCAAGCATATAAAACCCCTTCCTGTTTTGGTTTAAACAGTTTATCTCAAGAGCCCCAATGAATCCCAGTCTGTCTGCCATTACTCCCCCACCAGAAATCAGCCATAATCCTAGTAATATCTTGGCAAACACTCACAGGTAATAGAAAGTAGGACATAGTGTAAATGGGCATAGCCATCGTCACAGACTTCAAAAGTACCTCTTTACTTGCAGCTGAAAGAAATTGCTCAAACCACCCCTGAATACGCCCTTCAATGTGATTCCTAGTCTCTTCCAAAACCTTCCTCTTTGAGGACCCAAAGTTTGCCATCAACCCCAGATACTTTCCAAACCCATCATTGCACTGAATCCCTAAAACGGTAAACAGATCCCCTTTAATAGAAATAACAACATCGCCACTAAAAAGAACTGCACTGACAGGACCCATCCCAATCCCCACGGGATTAGTGCGGGATGGCCATGCTCCCGTCTGACACGGAGTGTCAGACAAGGGATATTTCCGACCTTTGCCCTCCTAGGCTATCAGAGTACGCCAGGATCCGGAGGAGGTATGTGATATCTCGGTCTCTGCTACAGTCCAAATCCGATGTCAACCTGAAGGGCAGTCAAAACATTAAAAACTGTGAGTGGACAAAACAAGAGTTTATAAAACAGTTGATAAGAAGACATTTGTACCCTTCACTAAAAAGCATGCATGCATTCGAAAACCATTTATCCAGAAAAACCATAATAAAATCAAGTACACGGGCCACTGCCCAAATCCATAAAGGACTCAGCCCAAATCATAAGAAATTAACCATACGGGCCCTTGCTCAAATCCTGTATCCACATATCATATATCATATTTATATCACATACATACATAATTCACACAACCAATCCTGTCACGGTTTCCAAAGCTACGCGCGTGCTACCCAGGTCTCAATCCGAGTCTTCTCAAAGTCAAAATCAATGTTCGTAGACCACTGACCCTACCTGAGGTAATATTAACCATAGCCTTCCTGAGAGTAAGGAACCCAACTGGGGGGTGACTCCACTCAGTCGGTGCTCCGTGACTACTCCGGGGTCCACCCAGGCCAACGACCCTCCCGGAGGAGATAGTAGAACATGTAAAGGAAGGTAGATGAACATATATATACATAACATAATATCCATGCCCCGTTCACCTGAACCGTCATGATACATAATATCCATAACCAAGGTAACATGTCGGTTCCCATAAACCGTCATGTACCGTAATAACATGACCAGGTAACATGCTGGTTCCCATAAACCGTCATGTACCATAATGACCAACAAGGGTTCATGCCGGTTCCCATAAACCGTCATGAACCTGGGAATCCATTTAAGGTTCCCTAACGTGAAATCAAAACCGTAAAGTGACTGGGTCTCGTGCCCAAACATAGGACATCAGCTGGGCACCGTGCCCGATATCTGAGGTCATATGCTCGAGACAAAACCAAATGGGTCTCATTCCCGAGTTTATCCTTTTAGAAATCCAAAACCATTTCATTTAGACCAATAAAGACATACAAACCCGTATAGGCACCGTATAGGGCCGAAACCTCGAAATATGTGCCTATACGTAACCACACATCCAAATGCACTCATGTCATCACAAACAAGTATTTAAAACATATAATAAACATTTATGCATGCACCAATTTATAAAACAAGGTCCACTCACAGACCGTCCGAGCTGCCGCCTCGATTTGCGTGCCATACGGCTCCCCGAGCCGATCACCGTCACCGGCACTCCCAAACCTGTCCAAATTTTAATAGAAGGTTACTAACTACTTAATTAACCTTCCATTAAAGCTCCGTAATTTTCCCGAACTTTTAACTATTTTTAAACCGACCCTAAACCTTCCGACACCCCGAAACATATCGAGACGATGTCCGATTGACTCGAAACCAGTTCCAAAATGTTTGTTACATCGAATAGATGATTTGACATGTTGGAACCTTCTCGAGATTCCCTTTCACGCGCCCTCACGCGCCCTCGGATTGCACTGCGCGTGGGTCTCACGCGCCACTGCACAGTGCAGTCTTCTTCCTCGCGCAGCCGGTCTGAACCGGCCGGTTCGGCTGCAACTGGACCGGCGTAACCGGTCCAGGCCTCCTTCTCCCTAATTTTTCATCCGTTTGCCTCCATTTCAATTCCTAAATTCCTATTTTCTCATTTCCTATCTAACCCAATTAACTAAAACCCCTAAAGCCGCCTAAAACCCGTGAACGCAAAATGGACCTCACGGTTCAAAGTTTTCCATTTTCCCTTCCATGGCTTCCCAGCTGTTAAACCCAATAAAAACCTTCATATTAAGTCCCTAGAAATCTAATGGACTCATTAAAACCATTAAAATTGAACAATAACAAGAAAAATGAAAAATGGATTAAAATGGGCATAATCGGGTACCTCACAGGTTCTTGCCTCCACGCCGCCGTCCACGGCGGTTCTGGCCATCCAGACCGGCCACCTCAGCTCCCTCAGTCTCCCTGGTCCTCTGCCTGGTCATGGGTGAAGATTGGATGGGTTTTGGTTTGCACGGATGGGAGGTAAAAGGGTGAGATCGGGAGGGTGTTTTGTGTGTTTGAAATGGAGAAAGAAATGCAGGGTGCATGAATCAATATAGGTGGCCTGTGGATGGGTGACACTTGTCACTCATCCATAGGGCAGGAATTAAATATTTGGGCCCCACTAGAGTCCAAAAGTTAACTCGTTTCGTAATTTGTGCAATAGTGCACTTGAACTTCCGTGAACCGTAACTTCGCCGTCGAACGTCCGAATTCGACGTGCCGCCTGTCTACGGATTCGTATCGAGATGAACTACGTCACGGTCATCGGTCAAAGTCCATTTGACCGCCCGATCGAAAAGTCAACGTTTTGCCATGATAAGGGGCAAAACGGTCATTTCGCATCGTTCGTCCGATTTCGCCCTACTAATCACGGATTAGCCTCACTAATCGTGATTAGTCACTAATCTAATCTAAGAATTTGGGACGGGTCGTTACAACCTTCCCTCCTTAATTAATTTCGTCCTCGAAATTCCAACCGACCGAATTCCAACCGTTCTTCCCTCCTTAATTTGTTTCGTTCTCGAAACTCCAACTATTATGATTGTAACGACCCGTCTCGAATTCCGAGATTAGGTTAGTGACTAATCTCGATTAGTGAGGTTGAACGGTGCTTAGTAGGGCGGAATCGGACAAATGTGCAAAATGACCGTTTTGCCCCTGGTCGTGGGCAAAATGTTGACTTTTTGATCGGAGCGGTCAAACGGACTTTGACCGATGACCGTGACGTAGTTCGAGACGTCACGAGTTCATAGACAGGTGGCACGGTTGATTCCGACATTCGTAGAGAAAGTTGTGGTGTTCGGAAGTTGAGGGGTATTTTGGTAATTTCGAGTATTAGGGGCCAAATGTTGACTTTTGACCGGGAGGTCCGATGGACGAGGGCCAAGGACCGTTACGTAGGTATCGTCGATACGAATCCAACGACAGGCGGCATGCCGAAATCGGAGATTCGACGACGAAGTTATGGTCAAGGACGTGAAACGCGATTAACCGAGACTCGAAATAAAATAATAATATAATAATAAAATCTGATTACTTTAATCCAAACCAATCTGGACCCTTGATGAGTGACACATGTCATCATCCCCTTCATTCCCTAATTCAGGGATCTATGTTGGCCATTTAGTTAATTAATTAATTAATCTCCTTAAATCCTCACCCTCCATCCTATACCCAGATTAGATCCTAGCCGTTGATTTCATTTTCTTATTTTGTTCTTAAACCATCAGACTCACATTCATTCTCATTTTTCTCTCAAACCCGTGCACCCTCACCCTTCGAACAATCACACCAGACCACATCTCAACCTCAACCCACGCATCAGACACCTCCAGACAGACCCCAGCCACCTCCAGACGACGGCCACCACCACCACGGCCGCCCTGCACGGCCGGAAACTCCCCAGACCCGAGAGGAACCCGAACAGCCCAAATCGATCCAACCATCCAAACCTTCATACCTGGACTCGAACCAACGTAGGGTTAGGATCAGTGTGACCTTAGGACGACTCAAACCACGACTGGGCAGCCCACGGCGGCGACACGGCGGTGGTAAGTCCAGAAACCCGTGAAGACCCGATTTACTTCCCTGCTTTGAAACATCCGTTTTTAACGTTATGAATGTTTGTTTGTTTTTGAGACATGTTCTAGGAACCTAGACGACCATTTTGGACCATGAACCACGGCCGGAATCTCGACGAGTCGCCGGAGATGATAACCTGAGTTCTCAGCCGATTTTCCTGTCAGATTTCAGGTAGTTTAATCAACCTAAAAATGAGTTTGGATGTCACAGAACCGTAGAGGAGGTTATGACGAGTTCATAGGATCAAACCGCATAAAAAATGGTGGTCTGGAACTCGATCTGTGATCGGGTCAAGCCGTGGGTCGACGGCGACCCGGTTACAGACCCGGTTTCAGAACCCGGTACTGTAGCATGACGTCATCAATGTTGACATGAGTGTTGACCTGGCGCGTGGGGGCGCGTGAAGGGTATTTTGGGGAAACTTCCAACATGACTTTTAATCTATTCGATGTAACGAACGTTTTGGAATTGGTTTCGTATCGATCGGACACCGTCTCGATAGTGTTCGGGATGTCTGAAGGTTTTAAATTAAGTTTAAAAATAAGTAAAAATTCGGGAAAATTACGGGACTTTGATAGGATGTTAATAATGAGGTTAGTGACCCTCTAATGTGATTTGGACAGGATTGGGAGTCCCGGTGATAGTGGTGTGGCCCGGGAGGGCCGGTGGCACGCGTATCAAGGCACACGGTTAAAACGGTCTGTGAGTGGACTTTGGTTTTATAAATCCTATGCATGCTTAAATGTGTTATATGGTTTATATACATGATTTCTATGATGGTATTTGTGAGCATTGATTTCGGGTATGTTGCACGTATTTCGAGGTGTTTTCCGTATTTCACGTATATCGGGATTAACGGTTTATTTGTGGTTTTGCGTGCTTGTGGTTAAATAAATAATATGATAAAACGGTTTTTATATTGGAAAGATGAATTCGGGCTTGAGGCCCACTTGTTTTGGAAATCTCGGACTTGGAGTCCATTTGAGTACGTAATCGGGCTGCGGGCCCAGTTGGTTTATAAGTCGGGCTGCGGGTCCAGTTGGTTTATAAATCGGGCCGTGGGCCCAGTGGTTCACAAAGTCAGGCATGAGGCCCAGTTGGATTAAAATGATGATTTCGGGTCAGGGGCCCTATATTTAATAAATGTGATTTCGGGTCAGGGACCCTAAATGGAAATGTGTTGTTTAAAGGAAAATCCGGGCAGGGCCCATTGTAATGATGATATAAAAGGATTTAATAAAACTGTTTTCCATATACCATCTTGATACAAGGATATATGATGGTCTCCTCCAGATGTCTAGGACACTGGGGAAGTCACGGTGCATTGCCTGCGAAGGGTCACCATACGGAGCAGCCGGACCGTATGATGACTCTGGAGCAGGATTGCTATGATTGACGTCTGGGACGTCAGACATCAGGGATGTCAGATATATGGACCCGGAGAGACCCCGGGCAGCACGCGTAGCTTATGAAACCGTTAGATATGACGTTAGGGACGTCTAGCATCGGGGATGCTGGTGATGGTAATGGTAAAATACGAATTAATGAAATGGCTTTCCGGGTGGATTTATGATTGTGTGATTTTAATGAATTGATGTTCATTTATGGTCGTGGGTGGTGACCCACATGGTTGTTTATGTATGGTGGTGGTATTCCACTGTTTTGGGCTGAGTTCCCACACTTGGTTTTTGGTTAACGGTTTTTGGGCTAAGGCCCTAATGGCTCGGTTGAGCAAACGTTTTGGTTACTGGTTTTGGTGGCGTGCATACGTTTTTATTAGAGGGCATAAATGTCTTATAAATGTATTTGATGAACTTACTGGTTTTTGTCCACTCACAGCTTTTGTTTTTAATGCCCTTCAGGTTAGTCACGGATGCGATTGCAGCAGAGACTGGGACATTGCACACCTCCTCCATCGATCCTTGCGCACTCTGGATGCCCCGTTTGGGCAGTGGCTCTTGGTCATCCTTTGTCTGACACCCCTTGTTGGACGGGAGCAGGGCACATTCCATGGTAATCCCGGGGGGATTGGGATGGGTCCTGTCAATGATTCCACATCCGCCTCGTGGAAAGTACAATCGACCTCGCAACACGTGTACACTCGTACACCCACTAGTCAACATAAACATCGTCTGCTACCAGACGTACCACTAACACTGTCGTCGTATAGACTACGTTCGACCACGTCGAATGACAGTAGTCATATGCTCCGAGTTGGCACTACTTGTCAAATCTACCATTTCTTCGACACAACCAACTCGACGGTTCCTTTCTCAATCTCAATCTACCCTGACGTCTGCTCCCACTGGGAGTCATCAGACCTCACTAACCGATTCACGTTGACACCTTCGACAAACTGTCACCACTTGACAGTCGTCAGTCAAACACTGACACTATACCCACTTGTGGTTACACTAACCACCAATTTACTCAACCTGAGTATACACTAAACAACTAAACAAAAATTCACCCGACCTGTGTGTAACGAGACTCATCATAAGTACCATGACCCAATGCACAGTATCCAATGTCCAGTCTACGTCCTCAACAATCCAATGGTATCGGAACCAATCCGACTACCAATACGCTCACCAACATACCACTGGTATAACCTATATACCGTCACCAGGCACCACAAGTCTGCCCAGTATCGTACCCCAGACATCGTACAAAGTACGTACATCTACCCATTAATCAGCCTACAACCACCTAGGTCATAGCCAATCACGTTTTAATAATGGAGTCCATCTGTCCAATCCAATATTAGATAAACCGAAACTCCAACCCATTATCCATTCCAAAATCCGAATCCGAGTTTGCAATTTCGTAAGAAATCTCGAATCCAAACCCAGAAATCATATCCATAATCATGTCCAAATTCTAATCCAAAATTATTATTCCGAAGCTAGCATTTGGAATAACCATTCCGAACCCAATCCATAAAAGGAAATCCACAGTCAAGCTCTAGAATCAAATCCTGAATCGTCACCCAGAATCCGATTCCAAAACCCAAATACAGAAATCCTCTTTCAAGTTCCAAAATCAAATCCTGAATCGTCATCCAAAAATCTGATTCCAAAACTCGAAATCTCGTTCACGTCTACCGAGACGTACTATATCCGAACCTATCGGATACCCGTTTAAACAATTACCTCAATACGTTCGATTGACTTCATATGGAAGCCAATCCCAATATGTCTAGGCTGACCATATCCGACCACGTCGGAAAACTACTCACTTGAGAAATATACCATATGAGATTCACCTCGAAAAGAAGTTCAGTCCCATCATCCTCAACTCAAACACTCAAATAGGAGTGATAAACTCTCCACCTATCTGGATCATCCAGATCACAATCCAGATCCATAATGATACCCAACGTCCTAACCCAATGCCCACATCTAAACAGACTAGTCAACGGCGAGACACGCCGAGACTGTGGGTTCTCACTGATTACCTCGTATCGATCCTTGGCATTTCACCTAGAAAATCAAGGATGATACAAGACTATGACATCAAAAGTCGTCATATGTGAATGCAACCAAAACCTCATTGCACTCACCACGCCACGTATACAACACTGTCTGCCGCCTAACAGAAGATGAAAATCTTAGTCACCCGACTTCGATATACTCAACACCTACTGATGACCCAAGACAAATCCCGGGTCCACCAACCAATACACGATCAGTGTACTAGTGATACAACCATCATCTACCGTCACCTACCGTCATCTACCTTCATCTACCACGGTAGAACCTGAGAAGTCACCCTAATGACTTCGACATACCCATCACTAATGCGGAAAGCCCGCATTCCTCTCGTCACCTCAATCGCAGCCTCTCGCGATTCCGAAATTCCAACCATATCGAAACCAACACACTTGGACATTAACCACGTGTCAATCATTAATTTAACTCTATCTGAGATCCACTCTGGAACCACAGATACCAAACTTATGCCCATCACGACGAAGTCACATCCCGATCCGTGACTCATCGTCCCCACAACCACCGGCACCAGCATTAGTACCAGCACCAACGCACTATCATCAACACTAGTATCAATATCAGCATCGGCACACCATATGCAAAACTGACAACCCTGGATCTCCTCTTATACCGAACGACGACCCTGTACCTCTGCTCGAATAGGAGAAACTCTGCCTCCCTCGTACCCAACAACTCTGGGTACAGTCACCCTGATAACGCCTACGAGAAAAAGACAAGTCCCCTGAACGTCCCCGATTCCAAACAACCATAACCACAACCACACTCGGTAGTAGCGCCTGCCACACACTTGTGCAGACCTAACTACCAGACATCACGATCTAGACTATGCATCCAACGGAATCAACCGCTCGTACCAACTGCTATGTATCCCCGCTCCGGGATTCCGTCGACAAGTACCAAACCTAGTAACCTGTCCAACCAATCACTAACCAGTCGTAACTTGACTCAACCGATGTCGTCTACCAGGTCGCCCATGACCTTAGTTGTACCAACCCACAACTGAGTAGCACGACAACCAACTAGGTCTAACCGATAAGTACAACCCCGACTGCGAAGTGCAGTCCCAACACAAGCTAACATGACTAGACCGACTAACGAATCCAAATCCGAATAGTTGTCCAAGTCAAACCAATCGTCAACTCACATTTCCGAACCGTACACCCAAGGTAGGGTTCCACAATCACACCTAGGGTCACTCTGAACCCAACTGCGAAAAGCAGTAAAATACACGATCTGACCAACCCCGCGGTCTTGACATCAGAAAGATGTTAATCCAATCCTACCGTAAGTCCAGCTAGGATTCCTCGAATCCGGCTGCTAACTGCCGACTACAGTAAATCCATCTAACTCGACCAAATCCGATCATCTAAGGGTCACAACACCGCATCAGTCGTCAGAACCGATCCAACGACATTGTAAAAGACGATCCCAACTAATCGTCCCATGATCCAACGCTAACGTAATATGTTCACCCTTCCGTAGGGTCCCACACTGTCAACCACGACAGAACTATGGCAACCCCGGCATCTAGTGCCGAACCAAGACGTTCCACGATTCCAATCCTACTAACTTTCGTACCGGCACCCCAACTATCAGGTTGATCACGAACTGTAGCCCATTGAGATATCACATCCTCGACCTGCGTACGGAGTATCGCGCAAAATATGCTCTGGAATTCAGAGTAACATGAGCAACCATGCTCTGATACCACGTTGACAGGACCCATGCCAATCCCCTCGGGATTAGAGCGGGATGACCCTGCTCCCGTCTGACAAGGAGTGTCAGACAAGGGATATTTCCGACCTTTGCCCTCCTGGGCTATCAGAGTACGCCAGGATCCGGAGGAGGTATGTGATATCTCGGTCTCTGCTACAGTTCAAATCCGATGTCAACCTGAAGGGCAGTCAAAACATTAAAAACTGTGAGTGGACAAAACAAGATTTTATAAAACAGTTGATAAGAAGACATTTGTACCCTTCACTAAAAAACATGCATGCATTCGAAAACCATTTATCCAGAAAAACCATAATGAAATCAAGTACACGGGCCACTGCCCAAATCCATAAGGGACTCAGCCCAAATCATAAGAAATTAACCATACGGGCCCTTGCTCAAATCCTGTATCCACATATCATATATCATATTTATATCATATACATACATAATTCACACAACCAATCCTGTCACGGTTTCCAAAGCTACGTGCGTGTTACCCAGGTCTCAATCCGAGTCTTCTCAAAGTCAAGATCAATGTCCGTAGACCACTGACCCTACCCGAGGTAATAGTAACCATAGCCTTCCTGAGAGTAAGGAACCCAACTGGGGGGTGACTCCACTCAGTCAGTGCTCCGTGACTACTCCGGGGTCCACCCAGGCCAAAGACCCTCCCCGGAAGAGATAGTAGAACATGTAAAGGAAGGTAGATGAACATATATATATATATAACATAATATCCATGTCCGGTTCACCTGAACCGTCATGATCCATAATATCCATAACCAAGGTAACATGTCGGTTCCCATAAACCGTCATGTACCGTAATAACATGACCAGGTAACATGCCGGTTCCCATAAACCGTCATGTACCATAATGACCAACAAGGGTTCATGCCGGTTATCATAAACCGTCATGAACCTGGGAATTTATTTAAGGTTCCCTGACCAGAAATCAAAACCGTAAAGTGACTGGGTCTCGTGCCCGAACATAGGACATCAGCTGGGCACCGTGCCCGATATCTTAGGTCATATGCCCGAGACAAAACCAAATGGGTCTCATTCCCGAGTTTATCCTTTTAGAAATCCAAAACCATTTCATTTAAACCAATAAAGACATACAAACCCGTATAGGCACCGTATAGGGCCGAAACCTCGAAATATGTGCCTATACGTAACCACACATCCAAATGCACTAATGGCATCACAAACAAGTATTTAAAACATATAATAAACATTTATGCATGCACCAATTTAGAAAACAAGGTCCACTCACAGACCGTCCGAGTTGTCGCCTCAATTTGCGTGCCATACGGCTCCCCGAGCCGATCACCGTCACCGGGACTCCCAAATCTGTCCAAATTTTAATAGAAGGTTACTAACTACTTATTTAACCTCCCATTAAAGCCCTGTAATTTTCCCAAACTTTTAACTATTTTTAAACCGACCCTAAACCTTCCGACACCCCGAAACATATCGAGACGATGTCCGATTGACTCGAAACCAGTCCCAAAATGTTCGTTACATCGAATAGATGATTTGACATGTTGGAACCTTCCCGAGATTCCCTTTCACGCGCCCTCACGCACCCTCGGATTGCACTTTGCGTGGGCCTCACGCGCCACTGCACAGTGCAGTCTTCTTCCTCGCGCAGCCGGTCTGAACCGGCCGGTTCGCCTGCAACTAGACCGGCGTAACCGGTCCAAGCCTCCTTCTCCCTCATTTTTCATCCGTTTGCCTCCATTTCAATTCCTAAATTCCTATTTTCTCATTTCCTATCTAACCCAATTAACTAAAACCCCTAAAGCCGCCTAAAACCCATGAACCCAAAATTGACCTCACTGTTCAAAGTTTTCCATTTTCCCTTCCATGGCTTCCCAGCTGTTAAACCCAATAAAAACCTTCATATTAAGTCCCTAGAAACCTAATGGACTCATTAAAACCCTTAAAATTGAACCATAACAAGAAAAATGAAAAATGGATTAAAATGGGCATAATCGGGTACCTCACGGGTTCTTGCCTCCACGCCGCCGTCCACGGTGGTTATGGCCATCCAGACCGGCCACCTCAGCTCCCTCCGTCTCCCTGGTCCTCTGCCTGGTCATGGGTGAAGATTGGATGGGTTTTGGTTTGCACGGATGGGAGGAAAAAGGGAGAGATCGGGTGGGTGTTTTGTGTGTTTGAAATGGAGAAAGAAATGCACGGTGCATGAATCAATATAGGTGGCATGTGGATGGGTGACACTTGACACTCATCCATAGGGCAAGAATTAAATATCTGTTCCCTACTAGAGTCCAAAAGTTAACTCGTTTCGTAATTTATGCAATAGTGCACTTGAACTTCTGTGAACCGTAACTTCGCCGTCGAACGTCCGAATTCGACGTGCCGTCTGTCTATGGAATCGTATCGTCACGAACTACGTCATGGTCATCGGTCAAAGTCCATTTGACCGCCCGATCGAAAAGTCAACATTTTGCCACGATTAGGGGCAAAACGGTCATTTCGCATCGTTCGTCCGATTTCGCCCTACTAATCACGGATTAGCCTCACTAATCGTGATTAGTCACTAATCTAATCTAAGAATTTGGGACGGGTTGTTACATGCACTCTTATCAAAATTGTTTAGTTTTCCTGATTCAGCAGCATATGTATTTAAAATCTCCTAAACACTAGAGGCCTCATAACTAGTGGCCTTGCACATAAATACTGAATCATTAGCAAAATGGAGATGAGTAAGAGAGATACTATTGGCGACCAGCTGAATCCCCTTAAATAAACTATCTTCTTCACGCTTACGAATGAGTGCAGTAAGACTTTCCGCACACATCACAAAAAGGAAGGGTGGCAGAGGATCCCCTTGACGTATGCCCCGGGAGGGCCGAACAAAACCAGAAGGTTCACTATTAACCACAATACTATACGTGGCAGATGTGACATAGCCCATAATCCACTTAATGAACACTTCCGCAAAACCAAATCTCTGTATGACACTCCGTCAAATGCTCCACTCAACCCGATCATATGCGCCATGTCAAAATTCAACACCAGTTCCTCCCCCTCCACTCTTCTTTTCTTCCGCAAGGTATGTAAAACTTCATGTACAACTAGGATATTATCAGTAATCTGTATACCCTCAACAAAAGCAGACTGAATTGGGCTAATGACTCGTTTAAGCACTTTCTTCACCCAGTTAGTAAGGATCTTGGAGATGATCTTATAGATGACATTACACAAGGATATAGGTCTCAACTGCGTCATATGAGTAGGATTGGGAACCTTTGGGATCAGTGCAATATTTGTGTGATTGTACCGCCCTCTTAGTTGGCCCCATGACAAAATAATCCTTAACAAAAGGAATCACATCTAACCTAATTATTCCCCAATGCTTGTGATAAACTCTCCACCTATTTGGATCATCAAGATCACGATCCAGATCCATAACGATACCCAAAGTCCTAAACCAATTCCCACATCTTAAATACATCAGTCAACGACGAGACACGCCGAGACTATGGGTTCTCACTGCTTACCTCGTATCGATCCCTGGGCCTTCCACCTAGGAAAACCAAAGATGATCCGACACGATGACATCAACTCATCCTACGTGAATGCAAATAAAACTCGCTGCACTCACCACGTCACGTAATCAACATCATCTGCCACCAAGCAGAAAATGAGAAATCTCAGTCACCTAACTTCGATATACTCATCTCCACCTAATAGCCCAAGACAAATCCAGGGTTCACCAACCAATACACGATCAGTGTACTAGTGGCAACCAACAACGTCTACATCATCAACATCATCTACCATCAACAATTATGGTAGAATCTGAGAAGTCACCCAAACGACTCCGAAATACCCATTATTAATGCGGAAAGCCAGCATTCCTCTCGTCACCTCAATCGTAACCTCTCGCGATTCCGAAGTTCCAACAAAATTGGAAACAACATACCCGGACATCAACCACGTGCCCCCTAACCAATTTAACTCTATCCGAGATCCACTATGGAACCACATATACCAAACTTATGCCCATTGGACGGAATCACATCCCGACTCGTGACTCACCATCATCACAATCACCAGCACCAGCACCAACGCCAGTACCAGCACCAACGCATTACCACCTGCACTAGTATCAGCACACAGGCATCCACACTAGTAGCAGCACACTAACACCAGTATCAGTATCAGAATCGGCACAAAGGGTGCAAATCTGTCAACCCTGGATCTCCGCTCATATCGAACGACGATCCCGTACCTCTACTCGAATAGGAGAAACTCTGCCTCCCTCGTACCCGACGATTCTGGGTACAGTCACCCTTAAAACTCATACGAGAAAAGGAAACGCTCCTCGAACGTCCCCGATTCCCAACAACCGTAACTACAACCACTCTCGGTAGTAGTGCCTGCCACAGACTCGTGCAGACGCAACTACCAAGCATCTCAATATCTAGACTCCCCATCCAACGAAATCAACCGCTCGTACCAACTATTATGTATCCCACTCAGGGATTCCATCGACAAGTACCAACCCTGATAACTTGTCCAACCGAACTCTAACCAGTCGTAACTCGACTCAACCAATGTCGTCTACCAGGTCACCCATGACCTTAGTTGCACCAAACCACAACTGAGTAGCACGACAACCAACTAGGATTCCATGAAACCGAAAGCTAACTGCCGACCGCAGTAAATCTAATGGTCACAACACCGAATCAGTCGTCGGAACCGATCCAACGACATCGTGAAGACGATCCCTACTAACCGTCTCACGATCACAACTCCAAAATACTATTATGTTCACCCTTACTAGGGTCCCACACTGTCAACCACGACAGAACTATGGAAACCCCAGCATCTAGTGCCGAACCAAGACGTTCCACGATTCAAACCTACTAACTATCGTACCAGCACACCAACATCAGGTTGACCACGAACTGTAGCCCATTGAGATATCACATCCTCGACCTGCGTATAGAGTAATGCATAAAATACGCTCTGGAATTCAGAGTAACACGAGCAACCATGCTCTGATAAGCATCCTACGAGCAATCCTATGCTTTGATACCACGTTGACATGACCCATCCCAATCCCCCCGGGATTAGTGCGGGATTACCCTGCTCCCGTTTAACACGAAGTGTCAGACAAGGGATATTTCCGTCCTTTGCCCTCCCGGGCTATCAGAGTATGTTAGGATCCGGAAGAGGTATGTGATATCTCGGTCTTTGCTACAGTCCACATCCGAATTCAACCTGAAGGGCAGTCAAAACATTAAAAGCTGTGAGTGGACAAAACAAGAGTTTATAAAAACAGTTTAGCGAGAAGATATTTGTACCCTTCACTAAAAAGCATGCATGCATTCGAAAACCATTTAACCAAAGACACCATATGTGGGAACTAAGCCCAAATCAGAAATAAACCAAGGTCGAAAGGACCACAATGAAAACGACTATACGGGACCCAGCCCAAACCATAATAAAACCACGTACACGGGCCACTGCTCAAAACCTGTGCATATCACATCATATATCATATCATATAGCATACATCACATATACATATAATTCACACAACTAATCCTGTCACGGTTTCCAAAGCTACGCGCGTGCTACCCAGGTCTCAATCTGAGTCTTCTCAAAGTCGAGATCAATGTCCGTAGACCACTGACCCTACCCGAGGTAATAGTAATCATAGCCTTCCTGAGAGTAAGGAACCCAACTGGGGGGTGACTCCACTCAGTCGGTGCTCCGTGACTACTCCGGGGTCCACCCAGGCCAACGACCCTCCCCGGAGGAGATAGAACATGTAAAGGAAGGTAGATGAACATATATATACATAACATAAACATTCATGCCCGGTTCCCCTGAACCGTCATGATCCATAATATCCATAACCAAGGTAACATGCTGGTTCCCATCAACCGTCATGTACCGTAATAACATAACCAGGTAACATGCCGGTTCCCATAAACCGTCATGTACCGTAATAACATAACCAGGTAACATGACGGTTCCATAAACCGTCATGTACCGTAATAACATAACAAGGGTTCATGCCGGTTCCCATAAACCGCCATGAACCAGAATGACCTGACAAAAGTTCATGCCGGTTCCCATAAATTATCATGAACCATTATACCATAACAAGGGTTCATGCCGGTTCCCATAAACCGTCATGAACCTGGGAACCCATTTAAGGTTCCCTGACTTGGAATTAAAACCGTAAAGTAACCTGGGTCTCGTACCCGAACATAGGACATCAGCTGGGCACCGCGCCCGGAATGTGAGGTCATATGCCCGACACAAAACCAAATGGGTCTCATACCCAAGTTTATCCTTTTGAAATTCAAATCCAGTTCATTTAAATCAATAAAGAAATACAGACCCGCATAAGCACCGTATAAGACCGAAACCTTGAAATACGTGCTTATACGTAACCACATACAAATGCACCCATGGCATTACAAACAAGCATTTAAAACATATAATAAACATTTATGCATGCACCAATTTAGAAAACAAGGTCCACTCACAGACCGTCGGAGCTGCCGTCTCGATTTGTGTGCCATACGGCTCCCCGTGCCGATCACAGTCACCAAGACTCCCAAACCTGTCCAAATTTTAATAGAAGGTTACTAACTACTGAATTAACCTCCTACCAAAGCCCCGTAATTTTCCCAAACTTTTAACTATTTTTAAACCGACCCTAAACCTTCCGACACCCCGAACACTATCGAAACGATGTTCGATTGACACAAAACCAGTCCCAAAATGTTCGTTACATCGAATAGATGATTTCACATGTTGGAACCTTCCCCAAATTCTCCCCCACGCGCCCGTACGCGCCGCCTGAAGTGGCTGCGTGTGGGTCTCACGCGCCGCTACAGTACCACCTTCTTCGTCGCGCAGCTGGTCTGAACCCGCCGGTTCACCTGCAACTGGACTGGCGTAACCAGTCCAGGCCTTCTTCTCCCTCATTTTCCATCCGTTTTCCTTCATTTCAATTCCTAAATTCCTATTTTTTCATTTCCTATCTAACCCAATTAACAAAACGACCTAAAACCTCCTAAATCGATCCCTAAAAATTACCCCCCACAACCCCTGTTTTTCCAATCAGCCCCCCACGGCGTCTCAGCCGTTAAACCCCACCAAAACCTTCCTAAAATTTCCCTAGCAACATATTGAACACTCCCTAATCACCCATAAGCAACCATAATGAAAAACACGAATTAAAAATGGAATTTGGGCAAACCGAGTACCTGCACGGGTTTTGGGCCTCCGCCGTGCACTGCAGCGCCGTCCTGGCCGGCCACCATGTCCTCTCCATCATCTCTTCCTTCTCTGGTCTCTCAGTTATGATCACAGGGTTGAAGGGTTGGATTTGGGGAGAATGGATGGATCGGGTTTGTGTTTGGGAACAAAGAAAAGAAATGGTCGATGGTGTGGGTTATGCATGAATGTGGGCAAGTGACTAGTGGATGAGTGACACTTGTCACTCATCCATTGGTTGCTGAAAAGTAACTGGGCCCATTAAAGACAAACGGTCCTCGTAAAACGTGTCGTTATAAATAGTAACTTGAAACTTCTGTGAACCGTAACTTCGCCATCGAACGTCCGAATTCGACGTGCCGCTTGTCTACGGATTCATATCGTCCCCATCTACGTAACGGTCTTTGGCCCTCGGCCATCGGAACTCCCGGTAAAAAAGTCAACATTCACACGTCATAACTTCCTCCTCGAACGTCGGAATTGAACGTGCCACCTGTCTATGAACTCGTGATGTCACGAACTACGTCACGGTCATAGGTCAAAGTCCATTTGACCGGCCAAATGAAAAGTCAACATTTTTGCCACAATCAGGGGCAAAACGGTCATTTCGCATCATTCGTCCGATTTCGCCCAACTAATCGCCGATTAGCCTCACTAATCCTGATTAGTCACTAATCTAATCTAAGAATTCGGGACAGGTAAGTCCCAACCGTCTATTCCCTTCCCTCTCTCATCTGATCAACATCTTTTCTGTGCTTCTTCAAACAAACCCGAAACACCCCCCCCCCCCCTCCATATCTCCATTCTCTATTTTCTTCGAACAACCAAATACACGCCTCACCACCTTAATCATTTTGAGTGCTCGTGTGTGGCCGTGAGAGAGTGAAATAAGAGGGCAGGACGGTGACTGGCCACGGTGACAGGACCCGCCCCGATCCCCCGGGGACCACAAGGGGACGTGCCCTACTCCCGTCTGACACCCAAACTAACATTCCAAATATAACCTCAAAAGTTCAAATGCATAAATAACCAAATTAAAGTTATACATCAAATCCGAATTGAACAGATGTCAGACAAGGGATAAAGTCCAAAATTACAAATTCCGAGCACGACTCTAAAATAATCCTGCGGGTCAAACCACCCAAGAGGGGTTCAGGTACGCAGAAGTAGATCTATGCCTCAGCCTCAGGATCCTCCTCTACCTCGGTAGCACAGCCTAGAGGGGTTACCAAAACATTAAGGGCGAGTGGGCCGAAACTCAAAGTTTATAAAACCGTTTAATAAGTAAAACATATAATTTACCCCTCCGTTTTCCAAACATGCATGCATCAGAATTTGAAACCATAAATCATAGATATGATAACCATAAGGCATATAGTAAAACCATAATCATATAATATATGAACCACAATTATAACCACTGCACAATACACTCCGATCTTGACATCCCGGATGTCTGACGTCCCTGACGTCCAATAAGGTCACAGTCCCAAGGCTACGCGTGCCACTCGGGGTCTCAATCCAAAGTCCAATTCCCGAACCCTGTTCGAGGTATTGCATCCCAGATGCCTACCGTCTAGACGCTCGACGTTCTAGACGTCAATCATAGCAATCCCGTTCTTGGGTCATTCTACGGTCCGGTTTCTCCGCAGAATGGCCCATCGCAGGCATTGCGCCGTGACTACTCCGGTTTACCACATCCGGAGGAGACAGTATAATACGAGTATATCACAACAGTGCAGTACCAAAATATATTCATTGATATTCACATGCATATATATATATATATAGATAAAAAACCAAAACCATACTCAAGTTTTACCAGACGGGTCTCAAGCCCAAACATCGTAAAATGTGCCATAATCATATTTTCAAGATCATCAAAACCATTTCCTGTTTCTAGCATGTGAATATATAAGTAAATCGGAAAACATTTATGCATGCAAGGGTTTAATGAAATCGGGCCCACTCACAGTACGATCCCGCTGCGAATCTGCGTGTATGGACCTGTACCGGGATTATCGTACAATTCCTGTCAGTCCAAATCACACATAAGGGTCACTACAAGTCCTTAACATTTATCCAAAAAGTCCGAAACAGAAACCGGCTCAGGGAAGCCGTCCAAACACGTTTCCCGAGACAACCGGCCCTAAACTGACCCACCTAACTATCTCAGATCAACATGGTTAATTCACCAAAAATGTTCAGAATGATGAGAGAAATAAAAGACATGTTGATGGTTATCGGAGATAAGGCCCAACGCGCCCTCACGCGCCGCCCAAAGTGGCTGCGTGTGAAAGTCACGCGCCTGACACTGTAGCTACAGTGTCACCACCTTCACCCGTTTGTCTGTAATACGGGCCTGCCACCCGCGGCTTGACCCAGTTAATTACCCACCAATTCTTAATCAATTTCAATCCAATTTGATCCTAACATTTTTATCATTCATCCAATTTAAGTTCTGTGACATTAAGTTGCCTCGACAAGTCCTTTAACTAGCCCCTCGACCCGTGATCAACCAAACGGGTTGATCACCCTAACTCACTGGTTTCCAAATCATAATCAAATTAACCTTATAGAAAGCATCATAGGGTCAGGATGAACTGAAAAACACAATCAATTGAACTAACACTCACCTGGAAGTAGCCGTCCAAACCTCTGAAATTTCTCTGAACACGGCAGTCACCGTCCCAGCTCACCCGTGGCTGGTTGCCTTCGATTTCGATATGGATGTGTTCTAAACACTCCCAGAAGACTAAACCAAGCCTTGGTTCAGTCCAACAAGCACCAGAAATTAAAAACCCGATTTCCCTCCAAATTTTCCCGAAATGGTTTCTCTCTGGTTCCTCACCAATTCTCAGTTCTTTTAACGGCAGAGTGAAGCTCACTCACATTCTACTCAGTTTAAACAACCTAAGCCGTCCCAGAGGCTCGTGGAAGTCCAATCTGTCCATTGAGATTTGTTCCCCGAAAAGCTTCGATCCAGAATTAAAAATGGTGTCCACTGATGAAGAATGACTCAGCCCACGTTGAGACAGTCTGTAATGCTTAGTTAAATATCCCCTTTCCAGTTCATTACAGCCTAATTACTAAGATTGCTCAGAAACACCGCACACGGTGGTGCAGCCGCTATCCCCCACGGTTTGCTACAGTAACCAAGGGTGAAATGACCAAAATACCCCTAGTTCAAAAATTACCATAATGCCCTTCACTTTCCAAACCAGTAACTCAGCCATCCGAAGTCCGATTTCAACGTGCCGCCTGTCAACGGACTCAGGACATCGAGACCTACCTAACGGTCCTTGAGTTGTGTGAAAATCGGTTGTCAAACGAAAAGTCAACATATTCGCCCCTATCGTCTAAATTACGGTAATGCCCCTGTACTTCCGATAGTCATAACTTTTTTCCTGATTGTCCGAAATGGACGTGCCACCTGTCTATGGACTCGTGACGTTCCGAACTACGTCACAGTCATCGGTCAAAGTCCGTTTGACCCACCACTGAAAAAGTCAACAATTTGGCAATACGATTCACAGGGATAAAAACGTCAATTCATACATTAATTTACAATATTAAAATCCTCGAATTTCCGGGGTGTTACACACGGCGTGGGGAAACCGAAACCGCGAGGTAAGCTAAGTTCAAATTTGGATTTTTGGGTTTAATGGTTTTGGATCGATTTTAAGGGTTGGTGAATGTTTCTAAGGGTCATTTGGGTCGTATGGGTACAAAATCATGGACGGGGGATGGCTGAGCTGCTTGTACAAAGTAGGAGAAAAACAGGGGTCGTGAATCGATCTTCACAGGTAGTTTTCTTGATCCTTTTATGTGTTTTAAATCCATAGGTTGAATGTAAATGAGTAGACAGAGGTTTAGGAATAAGAATGAACAAAAATGGACCGAAAATGGATGAGTTTGGACCTTGAACCGGCCACGCTGGTCCAGACGGGTCTGGTCTAGTTCAAACCAGTCAGACCCAGTCCATCGCATGGTTAGGGATGAACAGTGCTGGGCGCATGGCTTTCACGCGCAACCCCTTTGGGCAGCGCGTGAGGGAGCGTGGGTCGTCCTTTGGGGAAAGTTCCAACATGTGAAACACTCTATTTGATGTAACGAATATTTTGGGACTGGTTTTGTGTCGATCGGACACCGTCTCGATAATATACGAGACATCGGAAGGTTTAGGTTTGAGATTTAAAATAGTTAAAAATTCGGGAAAATTACGGGGCTTCAATGAGAGGTTAACAAGGTAGTTAGTAACCCTCTATTATGATTTGGACAGGTTTGGGAGTCCTGGTAACAACGATTAGCCCGGTGAGGCTTACGGTACGCAAACCGAGGCGGTAGCTTAGGACGGTTTGTGAGTGGACCTTGATTTCTAAACTGTGATCCATGCATAAATGATTTATATGGTTTCTGAATATGATTCAATGATTATGAATTGGATGGTTGTGATTTATATGGTTTCATGCATTTCGAGGCGATTTACGTGCTTGCGCGTAAATCGAGGTTTTCGGTTTTTCACTGATTTTCCGTGCTTATGGTTTTGGAAATGATTTAATGAAATGGTTTTGGATTGGAAAAGGTAAACTCAGGTTCGAGACCCATTTGTTTTAGAAACTCTCAGACTCGAAGTCCCTTTTAGTTATGTTCTCGGCCCAGAGGCCCAATTGGTTCTTAGATCGATTTCGGATTTGGAAATATGATCCGAGCACGAGACCCATTTGATTTACGAACTCCCGGACTTGAGGTCCATTTGATTTAACGAGGCATCGGGCCTGAGGCCCAGTTGGTTTACGTATCGAGCATGAGGCCCAGTAAGCTTTCGAATCGGGTTCGAGGCCCAGTTGACTTACGTATCAGGCACGAGACCCATTTAGTTTACGAAATCAGGCACGAGGCCCAGTTGGTTTACGATTCGGGACAGAGGCCCAGTTTGTATGTGGATTCGGGCTTAGGGCCCAGTTATGTTTTAAGAATGTGATTTCGGGTCGGGGACCCATAAATGGTTTTTATGGTTCATGACGGTTTATGGTGACCAGCATGAACACTTGAAATGGATTTCTGGTTCATGACGGTTTATGGGAACCAGCATGAACCCTTGAAAGGTTTTTATGATTCATGATAGTTTATGGGGGCTAGACATGAATCCTTAAAAGGTTTTTTGTATGCCATCCTTTAAATATGAATTTTCTCCTGCGGGGAGGGTCGTTGGTTTGGGTGGACCCCGGAGTAATCACGGAGCACTGACTGAGTGGAGTCACCCTCATTGGGTTCCTTACTCTCAGAAAGGCTATGGATCATAACCTCCATGTAAGGTCATTGATCTACGGATATTGACTTGGGTCGACCCTAGAGAGACTTGGGTTTAAGACCCCGGGTAACACGCGCGTAGCTCTAGATACCGTGACAGGATTGGTTATATGAAATATATGGATAATCATGATTTCAATTGGTTTGGGAAATTATGTTTTATGATGATAAATGGATTTGGGCTGAGATCCCACATATGTTTACTATGTTATGGTTCTGTAAATGGTTTGGGCAGGAGCTCGTATGATTATGGTTTTTTAAACATGTGATTGGATAAATGGTTTTACTATGCATGCATGTTTTTTAGTGAAGGGTATAAAGGTCTTTTATAAATATGTTTTACGAAACTTATTAATTTTTGTCCACTCACAGTCTTTTTGTTTTCAATACCCTTCAGATTGAATACGGTGCAGACTGTTGTAGAGACCGAGACATCACATATCTCCTCCGGATCCTGGCGTACTCTGGAAGCTGGAAGGCTAAAAGTTTTAATTTTCCCTTGTTTGACACTCTGTGTCAGACGAGATCAGGAGCGTTCCTTGTTAATCCCGGGGGGATTGGGGACGGGTCCTAACAAGTGGTATCAAAGCGGGGTTGTCTCTATTCGAGCAACCATGTAGCTCTTGGAGTTTCGCGCAGGTCCAGGATGTGATGTCTCAATGGGCTACAGTTTGTCATCAACCTAATAGTTAGGATACCGGTACGATAGTTAGTAGGATTGAATCATGGAACGTCTTGGTTAGGCATTTGATGTCTGGGTTGCCATAGTTCTATCGTGGATGACAGTGTGGGACCCTACGGAAGGATGAACGTAAAATTACATTAGAGTTTTGATCGTGAGACGGTTAGTTGGGATCGTCTTCCACGATATCGTAGGATCGATTTTTGACGATAGTTCGGTGTTGTGACCATTAGATGGTCGGATTTTGTTGAGTTAGGTGGCTATGCTGCTGGGAGCAGCCGGGTTCGAGGAACTCTAGTTGAACTTACGGTAGGATTAGATTGACGTCCTTACGATGTCGGGACCGCGGGGTCGGTCAGATTGTTGATTATACTACTTTCTGCAGTTGGGTTCAGAGGAACCCTGGTTAGTGATTATGGAACTCTAAGGTAGAATGTATGGTTCGGAAAGGTGAGTTGGCGAGTGGTTTGACTTTGACGACTTTTCGGAGTCGAGACCGTCGTTCGGTCTAGTCATGTCAGCTTTAGTGATGGGACTGCACTCTGTAGTCAGGGTTATACTTATCAGTTAGACCTAGTTGGTTGTCGTACTACTCTAGTTGTGATGGATTGTTGGTGCATCTAAGGTCAGGGACGACCTGGTAGACGACATTGGTTGAGTCGAGTTACGACTAGTTAGAGTTTGGTTGGACAGGTTACCAAGGTTGGTACTTGTCGATGGAATCCCGGAGTGGGGAGACGGAATAGTTAGTACGGGCGATTGATTCCATTGGATGCGGAGTCTCGATAGTGAGGTTTAGTGGTTAAGTCTGCACGAGTCTATGACAGGCACTACTACCGAGTGTAGTTGTGGTTGACAGAATCGGGGGACATTCAGGGAACGTTTCCTTTTATTGGTTGAGTTGTCAGGGTGATTGTACCCAGAGTTGTTGGGTACGAGAGAGGCAGAGTTCCTCCAATCTGAGCAGAGGTACGGGGTCGTCACTCGGTATGAGCGGAGATCCAGGGTTTTCTGTTTCGTACACTATGTGGATGCTTGTGTGCTGATACTAGTGTTGATGTTAGCAATGGTGCTGGTGCTAGTGCTAGTGCGGGTGCTGGTACCGATGATTGTGATGTTGATGAGTCACGAGCCGGGATGTGACTCCGTCGAGATGGGCTTGTGTTCCGTATCTATGGTCCGGCAGTGGATCAGGGATAGGGTTAGACTAGTTACAGACACGTGATTGATGTCCGAGTGTATTGGTTCTGACATGGTTGCAACTGCAGAATCGAGAGAGGTTGTGATTGAGGTGACTAGTGGAGTGCGGGTTTTCCACATTGGTAATGGGTATTTCGAAGTCCTTCAGGGTGACTTCTTAGGTTTTGTCAGGGCAGATGATGGTTATTGTCACCAATACGTTGATCGTGTATTGGTTGGTGGACCTGGGATTTGTCTTGGGTCATAAGAAGGAGTTGGGTATATCGAAGTTAGAGGAATGAGATTTCTCATTTTCTGCTTGGTGGCAGACGATGTTTGTTTACATGGCGTGGTGAGTGCAGCGAGTTTTGTTTGCATTCATGTAGGATGAACTTTGTTGTCATCGTCTTGGATCATCCTTGATTTTCCCGGGTGGAATGACAAGGATCGATATGAGGTAACCATGCACGTATATCGAGGCGATGTTGAGGTGGCAATATCTGATTGGGCAGATATTTTAGGTAGGACCCATGGATGAGTTTATGTTCGAGATTTAAAATAGTTAAAAATTTGGGAATGTTCGGGACATCAATGAGAGATTAATATGGTAGTTGGTAACCCTCTATTATAATTTGGACAGGTTTGGGAGTTCCGGTGACGACGATTAGCCAGGTGAGGCTTACGGCACGTAAATCGAGGCGACAACTTAGGATGGTCTGTGAGTGGACCTTGATTTCTAAACTGTGATGCATGCATAAATGTTTTATATGGTTTATGAATATGATTCTATGATTATGAATTGGATGGCTGTGATTTATATGGTTTCTCGCATTTCGAGGCGATTTACGTCCTTGCACTTAAATCGAGATTTTCGGTTTTACACTGATTTTCCGTGCTTATGGTTTTGGAAATGATTTAATAAAATGGTTTTTGATTTGAAAAGGTAAACTCGGGTTCGAGACACATTTGTTTTGGAAACCCTCGGACTCGAAGTTCCTTTTAGTTACGTTCTCGAGCCAGAGGCCCAATTGGTTCTTAGATCGATTCAGATTTAAAAATATGGATCCGAGCATGAGACCCGTTTGATTTACGAACTCCCAGACTTGAGGTCAATTTGACTTAACGAGGCATCGGGTCGGAGGCCCAGTTGGTTTACGTATCGGGCTGGAGGCCCAATAAGCTTTCGAATCGGGCTCGAGGCCTAGTTGCCTTACGTATCGGGCACGAGGCCTATTTAGTTTACAAAATCGGACACGAGGCCCATTTAGTTTACGAAATCGGGCACGAGGCCCAGTTGGTTTACGATTCAGGCCGGAGGCCCAGTTTGTATGTGGATTCGGGCTTAGGGCCCAATTATGTTTTAAGAATGTGATTTCGGGTCGGGGATCCATAAATGGTTTTTATGGTTCATGACGGTTTATGGGGACCGGCATGAACCCTTGAAATGGATTTCTGGTTCATGACGGTTTATGGGAACCGGCATGAACCCTTGAAAGGTTTTTACGATTCATGATGGTTTATAGGGGCTGGACATAAATCCTTAAAGGTTTTTCGTATGCCATCCTTTAAATATGAAATCTCCTCCAGGGTGAGTCGTTGGCCTGGGTGGACACCGGAGTAGTCACGGAGCACTGACTGAGTGGAGTCGCTCCCGTTGGGTTCCTTACTCTCAGAAAGGCTATGGATCATAAGCTCCAGGGAGGGTCATTGATCTACGGACATTAACCTGGGTGGACCCTGGAGAGACTTGGGTTTGAGACCCCAGGTAGCACGCGCGTAGCTCTAGATACCATGACATGATTGGTTATATGAAATATATGGATAAACATGATTTCAATTGGTTTGGGAAATTGTGTTTTATGATGATAAATGGATTTGGGCTGAGATCCCACATATGTTTACTATGTTATGGTTATGTAAATGGTTTGGGCAGGAGCCCGTATAATTATGGTTGTTTAAACATATGTGATTGGATAAATGGTTTTACTATGCATGCATGCTTTTTAGTGAAGGGTATAAAGGTCTTTTATAAATATGTTTTACGAAACTTATTACTTTTTGTCCACTCACAATCTTTCTGTTTTCAATGCCCTTCAGGTTGAATACGGTACGGACTGTAGCAGAGATTGAGACGTCACATACCTCCTCCGGATCATGGCGTACTCCGGAAGCCGGAAGGCTAAAGGTTATAATTTTCCCTGGTCTGACACTCCGTGTCAAACGGGATCATGAGCGTTCCTCGTTAATCCCGGGGGGATTGGGGACGGGTCCTGATATTAATAACTTCAACACAGCCCTGATTTGAACCCTATCTCGGATCATAAATGAACTGATGTCGCTTACGCTTGACAATAGGGGATGTGTCCAGACTGAGCATAACATGATCAGATCCCTCTACTACTACATGTGTTATTTGGGTATTAGGATACCAATTAATCCACTGATCAGTAGCAAAGTCCCTATCAATCCCCTCCTGAATATAACCTCCCTCTCTATTGTTCCGCCACATGTAGGGATACCCTTTGTAGCGTAGATCTAACATGCCACAACTAGCTACAAACCTTCTGAAACACCGCATGCTATTCTCAGTACGAGTATTGCCCCAACCTTTTACCCCATGCTCAAAATATCACTAAAATTCCCAATAATCAGACAAGCTTACCCAAAACCTTTGATATGGTCCTTCAAATACTCCAACTGTTTCTTCCTAGTCAGATCCTCAATACTAGCATAAACAGCATACAATCTCCACACCTTACTCAGAGACTCATCATGTACCAATACCTCAATAAAAAAGGTTCCATATTTAAGCAAAATCACAAAATCAACGGACTTCCAAAAAATACATAAACCACCACTACGACCCTTGGGCTCAACAGCAAGCATGCAATCAAAACCCAGTTTACACTTAAAATATTCAAACTTTGAACTTTTATTTTTTCGTTTCCAATAAAATAACAACATCAAACCTGGAAAGCCGACATTGGTCCACCAAGCTTTGAACTGTCAAGACACCACCGATGCCTTGACAGTTCCAACATAAAATCCTCATGCAACTCACAGCCCCTCGAGAGAGGTGGATATATCACTACTCCATTCAAGAGACCCATTACGAGAGGTCCCGACCACCTGACGATCAACAATAGCCACATCTAACTTCCTGCGCCTGGATCCTCCCTCCAAATCTTCTTCACCCATTACAGCCTCAGAACCTCTGCGCTTGCTACCACTCACAGTTAGACTTACGGGCTCCACCATAACCTCCTGGCCCAAATTGGAGGCCCTCGAATGCCCACCACGAGGCTTGCCACTTTGGTTGTAGGAATGGTGGGAATGACCACCAGGTCCACGAGAAGGCCCAGAAGAAACCCGACCTGCAAACCCCATCTGTGAATCACCATTTCCCAAAATATGTGCCTCAAAATTATCCAAAAACATCCCCAAAGGCCGGTACCTGGGACCCTGCAGAAATCAAAAAATCCAGGCCCACCCTAATTTCCTACTCACGGCTTGCAGCTCGTCCACTCATCTGCACTTGTTAGGAACCCAATTTCGGTCCTAGGATTGAGCCCACTAGTCTACCGCATTCCACCTGTTGGTGCCCACGACCTGACAAATCATTTGATTCCCCCAACCCAACTTTCCCACGGTCCAGCGGCGAGCCCTCACTTCTCGTCTGCGTAATAATCCCCCTAGGCCCAATACGACCCACATCAAACAAAGACTCCAGCACCCGGGTAGCTTGGGTCTCTTTCTCCAGGATCTCCCTAATCTGGTCTGCCAGAGCAGGCTCCACCGGTGCTTGATCCCTCTCCCCGTCATGCAGGCCATCAAACAAAAACACCACAGCTCGCTGTACCACAGCTGTGACTGGGTTAGGGGCAGGGATTGAAGCCTTACTTTGCATGTCACGCCGCCACAAATCCTTATGATCAGCTCGGGAAGGCACGCCGGCACCCCTCCTCTCAAGCCTACTGCCAGACGAACCAGAGGAGAACTGAAATCTCTCACATCGACCATACAACCTCAATCTGCGCCCCTGAAGATCCTCAAATGCGTTTAGACGTGCAAACAAGTCAAGTCCATTACTAGGGACATCAAAAAGACTGACCCATCCCAAAATTTTGGGATTAATTAAGAATTAATTATGGATTAACGAGGTTAATCAGGGATTAGCCAAGGATTATCGGATGTTCAGGATGAAATTACGATTTTGCCCCTAAACGAGAGCAAAAAGTTAACTTTGGACCCAGGAGGTCCAGTTCATGTGGACCGAGGACCGTTACATACATCGAGTCGATACAAGTCTGTAGACAGGCGGCACGTCAAAATCGGACGTTCTATGACAGGACCCATCCCAATCCCTTCGAGATTAGTGCGGGATGACCCTGCTCCCGTCTGACACGAAGTGTCAGACAAGGGATATTTCCGACCTTTGCCCTCCCGGGCTATCAGAGTATGCCAGGATCCGGAGGAGGTATGTGATATCTCGGTCTCTGCTATAGTCCACATCCGATGTCAACCTGAAGGGCAGTCAAAACATTAAAAGCTGTGAGTGGACAAAATAAGAGTTTATAAAAACATTTCATAAGAAGACATTTGTACCCTTCACTAAAAAGCATGCATGCATTCGAAAACCATTTAACCAAAGAAACCATATGTGGGAACTAAGCCCAAAACCAAGATTGAAAGAACCATAATGAAAATGACCATATGGGTCGCTGCCCAAATCCACAAGGGTCTCAGCCCAAATCATAAGAAACCAACCGTACGGGCCATTACCCAAAACCTGTGTAAACACACATCATATATCATATCATATAGCATACATCATATATACATATAATTCACACAACCAATCCTGTCACGGTTTCCAAAGCTACGTGCGTGCTACCCGGGGTCTCACATCCAAGTCTTTCAGGAACCAAGTCAACGTCCGGAGACCAATGACCCGCCCTGAGGTTATAGTACAAGCCTTCCTGAGAGTAAGGAACCCAACTGGGGCGACTCCCACTCAGTCAGTGCTCCGTGACTACTCCGGGGTCCACCCAGGCCAACGACCCTCCCCGGAGGAGATAGAACATGCAAAGGAAGGTATATGAACATATATATACATAATATAAACATTCATGCCCGGTTCCCATAAACCGTCATGTACCATAATGACCTGACAAAGGTTCACGCCGGTTCCCATAAACCATAATGTACCATAATGACCTGACAAGGGTTCACGCTAGTTCCCATAAACCGTCATGAACCACAATGACCTTTCCAGAGTTCATGTCGGTTCCCATAAACCGTCACGAACCATGATACCATAACAAGGGTTCATGCCGATTCCCATAAACCTTCTTGAACCTGGGAATCCATTTAAGGTTCCCTGACCTGAAATTAAAACCGTAAAGTAACCTGGGTCTTGTGCCCGAACATAGAACATCAGCTGAGCACCGTGCCCGATATCTGAGGTCATATGCCCGAGACAAAAACAAATGGGTCTCATACCCGAATTTATCCTTTTAGAAATCTAAAACCATTTCATTTTGACCAATAAAGACATACAAACCCGTATAGGCACAGTATAGGGCCGAAACCTCGAAATACATGCCTATACGTAACCACACATCCAAATGCACTCATGGTATTACAAACAAGTATTTAAAACATATAATAAACATTTATGCATGCACCAATTTAGAAAACAAGGTTCACTCACAGACCGTCCGAGCTGCCGCATCGATTTGCGTGTCATAGGCTCTCCCGAGCCAATCACCATTACCAGGACTCCCAAATCTGTCCAAATCTTAATAGAAGGTTACTAACTACTTAATTAACCTCCTACCAAAGCCCCGTAATTTTCCCAAACTTTTAACTATTTTTAAACCGATCCTAAACCTTTCGACACCTCGAAACCTATCGAAACGATGTCTGATTGACACGAGACCAGTCCCAAAATGTTTGTTACATCGAATAGAAGATTTCATATGTTGAACACTTCCCCAAATTATGGCCCACACACCCTCCACGCGCCCTAGAAAATCACCTGCGCGTGAAGCCCACCCGCGGTACTCTTCACCCGTCTTCAACCTCGGTTTTCTCTGGTTTTCGGACCGATTCAGGGTCCATTTTAGGTCCATTTCATCCCATTTTAATCCTAATATGATCCTAATCCTATTTCCTATCATTCTAGCTAATTAAAACGGAATAAAACGCCCAAAACCGTACCTTCATCCATCATCAATGGTGGCCGGAGTTTCCCCCGCCGTTCACGGCCATTTCCGGCCATTCCAACCGTAAAAAACAATCCTATTAGACTCCTAGAGTGCCCAGAAATATTTCCCAATCCTTAGAATTAGCTAAAAACCTACAAAACCGAAACTTGGATTTTTGAATATTTCTCACCTCACGGTTTTGACTCCCGGCTGTGGCCACTGCCGTGAGCCACCATGGCCGGCTGTTGTGTCCTCCTCATCCTAGTCCTGTCCTCACTCTCACACAGTCACACTTGGGATCACAGGATGAATGATGGTGAGGTGTGTGTGGCGTTTGTGTGTTTGAAGAAGAATGAAGAATGAAGAACATAGGGGGGTTCGGGTTTTTGAGGGAAAATGAAGAAATGCACAAAGATGAAGATGATGTTGTTTGATGAGAGATGAGAGAAATAATAGATGGTGAGGATTTAGAGATTAAGTTGAAATGGATGGATAGGATTAAATGTCAAGTGGATTAATTATAAAATAAGAAATATAATACTATTTAATTAACATAGATCCACTTTTTAGGGGTTTGTCCAACGAGATGAGTGACATTGGACCCATCTAAAATATCTAGCCCAATCAGATTTTGCCAAATCATCCCCGTCTCGAAGTACGTACATAGTGAAATCGAACTTTCATGACCTATAACTTCCCCGTTCGAAGTCCGATTTCAGCATGCCGCCTGCCTATGGATTCGTAACATCCCGATCTACGTAATGATCCTCGGCCCTCGGCCCTCGGCCATCGGACACCCCGGTCAAAAAGTCAACATTTGGCCCCTTTTAACAAAAATTACCAAAATGCCCCTAAACTTCCTAACGTCATAACTTCTTCCTCGAATGTCGGAATTGAACGTGCCACCTGTCTATGAACTCATGACGTCACGAACTACGTAACGGTCATCGGTCAATGTCCATTTGACCGCTAGAACGAAAAGTCAACGTTTTGCCATGACCAAGGGCAAAACGGTCATTTCGCATCGTTCGTCCGAGTTTACCCAACTAATCACGGATTAACCTCACTAATCGTGATTATTCACTAATCTAATCTAGGAATTTGGGACGGGTCGTTACATTTTACGAGAAAGTTATGGGTCACGGAAAACTCAACGAACTATTGCATGAATTACGAGACGAGTGGACTTTTGTCTTGAGTGGGCCCATATATTTTGAATAGGCCCATTGGATGAGTGACAACTCATCCTCATCTGTGCTGATTGAGAGAGACTGAGAGTGAGGTTGAGGAAGTGATGATGACGTCGAGAGGGTGGTAGGACCGCCGTGGACGACGGAGAAAACCCAGAACCCAGGTAAACCAGATGACCCATTTGGATTTTGAAATTTCAAATTCTAGTTTTGGGCATTTAAGGGTTGTTCTAACGATTGGGTTGCACTTCTGGGGTCTTGGCGAGTCAAGGGGAATCAGAAACGGTGGTTGAGGACGGTAGAGCAGCCCAGATAGAGGGTTAGAAATCTGGGCATCCATTCTTCAAATTGGAGGTATAATTCTAGACTGATTTTCATGGTTTTGAGCAGTTAGATCGATAAGAAATGATGAGACGAAGATATAGGTGGAATTCCCATTGAAAATGGTTGAGAAATCGCCGAGAACAAGTCTCAATGGTTTTCCGGTTCGGTCTAACTAGAAATACCAGTGAACCGGGTTCACTCGAGGTAGACGATGACACTGTTCATTAGCGCGGGGATTTCACGCGTAGTGCATTTGGGTGGCGCGTGGGCTCGATTTTCGAGGTAAGGTCAACATGTGATTTTTTCGTTTCGATGTAACAGACATTTTGGAATAGGTTTCGAGTCGATCGGACACTGTTTCGTGGTAGTTTTGGGTGTTCGAAGATCTAGGGTTTATGTTAAATACGTTTAAAAATCCCGAAAAATTAGGGGATTCAATGTTAGCCTATTTGAAGTAGTTAGTGACCTTCGAGTATGGTTTGAACTGGTCCGGAAGTTCCGGAGATGGTGATATAGCCTCGGAAGGCTTATGGCACGTGTATCGAAGCGGTAACTAGGATGATCTGTGAGTGGACCTTGATTTCTAAATTGATGCATGCATATGTGCTTCATATGTTTTAAATACATGCTTTGAGATGCCTTGAGTGCATATGTGGTGATGTCTTGGTGATTTCCGTATTTGCACGTATTTTGAGGTTTATGCTTTTATATCGTGTTTTGACGTACTTGAGTTTTCAATAATGGTTCTATGGTATGATTTCAGATTTGGAAATATAGAATCGGGCATTAGACTCATTTGATTTAAAAACTATCAGACATGAAGTCCATTTGATTTAATGAGATATCGGGCTGGAGGCCCATTGGTTTACATGATTGGGCATAAGGCCCAGTTGGTTATGATATCTGGCTTGAGGCCCAATTGGTTTATGATATTGGGCATGAGTCCCATAGTGGTTTATAAAATGTCATTTCGATTTTGTAAACCATAAAATGGAATTTGAATTTGAGAAAATGAATTGGTGGAATTATGATGGTTTTATGGAAAACCTGGGCATAGCCCTTTGAACAGTTTTGAGATGAATTATGAAATGGTTTTCCATCTACCATCCTCATGAGTGGTTGCCCTCTAGACGTCCCATAGTATCCTGGAGTGGTTGGTTATCTCCTATAGATTTCCCGTAGTATCCTGGAGTAGTCACAGAGCATTGCCTGCGAGGGGTCATTACACGGAACGATCGGTCCGTATAGTGACTCAGAAGCAGAATTGCTAGAGGTTAAAACCTACCCCCTCCCCAGGGAGGGTCATTGATTTGCGGGTCATTGACCAAGATGGACCCTAGGGAGACTTGGGATTGAGACCCCAGGTAGCACACGTAGCTTTAGAACCATGACAGTATTGACTATAACTCACGAATGCTGAGGATTGGTTTTAGGCTGAGTTCCCACATGATTGGTTTTAGGCTGAGTTCCCCTATACTTTGGTGTATGGTTTTGGGCTAACGCCATAATTGTAACAACCTGTCCCTAATCTTAAGGGTTAATTAAGGCTAATTGGGGATTAGCCGAGGATTAATGGACGTTCATGGTGAAATTACAATTTTGCCCCTGAACGAGGGCATAAAGTTTACTTTTGACCCGGAAGGTCCGATGGCCGAGGACCCAGGACCGTTATGTAGATCGGGTTGATACTAGTCCGTAGATAGGCGACACGTCGAAATCGAACATTCGACAGAAAAGTTATGGTTCAAGGAAATTTGGAGGTACTACTCATGGTGATACGATTTACCAAGAAAAAGTGGACTTTTGTCCTCAAGTGGGCCCAGATTGGCACGACCCATCCCAATCACCCCGAGCTTACCGTGGGATGTGCCATGCTTCCATCTGACACGAAGTGTCAGACGAGGGATAACCTAAAGCCACTGCCCCCTCGGGGCTTCCAAGGAGACCATCACATATCCTCGTATCAAGATGGTTTATGGAAAACAGTTTATCAATCATTTCAAAACATCTCAAGGGCCCTACTCGGAATTTCCATAAAACCATCACAAGTCCAAACATCTGATTTTCCAAATCCAAAACCATTTATTTAATCCATCTAGGGTCCCCATCCATAAATCACATTTATAACCAACTGGGCCTCATGCCCGATTTCGTAAACAATTGGGCCCCTGCCCCGATTTCACAAAGCAATTAGGCCCCCGACCCTATTACGTAACTCAAATGGACTACAAGTCCGAGGTTTCCAAAAAAATTGGGCCTCATTCCCTAGTTCATATTTCCAATTTCAAAACCACTTCATTCAACTATTTCCAAAACCATAAGTACGGAAAATCAAAGTAAAATCGAAAACTTCGATTTACGTGCAAGCACGTAAATCATCTCGAAATGCTTGAAACCATATTATTCACTAATATCCAAATCAACATCATATAATCACAATCATAATCCATATAAAACAGTTATGCATGCATAAGATTTATAAAACCAAAATCCACTCACAGACCGTCTTAAGCTGCCGCCTCGGTTTGCGTGTCATAAGCCTCACCAGGAAAATCATCGTCACTGGGACTCCCAAACATGTCCAAATCAATCTAGAGGGTTAATAACTACCTTATTAACCTCTCATTGAAGTTCCGTAATTTTTTCGAATTTTTAACTATTTTAAATCCCGAACCTAAACCTTCCGATGCCCCGAACATTATCGAGACGGTGTCTGATCGACACGAAACCAGTCCCAAAATGTTCGTTACATCGAGTAGAGTGTTTCAAAAGTTGAACAATTTCCCAAATTATGGGCCACGCGCCCTCACGCACCCCAAGAAAGTCCTGCGCGTGAAGCCTACGCGTGGGCACTATTCATCATCTTCCTCACGCGTGAACCGGGTTCACTGCAACTGAACCGGCCGAACTGCTCTGGACCGGTTCAAGGCCCAAAGTTGTCCAATTTCGGTCCTTTTCCTTCCTTTTTAATTCCTATACTCTTATCTAGTCCTTAGCAACCTATTTGAATGAACAAAACTGAGAAAAACGTCAAGAACATACCTCCCCGATCAAGCAAACTCATGGCCAAATTCCTCCCCACGGTCCAAACATCTCAGGCCACTACCAGCCATGTTTCCAATCTCAAAATGTCCCTAAGACCATCAGGAACCCTATTTAATTAATGGAATCGATCGATCAACCGTAAAAACCCATATTCAAGTCCAACCCCGAAGCTTACCTTGCGGGTTCCTCCCGCTGTGACCACCACCGTGAGCCGCCGCCGTGGCTGGCCGTCACTGCCACCATTAGCCTCTCACACTCCCTCCGTCACACTCAAAGTAATACACACACATAAGATGGATGATGGAGGTGAAGGATATGTGTGTTTGTTCAATGAAGAATGGAGCAATGGCTTTCAAGTTTTGTGAGAGAATATAGAAGATGGGGCTGATCAGATAAGAGGGAGATGGGATGAGATGATCGGTGAGGATTGAGAGATTAATTTGGAATGGGTGGTTAGGATTGAGTGGTAATTGAATTAACTATAAAATATTGAAATAATATTATTTAATTAAGTTAGATCCACAATTTAGGGATTTTAGCCAATAGGATGAGTGACACTTGTCACTCATCCATGGGTCTCACTCAAAATATCTGCCCAAATAGAATAAGCCACCTCATCAATGCCTCGAAGTACGTGCATAGTGAAACTGAACTTCCTTGACCTATAACTTTCCCGTTCGAAGTCCGATTTCAGCGTGCCGCCTGTCTATGGATTCGTATCGTCCCGATCTACGTAACAGTCCTCGGCCCTCGGCCATCAGACCTCCTGGTCAAAAGTCAATACTTTGCCTCTACCAAAATTACCAAAATGCCCCTTAACTTCCGAACGTCATAACTTTTTCCTCGAATGTCGGAATCGAACGTGCCACCTGTCTATGAACTCGTGACGTCCTGAACTACGTCACGGTCATCGATTAAAGTCCATTTGACTGCTCGAACTAAAATTCAACGTTTTACCCATTCTAAGGGCAAAACGGTCAATTTGCATCGTTCGTCCGATTTCGCCCAACTAATCACCGATTAACCTCACTAATCCTGATTAGTCACTAATCTAATCCTAGAATTCGGGAAGGGTCGTTACACAGATCTTTTGAACTGGCCCAATGGATGAGTGACAAGTGTCACCTATCCATTTCCTATTTCCCTTCATTCATGCATTTCATCCGCTTTGTCTGTTCCATTCCCACCAAACCCGAACCCCATCGAACAACCACCCCGATGAACCCAAATCAAAACCCTTCCCCATTTGTTTCAACTGAGGCCAAGAGAGGGAGGGTGAGGACGTTATGGTGGCTGAGCGAGGACAGAACCGCCGTGGACGGCAGCGATGGCCCATGAAAAGGCGAGGACAGGACTTCCGTGGACGGCGGCGATGGCCCAGGAAAAAAGGTAAACCCGAACCCCCTATTTATTTCAAATTTCAAATTCGGGTTTTGGACATTATGGGAGTTAGATGTTGATTAGGATGTGTTTAGGGGATTGGTAGGAGGTTTAGGACAAGGTTTTGGACGGTGGAAAGTGGTTGTGCAGCTCGGAACGGCAGTTGGGAGAAATTCGGTGGTCGTCCACTGAAATTGAATTCCGGCCAAGTTAACCCAAATCGAACCCCCAAACCTCATTCTAGTGATCCTAGGAATCTATTGGAACCCTTAGGATGAAGGTTTGACCCCTAGAAGTGCCCAGAACCTAGGAAGACAATTTGGTTCAAAATGGTTTTCAGACCAATGGGTTTTAGGATTGGTTTCTTGGATTTAAGGACATAGATAGTTAGGAAATGAAGAGAGGAAACTATTGGAATTGGATTGGAAGAAAAAGGAAGAAAATTGGATGAGATATGGACCCGAACCGGTTCTGTTCGTTCGACTGGACCGGGTTGCAGAGACGGACCTGACCCGCTGGTCGGCTGGAGGTAGGGGATGCATTGTGCAGGGCGAGTGGCTCCCACGTGCAGCCCCTTTGGGCGGCGCGTGAGGGCGTGTGAGCCACTTTTTTGGGATGTATTCAACATATGAAATCAACATTTTGGGACTGGTTTCAAGTCTCGGACATCGACTCGGGATGTCCGAAGGTTTAGGATCGGGTTTAAAAATAGTTAAAAATTCCAGAAAATTATGGGGCTTTAATGAGGGGTTATTTAAGTAGTTAGTAACCCTCTAAAGTGATTTGGAAAGTTTGGGAACCCCGGAGATGGTGATTGGCCCGAGAGACGCGTATGACTCGGCGACAGTCTGTGAGTGGACCTTGTTTTCTAATTTGATGCATGCAAAAATGTTTTATATGCTTTTATGAACATGTTTTGTGATGCCATGAGTGCATTTGTGTGTGTTTGCGTATTGGCACATATTTCAGGGGTTTTTGGTTTTATACAGTGCTTATACGTATTTGTAGTTTCAGTTTTCGTAAATGGTTTTTGATTTGGAAATATGAAATCGGGTATGAGACCCATTTGGTTTTTTCTCGGGCATTTGCCCCTATTGATGACCTACGGGTCTAAGTCGTGGTCGCGACGAGTGTTGTGTGCACACTAACGGACGACAAGACGCTCGCCTCCGGACTGGGGATGTGTTCCTTCTGGAGAGGTCACAATGCACGTTCCGTTGTCGAGCAGCCAATGGAAGCTCGACTTCGAAGTGCTGACGGTTTGGAAGATCGATTGATGATGTGTGCACCATGATCTAGAGGTGGTCGCGTCGGTTGATTTGTTCACGACGACATACTAGGATTGAGAGCGGTCCTGGATGGATGGTTGTACACATCACTATGATTGGAATCGTGACTGACCCTAAGATATCGAGCTCGATGCCCAGTTGAGTCATGAGTTCGGGCTCGAGGCCCAGTTGGTTTATGTTTATGATTTCGGGTCGGAGACCCTAAATGGTTTTCTAGTTTCATGAAGGTTTATGGGGACCGGGCATGAATCCTTTGAAAAGTTTGACAGGTTTTAAGAATGATTTTGAAATGGATTATCATATACCATCCTTTATTTATGGATTTTCTCATTCGATGAGGCTCGTTGGCCTGGGTGGACCATGAAGTAGTCACAGAGCACTAACTGAGTGTAGTCGCCCATGTTGGGTACCTTACTCTCAGGAAGGCTTTTATTGGATTATAACCCCAAGGGAGGGTCATTGATCTGCTGACATTGACCTGGGTGGACCCTGGCAAGACTTGGGATTTTAGACCCCGGATAGCACGCGCATAGCTTTGGAAACCGTGATAGGATTGGTTATCTGTTATATTATATGGTATATATATATATATACTGGTTTTGGGTTGAGTCCCACATGGATTTGGGCAGTAGCCTGTATGATTGGTTTCATTTAAGATTTTGGACGAAGGCCCTAATGGTTTGGTAAATGGTTTTCGAATGCATGCATGCTTTTTAGTGAAGGGTATAAATATCTGTCTTTTTGTGAAAATATTTTTATAAATTCTTTTTTTTTGTCCACTTATAGCTTTTAATGTTTTGAATGACCTTCAAGTTGATCGCGGATGCGGGTTGTAGCAGAAACCGAGACATCACACTCTTCTTCCTAATACTGGCGCTCTCTGAAACCCCAAGTGGGCTAAGGTTGGAATTTTGCCTTGTCTGACACTCCGTGTCAGACGGGATCAGGCACGTCCCGCGTTAATCCCAGGATGATTGGGACGAGTCCTGATAATAATGATTTAATTGATGAGAAATGGTTTGATTGCTAGTTTTCAAATGCATGAATGTTTTTTAGTGAAGGGCATAAATGTCTTCTTATGAAATGAGTTTTAATTAAATTATTTATTTTGTCCACTCATAGCTTTCAATGGTTTTAATGTCCTTCAGGTTGATCGCGGATGCGGGCTGTAGTAGAGACTGAGACATCACACTCCTCCACTGATCCTGCCGCACTCTGAAAGCCCCGTTTGAACTAAGGTTTGAGTTATCCCTTATCTGACACTTCGTGTCAAACGGGAGCATGATACATCCCGCGTTAATCCCGGGGGGATTGGGATGGGTCGTATCAAAGACCCCTGCCATCAACCCTATCCAACTCTGAGCAGCCCATGGAAGTATGCGAGACCACGCCACAATGTGTGTAGTACGTTAGCAAGTTCTCATATTTAAACGCAACCCACACTGTTCCCAAATACGAAAAATCGACGCAAGTTCCACCCATGAGGGGTTCCTTCACACTCAGTCGACATCGTATTCAAACAAACCGTCCCACACATTCCTCCCCATCTGCCTGATCCACGTGTAGAAGGCCCCAATACAGCCCCCAATCCTTTATGCCACTACCACCGTAATGCACAACCCCAGCACCCCATGCAATTGGATCTAGATGACCGCTAAAGACAGAGGTGAAGACAAGAGGCCCTGCTCCTCCTGAATGTCTCTAACAAGCACCAGGGACTCCTTAAAAAGCCAAGGCTCCATCTCCAACACCCTCACCTTGTCACGTAATTCCCCAAAACGGACTAGAACCCGTTTCTCGACCAGTTCCGTGAATGAGACACCAGTAGCCCCCTTCCATAACCCTGTGAACACCGAAATAAAAGCCTCCTGATTCACTGACTTCTGCGTGCATATCTCCACCTCCAGATGAAACTGAGCTCCCACCAAAATTCCAGCCGTGTCCCGCTTACTTAAGACGACCCCCAGCCTCTCCTTATCCGACAGACGAAGGGTACGACCCAGGGAATCCGAAAGAGCCTCCATCAGAGACCACACCCGCACACCCGATCGTGAGAATACAGCACCCCTCACAGATGTCTACAAACTGATCACACAAGCCCGAACACCTATTCCCTGACCTACTCACACTCTTCTCCTGCACAGAAGAATACAACCCTTGATCAAGAACCAGTTCAAAAGCAACCAATGTAACGACCCGTCCCAAATTTCTAGATTAGATTAGTGACTAATCACGATTAGTGACTAATCACGATTAGTGAGGCTAATCCCTAATTAGTTGGGCGAAATCGGGCGAACGATGCGAAATGACCATTTTGCCCCTGATCGTGGCAAAACGTTGACTTTTCGATCGGGGGGTCAAATGGACTTTGACCGATGACCGTGACGTAGTTTAGGATGTCACGAGTTCATAGACAGGTGGCACGTTCAATTCCGACGTTCGAGTAAGAAGTTATGACGTTCGGAAATTTAGGGGCATTTTGGTAATTATGGTTAAAAGGGAGTCAAATGTTGACTTTTTGACCAAGAGGTCCGATGGCTGAGGGACGAAGACCGTTACGTAGATAAGGATGATACGAATCCGTAGACAGGCGGCACATCGAATTCGGACGTTCGACGATGAAGTTACGGTTCACGGAAGTTCTAGGTTACTATTTACAACAACACGTTTTACGAGACAACAAGTGCAGTTTTGTCTCTAGTGGGCCTAGATATTTAATGTAGGCCCAATGGATGAGTGACAAGTGTCACCCATCCACAGGCCACCCAAATTGTATTCATGCATCTCTCTTCACCGTGCATATTCATTTTCTTCGTTCAAACACACACACACAACCCGATCCTATTTCTCACCCAAAATCCAAACCCTTCAACCCTAAACCCATTTGTGAGAGGACAGAGAGGGAGCTGAGGACCAGTTGAAGGTGGTGGCTGGCCCAGGGAGCGCCGCCGTGGACGGTGGTGTAGGCCAATCCGTGTAGGTATCGGTTTAACCGATTTTAATCCATTTTCAGTTTTAATTGTTATGGGTCGATTTGGACGGTTTTAATGAGTTAAATAGGTTGCTAGGATGTTGTTAGGAAGGTTTTGAGGGTGGTTAGACATCGAGGAAGCCTGGGGAAGGTTTTGGATATTTGGACCGTGAGGGGTTCAATTGAACCAGTCGGGTTTCGTGGGTTTTAGGGATTCTAATTAATTGGGTTAGGTTCCAAGGATGATTATAGGAAGGTTAGGATTGATTAGGATGGGAATCGGTGAAAAACTGGGCCGGAATGAGCTTGAACCGGTTACGCCGGTCCAAGTTGCAGGCGAACCGGCCGGTTCAGACCAGCTGCGCGAGGAAGACGATGCACTGTGCAGGGCGCGTAAGGCCCACGCGCAGTGCAATCCGAGGGCGCGTGCGGGCGCGTGTTAGGGTTTTCGGGGAAGTGTTCAACACGTGAAATCATCTATTCGATGTAACGAACATTTTGGGACTGGTTACGAGTCAATCAGACATCCTTTCGATAGGTTTCGAACTGTCGGAAGGTTTAGGTTCGGTTTTAAAAATAGTTAAAAGTTCGGGAAAATTACGGGGCTTTGGTAGGAGGTTAATTAAGTAGTTAGTAACCTTCTATTAAAATTTGGACAGGTTTGGGAGTTCCGGTGACAGTGATCGGCTCGGGAGAGCCTACGACATGCAAATCGAGGCGGCAGTTCGGACGGTCTGTGAGTGGACCTTGTTTTCTAAATTGGTGCATGCATAAATGTTTATTATATGTTTTAAATACTTGTTTGTGATGCCATGAGTGCATTTGGATGTGTGGTTACGTATAAGCACGTATTTCGAGGTTTTGGCATTATATGGTACTTATACGGGTCGGTATTTCTTTATTATTTTAAATAAACTAGATTTGGATTTCAAAAGGATAAACTCGGGTATGAGACCCATTTGGTTTTGTCTCGGGCATATGACGCTATCTACGACCTTCGGGTCTAAATCGTGGTCGCGACGGGTGCTATGTGCACGGCGATCAACGATATGACGCTCGCCTCCGGTTTGGGATGTGTTCCTTCCGGAGAGGTCACGAAGCACGATTCGCGGACGGGCAGCCTGGTGAGGCTCGACTTCAGAGTGCTGACGGTTCAGGATATCGATCGGTGATGAGTGCACTATGATCTTGTGGTGGTCGCGTCGGTTGATACGTTCACTGCGACATACCAGGATTGAGGGCGGATCTGGATGGATGGTTGCACGCATCACTATGATCGGAGTCGTGACTGACCCTTAGATATCGGGCACGGTGCCCAGTTGAGTCATATGTTCGGGCACGAGACCCAGTTGTTTTACACTGATGATTTCGGGTCAGGGACCCTAGATGGATTTCCAAGTTCATGACGGTTTATGGGAACCGGCATGAACTCTGGAAAGGTCATCGTGGTTCATGACGGTTTATGGGAACCGGCATGAACCCTTGTTGGTCATTATGGTACATGACGGTTTATGGGAACCAGCATGAACCCTGGTAATGGATGTTATGGATCATGACGGTTCAGGAGAACCAGGCATGAATGTTTATGTTATGTATACACATATGTTCATCTACCTTCCTTTACATGTTCTATCTCCTCCGGGGAGGGTCGTTGTCCTGGGTGGACCCCGGAGTAGTCACGAAACACCGACTGAGTGGAGTCACCCCCCAGTTGGGTTCCTTAATCTCAGGAAGGCTATGATTACTATTACCTCGGGTAGGGTCAGTGGTCTACGGACATTGATCTTGACTTTGAGAAGACTCGGATTGAGACCTGGGTAGCACGCGCGTATTTTTGGAAACCGTGACAGGATTGGTTGTGTGAATTATATGTATATATGATGTATGCTGTATGAAGTATGCTATATGATATGATATATGATGTGTGTTTACACAGGTTTTGGGCAGTGGCCCGTGTACGTGGTTATACTATGGTTTGGGTTGAGTCCCGTATGGTCGTTTTCGTTATGGTTCTTTCAACCTTGGTTTTGGGCTTAGTTCTCACATATTGTTTATTTCGGATAAATGGTTTTCGAATGCATGCATGCTTTTTAGTGAAGGGTACAAATATCTTCGTATGAAATGTTTTTACAAACTCTTGTTTTGTCCACTCACAGCTTTTAATGTTTTGACTGCCCTTCAGATTGACATCGGATGTGGACTGTAGCAGAGACCGAGATATCACATACCTCCTCCGGATCCTGGCGTACTCTGATAGCCCGGGAGGGCAAAGGTCGGAAATATCCCTTGTCTGACACTTCGTGTCAGACGGGAGTAGGGTCATCCCGCGTTAATCTCAGGGGGATTGGGATGGGTCCTGTCAACCAACAACCGTGAAGAGGAGGAAAAACAATGGTCGTCAATGTCCAAAAAAAAACCCTTGAAAGACAAACCCTAGTAGAGCCTCCTATAGAGGACATTCTTTTCACTTCAACTAGAATAAATAAAATCAATTTAGTATCCCTTTTGAATTTGTTGAGGCTTGCATTTTTAATTCAATTTTGACTTAATAAAAAAAAACCTTCATAAACCTCAATTAATTAAAATAATAATAAAAGGACCCATTTCATTCCTAAATTTTTCTATACAAATATATGTTAAGAATGTAATTGGTGTAAAACTAAGAATGCAATTGATGTCTGCAACTTTGTCCTTAAGCCGTTTATGTAACCCAATTGTTAAAAAAATTAGTCCGTTAAGAAATCTCTAATTCTAGAATCTAGGGTGGCCATATATGTTGGCAACAAAGAGGGAAAAACATATTATAAGAATAATGTTATTTGTACTCTCTAAATCGACCATTTTTGATGATCATGTTGATGTGATAATCAATGAATAATATTATTTTAATAAATAAAATTATTCTATATTTATAATAGACCATTCATTAATTGCTATATTAATATGATTACGAAATATGGTCAATTTAAAAAATGCAAATAGCATTGCTCATATTATAGTTTAACAACGGTTGTTACTGTTCCACGACAACTCCACCATCACTCGAAATGGCGGGTCCATTCTCGGCTTCATCAAACACTTTAGCAATCCTCTCCGTCGGAATCTCTGGCAGATACGCCGCCCCGTAGTAGCGTCTTTAGCAATCCTCTCCGTCGGAATCTCTGGCAGATACGCCGCCCCGTAGTAGCGTCTGTCGGCCGTGTATCCAACGGCCTGATTGTACTTGTCGGACCAGTACGCCACGTAAGGACCAATATCTGAACAACATGGGGAAAGAGCGGGAGCCGATTCAGAGAGCACCAAGCCGACACCGCGTAATGCTCCGCCACCGGTTCGTACTTCTGGTACACCTGCTCCGCCACGGGCTCATATTTAGTATACACGCTCACGGTGAGGTTCCTAGCCGTGTCCACCAATCCGGCTCGCTGAACTTCCGAAGCCACCGCGCGAGCCACCGATAGGGCCTGGCTCGATGCCTGCTTCACGAGAAAGGGCACGTGACGATCCACCTCGCTCAAAGACTCGTCCACCTGCAAATTACGTGATCACGATCGAGAAACGAAAAATTCAATTAACATGCGGCGTATTCAATCTAGGGTTTAATTCTACCTTGCGATCGACGAGTTTTAGAAGTTGGAATGGAAGGTCGTGGAACTTCTCGTAGACCGGTCCGATTACGGTTTTGACGGTGTCTTCTACAGTCTCAACCCCCGGTTTCAGTGGACCGGAGTTTTCCTTCGCGTACTCGTAGAGGCTCGAGAAGCACACCACGCCGTAAATCGCCGCCATCCAAATACTTAAGCCTTTTCTCATTCACTTGCGCCTGCGTTGAAACCCAAAGCCTGATTTTGAAGATCTTCAATAATACCTCTGTTAATAATTGACAAAACAAAAAAAATCAAACGATCAATAATTAAGTAATCGCGGAGCACCTATGTTTGCACGTAAAGTAGAAAGTCGTTTCCGCAACCGCGTTGTGGCCTCTACTGCGGATATTACCTTTTGGTTCCACGAATGCTCCACCAGAGTGAAAAATATGGCGACTTCAATCTTGTTTTGGTGGAAAGAGACCTAAACGCTGAGAGATTGAGCAAGGGAGAAGGAAACACTGAGAACGAATTTCTTAGATAAGAGCGTGATAATTAAGAAAACTATTTTGGGGGAAATAATTTTTACTATTATAACGTCCGAAGTAAAATTATCATTGTCTGGCAATTATTTTTAAGCAGGGGTAAAATTATCAACTGTTTTTCCATAATACCCTTATTTATTAAATTGCATCTCTTTGAAAAAATAAATTAAGTAAGAATATTTTAGTGATGATTGAAAATTTAAGCATTTTAAATAATTGACTTTATATATAGATTAACTTTTATGCTTTAAATAAAGGGTATTGTTGAGATTATGAGAAATTTAACTAAAATGGGGTTAATTACTGTATGTCTTTATATATATATATATATAATAGATAAACTACAAAAAAATTAAAAAAAAAACCAGATATATTGGAGACGACCGACTTACTTGGAGTTAAGTTACATAATTGCAGGTTAACGGCTGAGAGAATTTTTGGTTCATGATATTAGAAGGAAAACTTAACGTTATAATTAAAGAACAAAAAACAAGAAAATATGAAATACATGAAACGCAATTATTTAAAAGTGCATCTTCTTCTTCCTCGAGCAAGAAGCCTCAAACCAGAAACGGCGCACTTTGCTTTTTCGGCCAACGCGGACCTTAACTATGTAACTTGCCGCATTTTACATTGAAGCAACAAAATCCATTGATAACAAGGGATTCAAACACAAAACCAAACTGAATTGCAAGAAATTAAAGACGAATTATTAGTAATGATAACATTCATAGCACTTAATGATCATGAGCTAGCTAGTTGCTAATTAATGGTGCGTCTATTCACTTCTCATGCACTTATTCATCTCGTACATGTTCATTACGATCATGTATAATTGGTTGAGCCTCACTGTTCTGCAGAATCTGCACAACTCGATAACATATATAGATCGGGGCGGGTCGGCAGAAAAGTTTTGAGCAGAGCAATTCTATACTGAGTTTGATACCTCGGAGTTTCCTCAGCCCAGAAATAGAGGATATCTCCTTTTCTGATATTTCTTTTCCTCACAAAAGCTCTCCATGTTCTCATCTGGAAAACTGGTTTTACAGGGCCACGACGCCTCCCCGATAAATAGAAGACGAAGACGGTACCTGTGTCGTCTACGACTCCAATTGGGATATCATGCTCCCGATCAACATCCGGAAGGATGCTCCTCATGTTCGGCGTCAAGTGAAGTCTCCCACTCACATCAGACTGACTCAACTCTTTTTCACAACGCGCCATGTCTGCTGTTTTGGTTTCCAATAAACTATCGATACTCAAATGCAGCATACTTGTTCTAACTCTCTGTAAATGTATATATAGGTGGGAAAACTTTACTGACAAAGTTGAAATGATATACATTCGCGATAATTATTTACGACTTTTTAATTTTGTCGCTTTTTTCCAAAAGGGTGTGGTGGGGGGTGGTGATAGAGATCCGTGTCTCCATGCCCTGATCAGCATTCAGCATTCGGGGCATAATTATTCCCTGGCCATCGATGGTAATAGGTCATGTCGTGTCTGGTTCGTATCGTGTCATAAATTCTGTTTTATCTATTTATGCTCAATTCGAATCCGACCCGTTTAATAATCGTGTCAAGAATGTCCAACTTGAATCCGACCTGTTAATGACCCGTGTAACCCGTTTAACCCATTTAATAAACAGGTCATACTCAAAACTCAATTAACCAATAACCCGTTTGACCCGTTTAACCTATTTAACATGTTTAACATATTTAAATTATAAAATTTAATAGATATTTAGGTAGATAAATGGGTAGATATATGGGTTAGTAATAACACGTTTATTAAATTGGTCAATATATAAGTCAATATACGGGTTAACCTGTTAACCCGAAACCTACGCATTTATTAAACAGGTTAACAAGTCATTATACGGGTTAACAGGTTAACCTGAAACCCACCCGTTTAATAAACGGATCATAACGGGTTGACCCGAAAATGACCCAAAATTTTAATCGTGCGGGTTGACCTGGATAAATTTCGTGCGGGTTTCGAGTCGTGTATCGAGTCGTGTGAAAAATTACCACCCTTACCCCTGACCACCAACATCCGACTTATACTATAGTCAACAGTATTTATGGGTATTGTTAAAAGGGATAAAAATTCGATGGGTAAAAATTTATCCATTATTTAATGGCTGGGGTAAAAATTTATCCATGGCTATTGAGGATATTTAATACCCATTAAATTCAAAGTATATTCTTTATTTATTCTTCAAATTGTCTATAAATTTTTAACACTCTTTTTTCTCTTTACTATTTTTTTTCTTTCTATTATTATTATTATTATTATTATTATTATTTGGTATTAATATTTAAAATTTTTTTATTTCAATTAAATATAAGTTATTTCATCTTTTATCAAAAAAAATTAAACACAAAAATGTTACGAATTTATATTAACATCAAAATTTTGTTAACAACTTAAATCATTCATTTTAAATGATTTAACAAAAATCAACATAAACTGTATAAAACTTTCAAGATTTCACAACCATGAAATAATTTAAAGGAAGTTTTATAAATTCTTAAAAATTGTTTATAATGAAATTTTTAACGAGTTTTGTTTTCAAGTTTTGAATTCCATTTCGACATTTTCTACTCATTCTTCATTTAATTGGAAAGTTTTCGGAGTCAAATTCTCAAATAACTTCTTCACTAGCCTTGGTCAACTCGACAAATAACTTCTTTACTAATTCTCACTTTAAATTTCAAGACGGGTTGTAATAGAAACTCCAATAGAAATTGAGAGGATTTGAAAAAAAAAAATGAAAAGCGAAAAAAAAATAGCAAATGAAATTGAATGGAAAAAATATTAGAAGTTAAAAATAAAAAGTTGAAGACAAATGAAAATAAAAAAATAAAAAGTAAAAAGTAAAAGAAAAATGAAAAGCAAAATAAATTGAAAGGGATAAAAATTAGAAGTTAAAACAAAATGAAACACAAGGAAAAAAAATTAAAAGGAGAAAATAAATGTAAAATGTCATGGGTACCCGTACCCAATTGGTAGAGTTTGGGTAAATCCTCAAAAATTGAGGATGGGTTTGAATGCGTATAAAACTTATTTGTACCCATGTAGGGTAAGGATTTACCCACACCCTTAAAGAAACCCATTTGGCCATCCCTACTTTCATGTCATACCCAAAATTTCCTTTCCATTCGGTTCCATATAGGTTGCAAACTTGTACCAACCTAGTGAATGACATATATGTATATCATATATATACATATATGTATATAGATAGGCCCATATATATACATCTATCAATCAATTCAGTTCACAAAAAAGTAATTAAATTATACATGTACTAAAACTGAAGCAGTTTGTTACTATTTATGGAGTAGTATACTGACCATTATGCCCTTCTTTTTTTTAATCTAGTTGTTGTGAATAGTTGTTTGATGTTTTTGCCCTTAATAGACAGATGGCTTAATTTTTTGGTAGTCATCCTCGAACTTTCCTATGGATCTGGTTTTTTCCTCTTTGTTCACAAACCCTCCATAGTCTTCATCCATCTTCTCCATCGGGCTTCGTTTTTCTTTTCTCTGACTCACTTAGCATCTCATTGCTTATCATCGATCGTCAATTTTTTTATGCCTTTTTTTTCGTAGCTTCAAGGTTTCAATTATCGTTTTCGTCTTCATTAAATGAATGTTAAATTTGATTCCTATAAATGGATTTGGGCTGAGATCCCACATATGGTTATTATGTTCTAGATTCCTATAAATGGATTTGGGCTGTGATCCCGCATATGTTTACTATGTTATGGTTTTCTGTAAATGGTTTGGCCAGGAGCCTGTATGATTATGGTTGTTTAAACATATGTGATTGGATAAATGGTTTTACTATGCATGCATGCTTTTTAGTGAAGAGTATAAAGGTCTTTATAAAATGTGTTTACGAAACTTATTACTTTTTGTCCACTCATAGTCTTTCTATTTTCAATACCCTTCAGGTTGGATACGGTGCGGACTGTAGCAGAGACCGAGATATCACATACCTCCTTCGGATCCTGGCGTACTCTAGAAGCCTTCGGGCTAAAGGTTTGAATTATCCTTGGTCCGTGTCAGACGGGAGGAGGGGCGTCCCGCATTAATCCCGGGAGGATTGGGACGGGTCCTGTCATCGATGCCGCCTCGATACATGTGTAATACGCCGTTCCCGGATAGTCTACTATCACTGGACTTCTTGAACCTATCCACATCACATTCTAAGGTCACTAACTACTTCATAAAGCTTATACTAAAACCCCGTAATTTTCTCGAATTTTTTAACTATTTTAAAACTAGGCTTTAAACCTTCGGACATTCCGAATCCTATCGAAACGATGTCCGATCGACTCGAAACTAGTCCCAAAATGTTCGTTACATCGATTACATTAAAAGTCGTGTTGAAAATTTCCCCAAATACTGTGCCAGGCACCTCCCAAAGGGGCTGTCAAATCGGGTTCGAACTGGTCCGGTCCAGCCGAACCGGCGAGGGCGGTTCGACGCCATTTCCAGTCCTTTTTTAATCCAATTTTTTCCATTAGCTTCGTCCAACCCTCTACACTAGATCTATGTCGTCAAAACATGAAATTTAAGTCCAGAAGTTACCTCCCAAATCAAGGTACGATCGAACAAACTTCCACCGTCCAATGTCTATGTTTCCGGCCACCGTGGTTCTCCACTCCAAGGTCAATATCTTCACATCAACCTTTAGAAGCGTACCTAAGCAACCAATTCGATCAATACCACATAAACTGAGTTTGCCATATTTGAAGGAAAACAGGACATTTTGGCGGGAAACCACCTTACCTTCCGTCTCAGGCCTAGAACCAGAGTCGATCAACTCTTTGTAACCTCTAGATCATCACCCTATCACCCAATTCTATGATTAACGTCTAAAGCACATTCGACCATATCTGAGTCAAAACAGGGACATCACGGTTTCTTACCTCCACACGCCGTCATGGACACCACCATCGACGTCGTCTCATCCTCCTCTCTCACTTCCATTCACATGTCACGGTTTAGGGTTCGAGGGAAATGGGTTCACGATCACACATTCACAAACCCTATGTTTTTCTCTCTATTTTTCTTCCCAAACATTTGCCCGATTTTCCCTTTGTTTAAAACAATATTTTGAGGCTGCTGATAGACCTTCCACAGCCTTCCAGCAAGGGACAAGTATCCCACATCTATTAAGCACGAACCCCAATGCACTAGGTGTCACAATCCTTGACAGGACCATCCCCTGAGGAACATTGATAATCGTGCCCGGTCCTGCTCCCGTCTGACAAGTCAACTGAAGTTCCCAAATTACCCTCAGCACTTGCCAAACAAGGGATAACCGCACACGTGCCCACTCATGCCTCCACCTCTCGAATAGCCTCGATTATCGCGCCACGACCTGCAGGGTCAATAAAAACACAAAAGGTGTGAGTGGACAAAAATAACTCAGTTATAAAACATGTTACAGAAAAGACATTTCTACCCTCCACGTAAAACAAATGCATGCATTCAAAAATCATTTCACAACCCATTTCATTTCCAATATAAGAAAACCGTGTATGAAAATCAAAATCATTTTCCTTTTCTCAACCCGCGGGCCTTAGCTCGAAACCATAAATACAAGGTCTCAGTCCAAAATCATGAATCAAAATATGAACCGAGCCATTGCCCAACACATCCGAAAACATTGGAAATCAACAGTAAATCACAAGTCAATCAATCTGTTGGATCTCAAGTGCACCCGAGTCTTTAAATTCAAAACCATGCGCATAATCAGGCATTCTCGGGATATCAACAAGTCTTTAAACTCAAAACACAATCAATAGGCCTCGCGGGATATCACAATAACCGAGTCTTTAAACTCAAAACATATCAATCAAGGGCCCTCCCCCGTCATCAACATGATCCAGCAATAGTACCGGGTCTTTAAACTCAAAACCATGTGTAATTTATAACAAATCCAGAATCCATCGTAAGCCACATTCCAAAACCAAATCTGAAATCACATTAACTCATGTCCGAATTTCACGTTCAAATCCCAAATCATATCCACCATCCATTTCCAAATCCGAATTCGGAACCATTATTCCGTAAACTAGCATCCGAAATAACCATTTCGAACCCAAATCTGGAAATCTACTTTCAAGTTTCCGAAACTCGAAATCTCGTTAATCAAAACCACTGTCATGAACTGGGCATCAAGCCCGAAATCACCTTTTCCAAAATCCGTTTTAAATCTTTGAAATCAAATCATTTTTAAAATTCCAAATTCAAATCATCAAAACCATGGTCAAATCACAACATACTCGAAATCTCGTGAAACGTGCAAATCCATAATAATATCGAAATACGTGTCAAAACCGTAAATCATACTCACAATCATAATCAAAATATCATCAAAACATGATACGCACAAATCATATAATATTATCCACCAAACCATCATCAAAGCATACGAGAAACCATAGTCTCGAAATATGTGCAATTACGTATTGCATATCGAAATACGTAAAAATATCGAAATCGTAATTACCATAAGCATAAGCATAGATATCATAAATATAATGACAGGACCCGTCCCAATCCCCCCGGGATTAACTCGGGACGACCCTGCTCCCGTCCGACACGGAGTGTCAAACAAGGGATAATTCCATCCTTAGCCCTCTCGGGCCATCAGAGAATGCCAGGATCCGGATGAGGTATGTGATATCTCGGTCTCTGCTACAGTCCACATCCGCTGTCAACTTGAAGGGTATTAAAAACAGAAAGACCGTGAGTGGACAAAAAGTAATAAGTTTCGTAAAACATATTCATAAAAGACCTTTATACCCTTCACTAAAAAAATGCATGCATAGTAAAACTATTTACAGAAAACCATAACATAGTAAACATATGTGGGATCTCAACCCAAATCCATTATCATCATAAAACACAATTTCCCAAACCAATTGAAATCATGTTTATCCATTATATTTCATATTCAAGAACCTGTCACGGTATATAGAGCTACGCGCGTGCTAACTGGGGTCTCAAACCCAAGTCTCTCCAGAGTCCACCCAGGTCAATGTCCGTAGATCAATGACCCTCCCTGGAGGTAACGAATCATGCCCATCCTGAGAGTAAGGAACCCAACTGGGGGGCGACTCCACTCAGTCAATGCTCCGTAACTACTCTAGGGTCCACCCAGGCCAACGACCCTCCCCGGAGGAGACAATCATATATAAAGGATGGCATATGAAAAACATTTTGAAATCATTCCTTTAAACCTTTCAAGGATTCATGCCCGGCCCCCATAAGCCGTCATGAACCATAAAACCTTTCAAGGGTTCATGCTGGTTCCCATAAACCGTCATGAACCATAAAACCTTTCAAGGGTTCATGCCGGTTCCCATAAACCGTCATGACCCGTAAAAACCATTGTAACACACATCTGGGCCCTAGGCCCGAATCCACATACAAACTGGACCTCTGGTCCGAATCATAAACCAACTGGGCCTCATGCCCGGTTTCGTAAATCAAATGGATATCATGCCCAATTCCATATTTCCCAAATTTGAAATCAATTTAAGAACCAATTGGGCCTCCGACCCAAGAACGTAACAAAAAAGGATATCGAGTCCGAGGGTTTCTAAAACAAAGGGGTCTCAAACCTGAGTTTACCTTTACAAATCCAAAACCATTTCATGAAATCATATCCAAAACCATAAGTACGGAAAATCAGTATAAAATCGGAAAACCTCGATTTACGTGCAAACACGTAAATCGCCTCGTAATGTGTGAAACCATATAATTCACAACCATCAAATTCAACATCATAGAATCACATTCATAATCCATATAAAATATTTATGCATGCATCACAGTTTAGAAATCCAGGTCCACTCACAGACCGTCTGAAGCCACGCCTCGATACGCGTGCCATAAGCGTCTCCCGGGTCAATCGTCACCACGGGGACTCCCAAACCTATCCAAATTCATTTAGAGGGTTACTAATAGCCTCATTAACCTTTCATTGAAGTCCCATAATTTTTCCGATTTTCTACTATTTTTAAAACCGACCCTAAACCTTCGGACACCCCGAAACCTATCGAAACGATGTCCGATTGACACGAAACCAGTCCCAAAATGTTCGTTACATCGAATAAATGATTTCGTGTGTTGAACACTTTCCCAAAATACGAGGCACGCGTCCCCACGCGCCATAGGTAGTCACCTGCGCGTGAGATCAAGCGCCGCACTATAGCGGTGTCTTCAACCCGCAGTGAACTGGGTTCCTGCAACCTGAATCGGTATGGACCGATGTGACCGGTCCGGCGGTTTTCCTCCTCCATTTTGGTTCGATTCAACTCCTAATCAATCCTATAATTTTTCTTACATCCCTATGAATCTAATCATGTGAAGAAAACTAAGCAAAAGCCCCTAAATATATCCATTCAAGCACCCCTCACGGTCTCCATTTTTCCGATTAGCCTCCACGGGGTCTCAGCCCTTCCCGGCGTCCAAGGCTCCCCTACACACTCCTAGGGACCTAACAATCACCATCCAATCCCCAGATATCATCCTTAATGTAACAACCCGTCCCGAATTAGCGGGATTAATTAAGAATTAATGATGGATTAGCAAGGTTAATCGGGGATTAGACGAGGATTATCGGACATTCAGTGCAAAATGACGATTTTGCCCCTGAAATGGACAAAACATTGACTTTTTGTTCGGACGGCTAAATGGACTTTGACCGATGACCGTGTCGTAGTTCGGGACGTCACGAGTTCATAGACAGGTGGTATGCTCAATTACGACATCCGTGGAAAACGTTATGGCGTTCGGAAGATCAGGGGTATTTTGGTAATTTTGGCAAAAAGGAGCCAACGGTTGACTTTTGACCTAAGAGGTCTGATGACCGAGGGCCAAGCACCGTTACATATATCACGACGATACAAATCCGTAGACAGGCGGCACGTCGAATTCAGACGTTCGACGGCGAAGTTACGGTTCACGGAAGTTCGAACGTACTATTGCACATTTTTCGAGACGGGAGCTTATTTGGACTTTAGTGAGCCCCGTGCATCCATTTCCCATTTTTCCCATCCAAAACCCGATCACCATTTCTCAACCAAAAACCCAAACCCTTGACCTGTGAGCTTAACTGAGAGAACAGAGAGATGAAGAGGACCGGCTGGACGTTGTGGTTGGCCCAAGCAGCACCGCCGTGCAAGGCGGAGGAGCAAAACCCGTGCAGATATCGGTTTAACCATTTTCAATTCCATTTCGATTTCGTTTGTTATGGGAGCTTTTGGACCTTTGGTTTGAGTTAATAAGGTTGCTAGGGAGTTTTAAGGAAGGTTTTGGGAGTGGTGAGACGTCGAGAAGCCCTGGGGTGAGTTTTGGATATTTGAACCGTGAGAACCAAAATCGAACCAGTCGGATTTAGGGTGTTTTAGGGGTTCTAATCAATTAGGTTAGGATCCGAGGATTAAATAATGAAGATTAGGATCGATTAGAGGAAGAAACGGTGAAGATTGGACCGGTTATGGACCTGGACCAGTCACGCCGGTCCATGTTGCAGGAAAAGACCGAATCGGCCGGCCGGACCAGTCGGCTGAAGGTTGAAGACGGGCACTGTAGCAGGCGCATGAGGCCCACACGCAACCACTTCAGGCGGCGCGTGCGGGCACGTGGAGGAGAATTTGGGGAAGGTTCCAACATGTCAAATCATCTATTCGATGTAACGAACTTTTTGGGACTGGTTTCGAGGGGTTTATTAACTAGTTAGTAACCCTCTAAAGTGATTTGGACAGGTTTGGGAATCCCGGAGACGACGGTTGACCCGGAAAGGCGTACGACGAGCATATCGAGGCAACAGCGCGGACGGTCTGTGAGTGGACTTTATTTCTGAAATCGATGCATGCATAAATGTTTTATATATGTTTTAATATGTGTTTTGGGATGCCTTGAGTGTATTTTGGTGTGTGTTTCAGTATGGGCACATACTTTGAGGGTTTCGGGTTTTATACGTGCTTATACGCGCTTATGCTTTCGGTTTTCATGAAATGGTTTTGAAAAGGTAAAATCAGGCATGAGACCCAATTGGATTTAGTTTTGACTCGGGCATGAGACCCTATGGACGACCCGTAGGTCGAAGTCGTAGTCGTGACGGGTGCTATGTGCACGGCGACGGACGACGTGACGCTTGCTTCTGGATTGGGATGCGTTCCTTCCGGAAAGGTCACGATGCACGTCCCGTTGTTGAGCATCCACTAGAGGCTCTACTTTGGAGTTCTGACGGTTTATAGGATCGATTGGCGACGTGTGCACCATGGCCTCGAGGTGGTCGCGGCAGTGATGTGTTCACGGTGACATACCAGGATTGAGAGCAGTTCTGGATTGATGGTTGCACACATCGCTATGATCGGGATCGTGACTGACCCTGAGATATCTGGCTCGATGCCCAGTTGATTTACGAGTTCGGGTGCGATACCCAGTTATTATGAAATCGGGTGTGAGTCCCGTTTTTATGTTATCGGGTGTGAGTCCCGCTTTTATGTTATCAGGTGTGAGTCCCGCTTTTATGGTTTTGTATATACTGGTATGTATATACCCTCCTGATGAGATGATTGATTGGTCTTCTCTAGACGTCGACCTGCAGAGCCATGATCCACAGACCAGAGTGGGTATCCCGATAGGGATCCCGTTCTAGGAGTGGTGGTAACTTGTTATGTTGTGGTCCCGGACCAGATTTCGGAGTGATGATCGGACTAGATCCAGAGAGAGAGCTCGGACTAGATCCAGAGATTGAGCCTCCCAGATGGAGAATTCCTGGGAGAAGACTCGGAGTGAGACCCCGAGTAGTGTGAACACTAGTATAGAGATGACATCGTGACTATATCGGGGATGTGTTCCCCTAGTTAGCATCTTCTTCGGAAGTGCCTAGGATGGGTTATATATGTATATGTGGAAAAGTTTTCACTGAGATGGCGTTAGGCAGAGAACCTCGCGTATTGTTTTTGGGCTGAGACCCATATGAGATGGTTTTGGGACGAGTTCCCACGTGCTTTGGTTTAGGCAGAGGTCCCAGGTATTTGATTGACGGATTTCGGGCTAAGGCCCAGATGGTTTGATGGTTCCTGACGGTTTATGGGAACCGGGCATGAACCCTAGAAATGGTCTTCGAATGCATGCATATGTTTTTAATGAAGGGCATAAAGGTCTTTTATGAAATTTTTTTATAAAATATTTGTTTTGTCCACTCACAACTTTTGTGTTTTGAATGCCCTTCAGGTTGATCGCGGATACGGCTGTAGTAGAGACGAGACATCGCGTTCCTCCTTCGGATCTTGGCGTACTCTGATAGCCCCGGTTGGGCAAAAGACGGAAATATCCATGGTCTGACACTTCGTGTCAGACGGGAGCAGGCACGTCCCATGCTAATCCCGAGGGATTTGAGACGGGTCCTGTCAACTTGGTATCAGAGCAGAGTGTACGCACAGTTCGAGGATGTGATGTATCTCCAATCATAACAGCCCATCATCAACCTGATAGTTAGGGTACTAGAACGTGGTTTCGTTAGAACTGATACTAGTCTGTGTACGTTTGTGACGCGATGCGATCGTGTGAGGTCAGTTTGACCATGGAAGTAGTGGTGGTCAGAGGTCAGGTTCGCCCAATATACGATGACCCTGTACGACTACAGTCACGACGGTTAGGAATAGGAACGTGTGATTCTATTTGGCATGTGAGGCCATGGTTCGGTGTGTCGAATCCTGGAGGGATGTCGACTGGTAAGAGATGCCGGATTAGTTGTGGTGTGACGTGATAGGTTACGATTGCGACGTCTAGTCGTTTTGCAGTGTTAGGCACGAAGTATGGCCAAGTTCTTGTGGAGGCCAGCGGCTGAGATTCGTAAGGTTACGAGAGGACGAGGTCCTTAGGTTGTGGTTACTAGTTGTTGGGATACCAGTATCGGAGTACGACGATCCTTCGGAGTCGAGGACGAGGGATCACTCGAGATGGACGTGCTGCAGGGACCAGCCGAGTTGGGGTAACCCCAATTGGCAATTAATTGGACTAGTGACCCGGAGAGCGATGCTTGTAGATCGATTTCCGAGGTGGAACGATCGATGGATGATTTGTGTTAAGCGATTAATACCGACGGTGATTTTACCGCGTAGTTTTGGTGTCTCGATAGCAGAGTACTTCTGCGATCGGTCTGCACGAGGTTGTGGCAGACGCCGCTATCAATGGACGTAATCGAGTCATATCGAGTTGGATAGACTCAGGTTGTCATGACGAGGATACGAGGGTGCGTGGGTGACGCACATTACGAGCAGTGGTTTGGGGAGTTGGCTCGGTCACGACCGAGTACGATAACAGAGAGAAGTGGTGACTGCTCAGTTTGAGTAGAGTCATAGGATTGGTTGATTCGCACTCTGTGTGGCGGTGATGCGGTGACGTTAACGAGATGAGACGTTGAGCCACGAGCTGAGGGTAGCTCAGTCGTGATGTGCTCTTGGTAAAGTTCTACCACTACGCGACGAGAAGGATTCGTTAGATAATATAGATTTGTCTAGGAAATTGGTGATGGTTGGTTGGCTACGGTTGACCATACCTCCTGAGTGTCGGGTACGCAGTTTGAGGAGAATTTGATAGTGAGAAATAGAATGGGTCATGACAATAGTTATCGACAGTTGTCGTTGGTCGGAAAGAATGGACAACGTAAGGTTTGTCGTGAGAATTAGTGACTAGTGGTTTGGGCAGAACACAGAGTGTTGTCAGCAGATCACAGCAGGAGCCTGTTGTGATCTTGTAGTCTGGTGGCACATCGGATTAGGATGAATTGACATCCTTTTGGATGTGCATAAACGGGCATAAATGGATAGGCGAATTGGATTGTTTGCGGACATGCGGATGATGTCTGTGTAAGTAGATGTGACCGAGTTAGTAGTCGTGCGAGTTCAGTGGGCACTGAGCGGGACGAAGAGGATCCCGAGTGGCTCAGTGCGAGGTATACCCAATACTTGGTTTGGAAAGGTATGGGCTGTACCTGGCTTCAGGGTACATGTACCGAGATTGTTATGGACGGACGGTACGAGTGTTAGGTGCTGGATTTGGATCCCATAAAGATTGGGAGGTGCGAATTAGGTTACTGATATGAACGGCAAGGGGAGAAGCCGGAAGGAATCACTGGAGGTGTTTAGTCGTGAAGGGAATGATTAACCATTACAGAAATTATCAGAGTTTACTCTTAGTCGAGAAGAAGGACTTCTAGCTCAGGAACATAACTGTTGGAAAAGTTAGGTGTGCTTCCAACATGGTTGCAACTACTCTCGACTTAGAGACCGGTGAAGGAGACTTTTCATTTTCTGCTCTTTAGCAGACCGTGTTGGTTGTTGGAGGATGACTTGGATGAACCAAGACGTTTGCTGGTTCTTGGGTTTATTGGATTTTTCGTTTTCAAGTGATAAATTGGATGAAAGGTTGAATCTTTAGGCCATTTTTGGCCAAACATCCAGGTTGTGGGACAATCTGATTGAGTTGAGGAGAAGAGAGTGTTTGGTGTTGCATGACGTTGATGTATGCAGCATGTATTCTTATCCATATCTGACTTGGATGACTTAGATGTCATCATCTTCAACTTTCCTCAAGTGGATTGTTGAGGAAGGAAAACGACGATGATGTCAAATTGGATTGACTTGGAGATCAGATGATTCTTGGTGTCACGTCCAATGATGTGACCAGTGAGTACCTAAGACGAGACAGATTGAGTAACGGGAGGATGATCAAGATGACGGAAGTGATTGTGAAGACCATGAGGTGGTTAGACCGAGGTCAGGTCGTCATTGGAATGAATTGCCTTACTGATTATGCTGAGCTAGGAGCAGAGGAGAACTTTTAAGGATCCCTTAGCATAGTTGGTGAGATGACAGAGTTTGAAAGTGGGAATAAAGGTAAGATGAGGACGATACGTAGGTATCTTTCAAGAAGAGATGAATAGCCGATGCCTCGAGATAGAATTGAGAATAGAGATTGTGTTGGATTGAGGATGGCTCGTGACGTACGATTTAACATCAGACCGATGAGTGCTATGATCGGATGTGATCCGACATAGTGGTATATTGATTAGACATCGTATGATGTGTGCTTGAGTAGAGTTGACAGAAAGGGTTCGGATAGTTGATGAGCCGAGAGCTCAGGGCCGTGTGGGCCAGTGGAACCCTAGTGTTCGTGTTTTCTGCTGAGACAAGTATTCGATTGGAGTTCTGTTTACACCCGAATGGGTGAGACGTCCATTGTTTGTCGACAGGTTGAGTAGTACGATGGTTGGGACTCGAGGTGAGTCTAGATGGCAGCGGAGATCGCTGAGTGATGTGATATACAATACAGTACGAGGACTCGAGAGCGAGTCGAGATCAGAATGTGCAACAGGAGCACAGTGGAGCCGAGCGCTACTGGTTAGACACGAGTACGCTAGTGAACTCAATGACAGTGACGGAGGTTGAGTATCGCTCCTTGGGAGCAATGAAGATAGTTGTCAGATCGGATGCTGATTAGGACATCAGTTCCAATTTTCAGATAAGAAGAACCATCAGACTGAAAAGTCCACTTGATGGTAACTGGTAGATTGGAACGTGTCAGCAAGTTATACTACAAGGATATGAAATCAACTTAGTATAACTGATCTGTTAGAGTGGCTTAGTGAGAGTGGAGATGGAGCTTGGGAGCTTTGGTGACAGTGCGTACCGATGAGTACGGCGTAGTGACGGACGTGTACTTGTACACGAGAGTGGCCGTGTGCTGGAACACGATGGAATTTCCACAGTTGGGCGTGGAAATCGGGTCCATTTGAATTTCGAGGACGAAATTCTTTAAGTGGGGAAGTTTGTAACGACCCGTCCCGAATTAGCGGGATTTATTAAGAATTAATGGCGGATTAGCAAGGCTAATCGGGGATTAGACGAGGATTATCAGACGTTCAGTGCAAAATGACGATTTTGCCCCTAGAATGGGTAAAACATTGACTTTTTGTTCGGACGGCCAAATGGACTTTGACCGATGACCGTGACATATTTCGAGATGTCACGAGTTCATAGACAGGTGGCACGCCCAATTCCGACATCCGTGGAAAAAGTTATGACGTTCGGAAGATCAGGGGCGTTTGGTAATTTTGGTAAAAATGAGCCAACAGTTGACTTTTGACCTAAGAGGTCTGATGACCGAGGGCCGAGCACCGTTACGTAGATCACGACGATACAAATCCGTAGACAAGCGGTACGTCGAATTCGGACGTTCGACGACGAAGTTACGGTTCACAGAAGTTCGAACGTACTATTGCACGTTTTTCGAGACGGGAGCTAGTTTGGACTTTAGTGGGCCCCAGTTTTTCTCAGAACCAATGGATGAATGACAGGTGGCATTCATCCATTCACCGTCATTTTTCTCTCATGCACATCCACCCCCCACCCCCGTGCATCCATTTTCCATTTTTCCCATCCAAAACCCGATCACCATTTCTCACCCAAAAACCCAAACCCTTGACCTGTCAACTTAACTGAGAGGACAGAGAGATGAAGAGGACCGGCTGGACGTGGTGGCTGGCCCAGGCGGCATCGCCGTGCACGACGGAGGAGAAAAACCCGTGCAGGTATCGGTTTAACCAATTTCAATTCCATTTCGATTTCAATTGTTATGGGAGGTTTTGGACGTTTGGTTTGAGTTAATAAGGTTGCTATTGAGTTTTTAGGAAGGTTTTGGGAGTGGTGAGACGTCGAGAAGCCTTGGGGTGAGTTTGGATATTTGAACCGTGAGAACCAAAATCGAACCGGTCGGATTTAGGGTGTTTAAGGGGTTCTAATCGATTAGGTTAGGATCCTAGGATTAAATAATGAAGATTAGGATCGATTAGAGGAAGAAACGGTGAAGATTTGACCGGTTATGGACCTGGACCGGTCACGCCAGTCCAAGTTGTAGGAAAAGACTGAACCGGCCGGCCGGACCGGTCGGCTGAAGGTTGAAGACGGGCACTGTAGTAGGCGCATGAGGCCCACAAGCAACCACTTCAGGCGGCGCGTGCGGGCACGTGGAGGAGAATTTGGGGAAGGTTCCAACATGTCAAATCATCTATTCGATGTAACAAACTTTTTGGGACTGGTTTCGAGGGGTTTATTAACTAGTTAGTAACCCTCTAAAGTGATTTGGACAGGTTTGGGAATCCCGGAGATGACGGTTGACCCGGAAAGGCGTACGACGAGCATATCGAGGCAACAACGCGGACGATCTGTGAGTGGACTTTATTTCTGAAATCGATGCATACATAAATGTTTTATATATGTTTTAATATGTGTTTTGGGATGCCTTGAGTGCATGTTGGTGTGTGTTTCCGTATGGGCACGTACTTCGAGGGTTTCAGGTTTTATACATGCTTATGCGCGCTTATGCTTTCGGTTTTCATCAAATGGTTCTGAAAAGGTAAAATCGGGCATGAGAACTAATTGGATTTAGTTTTGACTCGGGCATGAGACCTTATTGACGACACGTAGGTCGGAGTCGTAGTCATGATGGGTGTTATGTGCACGACGACGGACGACGTGACGCTCGCCTCCAAATTGAGATGCGTTCCTTCCGGAGAGGTCACGATGCACATCCTATTGTTGAGCAGCCAATGGAGGCTCGACTTCGGAGTGTTGACGGTTTAGAGGATCGATCGGCGACGTGTGCACCATGGTCTCGAGATTGTCGCGGCAGTGATGTGTTCCCGGCGACATACCAGGATTGAGAGCGGTTCTGGATTGATGGTTGCACGCATACCTATGATCGGGATCGTGACTGACCCAGAGATATCGGGCTCGATGCCCAGTTGATTTACGAGTTCGGGTGCGATACCTAGTTATTATGAAATCAGGCCAGAGGCCCTATTGAGACCTATGTTCGGGCTGGAGGCCCATTTGCTTTGTGTATACTGGTATGTATATACCCTCCTGATGAGATTATTGATTGGTCTCCTCCAAACGTCGACCTGGATAGTCACGATCCACATACCAGAGTGGGTATCCCGATAGGGATCCCGTTCCAGGAGTGGTGGTTACTTGTTATGTTGTGGTCCCGGACCAGATTCCGGAGTGATGATCGGACTAGATCCAGAGAGAGAGAGCTCGGACTAGATCCCGAGATTGAGCCTCCCAGATGGAGAATTCCTGGGAGAAGACTCGGAGTGAGACCCCGAGTAGTGTGCACACTAGTATAGAGATGACATCGTGACTATATCGGGGATGTGTTCGCTAGGGGCTGTGTGCCCCGAGTTGGCATCTTCTCCGGAAGTGCCTAGGATGGGTTATATATGTATATATGCATAAATGTATATGTGGACAGGTTTTCACTGAGATGGCGTTGGGCTGAGACCCTCGCGTATTGGTTTTGGGCTGAGACCCATATGAGATGGTTTTGGGACGAGTTCCCACGTGTTTTGGTTTGGGCAGAGGTCCCAGGTATTTGATTGACGAATTTCGGGCTAAGGCCCAAATGGGTTGATGGTTCATGACGGTTTATGGGAACCGGGCATGAACCCTAGAAATGGTTTTCGAATGCATGCATATGTTTTTAATGAAGGGCATAAAGGTCTTTTATGAAATGTTTTATAAAATATTTGTTTTGTCCACTCACAGCTTTTGTGTTTTGAATGCCCTTCAGGTTGATCGTGGATGCGACTGTAGCAGAGACGAGACATCGCGTTCCTCCTTCGGATCCTGGCGTACTCTGATAGCCCCTGTTGGGCAAAAGATGGAAATATCCCTAGTCTGACACTTCGTGTCAGACGGGAGCAGGCACGTCCCACGCTAATTCCGAGGGATTTGGGATGGGTTTTGTCACCTAATACCTAAAACCCGAAATGAAATTTTGAATGGAAGACTTACCCGCTCGAGTTTGTCTCCTCCACGCTGCCGTCCATGGCGATTCTGGCGGTTCTGGCCGTCCAGCAACTGTCGTCCATGGTTTTGGGTTCAATGGGAATGAGATCGGGTTTTTTTAGGGAGAAATGACTGAATGATCGATGCACTGGGGAGATGCATGAATATGTGTGGGCTTGGCAATGGATGGGTGACAAGTTTCACTCATCCATTGGGCCTCCATAGAATAACTGGGCCACACTAAATTCCAAAAGTCACTTATCTCGTAATTCGTGCAATAGTACCTTCGTACTTCCGTGAACCGTAACTTCGCCGTCGTAAGTTCGAATTCGACTGCCGCCTGTCTACGGATTTGTATCCTCCCTATCTACGTAACGGTCTTCGGCCATCGGACCTCCCGGTCAAAAATTCAACATTTGGCCCCTTTTAACTAAAATTACCAAAATGCCCCTTAACTTCCGAACGTCACAACTTCTTCCCCGAATGTCGGAATTGAATGTGCCACCTGTCTATGAACTCGTGACGTCACGAACTACGTCACGGTCATTGGTCAAAGTCCATTTGACCGCCCGAATGAAAAGTGAACATTTTGCCCACGCCTAGGGGCAAAACGGTCATTTCGCATCGTTCGTCCGATTTCGCCCAAGTAATCACAGATTAACCTCACTAATCGTGATTAGTTACTAATCTAATCTAGGAATTTGGGATGGGTCATTACATATAAAGCATAAAAAATAATTATGCATGCATTGAAATTTAGAAAACAAACTCCACTCACACACCGTCCAAATGGTCCGCTTCCAAGCTGCACGTTTTTCCGTAAATCATAATTCCTGTCCAAAATCAATATCGAGGGTCACTAACACTCCAATATACTTCATATAAATTTCCCCAATTTTTCTGGGATTTAAATACGTATTTTAAACGTATACGAAAACTTCAGATACATTGAACACTATTGAAACGATATTCGATTTTCTCGAAACTAGTGCCAAAATGTTTGTTACATTAAAAGGATAAAATCACATGTTGACCTTGACCGGATATATTGCCTCACGCGCCCTCACGCGCCGCCCAAAGGGGCTGCGCGTGAAAGTTACGCGCCCTGTACAGTGTTGTCTTCTACACCCGACTCTCTGCTAAACGGGTCACGAACCAGCGACATGACCCGAGTTTTTCTCCTTCAATTCAACCTCAATTCTTGTAATTCTTCCACTGAATTTCATCTATTTTATCTCAATTTAAGTTCTCTATTAGTAATTACATGAATCGGTCCCTTAATCCATAAATTCCCCGATGAATGCAATTCCCCGATGAATGTTCAAACGAATTTCAACTTCGAACTCACCTAATTCTCATCTGTTAATTCAATTAATTCATACAGGAAGGATCTTAGGAGTATAAGGAACATTAATACGAACTGAATTGCACAATTCCTTACCTCTAAGCACTTGAACTCAACCTCGATTTTTCACAAATTTTGGAACTCCAGTTCCCGGTCGAAACACGAGCAAACACCTTCGATTTTTATATGGTTAGACTCGAAATGGTCTCAGAAATCTTTTTCTACCCTCACTTTGGATCCCCTCAGCTTACAAATGAACATTCGAATTCTCCCTCAATTTTTTCTAAGTTTCTCGATTTTCTGGGCTTTTTCCTCTCTATGTTCTTAGTTTTTCTTCCTAGTTTGATCTCTCAGTCTCTCCCTTTCTCTCAGTTCCTCACGGAAATTACCTTAGTTCATTAATTCAAACAAAACAATTAATTCAAATGGCAAATGGTGCTCTGTTCTTCCCCAAACCACACCTGTGCACACACTCACGCCTAACCGAGCCACTCATCTGTTCTTTGTTTTATGAAAAGTGTCCCCCAATTAGTTAACCAACTACCAATTAATTTAAACGGCTAACAATTTTTTCACTTAATTAATTACACGGCTAACTTTCTCCGTCCAATTACCATTTTACCCTTCCTTCACATAATTACCAAAATACCATTTCTCGTTCTAGAATCATAACTCCTTCATCCGAAATCCGACTTCAGCGTGCCGCCTGTCTACGGATTCAGCGTCTCGAGACCTTCCCAACGGTCTTGGAATTAGGTGAAAAGTCCATGTCGTTTGCAAAGTCAACAAATTGTCCCTTTAATCAAATTACCGAACTACCCTTGAACTTCCGAACATCATAACTTTCTCCTCGAATGTCTGAATCGGTTGTGCCACCTGTCTATGAACTCGTGACGTCCCGAACTATGTCACAGTCATTGGTCAAAGTTTGTTTGACCACTAGAACCAAAAGTCAACCGTTCGTCCTGTTCTAGGGGCAAAATCATCATTTTCTTCAAATTTTCCAAATTTTCCTTTTTCAAATGTCCGGGTCGTTACAATCCTACTGGCACAAATCCCAAGGCAGATAAAAAGACCAAAATGCCCTTGAGGCTAAATTACCATAATACCCCTAACCTTCCGAACGTCATAACTTCTTTCTCAAATGTCAGAATCGTACGTGTCACCCGTATACGGACTCGTGACGTCCCGAATTACGTCACAATCATCTGACAAAGTCTGTTTGACCACCCGAATCAAAAGTCAACATTTTGCACTGTCCGTCCAAAATTACCCAACTAATCACTGATTAACTTCACTAATCTGTCAACAATCACTAATCTAATCTCGAAATTCGAGAGGGGTCGTTACATGTGGTGACTGCCTAGTTTGAGTTATGTTCATATTTAGTTTCCCCATCATTGTTGTTTTGTTTGTTTGTTTTTTTTTAATCCATCCCTTTGACCCATCAAAACCAACAAAGTTTCTAAAGCGGCTTTAACGGATCAAAATTTGGGCTGAAATCAAACCATGCAAATCCCATATGGTAAGTCAAACATAATCGGCTTGGATTTAAGATGGAAGATGAAAAAACTAACTCTAAACATCTCTCATAGATTCACTAATTACTTAAATTTCTATTTGTGGGTCACTTTCTATGTGTTGTCTAGAAAGAGGAGGACTCAATGATAATTCGTTCATAGCCGAACTGGGCTCTTACTAAGCGTACGTTGCCTCCAAACTCTAGAAACACAAACTCTTAATTTTTTTGTAACCAGTACTGTAAAGTTTGAGATCTGCTATTACAGATGTGTGTATCTTGTTGCAAGGCTATGTACATTAGAACAAATGAGATTAGTATTTAACCTTTTTTAATGAAGCAAGGAAAGAGAAAATAACCTTATTTATAAGAAAGGAGTGAAGTTCTTGAATTCCTCTGAAATCGAAAAGAAACATATTGAAAGATACACCACATGTTTCCTGATCACATATTGTTGACATAAAGACCACAATTTTTAACAAAGAGCAAACAACCATAACTGATTACACAGTGTCCATTGCATAGTACTAAACTAAATAAACCATACACTACATTTATTCTAAAAGCTCACATAGTCTTCTGGTGTCCTTTCATATCCTGAAGTATTGCAAATAGGTTTCTTATTTGAAAGTTCGTTTATCACATTTGGAACTTGAAACTTTGAGGCATATTGCTGACACAAAATTTGCTCGCATAATTTAAAACCATTTATTTTAGAGGAAACAAAAAACAATAAAATTTCTAACAAAATTTGCTCGCAAGAAAACCAACTCAGTAGCTCAAAAATCGAACTAGGTAGCAAGTAAACAGACTTCTCAAGTCAAATTCAGCATCTAATTCAACCGAGGGACTAAAAGGTTGAAATACCCCTGTACACCTACCCACTTCATAACCCCAATCAGCTTCAAATTATTCAACTTTCCCTCAATAGAAAATTTAATTAGAATTTAGAATTTAGTGCGAGAGATTAAGATCGACATGGAAAGACATTTAAAAATGAATTTCATGATTTATTTTATATTGGTCTTTGCGATTAGCATTTGATCATCAAATGGTGCAATTCCTCACAGTACCATGAAAAAGATTGATGAGTTAAATAGTAAGGGACCATATTTAGGAACTCCAAATCTCTTTGAGCTCAACCCTCTTCTTCAATCCACAAGTCGAAAAGGGTAAACATGATGAGAAGAAAACAATGAAACTACAGGCTGGAATGCTAATATGTTTTGAATGCTAACTCTGATGTATAACAGCTGAGTGTGAACTAGGCTGTTTTATAACTATTAGTCTATTAGTGGTTCAGACTACCAGTTAAGACCAAAGTTAGTTTAGAGGTTTATGAAAGCACCAAAAGGTCAATTGAGCAGTATAATTACATCACATATAAGTTAAGTATATCAGTTGTGTAAATAAAATCAATTGATCTGGATAAATGGACAGTTTGGCAACCAAGACAATTGCACCCATGGACTAGACATTCTTGAATACAAGCAGGATTAGCATTACAGGCATGGAATAAGGGCCTTGCACCTCGAGACATAAAATGAACCATCTCATGGCTTAGAAATTTAAATCATTGCTAAAGCCTATCAAATGCACAACTAGTACGTCTAGAGTCCAGACCACCATAGCTAGTTCTCCATTGGAGTGCCACTAGCTCCAACCTTATCACGTACGATATCATACATAAATAAGTACATGGATGATCATCTATAAACAGCAAGTGGTCCCACAAGTTAAATAATTTTCCATTTGAGGCAACTATGTTGAGATTAAAACCACAAACGTTAAGTGAGCACAAGAGAACCAAGAACAAAATCTGACCCTTTTCTATGAGTATTCAAATAACTAATTACCACATCTATGAGATTGACTATGCAAGCTAAGGGGTAAACAAAATTTGGGGAAAGATTAACACATAATTTTACTGAGGTCAGCAAATAGATGGAGATTGATACTGTAATCTCATTAGTTTACACTTTTCTCTCATCATCAATCAATCTCATATGCGCTTATCTCTCATATGCACATATGAATCAACAAAATTTTCAGAAAATTAAGCTAAGATTATTGAGTTAGGGAAACTAAATGGATTCAAAACTATCAGGTTTACAAACCTTGAAAGAACAAGACGAACGACTTCCAATGAGAAGGGGATGAACTGCTTCCAATGGTTATTTGGTTTATTTTTCTTTTTGGTTATCAAAATATAATTTAACAAGGGCAGAAAAACTGAAAACACACACAACACGTAAATAGCTACAATACCTGTTCCAATCCCGCCTGTTCTGGTTCAAGTCTTTTGTGTTCAGCGCCTCCTCGGTGGTCCACGCTTTAGCCTCCACCACCGCACATGGCCGGAAAATCAAATAAGAAAAGCTGAAGGAAGACACGCGGCTTCATGCTGTCCATTTACAATATCGCCATCCACTGGCGGGTTTATTGAGAGGCAAAGAGGGTCGTTAATTCATGTTTTTTCTGTCGAGCAAATGAATTGATATGAAAAATTAAATAAATTTTAACGGCCCTCCTTGTCTCTCAATAAAGTGTAAATAAAATAGTGTTTCCAATCAACCTGGAGTACGTGATCCCATCAAAAATACCAAAATAAATTCAAGTGTATGAAGTAAATTCATTATAACCTTGTCCAGTAGTGAACATTCTGTTAAAATCAACCTTCGGAAAATGATAAAAGTAAAAAACCATTGTCTCTTTTCGGATATGGTTATCAGTATATCACTTCTTTTATTTATTTATTTTATTTTCCTAATACATTTTTTACCCTTTCCGTCGTCCCCGTCCATGGCTCCCAGGGCCTTCCAGCTTTGAACTCTTGATTTGGATCGGCTAAGTGAGGTTCCAGAAGACATAATCTCACCCTAATTGGACTTGGGCTGGCCTACATTTCAAATTCGGATTTTGAATTTGTTCAACACAGGTTTCGGGTTCCAGTGCACAATTTCCACTCAGTTTCCTTGTTTCTCCTCTCTAACTCCTCTCTCTCTTTTTCTCTGCCCATCTCAAACACCCCAGAAATCGATCAAACCATCCAATTAATCCACCCAAACCGACCAGTGCTCTGTTCAAAATTCTCAAGGGAATAAAACAATTTGCCCGTGCTCTGCACTTCACCAGCCTCCACTAACCCAATGCCACTCACAAGCATAACAAATCAGCCACTTAGCCCAACCAATTGTTTCCATAATCAAATGCACACCCGTGCTCTGTTTTCTGAAAAGAACCCCACAGAGCCATACACGGCTGTCCCAAAATCAACGGCAAAATTAACATTTTGCCCTCACTTAACAAATTACCAAAATGCCCCTCACGCATCAAGACCCGTAACTTGGTCATTCGAACTCTGATTGACATGTGCCGCCTGTCTACGAACTCAGGACATCGAGACCTTCCTCACGGTTCTCGACCCTCGGCCATCGGACCTTTCGGTCAAATAGTCAATATTTTTCCCATTTTTGTCCAAATTACGAAAATGCCCTTGAACTTCTAAACTTCATAACTTTCACCTCGAACGTCAAAATCAAACGTGCCACCTCTCTATGAACTCGTGACGTCCCAAACTATGTCACAGTCATCGATAAAAGTCCATTTGACAGCCCGAATTAAAAGTCAACGTTTTACCCACGACTAGCGGTAAAACGGTCATTTTGCATCGTTCGTCCGATTTCCCCCAACTAATCACCGATTAACCCCACTAATCATGATTAGTTACTAATCTAATCCTGGAATTCGGGACGAGTCGTTACAACCTTCCCTCCTTAAAGAATTTCGTCCTCGAAATTCCAACTGATCAAATCTCAAACATTATTCCCTCCTTAATTAGTTTCGTTCTCGAAATTCCAAATGTCTTAATTCCATAAACACCCCGTGGAAAGTGAAATCGACCTCGCAACACGTGTACACTCGTACACCAACTAATCAGAATAAAAACTTGTCCGCACCCAAACGTACCACTAGTATTCACGTCGTATTGACTACATTCGACCCCGTCGAATGAGAGAACCACGCGTTTCGAATTGACGCCACTTGTCAAACCTACCATTTTGTTGACGCAACAACCCGACGGTTCCTTTCTCAATCACCAATCTTTCCTGGTATCTACTCGCACTGGGAGTCATCAGACCTCACTCAACAATTCACGTTGACACATCCCGACAATCTGTTACCACTTGACAGTTGTCAGTCGAAAACTGACACTTACCCACTTGTGGTTACACTAACCACCAATTTACTCATCCTAGGTATACGCTTACCAACATTTCACTCGACCTGTGTGTAACTAGACCCATCAGAAATACCATGACCCATTGCGTCGTATCCCATGTCTAGTCCACGACCTCCACTAATCCAATGGTATCGGAACGAATCCGACTACCAACACGCTCACCGACATATTCTGGTATAATCCGTATACCGTCACCAGGCACCACAAGTCTGCAAAGTATCGTACCTCGAACCATGTACATAGTACACACATCTATCCATCGACCAAACTACAACCACCTAGGTTATAGCCAAACACGTTCCAATGATGTAGTCCATTTGCCCAATCCAGCATTAAACAAATCGCAACTCCACCCATCATCTAGATCCAATCCAAATCCGAATCCGCAATTTCGTAAGAAATCCAGAATCCAAACCCAGACATCATATTCTTAATCCATTTCTAAACCCGAATCCGAAATCATTATTTCGTAAGCTAGCATTTGGAATAATCATTCCGCACCTAAATCCAGAAATCCACTTTCAAGTTCCGAAATCGAATCCTGGATCGTCACCCAGATATTCGATTACAAAACCCGAAATCTCGTTCACGTCTACCAAGACACACCAAAACCGAACCTATCGGTTACCTGCTCAATACATTCGATTGACTTCATAGGGAAGCCAATCCCAACATCCACACGTCTAAGGTTGACAAAATCCGACCACGTTGGAAACCTACTCACCCGAGTAATATACCATACGGGATTCACTTCGAAAAGAAGTTCAGTCCCGTCATTTACGACTCACATACCAAAGTAAAGGTGATAAACTCTCCCCCTATCTGGATCATCAAGATCACGACCCAGATTCGACACTGCGTCCCCGACTATAAACGTCACGATCCCGCTCCACCTAGGATCCGTACAGTTAACTACTAGATTCCAAACCATAGGGTCTTACACCCTCAACTAATCTGCATATTGTCAAAACGTTCGACAACTAACTCCCATAACTAAGCAGATCAGTCAACGACGAGACACGTCGAGACTGTGGGTTCTCACGGATTACCTCGCATCGACCCTTGTCATTTCACCTAGGAAAACCAAGGATGATCCAAAATGATGATGCCAAAACTCATCCTACGTGAATGCAAATAAGACTCGCTACACTCACCACGCCAAGTAAACCAACATCGTCTGCCACCAAGCAGAAAATGAGAAATCTCGTTTACCTAACTTCGAAATACGCAACTCTTCCTAATGACCCCAAAACACACATGGGCCCACCAACCAATACACGCTCAAGGTACTGGTAACCACAATCAACGTCTGCCAGGGCAGAAGGTAAGAAGTCAACCCCAATGACTTCAGAATACCTATCACCAATGCGGAAACGAGCACTCCTCTCGTCCCCCAATCACAACTCTCCTCGAAACTAAAGTTCCAACCGTGTTGGGAACAGATATGCCCCCAATGAGGTGTCAAGTCCAACCACTGGACTTCCCACATCCTCAACTCACTTGGACAACCACGTGTCCGCAATCAAACCAATACTCATACCTCATGTCCGTTAATAACTATTTATGCACGTACACCGATTCCGATTGGGAATTACTCAACTCTTCTTGGATGTGTATACATTACTACCTTCGTCTCACATCTCAACCTTTACAGGTTCAACCCTCGAGTTTCCATGTTTATCACAATCACAAAATCCCACATCTATACCACCAATGATTTTCCTCGTCTTTTTCAATTTCAGTAATTTCCTTGTACCTTTTGGGGATATTAGAAACATACAATCACACCAATCTCGGAGTTGACAACAACTCCCCAAATCCACTAATTCTCATGACATAGGGGACGTCATCCCAAGATTCCTCCTATCTCAATCATTCCTTTTTATCCATCCATCTCTTGTCACCTCATCACTGTTGGGACTTATCCCAATACCTCACAATCTCCGCTGGATCCTATCCAGTCCATGACTCAACGACTACTGAATCTCAAATATCGGACATATGTCCATCATGACAGAGTCGCATCCTAACTCGTGCCTCATCACAATCTCAATCACCGACATCAGCACCAATGCACTATCACCAACACTTGTATCAGCACACAGGCATCCATACTAGTATCAGCACCAGCATACAAACATCCACACTAGCACACAGTGTGCAAAGTTGATAACCCTGGATCTCCGTTCATACCAAGCGACGATTCCGTACCTATACTCGTACTCCACAACTATAGGTACCACCATTCTGACAATCCACAACAGGATAATGAACGTTCTCTAAACATCCTCTGATTCTCAACTACTACAACCACACCAAGTACTCTCGATAATCAGTCATCTCCACCAGACTACCGTCCAACAATCATCGCTATCGAGATCTGTATCCACACGTCACACTATTATTCAGTCCAATTGGGAATTCCATTTTTCATCTCATAACTGTACCCGTGGATCGAATCCCATCAGGATTTAGGGCTCCATAATCACACCCTATGGTTCCTCTGAACCCCACTGTCCACTGCAGTGTCGTCCATAACCTGACCGACCCCGCGGTCCTGACATCGTATAGACATCGATTCCAATCCTACCATCAACTCAACGTGGGTTCCACCACTAAGGTCATCGGCCAATTCCGATATACCAACATCCCTTACACTAGCAATCACCACCAGGGTTCACATTTCCAAATCATTACTTGAATGGGGTTTCTCGAACCCAACTGTGCCCAGCAGCACAACAATCTAATACCACATGACCGAACCGACGGTCCCACATTACTAGTTCGTCATATACAACCTCACTTGGGTTGAATCGCATTAACGTACGGTGTATCAAGATAATCGTACTCTATCTACTATTAATGATTCATTCCCACCAACTATCCATCTGACCCCCTAACTATCAGGTTGATAACGAACCGCAGCCCAAAGAGACATCACACCCTCGACCTATGCGCACACGAAGAGTAAACCTGGCTCTGATACCACCTTGACACGACCCATCCCAATCCCCCCGGGATTACCGTGGGATGTGTCATGCTCCCGTCTGACACGAAGTGTTAGACAAGGGATAACCGAAGGTCACTGCCCCAACGAACTTCCAGAGTGCACAAGGATCGATGGAGGAGGCATGCAATGTCCCAGTCTCTGCTACAGTCGCATCTGTGATCAACCTGAAGGGCATTAAAACCAATAAAAGCTGTGAGTGGACGAAAATAAATAATTTCTTAAAACACGTTACATAAAGACATTTATGCCCTTCATTAAAACGTATGCATGCATCGAAAACCAGTAACCAAAACATTTGTTCAACAAAGCCATTAGGGCCTTAGCCCAAAACTGTAACTCAAAACAAGTGTGAGAACTCAACCCAAAACTATAGGATATCAAATCCGTAAATACAAAACCAAGTGGGCCACCGCCCAAATCCATAAACATAAATCCAACCGAAAAACCATTCCATAGATCCAATAGTTCATATTTACCACATTACCATCTCCGGCATCCCAAATGCCTAGCGTCCCTGGAGCTTGAAGTCCCAGACGTCATATCTCACGGTATAATAAGCAACGCGTGCTGCCCGGGGTCTATCCTGGTCCATATCTCTGACATCTCATATGTCTGATGTCCCAGACGTCTAATCATAGCAATCCTGCTCCTGAGTCACTATACGGTCCGGTAGCTCCGTATAATGACCCCTCGCAGGCAATGCACCGTGACGTCCCCAGTGTCCCAGACACCTGGAGGAGACCATCACATATCCTCGTATCCAGATGGTATATGGAAAACAGTTTTATCCAATCATTTCACAACATTTCAATGGGCCCTGCCCGAAACCTCCATAAAACATCACAATTACATTTAGGGTCCCCGACCCGAAATCACATTTATGAATCATATGGTCCTAGACCCGAAATCACATTTATAACCAATTGGGCCTCATGCCCGATTTTGTATATCACTGGGCCCACGACCCGATTTCGTAAATCAACTGGGCCCTTGGCCTGATTATATAACTCAAATGGGTCACAACCCGATTTCGTAAATAACTGGGCCCCTGGCCCGATTTCATGAAGCAATTGGGCCCCCGGCCCGATTACGTAACTCAATTGGACTCCAAGTCCGAGGTTTCCAAAACAATTGGTCCTCATGCCCGAGTTTATCTTTCCAATGTCAAAACCATTTCATAAAATCATATCCAAAACCATAAGTATGGAAAATTAGTGTAAAACCGAAAAAATCTCGATTTACGTGCAAGCACGTAAATCACCTCGAAATGCGTGAAACCATATAATTCACCAATATCCAAATCAACATCATATAATCACAATCATAATCCATATAAAACAGTAATGCATGCATAAGATTTATAAAACCAAAGTCCACTCACAGACCGTCCAACGATGCGCCTCGATATGCGTACCATAGGCCTTCCAGGGCCATACCACTATCACCGGGACTCCCAAACCTGTCCAAATCATATTAGAGGGTCACTAACCTCTTCATTAACCTCCTATCAAAGTCCCGTAATTTTCTCGAATTTCTAACTATTTTTAAACTCGATTCAAAACCTTTGGACGTCCCGAACAATATCGAAACGGTGTCCGATTGACACGAAACCAATCCTAAAATGTTCGTTATATTGTATAGGACAAAAGTCATGTTGAACTCACCTTGAGATTCGTGCCCATGAGCCGTCATGCACCGCCGTGAGTGGCTACGCGTGAAGCTCACGCGCTGCTACAGTACCATGTACTATTCATCTTCCTCACCTGATTCACCTGGTAAACGGGTCTGCGACCTGCGTCATGACCCGATTCGATTCCTGCCATAAACAAGCTAATTTCTTCAATTGATCCATCAAGTAGAATCACAATACCCTCAATTGATTAGTTAGGAAGCATCGTAGACTCACTTTAAAGATGATTTTGCAACCAATTTCACAAGAACTTACCTCCATGACCACGACTCCAAGCTCGATTTTTTTGAAATTCCGTCGTCCCCGTCCATGCTCCCAAGGCCTTCCAGCTTTGAACTCTTGATTTGGATCGGCTAAGTGAGGTTCCAGAAGACATAATCTCACCCTAATTGGACTTGGGCTAGCCTACATTTTAAATTCGGATTTTAAATTTGTTCAACACAGGTTTCGGGTTCCAGTGCACAATTTCCACTTAGTTTCCTTGTTTCTCCTCTCTAACTCCTCTCTCTCTGTTTCTCTGCCCATCTCAAACACCCCAGAAATCGATCAAACCATCCAATTAATCCACCCAAACCGACCACTGCTCTGTTCAAAATTCTCAAGGGAATAAAACAATTTGTTCGTGCTTTGCACTTCACCAGCCTCCACTAACCCAATGCCACTCACAAGCATATACAAATCAGCCACTTAGCCCAACCAATTGTTTCCATAAACAAATGCACACCCGTGCTCTGTTTTCTGAAAAGAACCCCACAGAGCCATACACGGCTGTCCCAAAATCAACGTCCAAATTACCATTTTGCCCTCACGTGACAAATTACCAAAATGCCCCTCACGCGTCAATACCCGTAACTTGGTCATTCGAACTCCAATTGACGTGTGCCGCCTGTCTACAGACTCAAGACATCGAGACCTTCCTAACGGTCCTCGGCCCTTGGACCTCCCGGTAAAAAAGTCAACATTTTCCCCATTTTTGTCCAAATTACGAAAATGCCCTTGAACTTCTAAACGTCATAACTTTCACCTCAAACGTCGGAATCAAACGTGTCACCTGACAGGACCCATCCCAATCCCCCCCGGGATTAGTGCGGGATGACCCTGCTCCCGTCTGACACGGAGTGTCAGACAAGGGATATTTCTGACCTTTGCCCTCCCGGGCTATCAGAGTACGCCAGGATCCGGAGGAGACATGTGATATCTCGGTCTCTGCTACAGTCCACATCCGATGTCAACCTGAAGGGCAGTCAAAACATTAAAAACTGTGAGTGGACAAAACAAAATTTTATAAAAACATTTAATAAGAAGAGATTTGTACCCTCCACTAAAAAGCATGCATGCATTCGAAAACCATTTATCCAAAACAAACCATATGTGGGACTAAGCCCAAAGCAGATATAAACCAAGGTCGAATGGACCACAATGAAAACGACCATACGGGCCACTGCCCAAATCCATACGGGACTCGGCCCCAAACCATAAAGAAACCAAGTACTACCAAGTACACGAGCCACTGCTTAAATCCTGTGCACACCTGTACACACCACATATCATATATCATATATCCATCACATACATATATATAAGTCACACAACCAATCCTGTCACGGTTTCCAAAGCTACGCGCGTGCTACCCAGGTCTCAATTCGAGTCTTCTCAAAGTCAAGATCAATGTCCGCAGACCACTGACCCTACCCGAGGTAATAGTAATCATAGCCTTCTTGAGAGTAAGGAACCCAACTGGGGGGGTGACTCCACTCAGTCGGTGCTCCGTGACTACTCCGGAGTCCACCCAGGCCAACGACCCTCCCCGGAGGAGATAATAGAAGTAAAGGAAGGTAGACGAACATATATATACATAACATAAACATTCATGACCGGTTCCCCGAACCGTCATGATCCATAATATCCATAATCAGGTAACATGCCGGTTCCCATAAACCGTCATGTACCGTAATAACATAACCAGGGTTCATGCCGGTCCCCATAAACCGTCATGAACCAGAATGACCTGACAAAGGTTCATGCCGGTTCCCATAAACCGTCATGAACCACAATGACCTTTCCAGAGTTCATGCCGGTTCCCATAAATCGTCATGAACTTAGAAATCCACGTAGGGTCCCTGACCCGAAATCATAAACCATAAAGTAACTGGGTCTCGTGCCCGAACATATGACTCAACTGGGCACCGTGCTCGATATCTAAGGGTCAGTCACGACTCCGATCATAGTGATGCGTGCAACCATCCATCCAGGACCTCCCTCAATCCTGGTATGTCGCCGTGAACGAATCAACCGACGCGACCATCGCAAGACCATGGTGCACTCATCACCGATCGCTATCCTGAACCGTCAGCACTCCGAAGTCGAGCCTCCACAGGCTGCCCGACAACGAATCGTGCATCGTGACCTCTCCGGAAGGAACACATCCCAAACCGGAGGCGAGCGTCGTATCATCGATCGCCGTGCACATAGCACCCGCCGCGACCACGATTTAGACCCGAAGGTCGTAAATAGTGTCATATGCCCGAGACAAAACCAAATGGGTCTCATACCCGAGTTTATCCATTTAGAAATCCAAAACCATTTCATTTAAATCAATAAAGGAATACAGACCCGTATAAGCACCGTATAAGGCCGAAACCTCGAATTACGTGCCTATACGTAACCACATACAATTGCACCCATGGCATCATCAAATATGCAATAAAACATATAATAAACATTTATGCATGCACCAATTTAGAAAACAAAGTCCACTCACAGACCGTCCGAGCTGCTGCCTCAATTTGCGTGCCATTAAGGCTCCCCGAGCCGATCACTGTCACCGGACTCCCAAACCTGTCCAAATTGTAATAGAAGGTTACTAACTACTTGATTAACCTCCCACTAAAGCCACGTAATTTTCCCGTATTTTTAACTATTTTTAATCCCGAACCTAAACCTTCCGATGCCCCGAAACATATCGAGACGGTGTCCGATCGACACGAAACCAGTCCCAAAATGTTCGCTACATCGAATAGATGATTTCGTATGTTGGAACCTTCCCCAGATTCCCTGTCACGCGCCCTCACGCGCCGTCTGAAGTGACTGCGCGTGAGCTTCACGCGCCGTCTGAAGTGACTGCGCGTGAGCTTCACGCGCCTGCTACAGTACCTGCTGACGTCATCGCTGACATCAGCATGATGTCATCTGACAGCTGTCAGGTCTGACATGTCAGACTCTGACAGGTGCCACGTGTCAAGCTCCCATTGGTCCACGTCACTGTGCTGTCAGTGCCACGTGGCAGTCTGACATGTGCCACGTGTCAGCCCCTGATTGGGCCACGTCACTGACATGTCAGTGCTGACTGTGCACTGACATGTGACACGTGTCGGCTGATGAGTGGTCCACGTCACCTGACAATCTGACATGTGCCACGTCATCATGCCACGTCACCGCCTTCAACCACTCGACGGGTCGACCCGAACCTTGCAACCGGGTCGCCGTGACCCGCGACTTGACCCGGCCGGTTCTCCACCGTCCGACCACCAAAATGCCTCCCGTTTGTCCCATTTTCATCCTCTAATCCTAACTTAGGGTTCTATGACATTAAACTGAAAGGAAAACACCGAAAACCATACCTTCGAGTTTGGCCATGGCGGCCGTGTATTCCTCCGCCGTTCACGGCCGTTCGAGGCCTTCCCCATCCCCAAAACTAATCCTATTCGACTCCTAGGGCTACCAGCAACCTAACCTAAACCTTAGAATCGAATAAAAAGCAACAAAACTGAGTTTTGAATTTTTGAATATTTTTACCTCACGGGTTCCCTCTCCCCGCCGTGTCCTCCGCCGTGGCTGGATGTGGCCTGCCATCCCCAGCCTCTTTCCACCACCTCACGGTCATGTTCAGCTCATCCAAGCAAGGAATGGTGATGGTGTGTGGTTGTTTCGGTTTTTGAAAGAAAATGAAGAAAAGGAAGAAAATGAAATGAGATTGGTGGTGGTGCAGTGGAAGAGAAAAGGAGAGAAGATGATGTGATCAGTTGAGAGAAGAGAGGATTGATGGTGAGGATTGATAGTTAGTTGGTAATGGATGGTTAGGATTAATAGTTGTTAGGTTTAATTATAAAATAATTAAAATAATAATATTTAATTATTTAGATCCACATTTTGGGGGATCAAATCAATGGGATGAGTGACACTTGTCACTCATCCATGGGGCCCACCAAAATATCCACCCAATCAGATTTCGCCGAAACGTCCCCGTCTCGAAGTTCGTGCATAGTGAAATCGAACTTCCGTGACCCATAACTCTCCCGTTTGAAGTCCGATTTCAGAGTGCCGCCTGCCTATGGATTCGTATCGTCCTTATCTACGTAACGGTCTTCGGCCCTCGGCCATCGGACCTCCAGGTCAAAAAGTCAACATTTGACCCCTATTCACCCAAATTACCAAAATGCCCCTAAACTTCCGAACGTCATAACTTCTTCCTCGAACGTCGGAATTGAACGTGCCACCTGTCTATGAACTCGTGACGTCACGAACTACATCACGGTCATCGGTCAAAGTCCATTTGATCGTCCGATTGAAAAGTCAACGTTTTGCCACCATTAGGGGCAAAACGGTCATTTCGCATCGTTCGTCCGATTTCGCTCTACTAATCACGGATTAGCCTCACTAATCGTGATTAGTCACTAATCTAATCCTGGAATTCGGGACGGGTCGTTACATCACCTGTCTATGAACTCGTGACGTCCCAAACTACGTCACGGTCATCAGTCAAAGTCCATTTGACCACCCGAATTAAAAGTCAACGTTTTACCGACGACTAGGGGGAAAACAGTCATTTTGCATCGTTCGTCCGATTTCGCCTAACTAATCACCGATTAACCCCACTAATCATGATTAGTTACTAATCTAATCCCGGAATTCAGGACGGGTCGTTACATGGTAACTATTGTTATAAGAGAATTCCATCAATGGTAAGTGTGACTCCCAAGTGCCTTGGAATTGCAAAACACAAGCTCTCATCATATCTTCCAAGGTTTGAATGGTTCACTCTGACTGTCCATCCGTCTGAGGGTGGAACGCTGTAATAAAATGTAATCTCGTCCCAAAAGCTTCATGTAAACTCTGCCAGAATCTGGATGTAAATCGCGGATCTCGATCCAATACGATAGAGGCAGGAGTGCCATGTAATCGTATAATCTCAATAATAAACAATCTGGCATACTGTGTCATCTGGAAGTCTTCCTATACAGGTAAGAAATGTGCTGATTTGGTGAGTCTGTCCACCACTACCCAAACTCCATCGTGGCCTCTGGGTGTCCTAGGAAGTCCAAACAAAAAATCCATTGTTATATGATCCCATTTCCATTCTGGGATATGAAGTGGTTGCAAGGCTCCATAGGGTCTTTTTCTCTCAGCCTTCACCTGCTGACAAATCAAACACTTACTAACATACTCAGTGATCTCCCGTTTCAGACCCGGCCACCAATAGTGTTCTCGAAGCGTACAGTACATTTTTGTTCCAACTGGATGCATAGCGTACGCCGAACTATGTGCTTCGTCCAAAATCTCTTTCTTTAATGTGACGTCTCCAGGCACATACAAACGTCCTTCCTTTAATAAGGCTCCATCCTCTCTGACTGTATAATATTGTCGTTCTCCTGCGTCCACTTTAATCCGAAGAATACATGAGACATGATCTTAGAATTGAGCATCAATGATCTGGTCAATTAGGATTGGTCGCACCTGGAAACTAGCTAGTAAAAAACCTTGGCTATCAAGACCCAAATTAACGCTAGTTCTACGGAGTTCAACCAATAGGGGCAAATGGGTCATCCGATGGTGTGCCACAGAATGTGTTGACTTCCGACTCAATGCATCAGCTGGTAAAAAATCCTTCTACAAACCGCCTGTAATAACCAGCTAACCCTAAGAAACTTCTGACCTCAGTGACTGTCTTTGGTTGTTCCCACTTTGCTACTCCTTCAATCTTTTGGGGATCTACACTGATTCCTTCAGCCAAAATCACATGTCCCAAGAAACTTACGCTGGTCAACCAAAATTGACACTTACTAAGCTTTACATACAATTGATTCTTCCTTAGGGTACCAAGCACCATCCTTAAGTGCTTTTCGTGCGCCTTCGCACTCTTTGAGTAGACTAAAATGTCATCAATGAATACAATAACAAAGTGGTCCAAGTATGGCGAAACCACTCGGCTCATAAAATCCATAAATGCCACTGGTGCGTTAGTTAAACCGAACGGCATCACTAGGAATTCATAATGACCATATCGGGTTCAAAAGGCTGTTTGGGGTACATCCTCTTCCTTAACCCGCAATTGATGATACCCAGAACGAAGATCAATTTTGGAGAAGTACTGAGCCCCTCTCAGCTGATCAAACAGGTCATCGATCCGAGGTAGGGGGTATTTATTCCTGATGGTTACCCTGTTCAGTTGCCTATAATCGATGCAGAGCCTCAAGCTTCCATCATTTTTTCGCACAAACAAAACTGGAGCTCCCCAAGAAGATACACTCGGTCGAATAAACCCCATCTCGACCAACTCTTTCAACTGCGCCTTCAATTCCTTCAGCTTAGCTGGTGCCATACGGTAAGGAGTTTGAGATATAGGTTGCGTACCTGGAATAAGATCAATGGTGAACTCAATATCTCAGTGGGGTGGCAATCCCGGCAAGTCCTCCAAAAAGACATCTGGGAATTCCCGCACTATCGGTATATCTTCCACCTTCAATGGTGCAGTACGTGTGTCCACCACGTGAGCCAAGTATCCCTGGCACCCTTTCCTTACCAACTTACTTGCTTTCAGAGCTGAAATCACCCCAACATGAATTGCTCGCTATATTCCCTGAAAGGTAGTTTCAGGTAACCCTGGACTCCGCAAAGTCACCTTCTTATTGACACACTCGATAGAAGCATGATGAAATATCAACCAATCCATCCCCAGAATAACATCAAAATCATGCAAGTCCATGAGTATCAGGTCAGCTACCAACCCAACGTCACCTACCAACACGGGACACTCTCTCAACACCTGATTTACCACAAACACCTCCCATGTGGGCGTGCTCACACCCATATCACAACCCAGTGCGGACACCTCTCTATCCACTAACAAACCACAACTCCGGGATATAAAAGAATGGGTAGCTCAAGGATCTATTAAAGCACATACATCATGTCCAAGGATTGTAAACGTACCTGTCACAACACCAGGTGCTGCCTCGGCCTCCTTCTGTGTAACCGCAAAACCTCGGGCATGTGGTCTTGTTACTCGCCCACGACCTCTCTGTCCACTGGTAGCTCTAGCACCTCTTCTAGTACTCGCTGTCCCAGAAACTGACGCTGTACTCCGCCCCTGCTCCACTGTACCCCGACCTGCGCCACCACCCTGTAACAAAGATGGACACTCTCTCCGGTAGTGGCCCCGCTCTCCAGAGAAGAAACAGATAACACTAGGAACATCTCGAGTAAATCCGCCACTCTGTCTTCCTGTGGAAGCAACTAAGGCCGCACTCGCATGTAGAGTCGGCTGTGCTCTGGGTCCTCTGAATCCGGAACTCTGAAAACTGCCAGGCCTACCAAAACGGTCACTGCCCGCGGACGAAGCTCCACTGTAACAGCCTCTTTTCGGAGCCCTCTGACTCGACAATCCAGGAAATGAACGCTCTCGACATTGTCCACCACCTGAGAACTGTGGACGTGTCGGTAAACTAGTCTCCACCCGTACTGCAGCATCAGACAACTCTTTGAGGGTAATAAAAGAGCCATCCGTCATAATGGCACGTATTTCACCTTGCAGGCCAAGCTTAAACCTACGACATTTCTCAGCTTCAGTAGATACAAAGGTAGGAGTAAAACGGGCTAACGTCTGAAACTTATGCTCGTACTCTGTTACAGATATGCTCCCCTGTCGAAGCTGCAGAAATTCTGTCTCCCTAGCATCGAGGAAAGAATGGGGATAGTATTGATCGAGGGACCACTCACGAAAGGTCTTCCAAGTCACTATGTGAGCATCCCAGCCCAATAACTCCAGAGTATACCACCACTCATAAGCGGCCCCGTCTAGAAAAAAGGTGGCCAACATCACTCGCTCATCAGGAGGACATCGCATAACAGCGAAAATCCGCTCAAACCGAGTAATCCAACGGTGGGCTTCCTCAGGATCTGCCCCACCGCTAAATACCGTAGCCCCAAGATGCTGGGCTCGCTCGATCGTGGCACTCTCGGCATCACTAACAACGCCTTCTGCAGGTCGTGGAGGGGGTTCACCTCGCAGAGGCATGGACGATCGTTCTCTGAAAGAGGCATAAGTTAGTACAACAACCCAGGCACATCCAAGTGCCAGACATAAACCGTAAACCTGGTTTTGATACCAATTGACAGGACCCACCCCGATTATCGCCTCGATAATCGGGAAGAATCCTGCTCCCGTTTAACAACCGAACACAAATGACCAAAATAACCAGCAATTACACCACATACATTGTCATACCAGGGAGATTAAATAATACAACCACTGGACAACAAGTCAACAGTTTCACAGAGTATAGTTACAAAACAAGATAAGGATAAAACCCTACTCTGTGAACTAACTACACCGCAACGGGAAAACTTTATGCCTCTGCCTCTGCCTCGGCGTTAGCCCCGAAAACTTTTACCATGACCTGGAGGGTATTAAAACAGAAAAGTGTGAGTGGACTAAAACAAATGATTATGGAAAATAGTTTAATGAAATCGGGGTTCACCCTCCAGTTTTACAACACGCGTGCATAACTAAGTATTCGAAAAACACTTATACGAGCCGTATGGAAACCGTTACAGTAAATAACTACAAAACCATGTAAAACCGAATGTAACATCAACGAATCAAATCTGCTGGATCTATCCGATTCTTTAAACTCATATATCAGGCCTTCCCGGGTTATCAACGAGTCTTTAAACTCAAAACACAATCAATAGGCCTCGGGGGACATCACAGTAACCGAGTCTTTAAACTCAACATAATTTAATCAAGGGCCCTCCCCCGTCATCAATTAACCGGGTCTTTAAACCCAAAACCAAATCCAATAATCGTACCAGGTCTTTAAACCCAAATTCATGTGTAAATCATAACAAATCCAGGATCCATCGTGATCCAAATTCCAAAACCAATTCGAAATCACATTTATCAAAATAGGACTTATGTCCGAATTTCACGTTCAATCCCAAATCTTACCCACAAATCATAATCAAATCATCATTAAAATGTGATATGGATAAATAATATAAAACCACTCATCAAACCATCATCAATGCACAGAAGAAAAACAGAGTCTCGTAATACGTAAAATGCGATAAATCACATCGAAAAACATGCAATCCCGTAAAGCAGGATTTTCACAATTATAACCATAAAACCAAATATAGAAACATAAAACAAGTGAGTAAAAACAGTTATGCATGCTCGGTTAGAAATCAAAAGTCCACTCACGAAGTTCGAACGCGTCAATCGCGTCCCGTACGCTCCTCGGTTGCCTCAGGAATGTTCTGGCCTGTCACAGATCACAATTTGGGTCACAAACACTTCCATTAAGCTTATATTAATTTCCCTAATTTTTCGGGATTTTTCGACGTAATTAAATTAAAATTCTAAACATTCGAACACTCAAAACTATTCTGAAACGACGTCCGATCGACTCGAAACTTATCTCAAAATGTTCGTTATATTGAAAGGATAAAATCACCTGTTGACCGTGACCAGAGACACTGCCTCACGCGCAGCCCAAAGTGGCTGCGCGTGAAAGCCACGCGTTCTGCACAGTAAGCTATAGTGTCGTCTTCTCTACCCGACTCACTGCTAAACGGGTCACAAACCCGCGACACGACCCGGTTCAAACTCCTTCAATTCCAGCTTAATTCCTTCAGTTTTCCACTGAAATCCTTCCATTATATGCTAATTTAGGTTCTCCATCACTAATTACACACATCAAGCTTTTAATCCAACATTTCTCTCATGATCAAACAAACGGTTTTAACTTTCGAAACTCACTCAAGTCGTCTCAGTTTTCTAATTAATTGGTACAAAAGCATCGTAAGACTTGAATAAACGTTCTACAATAACTAATTTCACAAATCCTTACCTGTAGGTAGTCGTACTCAACCTCGAAATTTTCCAGAATCTGGAACTTCAGTTCTTGGCCAAAACGCGATCAACTTCCTTCAATTTTTGTATGGTTGAAGTCGAAATGAGTCCAGAAGAATGTTTTTAATCTCTGTTTAGCTCCTCTCCCCTCACAAATCAAACTCGAATTTTTCCTTCCATTTTTCAGTTTTTTTCCCGATTCGGTTTTCTCTCTGGTTTCTCCTTTTTTTCCTCTCCAAATGACTTCTCAATGACTTCTAACCTCTTTGTTTTCAATCCAACCTTCACAGCAACCCATGGGAATCTCTCAGTCCCTCTGTGTATGTGTTTCCCGCAACTGTCTCAAAACAAAAACCAAAGTGCCCGTGCTCTGTTCTTCCACAGCACACACAGCACGCCTAAACCCCACTCAGCCCACACTGCCACTAATCCAGTCTTCCTTAGTGACAATTGTCACTTAATTTGTTAAACAATTCTCCTAACAATCCACTCACGGCTGTTTTCAAACTGCACCCTCAAAATTACCATTTTACCCTTCCTTCACCTAATTACCAAAATGCTCTTCCTCGTTTTAGAATCGTAACTTTTTCGTCCGAGGTCAGTTTTCAACGTGTCGCCTGTCTACAGACTCAGGGCATCGAGACCTACCTAACGGTCCTCGAATTGTGTGAAAAATAGTGGTCGAGCAAAAATTCAACAATTTCCTCCCTTTTTGCCCTAATTACAAAAATACCCTTGAACTTTTGAACGTCATAACTGCCTCCCTAATCGTCGGAATTGGACGTGTCACTTGTCTACAGACTCGTTACGTCCCAAAATACGTCACAATCATCGGCCAACGTCCGTTCGACCTGCCAAGAAAAAGTCAATATTTGACCGTACTATTCACAAGGGTAAAAACGTCATTTCATTTATCATTTTACAAATTTACATCCTTCGAGTTTCTGGGGCGTTACAGCCTGTCTATGGATTCGTATCGTCCTAATCTACGTAAAGGTCCTTGGCCCTCGGCCATCGGACCTCCCAGGTCAAAAGTCAACTATTTGCCCCTTTTAACCAAAATTATCAAAATGCCCTTAAACTTCCGAACGTCATAACTTCTTCCTCGAATGTCGGAATTGAATGTGCCACCTGTCTATGAACTCGTGACGTCCTGAACTACGTCACAGTCATTGGTCAAAGTCCATTTGACCGTCAGAACGAAAAGTCAACGTTTTGCCCATGCCCCGGGGCAAAACAGTCATTTTGCATCGTTCGTCCGATTTCGCCCAACTAATCACCGATTAACCTCACTAATACTAATTAGTCACTAATCTAATCCTGAAATTCGGGACGGGTCGTTACAGTTTCCCCACCTTCGAGCACCTAGACGCCGCCTAGGCGGATTAGGCGGCCGCCATTTTGAACAGTGGTTAGAACGAATGCATACCTAGGAAAAGCCAAATTTAGACAGCGATGTGCTCCCGTCCTTGTAGCAGGTTTGGTTATTGCATAGTTTATTGGTGCCAAAGTAGAAGAGGTTCGTTCTTAATTAAGGTGTTAGCCCCATGGAAAAAGGACGGCACTGGCATTAAAATTAATTAAAATTAAAAGGACGGCACTGGCATTAAAACTAATTAAAATTAAAAGGACCAGCACGTGGCTGTAACTTAAGAGCACGTGGCTGTAACTTAAGAATAAATCAAATCAGATGACAGCATCGCCTCAAAGACAAACGAAGGGCCAATTAGGTTTAAACCAAGCTAGTACCTCGTATCACTTTGACGTGGCCTAAACCCTAATAATCTTATAATTTAATTGCTTATTTTTGTCATGAAACTTCGTATCATACCTACTATAATGATTTCACGTACACACTATTTTAATCATGGCAGGTTTTGATGGGATCACGTAATGCAGGTTGATGGAATGAGGTGCAGATGTGTATGAGGAGGCTGAAGGCTTCAAAATTTGGGATCACTTGACCTACATGCGCAATGGAGGTGCAGATATCTCCTTTATTTTGATTTCTGATTCCCTGGCTAGGGGCTTCATAAGAACTGTGCGCTACTAATTCTTTTCTTTTTTTACTGGACTTTACGCTCCTCTGTACCCAAAAAAAAAAAAGACAAAAAAAGCTAATCTCCTGTTCAAGGCAACCTTCTGATGAATTGAACCTTCTGGCCACGTCAACCTTGTGACTTCATGGCTGACGGCCTGATATTGGTCATTTGATTTGAAGCAGCGATTTCAATCGCTTAGATTCAATTTTCTTTTTATTTGGAGCCAGTAATTAGTAATGTTTTTTTTGGTGTCAGGTTCTTGTACGTGTATAAACAATTCAAGGCACTCATGTCGGCAAGACAACAAAGAAGGAAACAAATGTTATAATTTTGCTTTTATTCATAATATTGACGATTGTATTTTGCTATTGTTTTTGAATTTTTTCATGGTGTTTTCAATAAAACATGTTTTCAAACAGAACAAACAAGTATTTAATCTTCAGTTGTATTTTTATTTGTACAATTAATATTAAGCAAGAGAATGATGCTACATACATTAGATCTAGACTTCATTTACAAAAAAGCGAAAGTATTTAATCTTCAGTTGTATTTTTATTTGTACAATTAATATTAAGGAAGAGAATGATGCAAACGCTTTTATACTATTTCACTCTCAAATGCAACTTTTCGAGAAAAAAAAAAGCAATATGGACCGAGGCCTAATTACAAAAATTATCAAATTACCCAATATGTACATTATGCATCAACCATTTGATAGTAGTCAAACCTCACGTGTCTATGTTTCTTTTATATATCACTACTAGAAAAAAATATTGGTCTGAAAAAATTTTTGCCCGACAAACAAATAATTTGTCACTAAAGGTATATTTACCCGACGAACATTTATATTCGTTGGGCAATATTTTAAGCGCGGAAAAGTGGCCATGGGTGGTGCCAAAACAAGCCTTCCCGCGCTAACTTTTCCCGACGAACGGTTATATTTCGTCGGGTAAAGCACATACAATGGCAACAAATTTCGTTGCCACTTGATTGCGATCGTCGACTTTTGTTGCCCGACGAATTATTATATGTGGCCCGACGAACATATCTTAGTTGGTCAAAGTCTCATTCACTTAAATCATTTGTTTCTTCTCCTTTTCTATCTGGTTTTATTAGTTTACTCTCTCTCTCTCTCTTAACTCCATCATTACCTCATAACAATTCATTCTTATTTTTTTTCCTCTCCAACTCTCTCTCTCTCTCTCTCTCTCTCTCTCTCTCTCTCTTAACTCAATCATTACCTCTCTCTCTCTTAACTCCATCATTACCTCATAACAATTCATTCTTATTTTTTTTTCCTCTCCAACTCTCTCTCTCTCTCTCTCTTAACTCCATCATTACCTCATAACAATTCATTCTTATTTTTTTTCCTCTCCAACGCCAAAGTTCATTAAGAGATATATGTTATTAAGAAATAGAATTCTTTGTAGTTTTGAAGTTTTTTTTTTATTTGAAACTGATTATTTTTTGTATGTTTAATTTGTAGGAAATCGGTGATTGATTTAGAGGAATACTTGTAAAGAGGTATGTGTGTTTGACTCTAAATTTAATTTTGGTAAGAATTTTGGATATATAATTATGTTAGGAAATTTGCATAATAAGGTGTGGAAACTTTTGTATAAATTGTGAAAATTTGTGTATAGCTTGAGAAAAATTGTGTATAAATTTGGTATAGTTTTGGGAAATTTCTAAATTAATTTTTTTTTTTAAGAAACTAAGAAATTTAATAGAAAATATTCTAGAAAATTAAAAAATATATTTTGAAACTAGAATTGGAAAATTAGGAAAATAGAACTTTCTAAACTTTGTGATATGCTAATTAATATATGTTTTTATTTGTGAATATAGTGTTTTTTTTTTTAGTTTTAGTTAGTTCCAAAAGAATGAAAGATGTTGATATTTCTTAATAGTATATACAAAGTTAATCGGATTAATTATCTTCTTAAAGGAGATAAGGTGTAATGTTAGGTACAGGCTAAGTCCCACATCAAACCATATGCACCAATCATTCCGTGGTAATCGTAGAAATGGCTGAAAATAAAACCATATATATATATATATATGTCAATGTCTCGATCGGTTGGTACAAACTTTATTACATATTCATAAAACCCTACTACATATATTATCAAACTCAGTTACGTATTCATAGGGGCGGCTGAAGATTCTAGATACTAACAAACTCTATTACATAAGAGGCGACTGAAGATTCTAGATTTAGAAAGTGATACGAGCATGTTGTAATGTTTTTTTTTTCCGTACTTAGATTCTAGATTCTAAGATGGAGCCTTTAGATTTACTATTATTCGATATATGGGAGTCCACATTACCTCTCAATAATGTTATTTAAATATACTAAATTAATTATATATTTTAAGATCGACATACATGATGAGATATATTAAATTGATTATATTTAATGACATTCTTAATGTAGCACTTAATAAATAGTAAAAAGGCAATTAACTCATAGGTCATTGTTAAAATATAAGTTTATTAAAAAATTTACATATAAACAAATTAAACTCATAGGTCATTTGAGTAATCAAATGACTATACAATTTCAAATAGACCATAGTTTTTATATAAATTACAACTAATGTCATCCAATTGTAAACTAATCCAACAACAATCTAAAAAGCACTTACCAAAATCTATCATGATTTCAACATTACTTTTAATTTTTATTTTTTTTATTATAAGATTATATTGAGGATTATGAAAACATTACTTCTATTTATATATATTTTTTTCACTTGCTCATATTTAAAAGTAATATGAATATCTAATCTAACTTAAAGTAAGATAATTAAAAGCAATAATTCTTCAAAAATACTTTTAAATTTAAAAATTCTTTATCTTCCGATATTAAATAATTTGGTTAGTTTCATCTAGTTTACCTATGTCGTACGAGTTTCCACTGCCATCTCAACACCACACCCACCTCCCCCCCCCCCCCCCCCCCCCAAAAAAAATAAAAATTATATACCTATCATTGAGCTCCATACAATACAGATTTTATTTTTTATTTTATAGAAAAAATTCAATTGTAACTATATACAATATATATATAATATTTATTATATGCATAATATAATAAAGGACCCAAGAGGTCAAAGAAATCAAACACTAAGAGGCACATAGGGCAAAGAGGACAAAAAAGATAATATTATTTTTAATTGTTTAAAGGAATTGTCAATAACTCACTCATTCTCTTTATTGAGATATAAAATGATAGATCTGAAATTTATTACTTATAAATTCTTATTAGGGACTTTTAAATAAAAAGATTGACGTAAAGTCGTATTTTGTTTAATATACAAATATTAAAGGTTTTAAATAAAAATAAAAATTGATAAGGATATAACAGTGATTTACTCATAGTAAAATGAGTGTATTAATTGATTAAATTTATTAAAATAAAATAATTCGTTAATTACTACATCAAATATATCATTAAATGTAGTCAAGTTAATATGTAATTAAGAGGTTAAGAGGGCTGTAGATCACGGAAGACGACGGCACTTTTCTAATTAAAATGATTGGATCCACGTGGCGGTAATTTAAGGAAATCTAAGTCCTTTAATTTTTCAATTTTACTCACCATCACAATAGAGTTTATGATATTGTTGGTAAAATATTGATAACATGCTATATTTATAAAAATATGAAAATAAACTGAAGTTTATATTTAAATGAATTATAAAAGGAAATTAAAATAAGAGATACTTTTAAAGTGATCGAATCTACAACTTGATTATATTTCCTTAACAAAAAATTTATATATATTTATATTTCTTCATTTTTTTGTTAGAATATAATTGCATGCATATATCTTCATTCCTTAATTTTTCTGCTACTTAATTGTTAATTACATAATGAAACAAATGATATATCGCTTTCAAAGACAAATGAAGGGCCAATTAGGTTTCGCTTTGATATGGCTTAAACCCTATATAAACGTACGTGTCGAAACTAGATATGGGAAGCGTGAGAATTAGACAGAGTTGGAAAATCGAAAATTTGAAACCTCCAGATATGGCTAGATGTGAGAAAAGATTAACTCGATCTGATGTAAGTGACAGATTTTACGTGACGAGGGAAATGCTGGAGATCTTGCCGAAGGTTGATCCGGAACGTAAAAATATCCGGATCACAGTCATAGATGCTCAAACAGGTACCCCCTATGAGTTCTGTTTATCTTGCAGGCGTGAAGGACCTCATTTAAAACCCGTTTTCCAGTCAAGAACATGGAAAGCTTTCATGAAGGACAGAAACATCAAGCAAGGTGAGCTCATCCATTTCTGGGCGACGGAAGTTCCGCCGTTTGGAACTCTCTATCAAATTTCTGTGGAGGGGAGACTTTTTCTGTCTTCCCGCCCGGATCTTCGTCATCATCAAAACTCCAAGGCGAGCAGTAGCGCAGTCTGAGATGTGATCGATCGAGCAGCATCATATATGTAGGCATGAATAAAAGCCAAGGGGCTAGGGTTTGTGTCATAATTAAGGATAGGCTAAGTTTCTTCTAAATTGGTGTGGTTTTATCTGTTTCTTGTTCCATAAATAAATTAAGTATAAATAAATGTTGTTTCTAGCTTGTAGTTTATTTGGTTTATTTTTCTTTTTGGTTATCAAAACATAATTTAACAAGGGCAGACAAACTGAAAACACACACAACACGTAAATATATAGCTACAACACCTGCTCCAATCCCGCCAGTTCTGGTTCAAGTCTTTTGGGTTCAGCGCCTCCTCGGTGGTCCACGCTTTAGCCTCCACCGCCGCACATGGCCGGAAAATCAAATAAGAAAAGTTGAAGGAAGACACGCGGCTTCATGCTGTCCATTTACAATGTCGCCATCCACTGGCGGGTTTATTGAGAGGCAAAGAGGGCGGTTAATTCTTGTTTTTTCTGTCGAGCAAATGAGCTGATATGAAAAATTAAATAAATTTTAATGACCCTCGATGGGCATAATTATCTATGGGCATGGCTACTCATGAATATTATTAAAATGAGTAGAAATTATATGGATAAAAATTTACCCATCATCTAATGGCTAGGGTAATGGTTTACCTATGAGTATTGAGGGTATCTAATACCCATTAAATTCAAAGTATATTTTTTATCCATTTTTCAAATTATCTATGAATTTTTAACACTTTCTTCCCTTTACTAGTTTTTTTTCTTCTTTCTATTCTTACTATTATTATTATTTATTAGGTATTATTATTTAAAATTACTTTATTTCAATTAAATATCAGTTATTTCATCTTTTATTAAAAAAATTATACATTACGAATTTATATTAACATCAATTTTTTTAAGAACTTAAATAATTCATTTTAAATGATTTATCAAAGTAAATTATAAATTTTTTAAGATTTCAAAACCATTAAATAATTTAAAGGGAGTTTTATAAATTCTTAAAAATTGTTTATAATAAAATTTTTAATGAGTTTTTTTTTCAAGTTTTGAATTCCATTTCGACATTTACTACTCATTCTTCATTTAATTGGAAAGTTTTTAGAGTTAAATTCTCAAATAACTCATTCACTAATCTTGGTCAACCCGACAAATTTTGATAATTACGGATAGAAGGGTAAATTGGTCATTTACTAATTCTCACTTTAAATTTCAAGACGGATTATAATAGAAACTCTACTAGAAATTGAGAGGATTTGAAAAAATGAAAAGCAAAAAAAAAAAAACAAACGAAATTGAAAAGAAAAAATATTAGAAGTTAAAAATAAAAAGTTGAAGACAAATGAAAGTAAAAAAAAATTTAAAAAAAAAAGTAAAAGAGAAATGAAAAATAAAAAGAAAAATGAAAAGCAAAATAAATTGAAAGATATAAAAAATTAGAAATTAAAACAAAATAAAATATAAGGAAAAAAAATGAAAGGAAAATATCTTAAAAAGTATGATGTGGCAAGTTTCCTATTATAATTTGTCCTCATTAGGCTTGTTAGTCTACATAGATATATTAATAATTGATATATAGTTTATTAATACTTGATCTATAGTTTCCTATTATATATATATATATATGTATATATATATATATATAATTAAGTCAAGATTTGGCGGTAGGTGATCGACAAAATCGCAGTCAATACATCATAGTGCCGAGCTCTCCCTTTTTTTAATCTTTTTTGGTAGGCAACTAGGGAGCTTTCGATTCTCATACGTGGCGTGCTTACGTACGCACTAACGATGATGGACAATGAACAGATGAATGAATCTTTGCATGGGTGGAGGGAGCTTTTGTATATATTAATTATGAGCTTTAGTACATTAAAAATTTATTTAAAAAAAATATTTTTTGAAAGATTTCCTCACAAATTGAATGCTGACTAAAAATTTAGGAAGTTCATTTACTTAGACAATGAACATCTTATCTCAACCCCTTCCTATGACATCCCAAAAAAAAAAAAACAATACTAAAATCCTCCTTGCGTCAAATCTTGAATATTATAAATACGAGCACAATTAAATAAAGATTTTCGACGTGAAATTTAGGAAGATTAATAGATTTGAGATGTACTAGATTGAAAATCTTTTATTAAGTTTCTTACGGTAGAGGACCAACTCACCAGTCTGCTCAGTGACAGACCACTGAAGGGGGCATACTGGGTTGTAGCTAACAGGACTTATCCCTAATCCTCCTAGATTATCGAGGGATGTCCTGCTCTCGTCTAACACCACATGTCAGACCAGAGATAAAACTGTAACCCACTTGGGGTTTTAAGAGTACGCAGCAATTTCCAAAGTACGCAACAATATATGATGTCTCGATCTTTACTACATATCGCATCCGCGATCAACTTGAAGGGTATGAAAAACATTAAAACTGTGAGTGAACAACAAAAACAGTTGGAAAACACATTTCCGAAATAACATTTATACCATTCAATTAAAAACATGCATGCATCAGAAAACAATTTATCTCAAATACTTTCTTAAAATCAATCAATTTACTTTTCAAATCAATAAATAGTGAAATCATCTGTACATAAAGCAATCATCGAAAACATGGTCAATCCTCGTATCCAACATCAAACATTCATACGATAGTCACGATATCAATGCAACGCATGCGACTCGGGATTACCACGTCGGAGTATACACCCAGGATCTACGACTTCTGAGTGATGACATATCTGACACTCCTGAACCTGAGCCTGAGCCTAAGCCTCCCCTCGGAGCTACTCATCTCCAGGCACTATAATCGTGACCTCTTCAAGATCTACGACATTTGGAGAATACCACTCCGGAATCTACGATAACATTACCATTTTGAGCGTCTACGATAACATTACCATTTTGAGCGTTGATATTTGGGGTTAAGGTTTAAGGTTTTAATTAATTGCCAACTACAGCATGTCGGCATGTCGGCATGATCAACTAGGAGTGAGTACTAGCACACGTAAACTCAGCTCACTTAGCCATATGTCTAATGTCACCGGCCCATTGCCAAATACATAATAAAATAATTAAAAACTTAATAAAGAAGCAATATCTATATGCCTATATTTGCTCTTTATCTCTGAAGTCATGAAAGTATATAAGAGCATTAATTTTTCTTCTTATGATAGAGCTAAGGTACTATACTCCATTTTATATTGACGGAAGAAAAAAAATACTCCGCGAGAAACTCGTTTTATGTTGGTATATTCTTGCAGCTTAGATATCACCAAGCGGCGGCTAGGCTGCATCTAAATTTTTAGGATTAAAAAAGAAATTAGCATACTCAAAATACTAAGATTCATAAGAAGAAACAAAATAGTTTATCATAATCTGATTTTTTTTCGTAGTAAAATTAGAATTAATAAAAAAAGAATTTAGCATAGCCCTAAATATTGAAGAATCCTAGAAAGAATATATATATATATATATATATATAATCTTTATACAACTAAAACAAAAATTTTACAAATGAATCCATTTAAAATGGTTTTTCATTATTATTATTATTATTATTATTATTTGTGCTTTTCATTTTGTATCAATTTCTTTTCTTTATACATTTGTGCTCTATCTTTATAAATACTTTTCTGATTCACGATCTTCTTGTTGAAGTGTAAGCTGGTTGCTGATATGCTGAGGTGGAGGATGCTGATGACATGGATAACAAGAAATGGAAGAGTGGCTGAGCTGGAATGAGTTGATGAGGTGGCTAACTGAATCAAAGGAATCGTGCAAGTGAGTGTGTGTGAGCCTTGAAGGTTCAATGGATTCATTAAGTGAGGTGGGAGTGTGTGATTGGTCATGAGAGAGTCATGAAAAGTGTGTGTGTGTGTGTGTGTGTGTGTGTGTGTGTGTGTGTGTGTGTGTGTGTGTGTGTGTGTGTGTGTGTGTTGTAACCGAGAGTGAATGAGTGAGTGTAGTGTGAGGAAACATGTAACTCAATATATAAACGTTTACAATGAATCAAAGAATGAATGAGACTGATTATTGAATGAATTGATTGAATTCTCAGATTGAATCGTGTAGGAAGAGTTTGATTTCCTCACTAGACTTTTCACAAACAGTTGCTGTGCATATCGAAACTGTGAGAGTTAATTCTGTTCAATCATCATCGAATTCCAATTTTCTTCCTAAACACCAATCAATCAAGCATTACAAATCACAAATAGTCACAGGCTACTCCTGATACACAGTCCATTCTCAGCTAAGAGGTTAAGTAAGAACACTTACTTGATCGGGAAGCAAACTGTCCGATGTGTGTGTTGTGCATGATGATCTCTGTGCTGGACTTCAACATGGTATCAGAGCACTCACGATCATTGTGATCTGGGGCGTCTGAAGGTGAGAAGTCATTGACAGAAAAGAAGAAGAGGTATCCTTGCTGAGATGGCAGGATCGGGTGGTGAGCTGAGAGCTTCTGTGTTCACAAGAACTAACTATGATTTTTGGTGTGTGAAGATGAAGACGATTCTAAAGGCATATGATCTGTGGAATTTAGTATCAGATGGTATTCCTAAGAGGGCAGTGAGACGTGAAGGATCTGAAGAAGTTGAGATGCAGTCCTCTCATCAAGATCATATTCGAGATGAAAAAGCCTTGAGTATACTGCAAAATGCAGTGGCAGGTGACATTTTCCTAAGAATCCAGAAAGAAGAAACCTCCAAAGGAGTCTGGGATTTGCTAACACGGGAATACAGAGGAGATGCAAAGGTGAGATCAGTCAAACTTCAATCACTTAGACGTGATTTTGAGTATACTAGGATGAATGACAATGAGGCACTTGCAACTTATATTTCTAGGTTGTATAGTGTAGTGAATCAGATGAGAACTTATGGTGAAGAAGTTGAAGAGAAAAGATTAGCACAGAAAATACTGATTAGTTTGACAAAACCCTTTGATCCCATAGTGTCCATAATTGAAGAAACAAGGGATTTAGATGTTATCAATGTTGAAGATGTGATTGCATCAATTAGGGCATATGATCAGAGGATTGGTTTGCATTCTGAAAACTCTGTTGAGAAGGCATTCTCAAGCCTATCTGTTGAATCAAGACAGGACAGTGCTTACTCTAAGCATAAGGGAGGCTACAAGGGAAACAAGCACTGGGGGACTGGTTCACAGTTCCATAAGACCAGCACTAATCAGGGACCTACAGCAGGGAAGGATTCAGGCTACCAGACTAAGGAGTTTTGTAAGAAATGCAAGAAGGTGCACTATGGAGATTGTTGGTCAGTTGCTAAAGTTAAAGATTTGGACACTTTGCAAGAACTCGTCCTACCAAAGCTGGTAATGGTGGAGGTGGAGACAAGGCCACTGTGAACTTAGCAAAAGAGGTTACTGAAACTTCTAGTAATCTGTTCTTGGCATATAACAGTGTCACAAATGCAAAGGATAGTCGTGTATGGTATGTAGACAGTGCTTGTAGCAACCATATGACTGCCCAGGAATCCATGCTAGTGGATATTGATAGAAGCATCAGAGTGAAGGTTAAGATGGGGAATGGTGAACTTGTGCAGGCTATGGGAAAGGGTACTCTTGCAATTCAAACCAAGCAGGGACAGAGGTATATCAAAGATGTGATGTTATTACCTGGTTTGGAAGAAAATCTTCTAAGTGTAGGTCAGATGATTGAGCATGGTTACTACCTGGTTTTTGGTAATAACACTGTTGACATCTTTGAAGATAAGGATCTCCAAGATAGAGTTTCCAAGGTCCCTATGACTGGAAACATATGTTTTCCTATGACACTAGAGTGTGTGAATCCTATTGCTCTTAGGACATCTGTTGTGGAAGATTCTGAGCTATGGCACAGGAGGTATGGACATTTAAACTTCACTAGTTTAAAGTTTCTGAAGCAAAAGGACATGGTTGTGGGGTTGCCAAGTCTCACAGATCAAAAGAGTGGTGTGTGTGAGGCTTGTGTGACAGGGAAGCAACATGTAGAACCCTTTGACAAAGAAAAGGCCTGGAGGGCAGCTACTCCACTGGAATTGATACACACAGATGTATGTGGTCTAATGCAGGAATCAACTGCTGGAGGAAATCGATATTTCCTCACTTTTATTGATGATTTCACTAGGATGTGTTGGATTTATTTTCTGTCCAGCAAATCAGGTGTGTTCAATGTGTTTCAAAAGTTCAAAACTATGATTGAATTACAGTCTGGATTCAGAATTAAACAGTTGAGAAGTGATAGAGGAGGGGAGTATTTGTCCAATGAGTTTGAGAGATTCTGTGAAGATCATGGGATTCTGAGGCAATTAACTGTTTCTTACTCTCCACAACAAAATGGAGCTTCTGAGAGGAAGAACAGGACAGTGGTAGAAATGGCAAAAGCTATGATGCATGACAAAGGAGTTCCCTATAAGTACTGGGGTAAGGCTGTGTACACTGCAGTATATCTCCTAAATAGATGTCCTACAAATGCTATAAAGGGTAAGACACCTTTTGAGCAATTTACAGGGAGGAAGCCAAGAGTCAAACATCTAAGGGTGTTTGGTTCAATCTGTTATTCACATATCCCTGATCAGCTTAGACAGAAGCTTGATGAGAAGAGTATCAAGTGTGTGTTTATGGGATATGGTGGATGTGAAAAGGGGTACAAACTACTGAACTTGCAAACAGGGAAGATTGTGATTGCAAGAAATGTGATTTTTGATGAGGGTGCTCAGTGGGATTGGAATAAGAACAAGAAGCATGGAGGAAGGTCTGTGTCTTTAGGGTATGGTCTAGAGTATAGAGAGGTGGCACTTGAGCCACAGGACCAGATCAGTGTTCCTGCAGCTCAACCTGAAACTTCAAGCAGTACTCCAGTGAGATACATGAGTATAGATGACATTTATGCACGATGTCATATGTGCATGATGGAACCTGAGACTTACACTGAAGCAGCTAAAGATCACCTGTGGAAATCAGCCATGGAAGCTGAACTTGACATGATTCAGAAAAATGAAACTTGGGATTTGGTGGATAGACCTGAAGGGAAACCGGTTATAGGAATAAAATGAATTTTCAAAACCAAGTTGAACTTAGATGGTTCAATCCAGAAACATAAAGCTAGGTTGGTGGCAAAGGGCTATGCACAAAAGCCAGGGATTGACTATAATGAGACATTTGCCCCAGTAGCTAGATTGGACACCATTAGGACACTAATTGCCCTTGCTGCACAGAAGAGATGGAAGTTGTATCAGATAGATGTTAAGTCTGCCTTTCTAAATGGGACTTTGGAAGAGGAAGTCTACATTGAGCAACCAGAGGGGTACACTGTGGGAAGTCAAGATAACAAGGTGTACAGACTTAAGAAGGCTCTGTATGGTCTAAAGCAGGCTCCTAGAGCATGGTATGGGGAAATCGACACTTTCCTATCTCAAAGTGGGTACAAGAAGGGTGATAGTGAAGCCACTTTGTATGTCAAGACAGCAGAAGATGGAGGTATTCTAATTGTCTCTCTGTATGTAGATGACATCATCTACACTGGTTCTAGTGAGAATCTGATGAGGCAGTTCAAGTCAGAGATGATGAACAAATATGAAATGTCTGATCTTGGTCTATTGCATCATTTCCTAGGAATGGGGGTGATTCAGATAGATCAATATGTGTTCATACATCAAAGAAAGTATGCTTCTACCTTACTTGACAAGTTTGGACTAAGAGATTGCAAAGCTGTAGGCACTCCCCTAGTTCCAGGAGACAAACTAAGGAGATTGGATGGAAGTTAACCTGCTGATGATCCTTGTACAGGAAGATGGTGGGCAGTTTGTTATATCTTACAGCAACTAGACCAGATATAATGTTTGCTTCTAGCCTATTATCAAGATTTATGCATGGACCTACAGCTAAACACCTAGGAACTGCTAGAAGAGTGTTGAGGTACATCCAGGGAACTTTGTCCTATGGAATAGAGTATGAAAAGGGAAAGTGCTCTAATCTGATAGGATTCTGTGACAGTGACTGGGGTGGCTCAGAGGATGATATGAGGAGCACATCTGGGTATGCATTTTCCTTGGGAAGTGGAGTTTTCTCTTGGGCTTCTGTTAAACAAAGCACTGTGGCTTTGTCCACTGCAGAAGCTGAATATGTGAGTGCAGCAGATGCCACAACTCAGACAATATGGCTAAGGTTTTTGCTTAAGGATTTTAGGGAGGAACAATGTGAGGCAACTACCCTATTCTGTGATAATATGTCAGCCATTGCCATTGCAAGGAATCCTGTGTTTCATCAGAAAACCAAGCATATTAATCGAAGGTACCATTTCATTAGAGAAGCTCTACAGGAATACAAGATTACACTTCTGTATTGCAAGACAGAAATGCAACTTGCAGGCATCTTCACTAAGGAAGTTTCTAAGGATACTCTAGCGAGACTAAGAACACTTCTAGGGATCAAACCAGCCTCCAACTTAGGAGGGGCTATTGAAGTGTAAGCTGGTTGCTGATATGCTGAGGTGGAGGATGCTGATGACATGGATAACAAGAAATGGAAGAGTGGCTGAGCTGGAATGAGTTGATGAGGTGGCTAACTGAATCGAAGGAATCGTGCAAGTGAGTGTGTGTGAGCAGTGAAGGTTCAATGGATTCATTAAGTGAGGTGGCAGTGTGTGATTGGTCATGAGAGAGTCATGAAAAGTGTGTGTGTGTGTTGTAACCGTGAGTGAGTGAGTGAGTGAAGTGTGAGGAAACATGTAACTCAATATATAAACGTTTACAATGAATCAAAGAATGAATGAGACTGATTATTGAATGAATTGATTGAATTCTCAGATTGAATCGTGTAGGAAGAGTTTGATTTCCTCACTGGACTTTTCACAAACAGTTGGTGTGCATATCGAAACTGTGAGAGTTAATTCTGTTCAATCATCATCGAATTCCAATTTTCTTCCTAAACACCAATCAATCAAGCATTACAAATCACAAATAGTCACAGGCTACTCCTGATACACAATCCATTCTCAGCTAAGAGGTTAAGTAAGAACACTTACTTGATCGGGAAGCAAACTGTCCGCTGTGTGTGCTGTGCATGATGATCTCTGTGCTGGACTTCAACACTTCTTTCCTATATAAAATAAAATAAAAAGCAAACGGTTATTGTACAATACTTTTTTGATTGGACGACGAGTAATCAACGGTTGAAACATTTATTGCTTCAACATCCTTTATCATCGGACTGTGGCAATCATGAGGCAATGAAGGATAAAATTGTGGGAAATTGTAAGCTATGACACATAAGATTTGGGCATTTAAACTACTATAGTCTCAAGACATTACAACTAAAGGAAATGGTGATTGGTTCACCTAGTCTAGCATGTGGAGATGATGTGTGTGAAGGTCATGTTGCTGATAAACAACATGAAGAATCATTTGACACTAACAAATAATGGAAAGCATCAACACCATTACAACTTATACACTTATATGTGTGTGGAACAATGCAAACTGGAACAATTGGAAGTAACAAGTATTTTCTTATTTTCATTCATGATTATTCAAGAATTTGTTTGGTACATTTCTTAGGACACAAATGCAGGGTACTAAAATATGTATTCAAAAAGGTCAAAGCAATGATTGAACTTCAAAGTAGTTTTAAGAAAAAAAATGAGAAGTGATAGAGATGGAGAATATACCTCAAGTGATTTTCAAGCTTTCTGTAAAAATTGTGGCATTGAAGGACAACTCGTAGTTGCTTACTCACCACAAAGAATAGTAGAGCAAGACTAGAACTTGGGTGGAGATGGCTAAGTCTATTATGCATGCGAAGAAAATTTCTTATGAATTTTGGAGTGAGGTAGTCAATATTGTTCTCCATTTGCTAAATAGGTGTTCTACTAAGGTTGTACAGGGTTAGACTTCATTTCAACAATTCAATGGAAAAAAGACAGAGTGACACACATGAAAATGTTTGGTTGCATCTGCTATATGCATATTCCATCTTAGTAAAGACGAAAAGTGGATGAGTCTATGGAAACTTGAAAAATGCTATTGGCTCTACGACCTGAGAATGTTGTCATCTCTAAAAATGTAATCTTCAATAAGAAAGGAATGTGGAATTGGAAGAAAAGTGAGGAGGATTGTATATCCATTCCAAGAAACTTTGGCACTGAGATTGAAGCAAGCAATGCAGTTCCTGAAGAATCAATACAAGTTTCTAGCTCAAGTTTTAGAGTCCCAATCCTAACAATGCATCAACTCCAAGCGATACACATGTGTGACTACGAAGTATCAATGAAATGTATACTAGATGTCACATTTGCATCATTGTACCTGAAAGCTATTATGAAGCTTCACAAGATCAAAACTTGGAAGAAAGCTATGAAGGATGAAATTGTGATCATCGAGAAGCTTGTGAGTTGGGAGTTGGTGGACAAACTAGTATTAGGTTACGTGGATTTACAAAATCAAATTAAACTAGGATAGTTCAATTCAGAAACACACAATAAAACTGGTGGTCAACGACTATGCACAAAAACCTGATATTGATTTTAATAAAACTTTTCCACCAATAGCAAGGTTGGGCACCATCAAGGCACTATCAATGGAAATCACATACTTCAATCACTCTCATCATAAACTTGATACATCTATCTATACTTTTTTCGGAGAGTTTTTTTAAAGCTTTAGACTTCGGTATGGAAAATTGAACCCATGCTTAATTCTTGATCTGCTGGTTAGGCTCTATGGGCCTGAGATTAGAAGCCCACCAAAAATTAGAAAGAAAGAAACTATTATTTTGTCTCTGTCACTGTGGCTCAACGATTTATCATCTTCTCTGTTAGTTTCTGTCTGTTATTCTTCTGCTAAACCTCCAACTTCTCTCAGTTCTGAAATGCCCCTTCCAAAACCTCATATTCACAAGCCACCCTCACTTCACTATTCTGCCTCCGACACCTCCCTCGCCGATGAAGCCATCACATACCTCAAGCGCCACCCTCACCAACTCACTTCTTTATCTTCCCATTTTACCCCCGAGGCAGCCTCGTGTGTACTCCTCAAGTCCCAATTCGACCAACCTCTAACCTTAAATTTCCTCAATTGGGCTAGAAACCACCAATTTTTCACCTTCCAATGCAAGTGCATCGCCCTCCACATCCTCACCCGCTTCAAGCTCTACAAGACCGCCCAAGCCCTGGCCGAGGACGTCGCTGTCACTACCGTCGACCACAACGGTGATTTGGTCTTCCAGTGCCTCACTGACTCCTTGCGTTTCTGTAATTCCAGCTCGGCGGTCTTCGACTTGCTTGTTAAGTCTTACTCTCACTTGAATTTCATTGATAAAGCTCTGAACATTGTTAATTTAGCTAAAGTTCATGGCTTTATGCCTGGTGTGCTATCGTATAATTCAATTTTAGATGCTATAATTAGGTCAAAAAGGTCTGTTGAATTTGCTGAGGAGGTTTTTAGTTGGATGATTGATAATGGGGTTACGCCTACTGTGTATACTTACAACATTTTGATTAGGGGCTTTACTGGGGCTGGAAATTTGGAGATGGGGTTGTATTTCTTTGGTGAAATGGAAAGAAATGGTTGTTTGCCAAGTGTTGTTACTTACAACACTTTGATTGGTGCATATTGCAAAATGAAGAGGAATGATGAGGCATTTGAACTATTAAGATCGATGGCATTGAAGGGTTTGGAGCCGAATTTGATTTCATATAATGTGGTCATCAACGGGTTGTGTCGCGAAGGGAGGATGAATGAGACAAGTCAGGTTCTTGAGGACATGAAAAGAAAGGGCTTTGTTCCTGATGAAGTGACTAGTAATACACTTATTAGTGGGTATTGTAAGGAAGGTAATTTTCAACAAGCACTTTTTTTGCAGGAGGAGATGAGGAGGAATGGACTGTCTCCGAATGTTGTCACTTACACAGCGTTGATTAATGCTATGTGTAAGGCTAAGAATTTGAATCGAGCTATGAATTTTTTTGATCAGATGCGTGTTAGAGGGCTTCGTCCAAATGGGAGGACATATACTACATTGATTGATGGATTCTCCCAACAGGGGTTTTTAAATGAGGCGTATGATGTTTTGCATGAAATGATTGGAAATGGATTCTCACTTTCGATTGTAACTTATAATGCTCTTATCAATGGATACTGCTTGTTGGGGAGAATGGAAGAGGGCATTAGAGTAATAGAGGATATGATAGGGAAAGGGTTGTCCCCGGATGTAGTAAGTTACAGTACTGTCATATCTGGGTTCTGTCGGCATCAGGATTTGGAGAACGCATTTCGAATGAAGGCAGAGATGGTGGAGAAGGGCGTATCTCCCAATTTTGTTACCTATTCGTCGCTCATTCAAGGTGTCTGTCAGCAAAGAAGACTAGTTGAAGCTTGTGATCTATTCCAAGAAATGTTAGGTAAGGGTACGCCTCCAGACGAATTTACATACAAAACATTGATCAACGCTTACTGTGTGGAAGGGGATTTGAAGAAGGCTCTTCAGTTGAATAATGAAATGATACAAAAGGGTTTCCTACCTAATATTGTTACATACGGTGTTCTCATTAATGGACTTAACAAACAAGCTCGGACAAAGGAAGCAAAGAGGCTTCTGCTCAAGTTGTTCTTTGAGGAATCCGTCCCTGATGATGTCACATACAATACACTAACAGAGAACTGCGGCAATGTTGAATCTAAGAATGTGGTAGCCCTTGTAAAGGGTTTCTGTATGAAGGGTTTGATGGAAGAAGCAGACCGAGTTTTTGAGACGATGATTAAGAAGAAACATCTGCCTAATGAGGTAGTATATAATGTTCTTATACATGGTCATTCTAGGGGTGGAGATGTACAGAAGGCGTATAATCTGTACAAGACGATGCTGAATTCAGGTTTTGTTCCTCATATTGTGACCGTTATCGCGCTGTTTAAAGCACTGTTGACTGAGGGGGTGAGCAATGAATTGAATGAAATCATAGAGAAGACAATGAGAAGCTGTCAGGCTACTGATGCTGAGCTTGCAGAACTGCTTGTTGAAATCATCCATAAAAAAGGAAATATGGATGCAGTTTTAATTCCTTGCATTGGTGAAATTGCTAAGGATGGCCTTCCCATTGGTGGAGTAAGAGCTTGTGTAGGGGTCGAATTATAAAAATAGCACGTCCATATATTCAAATGTGAAGTATTATGTATAATTTCAAATGTGATGAACCCGTAAATAGCCCGTCCATTTTTCCTTCGTAGCTAAGTTAGCTTACTTGAACTTCAAGACATTCCTTAAGATTTTCAAAAGAAAAATTCTTAGTACATTCAATTGTAGTATAGAATGTAATCTCAAAGAGTTAAGAATTGATATTGCTAAGGGTTTTTCTACTCAAATTCAATGGTACCTACGAATAAATGTACAATTCAAATAACAACTCGTGTAAATAACACATTCACCTTTCCTTTCATATAAGTTACCTTTCCTTTCGTGTCATTTAATATATTTCTCCTTGCATGAGCTCGGCCCGGAAATCACTTGTTTGGATGAGGGAAAAAACAAAGTATTTGGCAAACGTTCAGAATTTCTAAATTTTAACAAACCAATTTCTTTGTTTTTTTGTCAACGTAACATCATTAATTAATAAGGAAAAATATTACAAAGTTCGTAAAGCCAAATAGCATAGGCAACCAGACCTTTGGCAAATAAAATAAAGGTCCAAAATAAAGATACAATAATAAGATAAAGGCCAAACACCAAAAAAAAAAAGGTCTAAAATAAAACATAACAAGAAATTCTAATTTTAAGGAGGAAAGCACAGCTATCAAAAGCACACCTACCGCATCAAACCAGTAAGACCATAACCACCATGGTACAATACCGATAAGCAGACCAACAAAATACTGAAATAAAAGTGGATCGCCCCATAATCTATCAAACAATGCCCAACACCTCAGTGTGCAACCCGAGGAGAAAGTGTGTAGAGCTGAGGAATGAAAGGTACCAACATAAAGACAATATGAGCAAAAGTGGAGAACTAGGAGGTGGAGGTTGAAACATCATGTTTTTTAATGGGGAAGGAAAGAGGGTAAGAAGATGCAAACATGGGATGTCAAAGTTGGAAAAGAAAGAAATTTGATGCAGTGAAAAAGTAAAAGACGCATTCCAGCCTCATATATAAGCAAAAAGCTCAAGAAAACACCCACATAGGGGTAGAAAAGAGCACCCACTCTCAAGATCAAGGAGTGACGATCTGTAAGATATTTTTTTATAGAAAGAGGAGCCCCTATAGGGGTTTTTCTTTGGATGATGAGAAATAGAAAGAGACTAACCAATTCTATTTTTTAAATTCATATAGATAGGAATTTATTAATTCCAGGCAATTAAAAAAGCAAATTGGAATTAGAATGCCACAAATTCCAACTTTAAATTTCATATAAAAAATGATTCGTTACTAAATTCCATCATGCTAACCATCATTTATGTGTAAACATTTCATGTTTAAGTTTTATTGTACTTCTATGTTACCTAATGTGTTGGACATAGAGATCGTCGTAGGCTATTGATAGATTAACGGCCCAACCAACCAGTTTCTTCAATATGCGAGAAACCTTGATAACAAGCTTGATGCATACATGACATCTAGTCTTGTAGCAGTTAGGTAGAGTAGGCCTACTATCTGCCTATACAGGTGGTCATCTGCAGCTTCACTGTCATCATCTTTCTGTAATTTGTCACTTGTAGCAATATGAATGCTAACAGGTTTGCAATCCTTAAGTCCAAATTTCTCAATGAGGGTTTAGGCATATTTTCTTTGATGGATAAAGAATCCAACACTGGACTGTAGTATCCTCATTCCTAAGAAATGATGTAGTAACCCCAAATCTGTCATTTCATATTTTCTCATCATATCCTGCTTGAATTCAGCCCTCATCCTTGTGCTATCTCCTGTGTAAACAATATCATCCACATAAATAGACACAATTAGGGTTCACTCACTTTATTTAACGTTTAGGTACAAGGTTGGCTTACTAGAACTTGTCTCAAAGCCACAACTCAATAAATAGGAGTCAATCTCTCCATACCAGACCCTTGATGCCTGTTTCAGACCATAGAGAGCCTTATTTAGTTTGTAGACTTTGGCTTCACTCCTTTGAACCTCAAAACCTTTAGTCTGATCCACATACAACTCTTCCTCTAGAATTCCATTCAGAAATGTTGATTCTACATCAAGCTGAAACAATTCCCACTTTCTCTGTGCTGCTAACAACTAGGATTCTTATTGTATCCAGCCTTACAACTAGTGCAAATGTCTCATTAAAATCAACCCCTGGTTTCTGAGCATACCCTTTTGCTACCCATTTGGCTTTGTATTTCTGCACAGAACCATCCAAGTTCAACTTTGTTTTATACACCCACCTTACTGCAATCACTGGTTTAGAAGTAGGTCTCTCCATTAGCTCCCAGGTTTCATTATTTTCTATTATGTGCATCTCAGCCTTTATAGCTTTCTTCCAGACTCAATCCTTGATTGTTTCTCTGAAGTTTTCAGGCTAAATCATGCTCATGTGGCATCTAGCATAGATGTCACTGAGACTTCTCAGTTTCACAGATGTATTGTTTGCCTTCTGTCACGAGGAACTTATTGAATCAGTGCTTGTTGATAGGCTTGAGTTAGGATTGGAATTATTTCCTGTATTTGAGACAGAAATTGGTGTCTCAAGTGCCTATGGTGCAAGTTCTGGCTCAGGGTTAGTGTTCCCTGAACTAAAACTCAGAGTACATTCCTTTGCCATGTGTCCCAACTTGGAATACTTGAAACATTTAACCTTCCCTCATTTGTGCCAGCATTCTCCCTAATGGTATATGTTACCATCCTTGCAGAATTCTCTTATAACCTATCCTTTCTGATTTCTTGATGGCTTTTCCTATTTGGCATTTCCTTTAAATTTTCCATTATTCCAGGACTTATTTCCTAGTTTGTTCTGAGGCTTCCTGCCTTTCCATTGATTAGTGGTAGAATGCCCCTGTGTTTTATTAGTGACACTCATACTTGAAAACGCTTTTTCAACTTCACTTGCAGTGTGCATTTTCAATCTCTGATCAAATGCCCTGATTGAGGCAGTGATGCTCTCAACACTAATGTGATCTATATCTCTTGGCTTTTCAAGAATTGAAACAATGGAATCATAATTCTTAGTTAGGCTAATCAAAATCTTCTGGGAAAGTCTTTTCTCAGTAATCTCTTCTCCATAAGACTTCATCTGATTAACAATAAATAACAACCAAGCTATGTAGGCAGAAAATGATTCATCTTGTTTCATACGAGTATATTCAAAATATTTTTGTAGAGATTGGAGTTTCATAGCTCTCACCTTGGGATCTCCTCTAAACTCTCTCTTTAGAACTTCCCATGCTTGCTTAGCAATCTCCACATTTGAGATCCTTGTAAAGATTTTCTCGGATACAGCATTCTGAATCAAGTTCAATGCCTTGGTATTCTTGATCAGATCAGCATGACTCACATCTGGTTCTATTTCTTCATCGTCACTGTCATACTCAACACATGTATTTTCGGATCTCCTTTAGTACCAGCCATCAGTGACTTGATCGTGAAGAAAACTTTGCTTTCATGATAAGATCTTCAGCAAGGGTACCATTTCACAGTCAGACGCCCCAAACGAACAGATCAACCTGCTATGATACCATATTGGAAATCGAACATGCGGAGGTGGATCAGCGGTCTTTTTGGAACATGCAAGGGAGAAACGAAGCGGTTGAGCACTCAGGTAATCTTCTACTCTTGAATCTCTTAGCTGAAAAGACGAGACTAGCTTGTATGGTAAATTGGATTTAGGGCTTCCGCTTTTACTTAGATTCTAGGCAAGAATTGATGAACAATACAGTAATAATTATCAGAATTGATTTATGCTCTCTATATGTTTGATGAAATGCCTTACACGAATTTAGGGTTTTTTGAATTTCCTCTAAAGAAAAAAGTTCTCTCTCGCTCGTTCCTATGTATTTCTCATTAGATTCAATGCATGTATTACAAGAGATATATCAACTACACTTGCACTCCACGCACACACTCATCTTGTGATTCGGTTAGCAAGTGACAATGACATCTCCAATTCTTGTTGCTCACTCTTACACGTGGCACACAATCCTAACAAAATTGCTTCACACACGCCTCGCACTCATTCCCCTTTTCCTTCCTGTCACGTGTACTTCACGAGTTGACAACTAGCTCACTGCCAAGTCAACTGCAAGTGAGCAACTTACCTTCCAACAATATATACCACACACGTATTTCCCCGAATTTCACGTACGTTTCTTTATCATTTTAATTTAAAGATGTTTCTTTGTAATATTCATATGATAAGTACAAACTTTTTATATGATTACATTGAAGTAACAAGACTGATAAGGGACAAAATAAATACCACCCTAGGTTGCAAGGAAGGCGAACTGGTGACTGACACGAACTGGTGAACTGCTTACTTCTCACATGCTGCTTCTGCCGCTTGATAATGAAGATCCAGGCTGCAAGGCAAAAAGATTTTTAGCAGCGCAATTCGATGTTGATCTTCCTCAGTCCAGAAGTAGATGACATCACCTTCTTTGATGCTTCTGTTATTCACAAACGCTCTCCACGTTTTCAGCTGGAAAAACTGGTTTTGCATGACGGCCGTGACGCCTGCCGGATAAATAGAAGATATACATGGTACCTGAATCGTCCACCACTCTGATCGGGATATCACGCTCCCGATCAATATCCGGCAGGATTCTTCTCATTTACGTCGTCACCTGAAGCCTCCCACTCACATCAGACCGACTCAACTCTTTTTGACAACGCTTCATTTATATCTTGTCTTTTCAAAGTTTTGATATCAAATAAACTAAATGCAATGTACTTATGTACATATGATCCATGTACATATATGATGTTTGATTCAGATATATATATATATATATATAGATATATACTCACATACATATATTTATCGTTAAAAGCATGATGTGCCAAGTTCCCCGTTATAATTTGTCATCGTATGTTAGACGTTTCATATTATAGAGCGCGCAGTGCTTTTATGCTAATATATATTATTGAAAACAACTAAATAACTAATAAGTCAATATATATAAAGCATGCAGTGCTTTTATGCTTTTGTGTGGTGTTACTTTGATACGTACTTCTAATAACACAAAGCAATCAAACGATATATAATACTATTATAGTACTAATCCCATCCTGGCCCTTAATTCTTCAACTTCCCACTTTAACCCCCAAGGCATTTTCCATGTGCGCTTCTCAAACTCCCAAACCCTAACCCTAAGAAATTGAGGATGAGCTAGGGATAGTTGATAGGATCCAGAAAATGTGTGAAGTACAAGTGGCAGAGTTTGATGAAGAATGTGGTTCTAATTCTGGGAAGCAAATCGGCGCTACAACAATATATGATTATTGCGGATCGAATTGGTTTCGGCTCTCTTGTTATATTTGTTGTCAACTTTTCATTAACAATGACCAGAGGAAACTAATCAAACCACAAGCGCTAGCTAACTACAAACAGGCAAGTAATTCATTAATTTTTTTTTTAATTCAACGTGCATATGTGATTACATTGAAGCAACAAAATCCTCCGATAACAAGGAATTCAAACGATAAATTAAAGATGAATTACTACTAATATATGGTGCGGTTACCCACTTCTCATGCCGCTTCTGCTGCTTGTACATGTTCATTATGATCATGAATAATTGGTTGTGCCACAACGTTGTGCACAACTCGATGACATGTATAGATCGGGGCCGCTCGGCAGAAAAGTTTTCATCAGAGCAATTCTATATTGAGTTTCATACCTTGGACTTTCCTCCACCCAGAAATAGATGAAATCTCCTTTTCCGATGTTCCTATTCTTCACAAAAGCTCTCCTTGTTTTCAACTGGAAAACTGGTTTTGCATGGCGTCCGTGACGCCTCCCCGTAAAAATAGAAGACCGTAGGCGGTACCTGTATCGTCTACGACTCTAATCGGGATATCACGCTCCCGAATCCCGATCAACATCCAGCAGGATTCTCCTCATGTCTGGCGTCAAGTGAAGCCTCCCACTCACATCAGACTGACTCAACTCTTTTTGACAACGCTCCATGTCCGTTGTTTTTCTTTCCAATTCTCTGTAAATATATACATGCATAGTAGTTGTTTTTTTCCATGCATGGCAATGGCATATTTTCATGGTTTAATAATATGTCACCTCTCTGGGGGCCCAGGGTTTGATATGTTATCTGGGGCTCATGGTTTAATTGTTAGAATTTGAGTATAGACTAATCACCTAAAGTGCAAAGTCCTAATGATTATTGGAGTAATAGAGTCATTGTCATTAAATTATTAAACTAGGACTCCATATGGTAATTGACATTTAGTTAAGTTAATACAGTTTGCCTTGATTACCTATTTAGTCCCTAAGAATTCTAATGTAATTATGATAGAAAATCACATTAGGGTTGGACTACTATAAGAAGCTCTCTACTCTTACCAATTAATAATCCTTCCTCACGTAGTAGACCTATTGTTTAGTGAAGGGCAATTATTCATTGGTAGAGAGGAGAAGATCTCTTATAATCAATAAGACAATGACTTCAACAAGTATATCATTAACCTTAATATATCTTGTATCATTGATGTGAATCCTTGTTTGTGATCTTAAGAGCTTAGTTGTTTTATATGTAAGTTGTTCATATTGTTTATAACATCTTACATTAATGTCACCATTTGGGACCCTATATCACATCATATGATGTGATGCTTGGTTATGTTAATTTCATAATAGGATTAATGTGGATTATATATGAACTATGAAGCGTGTTTGAATTTTTTTTTAGTTTTGAATAAGCAAGATTTTGCGAATTATAAGAAAAAAATGAAATAAAAAAGCAAAAACGAATTCCAAACCGACCAAAAGGTATGGTTTGATTTTGATTGAAGGATTTTTTTTTTTCCTCTAAAATTTGTACCATATTGAATATCAAATTTTCCTTTTAATTCGGCGCGATATAGTTGCAAATGTGTTCTAACGTAATAAACGTGTTTGTGAAAGGGATCTTATGTATGTAAATTTTGTCTGCAGGGTTAATACTTTGATTTTGTTTTGATTTTGATGTAGATAGTACAATAATTTAGGGTGGGTCGGGTCTTACAATTATTTAGGCCTAATTCAATTCTTTGACATGCAACCCTATTCCATTTTTACGCGGACACAGGTTTTTTTTTTCTTTTTCTTTCAGGGAACGTCAACCATGAAAGGTCTTACAATCATATAGGCCGAATTTTCAACATGAACCTTGTATTTATTAGCTCATTATCAATAGGGTTTTATTGTTGGCAATACCTAGGTCCAAACCAATCAGAATTTTGCATCATCACCAAATGAGGTGGACCAATAATACTGTCTTACTTTTTAATTGTTTTTTTTTTATATTCTGAAATTTCTAAAACCCTTTTTTCAAAAAATTAAAAAATTAAATACTTTTTTGGGGAAAAAATTGAAATAAGTTTTTTTAGAATAATTTCATACTAAGATTATATCTGAACAAGCAAACACTTCAAAACCATCAAAACCTTAGACCGGCCACTAAGGTCGGTGGCTTGCAACCATTGAGGGATTTGACTCTACGCGTAAAGCTCTCAAACCTCATAAGTTATTCACATGTTTCAATCATTCTTGTAGAACAACAAGAACACTAAATTGAATTAATTTCGTCATCGTCGTCTGCCTTCGCCACCGGCTTTTTGCCTTCATTGTTTGCCTTTATTATTGGTCGTAGTTGTAAAAGGCTGGGCAACTTGGCATGATATAAGCGGATGAAGAAATACAAGATTGAAGATTATGAAATGGCTTATCTGCATATCACCCATCTATACATCATGAGAAGATTATAGATTTTTGATAAACTTATTATTTAAGCTTTTTGATAAGTAAGGTTGAGATGTTAGTTTTTAAGCCAATCACTGCAGAGTGTGACTTGGCACATGCCAGGTGGAATGCCAAGTGGCAAGTGACAAGTGTAAACGTGTGAGTGGGTGTGTGAATCAATGTAACCGTGTGTGCTTACTATTCTCTTAATGAATGTAAGTGTGTGAGAGTGTGTGAGAATGTGTATTGAATGAAAATCAGCAAAGATAGTGTGAGTGTGTGAGCTATAAAGTGTGTTGAGATCACAAAATCCTCCTAACCGTTTTCACTGTGTGTGTGTGTGTGTGTGCGCGCGCGGCGCGTGCGTGCGTGCGCCTGAGTGTGTGTGTGTGTGTGTGTGTGTGTGTGTGTGTGTGTGTGTGTGTGTGTGTGTGTGTGTGTGTGTGTGTGTGTGTGTGTGTGTGTGTGTGTGCCTGTGTGTGTGTGTGTGTGTGCCTGTGTGTGTGTGTGTGTGTGTGCCTCTGTGTGTGTGTGTGATACACGACTATATGTGTGTATGAATGATGCAGAGTTCAATCTAATGAGAAGAGAAGGAAAATACTCAGTAGGTAGTGTTATTCTACACTGAGAAATTACAGAAAATTGAAGTTCATCTCATTCAAACAAATTCACAAACACATAGAGTGCACAATTGTTCATTACAATCATCAATTCGATTTCCATAGTTTCAATCACCAGAATTAGGTAGAAGGAAGAGATCTTAGTCTAATCTATCCTAATCCAATCGAGCTAGCCTCGATACATCAACTAGAGAGTCAAGGGAAGTGAGGAAGTGTACCTGTTAGTGGTTGAAGCTTGCCTCTGGAAAGTCCTCTCAGTGCACTTGTCGATGGCTGCATCTTGCAAGTTCCCCTGCATCCTCTGAAGTCCCACTACTAACATGGTATCATAGCAATAAGATTTACTGTCTCTGGGGCGTTGTGAAGCTGTGAAGAAGAAGTTGCACGGTTTCTTGTGAGTCAAGGAACAATGGTTGGAGCTGGTGGTGATCCTAAGCTACCTATCTTCACAGGAATCAATTATGATTTCTAGAACATCAAGATGAAGACGACATTTAAAGCAACAGATCTATGGAGGATTTTTTATCAAGGAGTGCCTGATATTGAGTATGATAGTGATGATGAAGAGGTGGAGACTGCACAGACCAAGATAGATCAGACCAGAAATGTCAAGGCCTTGAATCTGATACAGAATGCAGTTTCTGAAGAGATTTTCCTCTGGATTTCAAATGAAAAAAGTGCAAAGAAGGCCTGAGATATCCTGAAATAAGAATTCAGAGGGGATCCTAAGGTAAGAGCAGTTAAAATTCAATCTCTAAGGAGGGATTTTAAGTATACTTGATGAGGAATGATGAAACGTTTTCAACATACATGTCAAGATTATATGGTGTTGTAAATCAGATGAAAACTTATGGAGAAACCATAACTGAAAAACGTTTGGCTCAGAAAATCCTCATTAGCTTAACTAAATCCTATGACTCAATTGTTTCTATCCTAGAAAAGACAAGGGATCTTGACACTATCAGTGTTGAAAGCATCACTGCATCCATAAGGGCCTTTGATCAAAGGTTGGAGATACATAATGACAGTGAAGTAGATAAAGCATTTTCTAGTATGAGTATGCAAAACCAGTCCAAAGGTTAGTTTGGAGGAACTCAGGGAGGTTACAAGAAGAGGGATCACTGGTAAAAGCTGGAGTTTCAATAAGAATCGGTTTGGTGCTAAGGATAAACCGCAGCCTGAACCTCAGAAAAGTGAGGACAATGACACCAAGCCAACCTACAAAACCTGTGACAGAAATCATTTTGGGCCTTGTTGGACCAAGAACAAGTACAAGTATTTGAAGTGTGGGAAGACTGGCCATATTGTTAAATACTGCAGAGTCAAGCAGTATGCACATATGGCACAACATGTGAAGGAACCAGAGAAGAAAGTTAAAGGGAATCTGTTCTATGCATGTCACTCCGCTTCTGTTGAGAAGAATGCAGAAGAATGGTACCTAGTGTAACGACCCGGATTTTATTATTATTTAATTAAATGGAAATTATATGTAAAATGACCATTTTTCCCCTAGTCAAGGCAAAATGTTGACTTTTGACCCGAAGCGTCGTACGAATTTGAACCTTTGACCATTTCATAGATCGGGATCGCCCTGAATTCGTAGACAGTCGGCATGCCGGATTTGGAGATTCAGAGCGAAAGTTACGGGTCACGGATGTTATAAATTACTATTGCATTTTTCGAGAATCGGACAAGTGGATTGAATTGGTTAGTCAAAGATGGACTCTTGAACCAATCAGATGAGTGACAAATGTCATTCATCTAACTGGCCCAAAAGCCCAAATAATTGGGTGCATGAATTAAACCTCAATTGTCTTTTATTGCCGTGAAACCCATTTCCATACAAACTTCATCCATCTTCTTTTCCCATCGATTTCTCTTAGCCCAGATCGATCCTTCATCTTCACTAAACATCATCACCGTCCTCACCACCATTACCCTCCATCGTCTGTTAACCCAGACGACCACCGAACCGCGACAAACCGAGGAACTAGGGCCAAAAACCAGTTGAACCACTCGACCAAACCAGACCAGGAAACCAAGCTAGGATCAGTGAGGGATTTGGACGCCTGACTGGACCTCACGACTGACTGGTTCGAAGACAAAACAGCCTGACGCGACAGAGTAGGAAGCCTGGAAATAGGGTAGACATTCTTCGAGCTAGAGGTAACGATTTTGATCTTTCTTCGAGTTTTGAGGTTTACAGATCTCTAGAATAAGCTTAGATGAGTTATTAGGACCAAACTGCGTTGAAAATGGTGGCCGGGAATGAGTCTTCTGAGCGGGCCAAGGTCGTGGGTCACGGCGGCTCCGCCACTGGTTCTTCGGTAGGATCCAACCGAGCAGCACCGCAGGTCTTCGGTACAGGTCAACTGAACGGTAGCCTGGGTCTTCGGTAGGAGTCCACCAAATGACAAAGATGATGATGTCATCATTCTGAAACTATTCTGACAGCATAATGACGTCATCTTGTTAGAGATGTCAGAGCAGGGACCAAAGGGACTGACACGTGTCGTCTTACACATGTCAAAGGATGACGTCATGCTGATGTCAGCGTTACTGTAGCAGTGTTGACCTGGCGTTGACCAGGCGCGTGGGGGCGCGTGTGAACAGTACCTTTTGTGGGGCCGGTACAATTTTCAAGGTTACGACAATACGAATCCAATGGCGGTAGTTTCGTGTTGATCGGATATCGTTAGGTTGGTCAAATTGAGGAAATTATCCTCGGGAAGCGTGTTCGGAGCCCGTTCCCGGGCCGGTTTTGTTCTAAATTTGGATGCTAGACCTATTAGGGTCAATTAGTGACCCTTAAGTATGTTTGGGCAGGTTGGGACGTGTATTTAGCTTCAGGACAGGTGTAAATGGTTCGTTAGCGCAGTAAGGATTAGCTGTGAGTGAACCATTGATTTTATAACTGAATACATGCATAACTGTTTTACTTATTTTCGAAATTGTTTTTTTTCTAAATGTTTTATGATGTTGGGATTTGAGAATTGGATCACGGATTTCAAGAAATGCATAGATTTACGTGAAAATGGTCGTATCGGGCCTGAGACCCATTTGACGAGCGTTGACTCGGATTTGAGAGAGAGTCAACGGTATTTCGAAATGAATTGTGAACCAATGAAAGTATTGATGATTTGAGACTATCTGACCTAAATAATTTAGTTATAAAGAATTCTGGGTAAAGGTTTGGGCATGATTTGAAAAAAAAAATGGTTTTGCAAGGTTTTTTCATACGTTAATATGTATATACCCTTCCAGCTTGCGAATTGGTCTCCTCCAGACGTCGACCTGAAAGGTCATGATCCACTGACCAGAATGTGTATCCCCATATGGATCCCGTTCCAGGAGTGGGAGATTGTGTTGTGGTCCCGGACCAGATTCCGGAGAGATAGTCGAACTAGATCCGGGAGAGAGCTCGGACTAGGTTCAGAGATATAGCCTCCCAGACGGAGAATTCATGGGAGTAGACTCGGAGTGAGACCCCGAGTGGTGTGCATGCCTTTAGATATGAATCGTGACCATTATCGGGGATTTGTTCCCTAGGGGCTGTGTGCCCCGAGTTGGCATCGAACTTGCCTTCGATGTTGAGGAAGGGATTGTGGATACATAGTTACATTTCAATTGATGTTGTACGTGCCCAGATGTATTTTTATATAGATATACGTATATGTATATAAATGTTACATGTTTTTATAATGGATCGTATTTCTATATTTTCTACTGAATGCATGTATGTTTACAGAAATGAAGGGTCAAATTATATATATGTTCCAAATGAATTTATAACTGCTTTATTTTTTATCCACTCACACTTTGAATGTTTTCTTGACCCTTTAGGAGAGGAAATCGAGGAGGGCATCGACTCCGGAGCCGAGGCATAAATATCAACGTTGCGTTTGGACCACCCTGAGGGGTAGGTGTTATCTTTACTTTGTATTAGTACGAACATAATGCTCATTTCCCTTGTCTGACATGTTGTAATATGAAACACACCGGTGTGTATCTAGAACCCCCAGTAAGGGTATTTGTGTAATAAAACCCTCAGAAGGGTATTTGTGGTATTTTGGTTTACTAGTCAGATGGGAGCAGGCCTTCCCCAATGGTCCCTAGGGGGAAAACGAGGTGGGTCCTGTCACCTAGAAATTGGTTGTAGCAACCACATGACAGGTCATTAGTCCTTGCTATCTGATATTGATAGAACCTTGAATATGAAGGTGAAAATGGGAACTGGTGATCTGGTTCAAGTTGCTGGGAAAGAGGTCTTTGCTAGTTGACACTAGTCAAGGTGACAAGTACATCAGAGATGTTAAGCTTGTACCTGGTTTTGGATGAGAATTTACTAAGTGTAGGTCAGATGATGGAACATGGCTATTTCCTTGTGTTTGGGGATCAGGCAATAGAAGTTTATGAAGATACGGGAAATGAGACACAAGGTTGCAAGGGTTCCTATGTCAGGCAACAGGTGTTTCAAGTTATCACTAGACTATGGATTTCTTGTGGCTAGAAAGTCAGAAGCAAAGGAAAACATGGAGTTGTGGCACAAAAGATTTGGACATCTGAATCATTCCAGTCTTCAGATGTTAAGTCAGAAAGATATGGTGATTGGACTACCAAGTTTGATTGAGGATAAAGCACTGTGTGAAAGATGTATCACAGGGAAGTTCCATGTGACTCCTTTTGACACTGAAGAAGCATGGAAGGCCTCAATGCCATTAGAACTCAAAAATTATGATGTATGTGCTCCAATGCAAACTGAAACCGTTGGTGGTAACCTTTATTTCCTTATTTTCATAGATGATCATACAAGAATGTGCTTGGCCTATTTTCTTATACACAAAGCAGGAGTGCTAAATTTGTTTAAGAAGTTTAAAGCAACTGTAAAACTGTAGAGTGGATTCAAAGTGAAGAAACTAAGAAGTGATAGAGAAGGAGAGTACACATCAAATGCTTTTCAGGAGTTCTGTGATGAAACTGGAATAGAGAGGCAACTAATTTTTTCTTGCTCTCCTCAACAGAATGGTGTTGTTGAGAGAAAGCACAAGAAAATTGTAGAAATGGCTAAGTCTATGTTACATAGCAAAAAACTACCCTATGAGTTTTGGGGTGAGGCAGTGAACACTGCAGTGTACATCCTCAACAGAAGTCTCACCAAAGTAGTGCAAGGGAAGACTCCTTTTGAAAATTTCTCAAGGAGAAGGATTGGTGTTTCTCATCTGAAAGTGTTTGGAAGCATATGCTATCTGCATATTCCAAAATAGAAAAGATAGAAGTTGGATGAATCTCGTGAAAAAGGGATTTTTGTTGGATATGGAAGTTTTGAGAAAGGTTATAGAGTTTACAACCTAGCAACAAAAAAGGTGGTGATATGTAACACCCCGGAAATTCGAGGATTTTAATATTGTAATTTAATGTATGAATTGACGCTTTTACCCTTGTGATTGGCATGGCCAAATCGTTGACTTTTTGATTGGTGGATTAAATGGACTTTGACCTATGACCGTGACGTAGTTCGGGATGTCACGAGTTCATAGACAGGTGGCACGTCCAATTCGGACGATTAGGGGAAAAGTTATGACTATCGGAAGTTCAGGGGCATTACCGTAATTTGGACGTTAGGGGCGAAAATGTTGACTTTTCATTTGACAACTAATTTTCACGCGACTCAAGGACCGTTAGATAGGTCTCGACGTCCTGTGTCCGTAGACAAGTGGCACGCCGAAATCGGACTTCGTATGGCTGAGTTACGGGTCTAGAAAGTGAGGGGCAGTTTGGTAATTATTTTGAACCAAGGGCATTTTGGTCATTTTGCCCTGGTCACTGTAGCAACCGCGGGGGAATGACTGCTGCACCACCGTGTGCGGTGGTTCTGAGTCCCTATTTAATTAATCAGTGTGTGAGTTGGAAAGTTGGGATTGTTTAAGGCCCTATGGACATCAGAACATGGCCGAACATGGCCACCATTTTTAATTGGAAGCTTCGAAGTTTTTCGGGGAACAACTCTCAGTGGACAGTTTGGCTTCCACGAGCTGTTGGACAGCACGGTACCATTAATTGAGTGGGAATCTGAGTGACCCTTTATCTGCTGAAGTGAGGGCTGTGAATTGGAGAGGAGAAACCAGAGAAACCGAAATTCTGGGATTTGGAGGGAAAATCAGAGTTTAATTTCTACGGTGTGTTGGACCAATCTAATCGCAGAGTAAGCTTTCTGGGAGTGTTTAGAACACAACCATATCAAAATCGAAGGCAACCAGCCACGGGTGAGCTGGGACGGTGACTGCCGTGTTCAGAAGAAATTCAGAGGTTTGGACGACTACTTCCAGGTGAGTGTTGGTTCAATTGAGTGTGTTTTCCAGTTCATTCTGATACTATGATGCTTCCTGTAAGGTTAATTTGATTTTGGTTTAGAAACCAGTGAGTTGGGGTGATCAACCCGTTTGAATGATCACGGGTCGAAAGGCCATTTAAGGATTTGATTTGGCTAATTAATAACTCAGAACTTAAATTAGATGCTTAAATAACATGTTAGGATCAAATTGGATTGAAATTGAGTAGGAATTGATGGGTAATTAACCGGGTCAAGCCGCGGGTGGCAGGCCCGAATTACAGACAAACGGGTGAAGGTGCTGACACTGTAGCTACAGTGTCAGGCGCGTGACTTTCACGCGCAGCCACTTTGGGCGACGTGTGAGGGCGCGTTGGGGCTTATCTCCGATCACGATCAACATGACTTTTATTCCTCTCATTATTCTGAACATTTTTTGTGAATTAACCATGTTGATCTGAGATAGTTTGAAGGGTCAATTTAGGGCTCGTTGGCTCGGGAAACGTGTCGACGGTTTCCCCGAACCGGTTTCTGTTTCGAACTTTCTTTTGAATAAATATTAAGGACTTGTAGTGACCCTTACGTGTGAATTGAACTGACAGGAATTGTACGATAATCTCGGTACAGGTCCGTACGCGCAGATTCGAAGCGGAATCGTACTGTGAGTGGGCCCGATTTCATTAAACACTTGCATGCTCAAAATTTTTTCCGAATTACTTATTCATTCACATGCTAAAATCAAATAAACGGTTCTGATGATATGGAAATTATGGTTATGACACGTTTCACGGTATTTGGGCTTGAGACCCGTCCAATGGAACATAAGGTTTGGTTTGGATTATATCTATGTATAAATATATGCCTTGCATGTGGATATCAATAAAATGTATTTGTTACTGCACTGTATCGATCCTTCCATATTATATTGTCTTCTCCGGATGAGGTACCCCGGAGAGGTCACGGACGTCTAGTACGTCCAGCGTCTATGACGCTAAGCATCGGGGATGATGTACCCGAACGGGGTTCGGGGATTGAACTCGGAAATTGAGACCCGAGTGGCACGCGTAGCCTTGTGATTGTGACCTTATTGGACGTCAGGGACGTCAGACATCAGGGATGTCGGATTGGAGTGTATAGTGCAGTGGCTAAAATGATACTATGGTTTTATTATATGTCTTATGGTTTATATTATATGATTGATGGTTTTAAATTCGGCTGCATGCATGTTTGGAAAACGGAGGGGTAAATTATATGTTTTACTTATCAAATGATTTTATAAACTTGAGTTTCGGTCCACTCACCCTTAATGTTTTTGGTAAACCCCTCCAGGTCGTGATACTGAGGTAGAGGAGGAACCTGAGGCTGAGGCATAGATCTACTTCTGCGTACCTGAACCCCTGCTGGGTGGTTTACCCGCAGGTTTATGTTAGAGTCGTGCTCGCAACTTGAAATTTTGGGATTCATCCCTTGTCTGACATCTGTTTAATTCAAATTTGATGTATGACTTTAATTTGGCTATTTATGCATTTGATGTTTTGAGGTTAAAATTGGTATGAATTATTGGGTGTCAGACGGGAGCAGGGCACGTCCCCTTGTGGTCCCTGTGGGATCGGGGCGGGTCCTGTCAGCTTGGTATCAGAGCACTAGGTTGTGGTAAGCATGCTAGACTAGCGATTAGTACTAGTTACTTTTCGACTTTTAAGAATATTGCTATCTGATGTATGCCTCTTGACAGTTGGTTATGCCTCCTAGGAGAATTCCTCATATACGAACGGACGAGGATCTGGGAAGGGAGATGGAATGCGCGAGCATTGAAAGGGCTCAATGTTTGGGAGCCACTCCTTTCTGCGGGGGATCAAACCCCGAGGATGCTCATGATTGGATCACCAAGTGGGGGAGGATCTTCTCGGTGATGCACTGCCCTCCGGGCGAACGAGTGACCTTGGCGGCCTTCTTACTGGAAGGAGGAGCCTACCAGTGGTGGCACGGACTTGAAATGTCTGGGTGGTCTGTCCATACCACTACTTGGGAAGCTTTCCGTTCCCGATTTCTGGACCAGTACTACCCGCGATCATTTCGCGCGGCACGGGAGGCTGAATTCCTGCGGCTGGAGCAGGGGGATATGTCCGTTGCGGACTACGAGCAGACTTTCGGGAAACTATCCCGATTCGCTGCATCATTCGTGAGCACGAAGGAGGACAAATGCCAAAGGTTCGAGCTTGGACTCCGAGGGGAGATCCGGGCAAGTGTGATTGCTGCTACTCATGCTTCGCTGAGAGATTTGGTCGACGCTGCGGTGCGTGTCGAGGCCAGTCTGGCGGCACACCAGACACGACAGCCTTCGGGCGAGGGGCGACGTCAGGATCGCCCACATCGTGGGCCATCGGGCCAGAAGAACAACAAGGGATGGGGCTACAGGGGAGCACCCTCATCCTTCAAGGGTCGTGGCTGGTCAGGTCGACGGGGAGGCTCTCAGGGCAGAGGATCTAGATACAACTCTGGGCAGCGTTCATCTTGGAGCGGTGCTTCTGGTGGGCATTCAGGCAGGCCGAGGCCAGTTACTTGTTTTGCTTGTGGAGAGGAGGGCCACTATGCCTGTGATTGCCCGCAGTTGTCCAAGAACAACGACGCTGGGGGCTCTAGTGTGGTGCAGAGCACGGCTTCCCACACTAATGGAGGTCGCGGTCAGGGAGGTGATCGTGGTGCTGGACGTGGCGCGCGCGGGCACGGACGGAACGGAGGGCCGAGGGCCCAAGTGTTTGCAATGACCCAGCAGCAGGCAAGGACTGCCCCAGGCGTGGTTACAGGTACACTACATATCTTAAACCTTCTTGTACGTGTATTGATGGATGTGGGGGCTACACATTCTTTTATTTCGAAGAGTTGTGCTGGTATGCTTGATTGTGTGGTATCAGCCTTAGATTGCGAAATGGGTATTGGCACCCCGATGGGCATCGTGTACCTTGTGAATCAGGTGATTCGGAGGTGCCCGATAAGAATTGAGGATGTGGATTTACCAGCAGACTTAATTATTCTGGATATCCACGATTTCGATATAATCCTAGGGATGGATTGGCTATCGGAGCATGGATCGCTCATCGATTGCTGTAGCAAGCAAGTGATTCTGCGGAGCCCGGGTTTGCCAGAGGTTATCTTTCAGGGGGAACGTGACGGTTCGCCTCCTGAAGTGATTTCTTCACTTACTACTACCAAACTTCTACGGAAGGGATGCCAGGGTTATCTGGCGCATGTCATGTCGGATCGGGTTGATACTCCGGGTATCGACGAGATACCGGTGGTGCGTGAGTTTTCGGATGTGTTCCCGGAAGACTTACCTGGATTACCGCTATCAGGGGAGATCGAGTTTACTATTGAACTACTCCCTGGTACCCGACCTATATCCCAGGCACCATACCGGATGGCGCTGGCCGAGTTACGAGAACTCAAGACTCAGTTGCAGGAGTTGGTGGATTTGGGATATGTCCGACCAAGTACTTCACCATGGGGAGCACCGGTGTTGTTCGTAAAGAAGAAGGAGGGGAGTCTCCGTTTGTGTATTGACTATCGACAACTCAACAAGGTGACACTGATGAACCAGTATCCTCTACCCAGGATCAATGACCTTTTTGACCAGTTGCGGGGAGCACAGTGCTTCTCGAAAATTGATTTGCGGTCTGGGTATCACCAACTGAGGATTTCGGAGGAGGATATTCCGAAAACTGCTTTTCGAACCCGTTACGGACACTACGAGTTCCTTGTTATGCCTTTTGGCTTGACGAATGCTCCGGCAGCATTCATGGATCTGATGAACCGGGTCTTCCGACCCTACCTAGGTAAGTTCGTGATTGTGTTCATCGATGATATCTTGGTATACTCAAGGAGTGCACGTGCACATGAGGAACATCTACGGTTAGTCTTGGAGAAGCTGAGACAAGAACAGTTGTACGCCAAGCTGAGCAAGTGTCAGTTTTGGCTGAACAGTATTGGTTTTCTGGGACACGTGATATTGACGGATGGGATTTTCGTGGATCCCCAGAAAATAGAAGCGGTGACTAACTGGGCTAGACCGACAACTGTGACTGAGGTGCGGAGTTTTGTCGGATTAGCGGGCTACTACCGGAGATTCGTGGAGGGTTTCTCCAAAATTGTTGCACCATTGACTCGTTTGACTCGGAAGGGAGTAAAGTTTATTTGGGACGAGCAGTGTGATCGGAGTTTTCAAGAATTGAAAGATCGATTGACCACTGCACCTGTCCTTGCATTGCCGGATGACAGTGGAGAATTCGTGGTCTTTAGTGACTCTTCACTACAAGGTCTGGGCTGCGTGTTGATGCAGACTGGAAAGGTTATCGCCTACGCATCCCGACAGCTGAAGACTCATGAGTTGAACTACCCTACCCATGATTTGGAGTTGGCGGCGGTGGTTCATGCTCTAAAAATCTGGAGACATTATCTGTTCGGCGCAACGTGTCGGATATACACCGACCACCAGAGTCTTAAATACCTATTCACTCAGAAGGAGCTTAACATGAGACAACGGAGATGGTTGAAGCTGCTGAAGGATTATGACTGTACGATTGAGTACCATCCGGGTAAGGCCAATGTGATGGCAGATGCACTCAGCAGAAAATCAGCGGGATCAGTTGCACACCTGGGGATGGTGTATCTTCCTTTGCTGGTGGAACTCCGGAAGGCGAGAGTTATTTTGGGTACGGATGAGCATGGAGCTTTGTTGGCCAGCTTCCATGTACGACCAGTACTAATTGATCGGATTATCGAGGCACAACTTCAGGATCTGATACTCTGTATCTACAGAATTGAGGTCAATGCGGATGGGCGACAGGATTTTACCATCCGGGATGATGGAGCACTTGTGAAGTTGGGCCGTTTGTGTGTACCTGCAGTGGCAGAGTTACGGAACGAGATTCTTGAGGAGGCCCATAGCTTATACTATGCATCCTGGAGGTACAAAGATGTACCGTACCCTTCGCCACCATTATTGGTGGCTAGGAATGAAGAAGGATATTGCTGAATTCGTGAGCAAATGCTTAACCCATCAGCAGGTTAAGGCGGAACGGCAGAGACCTTATGGGGCTATGCAGCCACTTCCTATTCCCGAGTGGAAGTGGGATCACATCACCATGGACTTCGTCTTTAAGTTACCGAGGACTCAGAGTGGAGTTGACGGAGTATGGGTGATCGTGGACCGGCTAACCAAGTCAGCCCATTTCCTGCCAATTCAGGAAACTTATAAACCTAACCGACTGGCTCAGTTGTTTGTGAAGGAAATCATACGATTGCATGGAACGCCGGAATCGATCGTGTCCGATCGTGATCCGCGTTTCACTTCCAGGTTCTGGCGGAGTTTGCAAGCTACTTTGGGAACAACCCTACGTTTCAGTACTGCTTTCCATCCTCAGACCGATGGACAGTCTGAAAGAACCATTCAAACCCTGGAGGACATGATGAGGTCCTGTGTGCTACAGTTTCAGGACTCTTGGGATACTCATTTGCCATTGATGGAATTCGCTTACAACAACAGCTATCAGACAAGCATCGGAATGGCACCTTATGAGGCACTGTATGGTCGACAGTGCAGGACACCTATCTGCTGGACGGAGATAGGAGAGCGAGCGGTTGTAGGGCCGGAATTGATGGACTTAACCATGGAAACTGTTCGTGTTATCAAGGAGAGATTGAAGGTGGCACAGGATCGCTAGAAGAGTTATGCTGATCGACGGATTCGAGACTTGGAATTTGAAGTGGGAGATTTCGTCTTCCTGAAGTTATCTCCGTGGAAAGGGATTATCCATTTTGGCCGACGGGGGAAACTGAGTTATGACTATCGGAAGTTCAGGGGCATTACCGTAATTTGGACGTTAGGGGCGAAAATGTTGACTTTTCGTTTGACAACTAATTTTCACGCGACTCAAGGACCGTTAGGTAGGTCTCGACGTCCTGTGTCCATAGACAGGCGGCACGCCGAAATCGGACTTCGTATGGCTGAGTTACGGGTCTAGAAAGTGAGGGGCAGTTTGGTAATTATTTTGAACCAGGGGCATTTTGGTCATTTTGCCCTGGTCACTGTAGCAACCGCGGGGGAACGACTTCTACACCACCGTGTGCGGTGGTCCTGAGTCCCTATTTAATTAATCAGTGTGTGAGTTGGAAAGTTGGGATTGTTTAAGGCCCTATGGACATCAGAACATGGCCGAACATGGCCACCATTTTTAATTGGAAGCTTCGAAGCTTTTCGAGGAACAACTCTCAGTGAACAGTTTGGCTTCCACGAGCTGTTGGACAGCACGGTACCATTAATTGAGTGGGAATCTGAGTGACCCTTTATCTGCTGAAGTGAGGGCTGTGAATTGGAGAGGAGAAACCAGAGAAACCGAAATTCTGGGATTTGGAGGGAAAATCAGAGTTTAATTTCTACGGTGTGTTGGACCAATCTAATCGCAGAGTAAGCTTTCGGGGAGTGTTTAGAACACAACCATATCAAAATCGAAGGCAACCAGCCACGGGTGAGCTGGGACGGTGACTGCCGTGTTCAGAAGAAATTCAGAGGTTTGGACGACTACTTCCAGGTGAGTGTTGGTTCAATTGAGTGTGTTTTCCAGTTCGTTCTGATACTATGATGCTTCCTATAAGGTTAATTTGATTTTGGTTTAGAAACCAGTGAGTTGGGGTGATCAACCCGTTTGAATGATCACGGGTCGAAGGGCCATTTAAGGATTTGATTTGACTAATTAATAACTCAGAACTTAAATTAGATGCTTAAATAACATGTTAGGATCAAATTGGATTGAAATTGAGTAGGAATTGATGGGTAATTAACCGGGTCAAGCCGCGGGTGGCAGGCCCGAATTACAGACAAACGGGTGAAGGTGCTGACACTGTAGCTACAGTGTCAGGCGCGTGACTTTCACGCGCAGCCACTTTGGGCGGCGCGTGAGGGCGCGTTGGGGCTTATCTCCGATCACGATCAACATGACTTTTATTCCTCTCATTATTCTGAACATTTTTGGTGAATTAACCATGTTGATCTGAGATAGTTTGAAGGGTCAGTTTAGGGCCGGTTGCCTCGGGAAACGTGTCGACGGTTTCCCCGAACCGGTTTCTGTTTTGAACTTTCTTTTGAATAAATATTAAGGACTTGTAGTGACCCTTACGTGTGAATTGAACTGACAGGAATTGTACGATAATCTCGGTACAGGTCTGTACGCGCAGATTCGCAGCGGAATCGTACTGTGAGTGGGCCCGATTTCATTAAACACTTGCATGCTCAAAATGTTTTCCGAATTACTTATTCATTCACATGCTAAAATCAAATAAACGGTTCTGATGATATGGAAATTATGGTTATGACACGTTTCACAGTATTTGGGCTTGAGACCCGTCCGATGGAACATAAGGTTTGGTTTGGATTATATCTATGTATAAATATATGCCTTGCATGTGGATATCAATAAAATGTATTTGTTACTGCACTGTATAGATCCTTCCATATTATATTGTCTCCTCCGGATGAGGTACTCCGGAGAGGTCACGGACGTCTAGTACGTCCAGCGTCTATGACGCTAAGCATCGGGGATGTTGTACCCGAACGGGGTTCGGGGATTGAACTCGGAAATTGAGACCCGAGTGGCACGCGTAGCCTTGTGATTGTGACCTTATTGGACGTCAGGGACGTCAGACATCAGGGATGTCGGATTGGAGTGTATAGTGCAGTGGCTAAAATGATACTATGGTTTTATTATATGCCTTATGGTTTATATTATATGATTGATGGTTTTAAATTCGGCTGCATGCATGTTTGGAAAACGGAGGGGTAAATTATATGTTTTACTTATCAAATGATTTTATAAACTTGAGTTTCGGTCCACTCACCCTTAATGTTTTTGGTAACCCCTCCAGGTCGTGATACTGAGGTAGAGGAGGAACCTGAGGCTGAGGCATAGATCTACTTCTGCGTACCTGAACCCCTGCTGGGTGGTTTACCCGCAGGTTTATGTTAGAGTCGTGCTCGCAACTTGTAATTTTGGGATTCATCCCTTGTCTGACATCTGTTTAATTCAGATTTGATGTATAACTTTAATTTGGCTATTTATGCATTTGATGTTTTGAGGTTAAAATTGGTATGAATTATTGGGTGTCAGACGGGAGCAGGGCACGTCCCCTTGTGGTCCCTGTGGGATCGGGGCGGGTCCTGTCATGATGTCCAGGAGTGTGATATTCAATGAAGAAAGTTGCTGGGATTGGAAAGAAGACTCAAATTCTCATACCTATGTTCAGGTGTTCATGAATTCTAAAGGAACACAGGTAGGAACTGAGGTGAACACGTCCAGTTCTCAGAACTCAAGTCCAAGCAGTGGAGCAGGTTCTAGTCCTAGTTCAAGTTCAAGCTCAAGTAACACTACAGGCTTGGGATCCATGAGTGAGTCTAGTATGAGTCCTAGTGACACCCATGTGAGATTAAGAAGTCTCAGTGAAATTTATGCTAGATGCCACATGAGTATCATTGAACCTAGAAGTTTCAGGGATGCTTCTCAAGACATAGGTTAGAAGAAAGCAATGGAAGCTGAATTGCAAATGATTAAGAAGAATGGTACTTGGGAGTTAATAGATAGGCCACTTGACAAGCCTGTTATTGGGGTTAAGTGGATATATAAAACAAAGCTAAACCTGGATGGATCTGTTTAGAAGCATAAAGCCAAACTAGTAGCAAAGGGGTATGCTCAGAAACCAGAGATTGATTTCAATGACCTTTTCCCATGTGGCAATGTTGGACACCATCAGAACCCTAATTACTTTAGCAGCACAGAAAGAATGGAAACTATTCCAACTTGATGTGAAATCTACTTTCCTAAATAGAGTGTTAGAAGAGGAGGTTTATGTTGATCAACCTGAAGGGTATGAAGTGAAGGGTAGTGAAGAGAAGGTCTACAGGTTAAGAAAGGCTCTATATGGACTCAAGCAAGCACCACGGGCCTGGTATGGGGAGATTGATACTTATCTACTAAACTGTGGATTTGAAAGGAGCACTAGTGAGGCTACTTTATATTTGAAGGGTAGGAAGGGTAAAGGAACTCTTATTGTGTCTATCTTTGTAGATGACATCATTTACACAGGGGACAGTGAGGAGTTGATGTCTATTTTCAAGCAGGACATGATAGGGAGATATGAGATGACAAAATTAGGTCTATTGCACCATTTCCTAGGGATGGGGGTTCTGCAATCCAACAAAGGACATGATGGGCAGATATGAGATGACAGAATTAGGTCTATTGCACCATTTCAAGTTTGGATTCACATCCTCTAGCTACAAATGACAGATTACAAAGAGAGGATGGAAGTGAAGGGGATGATGAACAATTATACAGGCAGATTGTAGGAAGTCTGTTGTATTTGACTGTTACCAGACCTGACATTATGTTTGTTGCAAGCCTCTTATCTAGGTTCATGCACAATCCCACAAGGAAACATCTTGGCACAATAATGAAGGTGTTGAGGTATGTGCAGGGAACCCTAGACTATGGTTTGGAATACAAGAAAGGGAAAACAGCGACCTTGATTGGTTTTTGTGACAGTGACTGGGGAGGGTCACTAGATAATAACAAGAGTACTTCTAAGTGTGCATTTATTTTTGGAAGTGATATTTTCTCATGGGCATCAGTAAAACAAACAAGTGTAGCCTTATCTATTGCAGAGGCTGAGTATGTCAGTGCCTCTGAGGCAACTACTCAGGTCATATGGCTTAGGTTTGTGCTGCAGGATTTTGGTGATGAACAACTAAACCCTACTGTTCTTATGTGTGATAGCATGTCTACTATAGCTATGGCCAAAATCTTGTGTTTCATCAAAGAAAAAAACGCATAACTAGGAAGTTTCATTTTATCAGGGAGGCTCTACAGAATAGGGAGATTGAGATTCACTAATGCAATACTGAAGAACAGATTGTAGATATTTTTACTAAGGCTCTACCTAAGCCTAGATTTTGCTACCTAAGGAAGCTGCTAGGAGTGGTTCCAGTGATTGACTTAGAAGGGGCTATTAGTGTTTAAGCCGATCATTGCAAAGTGTGACTTGGCACATGCCAGGTGGAATGCCAAGTGGCAAGTGACAAGTGTAAATGTGAGTGAGTCTGTCAATCAATGTAACCATGTGTGCTTACTATTCTGATAATGAATGTAAGTGTGTGATAGTGTGTGAGAATGTGCATTGAATGAAAATCAGCAAAGATAGTGTGAGTGTGTGAACTGTAAAGTGTGATGAGGTGTGCTGAGGTCACAGAATCCTTCTAACCGTTTTCAGTGTGTGTGTGTGTGTGTGTGTGTGAGTGATGCACGACTATATGTGTGTATGAATGATGCAAAGTTCAATCTAATGAGAAGAGAGGGAAAATACTCAGTAGGTAGTGTTATTCTACACTGAGAAATTACAGAAAATTGAAGTTCATCTCATTCAAACAAATTCACAAACACATAGAGTGCACAATTGTTCATTACAATCATCAACTCAATTTCCATAGTTTCAATCACTAGAATTAGGTAGAAGGAAGAGACCCTAGTCTAATCTATTCTAATCCAATCGAGCTAGCCTCGATACATCAGTTAGAGAGTCAAGGGAAGTGAGGAAGTGTATCTGTTAGTGGTTGAAGCTTACCTCTGGAAAGACCTCTTAGTGCACTTGTCGATGGCTACATCCTACAAGTTCCCCTGCATCCTCTGAAGTCCCACTGCTAACATGAGAACCTTCCATGTTCTTTAATTATTGATACTGGAATATAAGAAATCCTAAGATAGAAATGATTGGTGGTGAAGTTCTATTCTATGGCTGATGACTCTTGAGGAAAACATTTGTTGGTGTTTATTTTGATCATGGTTATGGTGTTGTAAACTTCTGTTACAGATACGCTGATTGAAATTGGCTAGTATATATGGAGGCCAAATTTCATTGGGTCCAGCTAGCGACTATTTTTAGATTATATATAGAGCATCTTATTATGAATTACAAAATGATGTGGGCCAAATAGATAGTTAAGCTAAGGATGGTGTAATCAAATTCGTCGTCAATAAGTAATGGGAAGGTGCATTGGACTATTTTTATGAATGATCCATCGTCCACATAATTATTTAAATAAAAACAGGAAATCATAGAAAGAAATAAACACAAATGAGTTCACATGAGAAAGAAGATTAGAAAGAAGGTTATTTTTATGAACCCGGCCCTACACATTCCATTAAAAATCAACAAAAGAAAGTTGATAGTCCTGGCTGAGAGATGAAGGTATAGGTGACAAAGGGAAAAATAGGAAAAAGAAATAAATTCCACCTTCAATCCTTAAGCCACCTACTACAGATTGCTATTTTCTAGCGATTAAACAAAAGGGATTAAATTGAATTAGACAGAAAAGAGGAGATATATCCTTCTATCCTCCTTTCCAGTTTCCAGTTTTTCCAAACTAAAAATGGTTAAAAATTTTAGCTTCCTTCAAAATTCATTAGAAATTGGATGGTTTGCTTTCTTCTTCGCATATGGTTGGAACATTGGACGGTTCTAATGAAGGAGGGAGGATCTGCCAACAGCAACATTGGGTCTCTTGAATCTTTCACTGACCCACATCGACTTCATTGAGGCAATATATCTATCACACTAGCTTGAGGGCAAATATTTTGGGAATGCAGTGTGAACTTGAGTTGCACATATGATTTTCCGGCAAAGAGAGGCTCAAGTGCGGTACCTTCCCCCCTTTTCATGCTTCCCTAGTAGTTGGTTGCTTCAACATTAAGCCATAAGAAACGAGAGAGGATCTGCTGTACTATTTTAGTGTCTCATCACTAATTTTTTTTAACTTTTTTAATTTTAGTTTTTAATTTTTTTTTTAAATTCTTACTGTGATAAGACATAAAATGAGACACTGAAATGAAACAGCCGATCCACTCTCATAGAAAACTTCTTGTTTATACAAGTAATGCGGGCGGACTCTAAATTTGGAGGGTATATATGTTGTATCGAGTCATAGTATATACTTATATATGCCAAATTATGACAAAATAACAAATTATCTTTGAATTTTTTTTGGTAAACGAACAAATTATTTTTAATGATTGGACCCGGGGACATTTTTAACAGGAAAAAAAATTAAATTCAATATACTAATCTTTGTTCCATTTATTACTTAAAAAGAGATATTGAGAGATCTATTTTCTCTCATAAATATTACTTTTTAAAATGAGACTCATAGACAATATCTAATAGAAGTTACGAACGATCCAAAAATCAATATCTAATAAAATTAGAATGAAAATTTAAACGAACGATCCAAAAGTCAATATCTAATAGAAATTAGAATGAAAATTTAAACGAACGATCCAAAAATCAATATCTAATAGAAATTAGAATGAAAATTTAAACGGTGAAGAATATAAGGAGTAACAACACTTCTTTCAATATTTCATTTCACCTAAATAAAATGATGTGGCAATGTACAGTAGCATGGTGAAGTATGAAATTTGCAATTTTTTAAGAACTAAATTTTGCAATTTTTGATATTTGCAACCTGAAATAAGAGGCCCGCGAGAGAATAAAAAGAAAATACTTGTACTTTGTCTCTGTCACAGCGATTCATCATCTTCTCTGTTGGTTCCTCCTGTTATGCTTCGGCTAAACCTCTAATTTCTCTTATTCAATGCCCCTCCCAAAACCTCAGATTCATCAGCCACCCTCACTTCACTATTCTCCCTCCGACACCGCCCTCGCCTACAAAGCCATCACATTCCTCAAGCGCCATCCTCACCAGCTCAATTCTCTTTCTTCCCATTTTACCCCCGAAGCAGCCTCCTGTGTACTCCTCAAGTCCCAATTCGACCAACCCCTGACCCTAAAGTTCCTCAATTGGGCTCGAAACCACCAATTCCTCACCTTCCAATGCAAGTGCATCGCCCTTCACATCCTCACCCGCTTCAAGCTCTACAAGACCGCCCAATCCCTGGCCGAGGACGTCGCCGTCACCACCGTCGACGACAGCGGTGATTTGGTCTTCCACTGCCTCAGCGACTCCTTGCATTCCTGCAATTCCAGCTCGGCGGTCTTTGACTTGCTGGTGAAGTCCTACTCTCACTTGAATTTCATTGATAAAGCTCTGAACATTGTTAATTTAGCTAAAGTTCATGGCTTTATGCCTGGTGTGTTGTCGTATAATTCAATTTTAGATGCTATAATTAGGTCGAAAGGGTCTGTTCAATTTGCTGAGGAGGTTTTTAGTGGCATGATTAAAAATGGGATTACGCCCAATGTGTATACTTACAACATTTTGATTAGGGGTTTTACTGGGGCTGGGAATCTGGAGATGGCATTGTATGTTTTTGATGAAATGGAAAAAAATGGCTGTTTGCCGAGTGTTGTTACTTATAATACTCTGATTGATGCATATTGCAAATGGAATAGGATTGATCAGGCATTTGAACTGTTAAGATCAATGGCATTGAAGGGTTTGGAGCCGAATTTGATTTCGTATAATGTGGTAATCAACGGGTTGTGTCGTGAAGGGAGGATGAGTGAGACGTGTCAGGTTCTTGAGGAGATGAAAAGAAAGGGTTTTGTTCCTGATGAAGTAACGAGTAATACACTTATCAGTGGGTATTGCAAGGAAGGTAATTTTCACCAAGCACTTGTTTTGCAGGAGGAGATGAGAAGGAATGGATTGTCTCCCAATGTTGTCACTTTCACAGCATTGATTAATGCTATGTGTAAGGCTAAGAATTTGAATCGTGCTATGGAGTTTTTTGATCAGATGCGTGTTAGAGGGCTTCGGCCAAATGAGCGGACGTATACTACATTGATTGATGGATACTCCCAACAGGGGTTTGTAAATGAAGCTTATGATGTTTTGAATGAAATGATTGGGAATGGATTCTCACCTTCAATTGTAACGTACAATGCACTTATCAATGGATACTGCTTATTGGGGAGGATGGAGGAGGCCATCAGAGTCATACAGGACATGAGGGGTAACGGGTTGTCCCCGGATGTAGTAAGTTATAGTACTATCATAACTGGGTTCTGTCGGCATGAGGAATTGGCTAATGCGTTTCGAATGAAAACAGAGATGGTGGAGAAGGGCGTATCTCCTGATGTTGTTACCTATTCATCGCTCATTCAAGGCGTTTGTCAGCAAAGAAGACTTGTTGAAGCTTATGATCTATTCCAAGAAATGTTAGGTAAGGGTATGCCTCCCGACAAATTTACATACACAACATTGATCAATGCTTACTGTGTGGAAGGGGATTTAAAGAAGGCTCTTCAGTTGAATAATGAAATGATACAAAAGGGTTTCCTACCTGATATTGTTACATACAGTGTGCTCATAAATGGACTTAACAAACAAGCTCGGACGAAGGAAGCAAAGAGGCTCTTGCTCAAGTTGTTCTACGAGGAATCTGTCCCTGATGATATCACATACAATACACTCATAGAGAACTGCAGCAATGTTGAATTTAAGAATGTGGCAGCTCTTGTAAAGAGTTTCTGTATGAAGGGCTTGATGGAAGAAGCAGACCGAGTTTTTGAGACGATGGTTAAGAGGAAACATCTGCCTAATGAGGCGGTATATAATGTTCTTATACATGGTCATTGTAGGGGTGGAGATGTACAGAGGGCATATAATCTTTACAAGGTGATGCTGAATTCGGGGTTTGTTCCTCATACTGTCACTGTTATCTCGCTGGTTAAAGCACTTTTGACTGAGGGGATGAACAATGAATTGAATGAAATCATAGAGAAGACACTGGGAAGCTGTCAGGTTACTGTTGCTGAGCTTGCAAAACTGCTTGTTGACATCAACCATAAAGAAGGAAATATGGATGCAGTTTTGAATGCCATTAGCGAAATGGCTAAGGATGGCCTCCTTCCCAACTGTGGAGTAAGAGCTTATGAAGGGATATGAAGTACATAGATTTCCCAAAGGAGGAAACATAATGATGAGGATAAAGATATGTATTATTTTAAATTTCAAATGTGATGTAATAATTCTCATAAATAACACGTTCATAATTTATTTCAAGGCTACGAGTTAAATTTCAATTGTAGTATAAAGTGTAATCTCAAAGAGTTAAGAGTTGATAGTTTTTCAAGTGTACTAACTCAAAACGAATAGTAACTTTTAATAGGTATATATTTCAAAATCTAATGTGACAATTCTCATTAGTAAAAAAATCCCTGGACCCTGGTAATCCAACTATCATGTAAAGTGAAATGTCATTTAATATTTTTTTTCTTCGCATTAGCATACAAGGAACATTGAAAATTTTGAGAACCTAAATCGAGTGAACAAACCTTGATCTCCATTATGAATGGTTGTAGGATGATCATTTAGCGTGGGACTTATTTCATAAAACAAGTTATCTGTGTCGGGTATACCAAAGAAATCGGCGTTGTAGTACTTTAAATTAAAAGACACCCACTATCTAGGCCAGAGCTGCATTGAGACAAGATTTACATGAAGGGTCTTTCTGATTGAAACAATTATAACTCGAAACATGAAGACTGGGTGCTGAAATGGTCTTTTGGAGAAAAATAAAGAAAGTTAACTCCTCCATGTTTTAGATTTTTTAGATTTATATCATAAACAAACGCTCCACTAATATGAACCATTGTGCAACTCTAAATCCCCAAATATTATTCCCACCTCCCTTATAATCACAAAGGAAATCCTCCGGCTATTGTTATTCCATCAATCCCTAGCTCAACTGATCTATCTAAAAACTCTCATTCTTGGCTACCAGATTTGATAGCTATATTTCAGGAAAGACTCTTCCAACTTCCATCCAAGAAAATGCAAAAACTTTAACAGCATTATAGAAAACTCAGGGTTTGTTTGTTTCCAGATAGCTCAACTGGGAATGGCAATCAACAATCCAGTATTTTGCCCACAATTTTCACTGGAAACATGCAACGGCGAACCATCTCCACCTTCAATGGGAACATAACTGATACTCCTGATGCTCTAAGCAACATATTGCCAGTGCAACTGTACAAGGCGCCAGCATGAAATATAGAGTTCTGCAATACCTGAACTGAGAGAGGAAGGGACTGCAGACCAACAACCAAATACAACCATAATAGACACAGAACATTTGTTGACACGCATACTAGTTATTACCACAGGTTGGGATCATTTGAGATCAATAAGAATAAAAGCACCTACACCGGCGACTGTTAGGGACACTCACAAAAAGTCATTAGATACAGATTAAAGTGTCTAGAACGGCTTCATATCCTTAATGAAGTTCCGATTATGACCAAGTACGTTCCTCCTTGCATCAGTCTATGTACATCACTACCATTTATAACCCAGAATAATTATCTTATCTACATGGCCATGAACCAACAATATGCAAAGGCTTGGAAAAGAGGAAAAAGCATGAATCTTTATATGAACACTTCACATAATTTGCAAAACTAAAGTTTAACAGTAATATTAGTGCACAACGTTCTTCCCACTGATTGTTGGTAGAAAGATCCCATGCCAAATCAACATATTTCCATACTGGCTACTGATCAAGCAATATAATCGATAAAACACTAATGCATTCCCACTCTTTCCCCCAAATTTGTAACTTCACTACCAAGTCAGTTAATTTTGTCCCAACAGCTATACGACTAGCCATTACATACTAACGTAATCCAAATTCTACAGCCTACCTAAAAGGAACAACAAAGTAACATTCAAACGGATATCCTTACATTGAAAAGAAAAGGGTTGAGAAGCCATCCTTTTAATGAGGAGACATGTCCTATCTTGATGAAAGCCTCTGATGTAAATCATCCGCCAATGCTTGCCTCAAGTTTTCCCCAAAGTAGTTAAAGGACCTTTCGCTGTCAGGCACCCTCGGCGGTGCCCCACTCTCATCAGGTTCCTTCCACAGCTCCGGTTCAGGCTCTCTCGCAATCTGGCACAAATTATGCAACACACAACAAGCAACAATAGTCTGAGGCACATGATTCAGACCCACATTCAGGTCCTGTAGAATCTTCCACCTGCCTTTAAGCAACCCAATTGCTTCAACCACCACAGACCTCCCCTTCATAAGCATTCCATCAAACAGGTTCTGGGCAGGAGTCCCCATCCCATTTGGGGAAAAGGGTGTCAACAAAAAGGACATCAATGGATAGCACCAATCACCAACAATGTAAGGCCTCACAAGCTGACCCCTCACATTGATCACCTTGTCCCAAACAATGTCGCCGGACGTCAGCCTATTATACAGAAGACTATCTCTAAAATGGGTTGCGTCGTCTGTACCTCCTGGAGCTTTTACACACACATCCCAGATAATTTTCTTGTGGTCAGCCACAACCTCGAGCAAAACCGAAGGGTACCCATATCTGCATTTGTAATTTCCAGGCAGGTTGTGCTTGTGGAGCTTAATTGGGCTTCCATCAATGGCGCCACACATGTTGGGAAGCGATGTGAGCTCCTCGAAAGCCTGGGTTGTTTCGATGAGTCTGCGGCGGGAGACCGGGATCTTGATGAATTCAGGGTAGAGCTTGGTTGCGAGGAGGCGGGTGACCATGTTGGTGATCTTGGAGACGAGGTACGGGTCGAGGGAGTAGCGGGAGGCGAGGGTTTGGGCCGAGAAGCCGTGGGAGAGGCGGGATAGGACCATGGCGACGGCGTAGTCAGATGGAAGGGAGAGATTGGAAAGTGCGATGTGGGGTTTGAGCTTCTCGACAACGGTGGTGAAGACAGGATACGAGAGGCCGTAAAGGGACCGCCATTGGGCGTCGCGGAGAGGGGCTTCAAGGGACCAGATGTGCTCGGTGGAGAGAGCTCGGAAGGCGGATACGGACATGGCTGAGGCGGCGGCATTGGAGGCGGTCGTTGGGGCCGTGGCGGAGGGTTTGGCGCGGGCGGTGGCGACGAAGGAAAGGACAGAGGCGATGGTGAAGAAGAGAAGCGGGGCGGCGGAGGATGAGGTGAGAAGGGAGGTTGGGGTAGTGGAGGAGGAGGCGGGGGAAGGGGAGGAGGTGGTGGTGGCGGAGAGGAGGGAGGTTGTTGGGTCAATTGAGTTGTGGAGGTGGAGGAGATTGGAAAGCATCAGCAGAAACGCTTCATCCATTTTCTCTTCTTTTGGGTTGAAGAGTTCTTCTTCACTTTCTCCGGTTCTTCTGCGACTACTGCTCACTCAGTCACCAAGCCTCTCTACTTTTCAAGGAGATCGGATTTCCAACTTTGAAGTCAAATTGATCCTATAATTTTCACCACCGGTGAAATTGAACGGGGTCGATTTTTTTTAAAAAAAAATAATTTCTATTTTATTTGAGAAGGAAAACATTTTCTGTCGAGAACTTTGTTTAGTACGACAACACATAGTATTTAGGGGTTTGAATCGTTTGATTTGAATCAATTTAGCATAAATGTGTTGATGTTTAGTTTTGTGGGTCTCATTAGGGGTGGGCACGGTGTAATTTAATCGGATATTAGCAATATCCAAATTCAAATCGTCAAAATTTTAATAGTTCGATATGATTTGAATTTTTTAAAATTAAAAAAAAAATCGTTTTGATCCAAACTGTTACTAACAATTCGATTTGAACTGAAACGGTTTGAAACCATTTAGCCATAAGAAAACTACAATTATATTAAAAAAAACATAAAGAATATTGAAAAAACAACAAGTATAATAAAAAAAAATAATCAATACTCAATATTTTGTATATTAATTTTGCGGAGAATTGGATTACAAAAATTACCACAATATTAAGATTTAGGAAATAAATATTACAATTTAATAATCTTTTATTATACTTTTATCGAAGTAACATATATTTATATGGGTATATTAAGGTATATTTTTATTTTTATTATTTTTATTTTGTATTAATAATAGATTTAAAAATTAATATATTTTTTAACAATCGGGTTTGGATTTAATGGATTTTCAAAATGAAAATCCAAAGTTAAACTGTTGCTAACGGAGTAGTTTGGATTCTTAAACCGTTTGACTTTTATCAGGTCTAACTTAAACTGTTGGATAAATAACGGTTTGAAGCGGATCAATTAACAGTTTTAACGGATTTGTATTCACCCCTACCCATGATAGTAGGTAATATTTCTAGTTTGTAAAAAAGATCTTGAATTTTATTTTTATAAAGAGGAAATCGATGTCTAATATATAATTTTATTTTTTCATAAACATTTTCAAAGATAAAATATCTTAATTTAAAGGGTAAGGTTGCAGGTCGTAAATGGGATGGTAAAGGTGTGCCCACCAAGCGTAGGGTGTTACAGGACTCGTCCCAGGGATACAAAATTCGGGTGTCAAACCATATAACTCAACCACCCAGGGATATATCGTCTGAGTGGTCGTCCAGTGATACAATATTCAGACGTAACCTAGACTCGAGGTGGGTGGTTGAAATCCTTCTCACATACGAATATATAAACATAAACAGTAAACATCTCAACAACACAGATCCATCAGTCTCGAATCACATCAATTCACCATTCCCCCGTCACAAACGTAAATAACTAATCACTAGATCAAAACACCATTTAACCATACACAAAACACAGTCCATCGAATAACACAAAAGCTATGTAAAAGATATGTCAAATCAATCAAGTACGTATGCACAAGGTTTGAGGAAAACAAATGTCCACTCACCGAAATTACAGTGTATTTATCCTCGATTTATGTGCTCCCCGTTATCTTCCGAGGTCGTGCCGCCTGTAAAGAGTCACAATCATAGGTCACAATCATAGGTCACAAAATACCCTTGGTGGGTTCCAAATATAAATCCTACGTCCATGAATTAAATATGAATTTTTACGAATTTTTAAACGTGAAAAGTACACTTTAAACCTTTAAAATTACGTCGAGGCGATCGAACAATTTTTACGAATTTTTAAACGTGAAAAGTACACTTTAAACCTTTAAAATTACGTCGAGACGATGTTCGATCGCCTTGAAACCACCACCATTAAATTCAGAATGTCGAGAACCGTTGGACATGCGGCGCCGTGTCTCGAAACTCAAACCCACACGCCACCACGCACGGCTGAAATGTTGGTGGTCTTCCCATGCTCTCACACATGCATCTACACGTGCGGCGCTAATGTAGGTTTCCACGTGGCCTGACAAGTCTGACAAATATGCCACGTGGCTAACACATGTGTAAGACTCGTGTCCTGGAGGGAACGGTGAATGATCCCACATTCTTGCGAGGGGGGAATGGTCTGGGAAGGGAATGGTGGTGTGCTTTAAAGGTGTAGGCACACACCTATATAGCACGAGGCCACCCGCGGGCGCGCTAGATGAGGTTGTGTACCCCCAGGCTGAGGTCCCAGGTTCAAAACCCTGCGAGCGCACTAGATGTGGTTTCGTACCACCAATGGCTCGGTTAGGGACAATATCGTGTTAGATAGGGTGAGCCGCTGCGCAACTCTGATCTAAATGAGGCCTTTTGGGAGTTCATTGGGTTTGGGTTCAATTGGAACTCCAAAGTTAAGCGAGTTGAGGTTGGTGCAATTCCATGCTGGGTGACCCCCTGGGAAGTTGCACCGTGAGCTCTCGAAAACAAGAGCCGTGAGGGTAAGGGCAAGGAGCCCCAAAGCGAACAATATCCTGCTGTATGAGTTGGGACCCGACAGAAGATTTAAAAACCATGAAAACCACCCAAAATGTATCTATTCCAAAACATCCCATCACGGTTCAAATTTTCCGTTTGCACCCATGGCCGCTCAACCCTTCCCCGTCGTTCAAAACCTTCTCTAGGCCTCCCTACCAACCCAACAGACACTTCCCAAACCACAAAGATAGCCCCTAACGTCCCAACCCAAAATTTGAATTCGAACAATGAAAATGGGTTCTCGGGTTACCTTCTCCGCCGTGGTCTCCGTCTTCCCTCAGCCATGAAATCCCCTTGTCTGCTCAGTCCTTCATCCTCTTCTGTCAAGTCCCCAGAAGGGTGATAATATGGGGATGGGTATGGGTGTGTACAAAGTGGGGAGGTTTTCGGGTTAGCAGGATGAAATAGGGGAGGGGGTTTGGTGTATGTATGTGTGTTTGTGGGCAATAGATGAGTGACACTTGTCACTCATCCATTGGGCCAGAAACAAAATATCTGGGGCCCACAATAGGACAAAAGTCCACTTTCCTCGTAAAACATGACGTCGTAACTAGTTCCTTGGAACTTCCGTGAACCGTAAATTTTTCGTCGAACGTCCGATTTCAGCCTGTCTACTGACTCGTATCGACCCGATCTACGTCGCTGTATCGGCCCTCGGCCGTCTGACCTCTCGGGTCAAAAGTCAACAATTTTCCCTCGTTTAAGGGTAAAATAGTAATTTCACCCTGAACGTTCGTTAATCCTCGTTTAATTCCCAATTAGCCTCGCTAATCTATCATTAAGTCTTAATTAATCCCTAAAATCAAGGACGGGTCGTTACACGTGGCTACCACGTGGTTGACACGTAGCCACCATGTGGCTGCCACGTCAGCCATTTGTCTTATAACGAGTTGACATGTGGCATCCCGGTTAGCGATGCCACGTCACCTCATCGTCTACCTCTCGACGGGTTGACCCATTTATCTGGTTTTGGGTTTTTGACCTGGCGGGTCGACCCAGTCTTAAAACCTTCATTTCTAACCCGTTTTCTTTCGTTCTTTGACCAAACTAGTCTAACCACGCTCTAGAACATATCTACATACTAAAAAATAGAAAGAAACCTCACGATTACATACCTGGGCCTTCGAAAATTCCTCCCAGAATTCAGCTTCGTTGTCCAAGCTAGTTTAATGTCCAACTCCTTCCCCAGAAACAGTATCTCCTCATAAGAGCTCCTAGGCCTTTCCTAGAACCCCAACTCTGAGCGTCTACTGCAGGAGATTCAAGCTCGACCACTTCTCCAAACTTTCCAAATATCTTCTCTCTCGATTTCCTCTTCTGTACACACAAACCCTTTCTCTCTTTTCCAGAATCTTCTCTTCCTTTAGTTCCCTTCTCTTTCCATCCTTTCTCTTTTTCTTATGGTCTTTTGCGTCTTTTTTTTCTCTTCCGCACGACCGATCACCCCCGCACGAAATATAACACACACAATACCTTGAGGCGGTGACACAAGTCCCAAATAGATCAAGACACTTGTCCACCATCCAATGGCACACTAGAGAGTTCCCTAATGTGAAAATGACCAAATTGCCCTTGGGGAGGCAAATGACCAAAATGCCACTCACCAAATAAATCGATCCTCTCGGTTTTTCTAAGGTCCAACAAACGCATACTAACCGCGTACGAAAACCTCCATTTGAAACTTACATAACTACGGTCCCAAAAGTCCGTAAGCCAAACGAATAAAAAAAAGTCAACAAAAACGCTATTATGAGCAAAACATCGTTTTCCATTAAAATATTATTTCAATACAACACTCAAAGTTCCGGGGCGTTACAGCTAAGGCAAGTACTCGATAGGTTAGAGTTATCAAATAGTGCCTTGACCAATTTTTCCAAGTCTATGGGAAAGCCATCAGCTTTGAAAAATCAAGATTATATTGCTCCCCCTATGTGGGAAGAATGAAGAAGATATGGATACAATATTTGTGGCTCCCTAATAACGAGTGACCTTGGCTGGTATCTCGGTATCCCCTCTAATCCACAAGCGAGCTATGCGGGAAACGTATTGGAGAATGATGACAGAGTTTAGTAGAAACTGGCCTGCTAGAAGTGTAAACTGTTAAATATGGCTAGCTGGCTAGCTACCATGATTCAATCAGTGATGGGTGTCATCCCAGCTTATACTATGCAAACTGTAACGCCCCGGAAATTCGGAAAATGTAATATTGTAAAATAATGAATAAAATGACGTTTTTACCCCTGTGAATAGTGTGGTTAATTTGTTGACTTTCTGATTGGTAGGTCGAACAGACTTTGACCAATGACAGTGACGTAGATCAGGACGTCACGAGTCCATAGACAGGTGACACTTCCAATTCCGACGTCCAGGGAAAAAGTTATGACGTTCGGAAGTTCAAGGGCAATATCGTAATTTGGACGAAATAGGGGAAAAAGTTGACTTTTTGAAATACAATTGATTTTCACACGACTCGAAGACTGTTAGGTTCGTCTCGAGGCCCCGAGTACAACGACAGGCGGCACGCATCAAACGGACATCGGGTGACCAAGTTACGGGTCACGGATGATGAGGGGCATTTTGGTAATTTGCCAACTGAGGGCATTTTGGTCATTTTGTACGACGGTTACTGTTCACCACTGACAGGACCCGTCCCAACTGGACGTCAAAAATCGTGCCCGGTCCTGCTCCCGTCTGACAAGTCAACTAAAGGTCCGAAACTACCCTTCAGTGCTTGGAGACAAGGGATGTTTGCGCTAATTTCTGCTGCTGCCACTGCCTCACGATCAGTCCCGAACGTCGTACCACGGCCTGGAGGGTCACAAAACAGAAAAGGTGTGAGTGGACAAAAATGACCTTTTATAAAAACATTTGCCAAAATACATTCTTACCCTCCAGTTTGCACAAACTTGCATGCATATCGTAAAACATGAGTAATAGTATGAAATCATTAAAGTATGAACAGTGGACCAATAAAATCAAAACACGTTTTCTCATGGTCCATAAAAACTCATGTTCATCAAATCAGTTCATGTTATAAAACATCAAATCCCGGCTGTCAGGCCAAAACATGTGAAAACATAATCACTGGCCACTAAGACCAAAAACCCGTACTCAATACCAATACGTCATCACAAACCACATCAATTAGCACTAATCACAAGTGCACAATAAATATATCAATCCAATCAATCCGCACTACTCACAAGTGCACAAACTATCACAATCACATCTGCACTACTCACAAGTGCACAATCAATCAAACTGCACTACTCACAAGTGCTGCACTACGCGCAGGCCAATATCCAACCACTCTCTCGGGAACAGACACCTCTGGGCTCAACCCCCTCGGGCTCAGTTGACAGGACCCATCCCAATCCCCCAGGGATTAGTGCGGGATGACCCTGCTCCCGTCTGACACGAAGTGTCAGACAAGGGATATTTTCGTCCTTTGCCCTCCCGCGCTATCAGAGTATGCCAGGATCCGGAGGAGGCATGTGATATCTCGATCTCTGCTACAGTCCACATCCGATGTCAACCTGAAGGGCAGTCAAAACATTAAAAACTGTGAGTGGACAAAACAAAAGTTTATAAAACATTTAATAAGGAAGACATTTGTACCCTCCACTAAAAAGCATGCATGCATTGGAAAACCATTTAACCAAAGAAACCATACGTGGGAACTAAGCCCAAATCAGATATAAACCAAGGTCGAAAGGACCACAATAAAACGACCATACGGGCCACTGCCCAAATCCATAAGGGACTCGACCCCAAACCATAAAGAAACCAGCCACTGCTCAAATCCTGTGCACACCTGTGCACACCACATAACATATATCATAAATACATCACATACATATATATAAGTCACACAACCAATCTTGTCACGGTATCCAAAGCTACGCGCGCGCTACCCGGGTCTCAATCCGAGTTTTCTCAAAGTCAAGATCAATGTCCGTAGACCACTGACCCTACCCGAGGTAATAGTAATCATAGCCTTCCTGAGAGTAAGGAACCCAACTAGGGGGTGACTCCACTCAGTCGGTGCTCCGTGACTACTCCGGGGTCCACCCAGGCCAACGACCCTCCCCGGAGGAGATAATAGAAGTAAAGGAAGGTAGACGAACATATATATACATAACATAAACATTCATGACCGGTTCCCCTGAACCGTCATGAATCCATAATATCCATAATCAGGTAACATGCCGGTTCCCATAAACCGTCATGTACCGTAATAACATAACCAGGTAACATGCCGGTTCCCATAAACCGTCATGTACCGTAATAACATAACCAGGTAACATGCCGGTTCCCATAAACCGTCATGTACCGTAATAACCAACAAGGGTTCATGCCGGTTCCCATAAACCGTCATGAACCATGATACCATAACAAGGGTTCATGCCGGTTCCCATAAACCGTCATGAACCGGGAAATCCATTTAAGGTTCCCTGACCTGAAATCAAAACCGTAAAGTGACTGGGTCTCGTACCCGAACATAGGACACCAACTGGGCACCGTGCCCGGAATCTGAGGTCATATGCCCGAGACAAAACCAAATGGGTCTCATACCCGAGTTTATCATTTTGAAATCCAAATTCAGTTCATTTAAATCAATAAAGAAATACAGACCCGTATAAGCACCGTATAAGGCCGAAACCTCGAAATACGCGCTTATACGTAACCACATACAAATGCACCCATGGCATCATCAAACAAGTAATAAAACATATAATAAACATTTATGCATGCACCAATTTAGAAAACAAGGTCCACTCACAGACCGTCCGAGCTGCCGCCTCGATTTGCGTGCTATACGGCTCCCCGAGCCGATCACCGTCACCGGGACTCCCAAACCTGTCCAAATCGTAATAGAAGGTTACTAACTACTTAATTAACCTCCTACCAAAGCCCCGTAATTTTCCCGTATTTTTAACTATTTTTAATCCCGAACCTAAACCTTCCGATGCCCCGAAACATATCGAGACGGTGTCCGATCGACACGAAACCAGTCCCAAAATGTTCGTTACATCGAATAGAAGATTTCACATGTTGGAACCTTCCCCAGATTCCCTGTCACGCGCCCTCACGCGCCGCCTGAAGTGGCTGCGCGTGGGCTTCACGCGCCTGCTACAGTACCTGCTGACGTCATCGCTGACAGCCCCTGACAGTGACACGTGTCACGCTCCCATTGGCCCACTGTCTGACATGTCAGTCTGACATTGTCAGATCTGACATGATGACGTCATCCCTGACATGATGACGTCATCAGGATGACGTCATCAGTCATCCCCTACATCGGTCAGACCGGTCCGAACCGGTCCGGTCCGGTTTTTCCTGCAACTTGGACCGGCGTAACCGGTCCAGGTCTCCTTCTCCCTCATTTTCGGTCCGTTTGCTTCCATTCCAACTCCTAAATTCCTATTTCTTCATTTCCTATCAATCCTAATTAACTAAACAACCTAAAACCTACGAAATCCGACCGGTCCAATTTGAACCTCACGGTTCAATTTTTCCCGATCAGTCTACACGGCTTCTCGGCCGTCAACCACCACCAAAACCTTCCTAAAATGTCCCTAGCAACCTAATGGACTCATTAAAACCATTAAAAACTAACCATAACAACGAAAATGGAAAAATGGATCAAAATGGGCTAACCGGGTACCCGTTCGGGTTTCTCCTCCTCTCGCCGCCGTGGGCGGCGGTTCAGGCCTCCAAGCCGGCCACCTCGGCTCCCTCGATCTCCCTGGTCCTCTGCCTGGTCATGGGTGATGGTTGGCTGGGTTTGGGTTGCACGGGAATGAGAGAAAATGGTGAGATCGGGTGGGTTGTGTTTGAACGAAGAAAATGAAAATGCACGGTGAAGTGCATGTATGTAATGTGTTGTCCAGTGGATGAGTGACACTTGTCACTCATCCATTGGTTGCTAAAAAGCAACTGGTCCCACTAAAGACAAACTGCACTTTTTTTCTCGTAAAACGTGCCGTCGTGAATAGTAACTGGGAACTTCCGTGAAGCGTAACTTCGCCGTCGAACGTCCGAATTCGACATGCCGCCTGTCTACGGATTCGTATCGTCCTTATCTACGTAACGGTCTTCGGCCCTCGGCCATCGGACCTCCTGGTCAAAAAGTCAACTTTTGATCTCCTATTCACCCAAATTACCAAAATGCCCTTGGGCTTCCGAACGTCATAACTTCTTCTACGAACGTCGGAATTGAACGTGCCACCTGTCTATGAACTCGTGACGTCACGAACTACGTCACGGTCATCGGTCAAAGTCCATTTGACTGCCCGATTAAAAAGTCAACGTTTTGCCACCATCAGGGGCAAAACGGTCATTCCGCATCGTTCCTCCGATTTAACCTAACTAATCACCGATTAACCTCACTAATCGTGATTAGTCACTAATCTAATCATGGAATTTGGGACGGGTCGTTACAACCTTCCCTCCTTAATTAATTTCGTCCCCGAAATTCCAACCGACCTAAACCCAACCATTCTTCCCTCCTTAATTTAGTTCCGTTCTCGAAACGCCAACTATTCTGATTCCACATCCACCTCGTGGAAGGTTGAATCGACCTCGAAATATGTGTACCCTCGTACACCAACCAACTAGAACAATACTTACTCGTCTGCAACCAGACGTACCACTAACGCTCATGTCGCCTCGTCTACATTCGACCACGTCGAATAGCAGAAGTCGTACGCTCCGAACTGACACCACCTGTCAGTATCAGAGTAGCCCAAGTATCCTATGATCGACCCACTTGTCAAATCTACCCTTTCGCTGACATAAACGACTCTACGGTTCCTTCCTCGATCTCTAACCTATCCTGACGTCTGCTCCCATTGGAAGTTACCAATCCCTCAACGATCCACGCTGACACCTCCGACAAACTGTTAGCACTTGACAGTCGTCAGTCACAAACTGATATGACACACACTCGTGGTTACACTAACCACAAGCATTTCACTCGACCTGTGTGTATCTAGACCCATCAGAAATACCGTGACCCAACACACAGTATCCAGTGTCCAGTCCACGACCTCAACTAATCTGATGGTGTCGCAACCAAGCCGACTACCAACCCATTCACCAATGTACCCCTGGTATAACCTATATACCGTCGCCAGACATCCCAAGTCTGCCCGGTGTCGTACCTCGAACAATGAACAAGGTACGTACAACTACCCATCAATCAGCCTACAACCACCTAGGTTGTAGTCAATCACGTTTCAGTTATGGAGTCCATCTGTCCGATCTAGACAAATCGAAACTCCAACCCATTATCTATTTCCAAATCCGAATCCGAATCCGCAATTTCGTAAGAAATCCCGAATCCAAACCCAGAAATCATATCCATAATCATGTCCAAATTCAAATCCGAAATCATCATTCCGTAAACTAGTATTAGGAATAACCATTCCGAACCCAAATCCATATAAGAAAATCTATAGTCAAGCTCTAGAATCAAATCCTGAATCGTCACCCAGAATCCGATTCCAAAACCCAAATACAGAAATCCTCTTTCAAGTTCCAAAATCAAATCCTGAATCGTCATCCAGAAATCTGATTCCAAAACCTGAAATATCGTTCACGTCTACCTAGACGTACCAAAACCAAACCTATCGGTTACCCACTCAACCGATTACCACCATACGATCGATTGACTTCATAGGGAAGTCAATCCCAACATCAACACAACACTAGGTCAGACAAAATCCGACCTCGTCAGACACCTACTCATCGGACAACTACTCAGGCGAGTAATAAGCCATATGGGATTTACCTCGAAAAGAAGTTCAGTCCCATCATGCTTCACTCAACATCCAAGTAAGAGTAATAAACTCTCCACCTATCTGGATACCCAAATCACGATCCAGATCCAACACTACGTCAACCGACCATAGACGTCACGATCGAGGATCGTCTCGCCAACCAAAGTCCTAGACCATTTCCCACATCTTAAATAGATTAGTCTACGACGAGACACGCCGAGACTGTGGGTTCTCACTGATTACCTCGTATCGATCCTTGTCATTCCACCAAGGCAAAACAAGAATAATCGAATAATCCATCCTACGTGAATGCAAACAACACTCGATGCACTCACCACGTCAGGTAACCTGACATCGTCTGCCACCAAGTAGAGAATGAGGAATCTCAGTCACCTAACTTCGATATACTCATCTCCTCCTGATGATTCAGAACAGATCCCGGGTCCACCAACCAATACACGATCCGTGTACTAGTGGCAACCAACAACATCTATATCATCAACGTCATCTACCATCATCATTCATGGTAGAATCTGAGAAGTCACCCAAAATGACGTCGAAATACCCGATACCAATGCGGAAAACCCGTATTCCTCTCGTCACCTCAATCGCAAACTCCCGCGATTCCGAAGTTCCAACAAGATTGGAAACAACATACCCGGACATCAACCACGTGTCCCTTAACCACTTTAACCTTATCTGAGGTCCACTCTGGAACCACAGATACCGAACATATGCCCATCTCGTCAGAGCCACATCCCGACTCGTGACTCACCGTCATCACAATCACCCGCACCGACACCAGCACTAGCACTAGCACGAGTACCAGCACCATCACTACCACCTGTCAGCATCAGCACACAAGCATCCTAACTAGCATCAGTACTGACGCTAGCACACCGTGTGCAACACTGACATCCTGGATCTCCGCTCATACCAAGCGACGATCGCGTACCTCTGCTCGTATAGGAGAAACTCTGTCTCCCTCGTACCTGACAACTCTGGGTACAGTCACCCTGACAACTCATGTGAGAAAAGGAAAACGTTCCCCGAACGTCCCCGATCCCCAACAATCGTAACTATAACCACTCTCGGTAGTAGCGCCTGCCCCGCACTCGTGCAGACCTAACTACCAGACATCGCTATATCCAGACTCCGTATCCAACGGAATCAATCGCCCGTACCAACTACTCTGTATCCCACTCAGGGATTCCATCGACAAGTACCAACCCTGGTAACTTGTCCAACAATCTCTATCCTGTCGTAACTTGACTAAACCATTGTCGTCTACCAGGTCATCCACGACCTTAGTTGCACCAACCCACAACTGAAGTAGCACGACAACCAACTCGGTCTAACTGATACGTACAACCCTGACTGCGAAGTGCAGTCCCAATACAAGCTGACATGACTAGACCGACTAACGAATCCAAATCTGAATAGTCGTCCAAGTCAAACCACCAGTCAACTCCCATTTCCGAACCATACACATACGGTAGGGTTCCACGATCACACCTAGAGTTCCCCTGAACCCACCTGCGAAAAGCAGTAAAATCAACAATCTGACCGACCCTGCGGTCCGACATCATAAAGACGTCAATCCAATCCTACCAACAATCCAACTCGGATTCCTCGAATCCGGTTGCTAACTGCCAACTGCAGTAAATCCATTTAACTCAACATAATCTGACCATCTAATGGTCACACTCCTAACCAGTCGTCGGAATCGATCCTACGACATCGTGAATACGATCCCAACTAACCGTCTCACGATCCAAAACTCTAACGTAATACTACGTTAAGCCTTCCGTAGGGTTCCACACTGCCAACCCTGACAGAACCATGGCAACCCCGGCATCGAGTGCCGAACCAAGGCTTGCCAATCCTACTAACTATCGTACCGGCACCCCGACAATCAGGTTGACCACGGACTGCAGCCCCTTGAGATATCACATCCTCGACCTGCGTACATACTCCAAGAGCTACACGGTTGTTCGAATAGAGACAACCCCGCTCTGATACCACGTTGACAGGACCCATCCCAATCCCCCAGGGATTAGTGCAGGATGACCCTGCTCCCGTCTGACACGAAGTGTCAGACAAGGGATATTTTCGTCCTTTGCCCTCCCGGGCTATCAGAGTACGCCAGGATCCGGAGGAGGCATGTGATATCTCGATCTCTGCTACAGTCCACATCCGATGTCAACCTGAAGGGCAGTCAAAACATTAAAAACTGTGAGTGGACAAAACAAAAGTTTATAAAACATTTAATAAGGAAGACATTTGTACCCTTCACTAAAAAACATACATGCATTGGAAAACCATTTAACCAAAGAAACCATACGTGGGAACTAAGCCCAAATCAGATATAAACCAAGGTCGAAAGGACCACAATAAAACGACCATACGGGCCACTGCCCAAATCCATAAGGGACTCGGCCCCAAACCATAAAGAAACCAGCCACTGCTCAAATCCTGTGCACACCACATAACATATATCATAAATACATCACATACATATATATAAGTCACACAACCAATCCTGTCACGGTATCCAAAGCTACGCGCGCGCTACCCGGGTCTCAATCCGAGTCTTCTCAAAGTCAAGATCTATGTCCGTAGACCACTGACCCTACCCGAGGTAATAGTAATCATAGCCTTCCTGAGAGTAAGGAACCCAACTGGGGGGTGACTCCACTCAGTCGGTGCTCTGTGACTACTCCGGGGTCCACCCAGGCCAACGACCCTCCCCGGAGGAGATAATAGAGGTAAAGGAAGGTAGACGAACCTATATATACATAACATAAACATTCATGACCGGTTCCCCTGAATCGTCATGAATCCATAATATCCATAATCAGGTAACATGCCGGTTCCTATAAACCGTCATGTACCGTAATAACATAACCAGGTAACATGCCGGTTCCCATAAACCGTCATGTACCGTAATAACATAACCAGGTAACATGCCGGTTCCCATAAACCGTCATGTACCGTAATAACCAACAAGGGTTCATGCCGGTTCCCATAAACCGTCATGAACCATGATACCATAACAAGGGTTCATGCCGGTTCCCATAAACCGTCATGAACCATGATACCATAACAAGGGTTCATGCCGGTTCCCATAAACCGTCATGAACCGGGAAATCCATTTAAGGTTCCCTGACCTGAAATCAAAACCGTAAAGTGACTGGGTCTCGTACCCGAACATAGGACACCAACTGGGCACCGTGCCCGGAATCTGAGGTCATATGCCCGAGATAAAACCAAATGGGTCTCATACCCGAGTTTATCATTTTGAAATCCAAATTCAGTTCATTTAAATCAATAAAGAAATACAGACCCGTATAAGCACCGTATAAGGCCGAAACCTCGAAATACGCGCTTATACGTAACCACATACAAATGCACCCATGGCATCATCAAACAAGTAATAAAACATATAATAAACATTTATGCATGCACCAATTTAGAAAACAAGGTCCACTCACAGACCGTCCGAGCTGCCGCCTCGATTTGCGTGCCATACGGCTCCCCGTGCCATAAGGTTCCCTGTCACGCGCCCTCACGCGCCGCCTGAAGTGGCTGCGCGTGGGCTTCACGCGCCTGCTACAGTACCTGCTGACGTCATCGCTGACGTCAGCATGATGTCATCGCTGACAGCCCCTAACAGTGACACGTGTCACGCTCCCATTGGCCCACTGTCTGACATTGTCAGATCTGACATGATGACGTCATCCCTGACATGATGACGTCATCAAGATGACGTCATCAGTCATCCCCTACATCGGTCAGACCGGTCCGAACCGGTCCGGTCCGGTTTTTCCTGCAACTTGGACCGGCGTAACCGGTCCAGGTCTCCTTCTCCCTCATTTTCGGTCCGTTTGCTTCCATTCCAACTCCTAAATTCCTATTTCTTCATTTCCTATCAATCCTAATTAACTAAACAACCTAAAACCTACGAAATCCGACCGGTCCAATTTGAACCTCACGGTTCAATTTTTCCCGATCAGTCTACACGGCTTCTCGGCCGTCAACCACCACCAAAACCTTCCTAAAATGTCCCTAGCAACCTAATGGACTCATTAAAACCATTAAAAACTAACCATAACAACGAAAATGGAAAAATGGATCAAAATGGGCTAACCGGGTACCCGTTCGGGTTTCTCCTCCTCTCGCCGCCGTGGGCGGCGGTTCAGGCCTCCAAGCCGGCCACCTCGGCTCCCTCGATCTCCCTGGTCCTCTGCCTGGTCATGGGTGATGGTTGGCTGGGTTTGGGTTGCACGGGAATGAGAGAAAATGGTGAGATTGGGTGGGTTGTGTTTGAACGAAGAAAATGAAAATGCACGGTGAAGTGCATGTATGTAATGTGTTGTCCAGTGGATGAGTGACACTTGTCACTCATCCATTGGTTGCTAAAAAGCAACTGGTCCCACTAAAGACAAACTGCACTTTTTTTCTCGTAAAACGTGCCGTCGTGAATAGTAACTGGGAACTTCCGTGAAGCGTAACTTCGCCGTCGAACGTCCGAATTCGACATGCCGCCTGTCTACGGATTCGTATCGTCCTTATCTACGTAACGGTCTTCGGCCCTCGGCCATCGGACCTCCTGGTCAAAAAGTCAACTTTTGATCTCCTATTCACCCAAATTACCAAAATGCCCTTGGGCTTCCGAACGTCATAACTTCTTCTACGAACGTCGGAATTGAACGTGCCACCTGTCTATGAACTCGTGACGTCACGAACTACGTCACGGTCATCGGTCAAAGTCCATTTGACTGCCCGATTAAAAAGTCAACGTTTTGCCACCATCAGGGGCAAAACGGTCATTCCGCATCGTTCCTCCGATTTAACCTAACTAATCACCGATTAACCTCACTAATCGTGATTAGTCACTAATCTAATCATGGAATTTGGGACGGGTCGTTACATCAGTCACCTCTGGTCGAACACATCCCCAGGCTCAGACCCATCTGAGTGGTACATCCAGGCTCAGTCTCATCCGAGAAGCTGACTACCATAGGATCAACTCCTGATCCTACAATCACATCCCCCAAGCTCCGGTCGTCTGGGTAATCCCCCCAAGCTCCGACCGTCTGGGAATATCATAATCACAATGAAAACCATCTCGGGAATTACATCCCAAAAGATTTCAATCAAATCTTGACTTCATACAAAGTCAAGATCATTTCTGACTGGGTCTCAAAGCCCAAAATACCATTTACACATAAACCGTTAAAATCACATTTTAAATCAATAAAATAATCCGAAAATCATCATTGACTCACCAACAAAGCCAAAATATCATTTTAGTAATCATTTAAACTCCGGGCCTAGTCCAAAACATCATTTGCATGTTCCTCGTAAAACGTGCCCGAAAGACTGATTAAAATAATCATAAAATCACCATAAATCGTTAATTTCACAAATTCACAAGTGACTCCAAATTCGAGTCAAAATCACTATTCACTTGGGTTCTCACGCCCAAAATAACATTATCACGCAAATCCATGTGTTGCAACCTCCGTTGCCATTTTCACGTAAATCCACGAAATTTACCCTTGACTCATTCCCGAGTCACCACATCATTTTTCAATCCATGACTCAATAATCCGAGTCCAAATATTATTTTCAATCAATTTCAATCCCGGACTCATAAACCAAGTCCAAACATTATTTTCACCAAATTTCGTAATTTCTCGAAAATCGCCCAAAAATAATAATATAATAATCATAAAACCGAGAAATTACCGGATTGAAATATCAACCATGCCAAAGCATATAAAATCATATAATAAGGCATTTAAATCATATATGCATGCATCAAGGTTAGAAAACAAAGTCCACTCACACACACCGTCCAAAACGGTCCGTTTCCGAGCTGCACGTTTTTCCGTAAATTCTGGAAATCACAACTCCTGTCCAAAATCATTATAGAGGGTTACTAACATCTCAAAATACTTCATATAATTTTCCCCCATTTTTCCGGAATTTAAATCCGTATTTTTAACGTAAAACAAAACTTCGGATACGCGGAACATTATCGAAACGATATCCGATTTCCTCGAAACCAGCTTCAAAATGTTCGTTACAATGAGAGGATCAAAAGTCATGTTGACCTCACCTTGAAACTAGGCCGGACGCGCCCTCACGCGCCGCCGTGAGTGGCTGCGCGTGAAACCCACGCGCCTGCTACAGTACTATCTTCCTCACCCGTTTGTCTGTAAAACGGGTCATTTAACCCGCGAGACGACCCGGTTCCAATCCTATCAATTCGATACCAATTTCAACAATTGAGCATTCATTTAGTTTCTATTTAAGTCAAATTAGAGTTCTGAAACATCAATTACATGAAACCCTACCTCAAATCACACAACTCGAAGATGAACATCGAAGAACTCTCGAACACTGTTCATCATTCAAAAATCTTCCAAGTCGATCGATTTCCTTCAATTGATGCAACCAGAAGCTTCAATGGACTCCGTTAAACACTTTCGCCAACTCAATTGCATCAATCCTAGCCTCAAACACCACGACTCAAGCTCGAACCTTGCTCTTGCTACCAGACCCAGTTCAGAGTCAATTGGGCCTCAATTCTCCTCATTTTTTATCTGGATCAGCTCGTCACATCCTCAGGATGCTAAATAAAGCTTCAATTCCAATCCTCACGGCTTAAATCTCAACATTCGAATTTCCCCCCAAATTTTCTAAAATCCGAATTCCAGTTCCTCAGCTCTCAATCAATCCCTCGTGTTTTCCCAGTTCAATCAGTCCCACAAATCTCACAATTCTCACTCAAAACCGGCCGTGGAAGAGAGCCCAATTCTCTCAATTCAGTTTCGCCCAAATTGTGCACGGTTTGAAAAACAAAGAGGGTTAATGGAAATTAAAAGAAGAATTTAGTTTAATTAATTAATAAAACATAATAATTATGTTTTCCCCAAAACATGGGTTCTGGTTTTAAGCCCCAATTTAAGGGATGAGTGACACTTGTCACACATCCAAGTGTGTTCAGTCACCAGGTACTGTTCATATTAAGATATTATTTTAATCCCGGTTCGTTCGGTTAATCGAGTTCGTTCCCGTGACCATAACTTCGTCGTCGAATCTCTGATTTCGGCATGCCGCCTGTCCTTGGATTTGTATCGACGAGACCTACGTAACGGTCCTTGGCCCTCGTCCATCGGACCTCCCGGTCAAAAAGTCAACATTTGGCCCCTAATATGCCAAATTACCAAAATACCCCTCAACTTCCGAACGTCATAACTTTCACCTCGAATGTCGAAATCGAACGTGCCACCTGTCTATGAACTCGTGACGTCCCGAACTACGTCACAGTCATCGGTCAAAGTCCGTTTGACCGCCCGAACTAAAAGTCAGCATTTTACCCACGCTAGGGGCAAAACGGTCATTTTGCACAATTCGTCCGATTTCACTCAACTAATCCCCGATTAGTCATTCTAAATGATAATTAATTAATATTCGATCCCGATATTCGGGACGGGTCATTACAACCACCGTGGAACAGAGTGTGCACGGCCATGTCGAGAGTGCACTGCACGATTCCATTGTTTAATGGTTTAGTGGCTGAATGGGGTATATTGTTTATGGCTTTTGAGGATGTTGGAAACACTCTGTCATGGTTGGGACTGTATTCAGAGCACGGGAGGAGTTAAAAAATGGTTATGGGTTCTGTGTTTGCGGGAAATAAACTTCACAGAGACTTCTGATGGATTCCCACGAGTTGTCGTCCCATTTCGATCGATTATTTGAGTGCTATTGAGTGGGGAGTTCATTTTTGAATTAGTTTGAGAGCTGGGAGTGAGAGAACTGGGTCGGGAGGAGAAAACCCAGTTTCTGGAAAATGGAGGGAAATTCGAAGGTTGAATTGTGAGGAGAGTTGGGCCAAACTGAGAGTGAGATTAGACTTCTGGGTTCACTACGAACTCAACCACGAAGGAATTGAAGGAGATTGAGCACTGGTTGGCCGGGAACCTGAGTTCCAGTTTCAGGAAATTTTCAGTGCTGTAGACGACGACTTCCAGGTGAGCTCTTGTTCAATTGGGTGTGTTAGAGTGTTCGTCTAGGTCCCCTTAAGCTCCTGTCTGAGTTAATTTGGGATTGGGGCTAAGTTGGGTGAGTTACAGACGTGGACCCCTTCGACTGTTCTTGGTTGGATTGGTCAATTTAGTTCATGTCGAGATTAATCAATGACACAGACCTTAAATTAAATTAATAGAGAAGATGTTAGGATTTAAAACGGAAGGGATCGAGTGTGAATTGAAGGCTATTTGGCCGGGTCGAGACACGGGTGGAAGATCCGGATTGCAAGGTGTTGATACCATATCGACCGACCACCCTAGCACAGGACCCACCAGGACAGGAGGGCCATCGACCGATCGCCTGATCGGCACCCTCACGGCCTACTGCCCGCCAATCGGCATCAGACTGCAGACCCGCCACTCGGCATCTGACAGTAAACAGACGACAGCTGGCTGCGACAATCACCCAACCAACTATGCCATACCAACTCCCTGACGGAGGCAGGTTGGCACTCCATCTGGTACCACCCCGACCCGTAGGTCTGCCTCTTGAAACGATACAGGGCACACAACTGCCCCCAAGTCGGCTCCGGCAGTCCCGCCAGTCGGAAGGCCGTGTATAGGCTGATCCAGCCGTTAGCGTTCAACTGCCCCAGGGCTAGGTTCGCCCTCGCCATCATCTCCTGGAGCCACGGGTGCAGAGGGATCCTCACTCCGTGCTCAATGCAGTCGACATAGAATAACGTCGACCCCTCTGGCGAATCGCTCGCCTTCTCGCTGTGCCGCGAAACGCTCATCCGGATCTCCGCTGGCACATTGTACAGCTCCCGGAAACGGTCCAGGTCGGACTGCCGAATGGTGTTCATCTCGTAATCCACGGCATACTCCACCTTCACCACGCCATCGGCATCCAGCTCCATCGGCGAGCTGGTATCCGTCTCACTGTCTACAGCTTCGGAGTCGACGACGACGACGGGAGGAGTGCGAGGTGACGTCTCCCTTTCACTCGGCCGATCGGCACCCGAGGTGCTACATCCACCCTGCTGCCTCACCTCTTTCCTCGGCAACCTGAGAGCCTCATCCAGGCTGTCACCGCTGCTGGACGACGAAGCGCTGCTAGTGGACCCACTAGTGGACGTTGACCCACTGCGCCCGCTCGGCACGTCGTTTGCCGAACTGGACGGTGTTTCCCCGCCAAAAGCTTGAGAGGACCTAACCCCAGATCCACTGTCTGACTCTGACTCTGACATCTACAAATTACCAAAAGAAAAGAAGCTACAACTAAGCACCTACGCTACGGAACACAGGCTGAGCAGAGATGCCGTTCGGCAGAAATTATACCTTTCAAAATGTTGCTCGGTCGAATTGGTTTCACGTGTCTTCTTTCCGCTCGGCAATCTCCAATTCAGTCGGCACTTGAACTTACTCCACGGATGCTCTGAGTAAAAAGTGAAAAAGACAAAAGCTTCCGCCCCCTTTTTATAGGCCCCTGACCTGCTTCGAGATCCCCGCTCCCGATCTAACGGTAACCAGGCCGATACGGCCACCTTTCGGATGCGGATACAACCTTGTACTGTATGTCCATCAGTGTCATACATACCCCCTACATACATACGTACGTATACTTCCAGTATACATCACTACCGCATGCCGACCGGATCCTATCGGCTTCTCTCCCGACGGCATGCTTCCTCTCTCCATCAGCCAGCACACTGCGACCGATGGGTCCCCGCCATTCCCCCTCGACCGCCTCTCCACGATCTTTCGGTCCGTACGGTGGGCAGCTTGCGGGACTCGGCAACGGGGACTCCTTTCACAGCGGTCATACGGCGCACCTCCTCGGTCCAAGACTTGGGGGGCTCCTAGGGATACAGGGCGCAGCGCCCTGGTCGGTCGACAGGTACCGGCCGACATCACAAGTCCTCGACCTAGGAAATCCACCTCAGTCAAAGACTTAGGGGACTTATGTTGATACCATATCGACCGACCACCCTAGCACAGGACCCACCAGCACAGGAGGGCCATCGACCGATCGCCTGATCGGCACCCTCACGGCCTACGGCCCGCCGATCGGCATCAGACTGCAGACCCGCCACTCGGCATCTGACAGTAAACAGACGACAGCTGGCTGCGACAGTCACCCAACCAACTCTGCCATACCAACTCCCTGACGGAGGCAGGTTGGGACTCCAGCTGGCGCCTCCTCCGGATGCCCAGGGCTTGTCAGACGGCTCTCAGCCACAAAGCACCACTTGCTCCCGTAATAGTAGCCCACCTACCGCAGTTATGGCTACTATAAATACCCTGAAACCCTTCACAAAGGTAAGAGACTAAGAACCGATCCAGAGCACTGTATTTACTTGCCCCTCGGCATTCAGATACTAACTTAGGCATCAGAGCCCCTTTGGCCGGCACCACACCGGTGTCTAGTTTTTGCAGGATCCCTGCCGAACCACAACGCCCCCAGCGGGCCCGAGACACCACGCGGCTGGTCCTAGAAACCCCAGCGGGTCTCATCGAGTTGGTCATTTCAGGATCAAACACAAGGCAGTCGGGTGAAGATGGTGACACTGTAGCGTGTCTCACTGTAGCAGGCGCGTGGCCTACACGCGTAGCCACTTTGGGCGGCGCGTGAAGCTTCCTCTCTGATCACAGTCAACAGGAGATCTACTCCTTTTAATGTTTTGGACATTTTTGATTTAAAGTTCAAGTTGATCGGGTGTCGTTTTGGATAGTTTCGAGGGTTCAGAAGATCAGGTTCTTAAGTTTAATTACGTCGAAAAATCCAGAAAAATGAGGAAAAATCATACGAGTTATTTGGGGATGTTTGTAACCCTCCTTCTACATTTTTACAGACTCAGACATTTCCGAAGCTACCGAGGAGCGCACGGGGCGCGATTGACGCGTCCGAAAACCGTGAGTGGACTTTTGATTTCTAAACCGAGCATGCATGACTATTTTACTCATCTATCTTATGTTTTCATATATGGTTTTATGATGATGCTATGATATTTTAGTTTTACGTAGTTTCACATTTTTCGAGGTGATTATCGCACTTTACGTATTTTGAGGTTACGGTTGTCTCCTATGCATGAATGATGTTTTGATGAAGTATTTGGATATGATTCTTCATGTTACGTTTTAATGATGATTTGATTATATTTGTGAAGTAATTTCGGAAATTGCATGTGAAATCCGGACGTAAGTCCTATTATAACGATTTGTGATTATGGAATGATTTCTGGTAATCGGATCACGAAGGATCCTGGTTTATTGTGCTTTATAAAATGGTTTTGGGTTTAAAGACCCGGTATGATTGTTGGATCTAGTTTTGGGTTTAAAGACCCGGTTAATTGTTGACGGGGGCGGGCCCGAAAATTGGGTTTAAAGACCTGGATTGAGTTTAAAGACTCGGTTATTGTGATACCCCCGAGGCCTATTGATTATGTTTTGAGTTTAAAGACTCGTTGACATCACGGGAAAGCCTGATATTGAGTTTAAAGACTCGGATTGATCCAACGGCTTGATTGTGATTACTTAATCAGTTTTACTTGGTTTGATTGATTGGAAATTCGAAAATGATGATTTCTGGATTTTGTTAATATTATATTATTTTACATGAGTTATGACGGTTTTCTGTAACGTTTTCCATGTGTTTCGGAAAAAGGGATTTCAAATGTTTAGTATGCGGTTTTCGAATATCTGGTTATGCATGCGTGTTATAAAACTGGAGGGCGAACCCCGATTTCGTTAAACTGTTTTCTGTAAACTTTTGTTTCGGTCCACTCACACTTTATTGTTTTAATTACCCTTCAGGTCGTGGTACAAGTTCGGGGGCTAGCGCCGAGGTAGAGGCAGAGGCATAAAGTTTTCTGTTGCGGAGTAGTTAGTTCACAGAGTAGGATTTGTTCTTATCTTGTTTTGTAATATTATGCTCTGTGAAACTATGGACTTGAAGTCCAGTCGGTTGTATTATTTAATCTCTCTGGTCTGACAATGGGTGTGATGTAATTTTATTTGGTTTTCCGGTCTTTTGTGTTCTATTGTCAGACGGGAGCATGATGCTTCTCGATTATCGAGGCGATAATCGGGGTGGGTCCTGTCAATTGGTATCAGAGCCTAGGTTTACGGTTCTTGTCTGGCACTTGGGTGTGCCTCGATTATTGTACTAACTTATGCCTCTTTCAGAAAGGACGATCGGCCATGCCTCCGCGACGTGAACCTCCTCCACGACCTGTTGATGGCGTCGCTAGTGATGCCGAGAGTACTTCGATCGAGCGAGCCCAGCGTCTTGGGGCTACGGTGTTTAGTGGTGGGGCGGATCCCGAGGATGCCCACCGTTGGATTTCTCGGTTTGAGCAGATTTTTGCTGTGATGCACTGTCCTCCTAAGGAGCGAGTTGTGTTGGCCACCTTTTTGCTTGATGGATCTGCTTATGAGTGGTGTTATACCCTGGAGTTATAGGGTTGGGATGCCCATACAGTGACCTGGGAGACCTTTCGTGAACGGTTTCTGGATCAGTACTATCCCCGTTTATTCCGTGATGCTAGGGAGAGAGAGTTTCTGCAACTCCAGCAGGGGAGCATGTCCGTAGTAGAGTATGAGCAGAAATTTCATATGCTAGCCCGTTTTGCTCCTACCTTTGTGTTTACTGAGGCTGAGAAATGTCGTAGGTTTGAGCTTGGCCTACGATGTGAGATACGGGCCATTGTGACGGCCGGAGCTTTTACTACTCTTAGAGAGTTGTCTAATGCCGCAGTGCGGGTTGAGGCTAGTGTTCCGACACATCCACAGTATTCTGGTGGTGGACAACGCCGAGAGCGTTCATTTCCTGGATCGTATGGTCAGAGAGCCCCGAAGAAGGGACGTTATGGTGGAGCTTCATCTGCAGGAAATGATCGTTATGGTAGGCTTGGTAACTTTCAAAGTCCCGGATTCTGAGTGCCTATGGCACAGTAGGCTCCACATATAACGACCTGTCCCGGGAATTAGGGTTAAGACCGTGATTAAGATGAGATTAGTGAGCTTAATTGGGGATTAGTTGGTCTCGATGGGGTCATTAGTGTAGAATGACGATTTTGCCCCTCGTTTGGGCAAAAAGTTAACTTTTAGTTTGGGCTGTCAACTGGATTTTGACCGATGATCAGGACGTAGTTTAGGACGTCACGAATCCGTAGGCAGGTGACACGCCCGATTTCGACATCCGAGGAGAAAGTTATGATGTTCGGAAGGTTGAGGGCATAACCGTAATTTGTCTAAATTAAGGGGAAAAGTTGACTTTTTTGGACGATCGGGTTTTGGCACATTGACCTAGGACTGTTAGCTAGATCTCATCGTCCTGAGTTCGATGACAGGCGGCACGTATTCATCGGACTTACGATGTGTGAGTTACGGGTCTAGAAAGTTAGTGGCACAATCGTAATTTTGGGATTCAAGAAGGGGCATTTTGGTCTTTTGCCCTTGGGATTTGTGCAACAGAGAGGGACAAATGGTGGGCTGAGATTGAGCCACTTGTGAGAGAATGTGAGAGGATTGTGACGTGTGGCAAGGGCCTAGTGGCTTCTAGGCGTGTGCACGGTCCCAATTATTTGGGGTGCCCGTGTGTGTTCGTGCTTGTTCGACCAGAGAGAAGAACAGAAACATAGAGTGAAATTGGGAGAGGAATTGATCGATTGAGTGTGTGGATGAGAGGTTGGTGAGTTGTGAGAGTGACTGAGAGAAGGGAGGAAAGTGGTGAGTGATTTGAGAGTGAAGATTGTGAAGGAAATCAGAGGAGTGGGAGGTTTGAGTTCTCAGAGAAAACAGAGAAGAGGTGAGAGCTTGTGGTGGCGGTGTGACCGTGTACAGTGCAATTGGACTCGTGGTGGTGTCGTGAGGGGTGAGAGGAGTCGACTAGCCCCAGCGGAGCTCACGGCAGCGATCGACCGCAGGTAATCTTTCTTCTTTCCTCTCTGTGCTCTGTTTTGCCGTCGATTTTCAAATCGAAAGTCGTGGCTTTAGGGGTTGAATCGAGGAGTCTAGTGAGGTTTAGGGGACTCAGTAGGGTCCTAGGTAGCTGCTGGTTAAGCAACCGTAATGGGGAGTTCACGGCGGAGTCCTGGACGACGGAGGATACACGGCGTCCTCTGTTTTTTTTCAGTTTGGGTTCAAACGTTGAGTCGTGCGTTTAGAGTACGAGTCGAGGGTTCTGGTTGGTCCTAGTCGACTTCTTAGGTCCTTAGGAACCGTCTACGGTGGTTGCCGTGGCGGGGGAAGACCTGGGTGGCCGGAGTAGAAAACAGGGGACAGTTTAGATTTCTGTTCGAGCTTGAGTTGACAAGTTTTAAGTTGAGTCGAGGTGGTTGGAGTATAGGAATGGATAGCTTAGGATAGGATGAAGAGGATGGTGAAGAAGGAGGTGTTTTGCTGCAGGTACGGCGGTGAACCGTCCTCGCCGGTTCGAATTACAGAGGCCGGTTCGACCGGGTCGACTCGAGGAAGACGATGGTACTGTAGCTGGCGCGTGAGGGCCACGCGCAGCCACTTTGGGTGACGCGCGGGGACGCGTGCAGCGGCGGTTGGGAAAACAGTCAACATGGTTTTTAGTCTAGGAGTTGTGACGAGTCTAATGGGATTGGTTTCGGGTTGTTCGGACGTCGTTTGAAGTTAGTTCCGCGAGGTCGAAGGTTTAGGGTTCCGGTTCGTTTCGTTTAGGATCCGGGGATTTTTGGGGAAAATTAGGTGGACTTTCGTAGATATGTTAGTAACGTACTTTGGCGGTTGTTGACATGATCGGGACTTCCCGGGGAAGCTGAGGAACGTACGAGACGTTCGGGACGCGATTGAGGGCTCGGTACTGTGAGTGGACCCTTTCCTTAAACTTGAACATGCATAACTGTTTTTCTATAATTGTTTTATGGTTTTTTATGTGTTTTTCATGATTGTTGAATATGCTATGTTGGTTTTACATAATTGTACGGTTTCCGAGAAATAAGGTATTTGGCACGTTTTATGAGGAATGTTGATTCTGAAAATAATGTTATGGTTTCGGGATTTTCAAATGATAAATGGTTTTTAATGATTGTAAAGGGATTTTGGAACATGATTTCGATGATCAAGGGTTTTCGGTTTTAAAATCGGATTTCGAGAAACGGAATTTGGTTTTAAGGTTGGAAAGTGGAATTCCGGATTTGGGTTCGGAATGATGGTTCTGGACGCCGGAAGGGCTTCGGACCAGTGGTTTCGAATTCGGGTTTGGATATGGATTTCGAAATGGTTTTCAATTGGTTTTGATTGGATTTGCTGGATCTGGATATTGGGTTTAAAGACCCGGATATTGATTTGATAGGGGACGAGCCCGGATTGGGTTTAAAGACCCGGATTGAGTTTAAAGACTCGGGAGTTTAAAGACTCGGATATATTGATATTTCCCCCGTAGGCCTGTTGAGTTTAAAGACTCGGGAGTTTAAAGAATCGGATTATATTGAGGCCTGGATTGAGTTTAAAGACTCAGGAGTTTAAAGACTCGGATAGATCCAGCAGGTTTGATCGGTTGGTTATGGCTTGGTACTTATGTTTTCTGATACAGTTTTATGACGCTGATGATATGATTTCTACAACTATTTTTATAGTGTTTCTGTTTTTATGATGAGGTTTACGTGATTGATAACTGTTTTAATAACTAGGTTATGCATGTGGTTTCAAAACGGAGGGCCAAACCCGGTTTTCTTATAAATGGTTTTGGAAACTTTTCTTTTATTTATGGTCCACTCACACTTTTCTGGTTTTAAATTGCCCTCCAGGTCGTGGAGCTAGCGCGGGGTTTCGGCGTCGAGGCAGCGTCTGAGGCATAGAAGTCACGAGAGCGATCTCAGAGTGTTGTAAAGTTTTCCGTGTGCGTGTATCTAGTTACCAGTTTTCTTTCTGTTATATTCAGTACTATGCTCTGTAAATTTTAACTTCAGGATGTTTTAAAGTCCTCCTACGTCTGACGGGGTATTTTAGTGGTTGCTTTTTAATTGTGTCAGGGTGTCAGACGGGAGCAGGATTTACCTCGGTTTTCGGGGTGAAACCGGGGTGGGTCCTAACACCGCAGGTGAGCGTGACCTCTGTTGCTTCCACGGGATGTAAGGGTGGAAGTTTTGCTCGAGATGCTTCTAGTGTTATCTGTTTCTTCTGTGGCGAGCGGGGCCACTACCGGAGGGAGTGTCCATCTTTGCCACAGGGTGGTGGTGCAGGTCGGGGTGCAACAGAGCAGGGACGGAACACAGCTGCAGTTTCTGGGACTGGGAGTACTAGGGGAGGAGGTGCTAGAGCGACTAGTGGACTGAGGGGCTGGGGCCGTGGGCGAGCAGCTGGACCACAGGCCCGAGTTTTTGCGATTACGCAGCAGGAGGCCAGGGCAGTACCTGGTGTTGTGATAGGTACACTCACGATCTTTGGACATGATGTTTGTGCTTTAATTGATCCCGGAGCAACTCATTCGTTTATCTCACGGGACTGTGAGTTGTTGGCGGGTAGAGAGGTGTCCGCACTGGACTGTGACATGGGTGTGAGTACGCCCACATGAGATGTATTTGTGGTAAATCAAGTGTTGCGGGAGTGTCCCGTAATGGTAGGTGACGTTGGATTGGTAGCTGACCTGATACTCTTGGACTTACATGATTTTGTTGTCATTCTGGGAATGGATTGGTTGACACTTCATCATGCTTCTATCGAATGTGTCGATAAGAAGGTTACATTTTGGAGTCCGGGGTTACCTGAAACCACCTTTCAGGGAATACAGCGAGCAACTCCTGTTGGAGTGATTTCAGCCCTGAAGGCAAGTAAGTTGTTGAGGAAAGGGTGCCAAGGATACTTAGCTCAAGTGATGGATGCACGTGCTGCACCGTTGAGAGTGGAGGATATACCGATAGTACGGGAGTTCCCGGATGTCTTTCCGGAGGATCTGCCGGGATTGCCACCTCACCGAGATGTCGAGTTCACCATTGATCTGGTTTCAGGTACGCAACCTATATCTCAGACTCCGTATCGTATGGCGCCAGCTAAGTTGAAAGAACTGAAGGCGCAGTTGCAAGAGCTACTTGAGATGGGGTTTATCAGACCGAGTGTATCCCCTTGGGGAGCTCCGGTGTTGTTTGTGAGGAAAAATGATGGGAGTTTGAGACTCTGCATTGATTATAGGCAACTGAATAAAGTAACAGTCAGGAACAAATACCCCTTGCCTCGGATTGATGACTTGTTCGATCAGCTGCGAGGAGCGCAGTACTTCTCCAAAATTGATCTTCGTTCTGGGTACCATCAGTTGCAGGTTAAGGATGAGGATGTACCCAAGACAGCCTTTAGAACCCGATATGGTCATTATGAGTTCCTTGTGATGCCGTTCGGTTTGACCAACTCACCCGCATCGTTTATGGACTTGATGAACCGAGTGTTACAGCCATACTTGGATCACTTCGTCATCGTGTTCATCGACGATATTCTAGTCTACTCGAAGAGTGCGGGAGAGCACGAGGAGCACTTAAGGATGATGCTGGGTACCTTGAGGAAAAACCAGTTGTATGCAAAGCTCAGCAAGTGTCAGTTTTGGTTGACGAGCATGAGTTTCTTGGGGCATGTGATCTCAACTGACGGAATCAGTGTGGATTCTCAGAAAATTGAAGCAGTGGCGAAGTGGGGACAACCGAAGACCGTCACTAAAGTAAGAAGTTTCTTGGGTTTGGCTGGCTATTACAGGAGGTTTGTAGAGGGTTTTTCTACCATTGCTGCCCCGTTGACACGACTGACGAGGAAGGGAGTCAAGTTTGTCTGGGATGACGATTGTGAGCGTAGTTTTCCGGAGTTCAAGGAAAGGTTGACATCTGCTCCTATACTGACCCTTCCAGACGACAGTGGGGAATTCGAGGTGTACAGTGATGCATCCTTACATGGATTGGGATGTGTACTAATGCAGCATGGGAAAGTGATTGCCTATGCTTCGCTCCAGTTGAAGTCGCATGAGCGCAACTATCCTACGCACGACTTGGAGTTAGCTACTGTCGTGCATGCGCTGAAAATTTGGAGACATCACTTGTATGGTGCGACTTGCAGGCTGTTCACGGACCATAAGAGCCTGAAGTACTTGTTCACTCAGAAGGACTTGAATGTGAGGCAACGACGGTGGATGGAGCTAATTAAGGATTATTATTGTACGATTGAGTACCACCCTGGAAAAGCCAATGTGGTGGCTGATGCTCTAAGCCGGAAGTCAACGCATTCTGTAGCGCACCTACGGACGGTTGATTTGCCGCTAGTGGTTGAACTCCGCAAGACTAGCATTGATTTGGGACTGGATAGCCAAGGTGTCTTGCTGGCTAGTTTTCATGTGAGACCACTCCTAATCGATCGGATCGTTGATGCTCAATCTCAAGATCCTGTCTCGTGTGTACTTCGGATTGAAGTGGAAGCTGGTGAACGACAAGATTTTACAGTCAGAGAGGATGGAGCCTTACTGAAAGAAGGAAGGTTGTGTGTGTCGGACGACGAGGCACTGAAGAAGGAGATTTTGGATGAGGCTCACAGTTCGGCCTACGCAATGCATCCTGGTGGGACCAAGATGTATCGTACATTGCGAGAACATTATTGGTGGCCGAGTATAAAATGAGAGATTGCTGAGTTTGTCAGCAGGTGTCTGATTTTCCAACAAGTGAAGGCTGAGAGATAAAGACCTTATGGAGCCTGGCAACCACTACCTATCCCGGAATGGACACACACAACCTAGGATTTGGGTGATTGTGGACAGACTTAACAATGGATTTTGTGTTTGGACTTCCTAGGACACCCAGAGGCCACAATGGAGTTTGGGTGATTGTGGACAGACTTAAGAAATCAGCTCATTTCTTGCCGGTGCGAGAGAACTTCAGGATGACACAGTTTGCTCAGCTGTTTATCGATGAGATCATCCGTTTGCACGGTACTCCAGAATAAATAGTTTCGGACAGAGACCCGAGGTTTACTTCTCGGTTTTGGCAAAGTCTACAAGAAGCTTTTGGGACGAAACTTCGTTTCAGTACTGCTTTTCATCCTCAGACTGACGGTCAGTCTGAGCGGACCATCCAGATATTGGAGGATATGATGCGAGCTTGCGTTTTGAAATTTCAAGGCACTTGGGAATCACACCTAGCCTTCATGGAATTTGCCTATAACAACACCTATCAAGCGAGCATTGGGATGGCTCCTTACGAAGCTTTGTACGGACGGCAGTGCAGAACCCCGTTGTGTTGGACGAACGTGGGTAAAAGGAAACTGACTAAATCCGAGTTGGTGGAATTGACAACAGAGAAGGTCAAACTCATCAAAGATAGGCTCAAGGCAGCCCAAGACAGGCAAAAAAGCTATGTGGACCATCAGATTAGAGATCTTGAGTTTGCAGTCGGAGATCGGGTATTCCTGAAACTGTCCCCTTGGAAAGGTGTAGTGAGGTTTGGCAGGCGAGGAAAGTTGAGCCTTCATTTTATCGGACCATATGAGATTACTGAGAGGATTGGCCAGGTGGCCTACAGGTTAGTACTACCGCCAGAACTTTCGAAAGTCCACGATGTTTTCCATGTGTCGATGCTGCAGAAATATGTGTTTGATGCATCTCACGTACTGGAGGAGCAACCTATTGAACTCCGAGAGGACTTGAGTTTTGAAGAACAGCTGGTACAGATTTTAGACGGAAAGGATAAGGTGCTACGTCGGAAAACCGTTTCCTTGGTTAAGGTTCTCTAGAGGAACCAGAATGTGGAGGAAGCCACATGGGAACCCGAGGCGCAGATGCGAGAGCAGATTCCCTATTTGTTTCCTTGAAATTTCGGGACGAAATTTCTTAAGGGGGGGAGATTGTAACGCCCCGGAAATTCGGAAAATGTAATATTGTAAAATAATGAATAAAATGACGTTTTTGCCCCTATGAATAGTGTGGTTAATTTGTTGACTTTCTGATTGGCAGGTCGAACGGACGTTGACCGATGATCGTGACATAGTTCAGAAGGTCACGAATCCATAGACAGGTGGCACGTCCAATTCCGATGTCCAGCGAAAAAGTTATGACGTTCGGAAGTTCAAGGGCAATATCATAATTTGGACGAAATAGGGGAAAAATTGACTTTTTGAAATACAATTGATTTTCACACGACTCGAAGACCGTTAGGTTCGTCTCGAGGCCCCGAGTACAACGACAGGCAGCACGCATCAAACGGACATCGGGTGACCAAGTTACGGGTCACGGATGATGAGGGGCATTTTGGAAATTTGCCAACTGAGGGCATTTTGGTCATTTTGCACGGCGGTTACTGTTCACCACCGTGGAATAGAGTGTGCACGGCCATGCCATGAGTGCACTGCACGATTCCATTGTTTAATGGTTTAGTGGATGAATGGGGTATATTGTTTATGTCTTTTGAGGATGTTGGAAACACTCTGTCGTGGTTGGGACTGTATTCAGAGCACGGGAGGAGTTAAAAAATTGGTTATGGGTTCTGTGTTTGCGGGAAACAAACTTCACAGAGACTTCTGATGGATTCCCACGAGTTGTCGTCCCATTTCGATCGATTATCTGAGTGCTATTGAGTGGGGAGTTCATTTTCGAATCAGTTTGAGAGCTGGGAGTGAGAGAACTGGGTCGGGAGGAGAAAAACCAGTTTCTGGAAAATGGAGGGAAATTCGAAGGTTGAATTGTGAGAAGAGTTGGGCCAAACTGAGAGTGAGATTAGACTTCTGGGTTCACTACGAACTCAGCCACGAAGGAATTGAAGGAGATTGAGCACTGGTTGGCCGGGAACCTGAGTTCCAGTTTCAGGAAATTTTCAGTGCTGTGGACGACGACTTCCAGGTGAGCTCTTGTTCAATTGGGTGTGTTAGAGTGTTCGTCTAGGTCCCTTTAAGCTCCTGTCTGAGTTAATTTGGGATTGGGGCTAAGTGGGGTGAGTTGCAGACGTCGACCCCTTCGACTGTTCTTGGTTGGATTGGTCGATTTAGTTCATGTCGAGATTAATCAATGACACAGACCTTAAATTAAATTAATAGAGAAGATGTTAGGATTTAAAACGGAAGAGATCGAGTGTGAATTGAAGGCTATTTGGTCGGGTCGAGACGCGGGTGGAGGATCCGGATTGCAGGACAGTCAGGTAAAGATGGTGACACTGTAGCGTGTCTCACTGTAGCAGGCGCGTGGCCTACACGTGCAACCACTTTGGGCGGCGCGTGACGGCGCGTGAAGCTTCCTCTCCAATCACAGTCAACATGAGATCTACTCCTTTTAATGTTTTGGACATTTTTGATTTAAAGTTCAAGTTGATCGGGTGTCGTTCGGGATAGTTTCGAGGGTTCGGAAGATTAGGTTCTTAAGTTTAATTACGTCGAAAAATCGAGAAAAATTAGGAAAAATCATACGAGTTATTTGAGGATGCTTGTAACCCTTCTTGTATGTTTTTACAGGCTCGGACATTTCCGAAGCTACCGAGGAGCGCACGGGGCGCGATTGACGCGTCCGAAAACCGTGAGTGGACTTTTGATTTCTAAACCGAGCATGCATGACTATTTTACTCATCTATCTTATGTTTTCATATATGATTTTATGATGATGCTATGATTTTTCGGTTTTACGTAGTTTCACATTTTTCGAGGTGATTATCGCACTTTACGTATTTCGAGGTTACGGTTTTCTCCTATGCATGAATGATGTTTTGATGAAGTATTTGGATATGATTCTGCATGTTACGTTTTAATGATGATTTGATTATATTTGTGAAGTAATTTTGGAAATTGCATGTGAAATCCGGACGTAAGTCCTAATATGACGATTTGTGATTATGGAATGATTTCTGGTAATCGGATCACGAAGGATCCTGGTTTATTGTGCTTTATAAAATGGTTTTTGGTTTAAAGATCCGGTATGATTGTTGGATCTAGTTTTGGGTTTAAAGACCCGGTTAATTGTTGACGAGGGCGGGCCTGAAAATTGGGTTTAAAGACCCGGATTGTGTTTAAAGACTCGTGAGTTTAAAGACTCGGTTATTGTGATACCTTCGAGGCCTATTTTTTATCTTTTGAGTTTAAAGACTCGTTGATATCTCGGGAAGGCCTGATATTGAGTTTAAAGACTCGGATGGATCCAACGTCTTGATTGTGATTACTTAATTAGTTTTACTTGGTTTGATTGATTGGAAATTCGAAAATGACGATATCTGGATTTTGTTAATATTATATTATTTTACATGAGTTATGACGGTTTTCTGTAACGTTTTCCATGTGTTTCGAAAAAAGGGATTTCAAATGTTTAGTTTGCGGTTTTTGAATATCTGGTTATGCATGCGTGTTAGAAAACTGGAGGGCGAACCCCGATTTCGTTAAACTGTTTTCTGTAAACTTTTGTTTCGGTCCACTCACACTTTGTTGTTTTAATTACCCTCCAGGTCGTGGTACAAGTTCGGGGGCTAGCGCCGAGGCAGAGGCAGAGGCATAAAGTTTTTCGTTGAGGAGTAGTTAGTTCACAGAGTAGGATTTGTTCTTATCTTGTTTTGTAATATTATGCTCTGTGAAACTCTGGACTTGAAGTCCAGTCGGTTGTATTATTTAATCTCCCTGGTCTGACAATGGGTGTGATGTAATTTTATTTGGTTTTCCGGTCTTTTGTGTTCAATTGTCAGACGGGAGCAAGATGCTTCCCGATTATCGAGGCGATAATAGGGGTGGGTCCTGTCACAAACTGTGAAACTCCCAACGAGCATCTACAAGGAGATCAATCGTTTGAAGCATAGTTTCTTATGGGGGAAATGTGGAGGATGGTAGGAAAGTGCATCTGATCATTTGGGATACGGTTGCTAAAACCAAAGCTAAGGGAATGTTGGGTCTCAAATACGCTAGGGCCATGAATCAAGCTTTATTGGCCAAATTTGGTTGGCAGTTGATGAGGAACCTAAATAGCCTATGGGAAAAACTTTGGTAGCTAAGTATGTCAGGACCCGTCCCAAATATAGCCTCGATACCCGGGACGAACCCTGCTCCCGTCTGACAATCACACTTACAGTATCAAAAACAAACAAACAACCTTCACACAACTATAAGCATAACTATCAGACGAAGGAGTAACATATACACAACAGTCAGTCAGAGCATAGTTCTACAAAATGGGCACAAAAGTCCTACAATGCTAGTCTCACAACGGAAAGACGTCGGAAGCTCTATGCCTCGATATCTGCCTCAACGTTCACCCCAGCGCTATCACCACGACCTGGAGGGAAAATTTAAAACCAAAAGTGTGAGTGGACTAGAAGAACCAAAGTTGCAAAATCAGTTTATCACTAACTCGAGGTTAAGAAAAAAATAAGAATCAGTGTTCCCTCCGTTCTTAAAACAGGCATGTCCAACGAAATATGAAAAAATCATAACATGAAACATCATAAGAAACAGAAACACTATAAATCTCATAAGAAACAGATACACTATAAAATACCATAAGAAACAGAAACACTATCAAACGGATAGAAAAATCAGAGTTCAGCATCAAATCATCATTTCCGATTAAACCTGCTAGACCTATCCGAGTCTTTAAACTCAATCAGGCCTTAAATGAAATCCGAGTCTTTAAACTCCCGAGTCTTTAAACTCAATAGGCCTATGGGGGTAATATCAACATATCCGAGTCTTTAAACTCCCGAGTCTTTAAACTCAATCCGGGCCCGTCCCCCCGTCAATATCAATCCGGGTCTTTAAACCCAATATCCAGATCCAGCAAATCCAATCCATATCCAGTGTAAAGCCAATTCGTAATCGATCGCCAAACTCGAATTCGAAATCCTCGGTTCAAAACCCTTCCAGCGGTTCGAACCAACATTCCGAACCCAAATCCGGAAATCCATTCTTATACCCAGAAATCACACATAAGCACAAATCATATTTCATAACCCATTTATCCTTATCAGAAAACATTTATAGGTTGAAATTGTAATTATGGCATCAAAATCCGAAAATCGGCCTTTTCTCGAAAAACGTGCAAAATCTCGGAAATGTCTCGGAAATGTCTCGAAAAACGTGCAAACTCATCAATCACATATAATCATCATTCAAAAGCATAAAAACATATTTAAGATCATAAAACATCAATAAAATAGTTAGGCATGCTCGAAGAAAAGAAAGAGTCCACTCACAAATCCAGAACGAGTCACTCGCGCTCCGTGCGCTCCTCGACTGTCTCGGGTGCCTCCCGTCCTGTCAAAATGCACTAAATAGGGTCACAAATACATCAAGGATCCTAATCCTAATTTCCCCAATTTTTCGGGAATTAAATAATATTTTAATCCTAGACCCTAAACCGTCCGGATTCCTGACCAACTCCGTAACACCGTCCGATTAACTCGAAAACTATACCAATAAACTCCTTAGGACATTTAGAACCAAACTCATGTTGGAAGCTTGGCCGGATTCCTCTCCACGCGCCTCCACGCGTCGCCCAAAGTGGCTGCGCGTGGGCCTCACGCGCCTGCTACAGTGCCCTTCAACCTTGAGCAGACCCGGTTCAGCACAGTGGTCTGCAACTGAACCGACGTCAGCGGTTCTCCGCCGTACCTGCACAATTCCTCTCCCTTTCTTCACCTAAAGCTTCGTCCAGTTCCAACCTATCCATTCCCCTCACTCTCCTAGTTCGATTCACCACTCAGCTTCACAACTGAAGCTCGAAAGAAACACACAGACGGCCCCTGTTTCACGATCCAGCCACTCCGGTCATCCCCCGTCACGGTGGCAACACCAGACGGTTCCTAAGTCCCTTCTACGTCTAACCCGACTCACCTTGACCGTCGACTTGTGCCCAAACGTCACGACTCGACGTTTGAACCCACGACCAAAACAGAGTATAGAGTACTCTCTGTCGACTGACTCCGCTGTGTACGTCCCCGTCACGGCGACCATCCCATACTACTCCTAGAACCTCCCTGAACACCACTGCACTCACCACTCCCTTCGATTCTCAACTTATCCTCACGACTTTTGAATTGAAAAAGCACGGGAAAACAGAGTAAAGAAGCTTACCCTGCGATTCCGTCTCCGCCGCAAGCACCGCTGCGTACCACGGTGTTCGTTGGACTCCCTACAGCCTCCTGAACGTCCCACGGTCGTGATTTGAGCCACCACACGGCGTAGCCACCACCACGAACTCACGACCTCCCTGTTTTCTTCAAATCTTCGCCGCACCACCACCGCGCCGCCGTGCACGATTCCAGTCCCAAAACACTCTCAACACCTCACCCTCTTCTCTCTGTCACTCTCACCAGTCACTCCTCACTCCCCCTGGCACAAAATCGATCAAGCTCTCCTCGAACTCTCACCCTCTGTTTTTCTGTGTTTCAAACCCAAAACACGGTTTGATTTTGTGCAAGGTGTGGCCGTGCACACTTGAGAACAGCCTGGAACCATCCAGCCACTCCCACGTGTCCATCATCCATAGGCCAGCACAAAAAATCCCTGCCACTTGCCCTTATCTGATTGGGCTGAGGGAAAATGACCAAAATACCCCTTGTACAATGAATTACCGTTTTGCCCTCGAACGTTCTAGACCCGTATCTTTTCCGTCCGACGTCTGATGACAGCGTGCCGCCTGTCGTTGAACTCAGGACGTCGAGACCTATCCAACGGTCCTCGGTCTACGTGAAAATCCCAAGTCCTCCAAAAAGTCAACATTTTCCTCATTTACTCAAAATTACGGTAACGCCCCCAATCTTCCGAACGTCATAACTTTTCCTCCGGTTGTCCAAATCGAACCTGCCACCTGTCTACGGACTCGTGACGTCCTAAACTACGTCACGGTCAAGGGTTAACACTCAACCAAACGGGAATTCAAAAAGTCAACTTTTCGTCTACTATTCACAAGGGAAAAAACGTCCATTTACACAAAATTTTACAAAATTACCTTTTTACCCTTCCCGAAGGTACGGGTTGTTACAATCTACCCCCCTAAAAAAAATTTCGTCCCCGAAATTCAGTGAAATAAGTAAGGGTACTGTTCCCGCATCAATGCCTCAGGTTCCCACGTAGCTTCTTTCACTTGATGATTCCTCCACAATACTTTAACCAAGGGAACCGTTTTCCGCCTTAAGACCTTATCCTTCCGATCCAAAATCGCTACAGGCTGCTCTTCGAAACTCAAGTCTTCTCTCAGTTCAACTGGTTGTGTTTCCAGAACATGTGAATCATCTCGTATATATTTCTGAAGCATAGAGACATGAAAGACATTATGTACCTTTTCCAAATCTGCTGGTAAAGCCAATCGATATGCAACAGGACCAATCCGTTCTATAATCTCATAAGGTCCAATGTAACGAGGACTCAACTTCCCTCGTCTGCCGAACCGCACAATCCCTTTCCAAGGAGACAACTTCAAGAAAACCCAGTCTCCTACGGCAAACTCCAAATCCCTGATCCTACGGTCGGCGTAACTCTTCTGTCGGTCCTGGGCTGCCTTCAATCGATCCCTGATCAGTGCCACTTTTTCCTGTGTAAGCTCCACCAATTTAGACGTAGTCAATCTCCTCTCACCAACCTCAGTCCAACACAATGGAGTCCGACACTGTCGCCCATACAGAGCCTCGTAAGGAGCCATCCCAATGCTCTCCTGGTAAGTGTTATTGTCGGCGAACTCCATCAAAGGCAAATGAGACTCCCAAGTACCCTGGAACTGTAAGATACAAGCTCGCATCATATCCTCGAGAATTTGAATAGTCCGCTCCGACTGTCCATTGGTCTGAGGATGAAATGCAGTACTGAAATGCAATTTAGTCCCAAAAGCTTCCTGTAAGCTCTGCCAAAATCGAGAAGTGAATCTCGGATCTCTGTCAGATACTATCGACTCTGGAGTCCCATGTAACCGAATAATCTCATCTATGAACAACTGTGCAAACTGCGCCAACCTGAAGTTCTCCCGTACTGGCAAGAAATGAGCAGACTTCGTAAGTCGATCCACAATAACCCACACACCATCGTGTCCCTTTGGTGTTCTCGGAAGCTTGAACACAAATTCCATCGTCAGGTGATCCCATTTCCACTCGGGGATCGGCAAAGGTTGCATTGCTCCATAAGGTCTCTGCCGCTCGGCTTTTACCTGTTGACAAATCAAGCATCTACTGACATATTCTGTAATCTCACGTTTCATCCCTGACCACCAGTAATGCTCCCGAAGTGTACGATACATCTTGGTCCCACCAGGATGCATTGCATAAGCTGAACAGTGAGCCTCATCCAGTATCACTTTCTTCAATGCTTCATCCTCGGGTACACACAACCGTCCACCTTTAACCAAGGCTCCATCTTCACGGATCTCAAAGTCCTGTCTCTCTCCAGCCTCGACCTCAATCCGAATGATGCATAGGATAGGGTCCTCAAACTGAGCATCAATCACCTGATTAATCAAAACAGGTCGCACATGGAAACTCGCTAGGAGTGCTCCCTGATCATCCACATTCAACTCTACTCCCAACCTGCGGAGCTCAACCAGCAACGGTAACCGTACGGTCCTCAGATGTAACAAAGAACTAGCTGACTTCCTGCTCAAAGCATCGGCTACCACATTTGCCTTCCCTGGGTGATACTCAATGGTACAGTCGTAGTCCTTAAGCAACTCCAACCATCGGCGCTGTCTCAGATTCAATTCCTTTTGAGTGAACAAATACTTCAAGCTCTTGTGGTCCGTGAAGATCCTGCACCTCTCACCGTACAAGTAATGTCGCCAAATCTTCAGTGCATGAACCACCGCTGCCAGTTCCCAATCATGTGTAGGGTAGTTCATCTCATGGGGTTTCAATTGCCGGGAAGCATAAGCAATCACTCTCCCATGCTGCATCAAGACACAACCCAAGCCTAGCAAAGAAGCGTCACTGTACACCTCAAACTCCCCACTATCGTCTGGAAGGGCTAACACAGGAGCAGATGTTAACCGCCTTTTAAGCTCCTGGAAACTCTGTTCACAGTTCTCGTCCCATTCAAATCGAATTCCGTTCCGAGTCAACCTCGTCAACGGTGCTGCTAGAATAGAGAAGCCCTCAATAAAGCGCCGGTAGTAACCTGCCAAACCCAGAAAACTCCTGATCTCTGTCACCGTTTTTGGCTGTTCCCACTTCGCTACCGCCTCAACCTTCTGAGGATCCACGCTGATGCCCTCGGCCGAAATCACATGGCCAAGAAATCCAACACTGGTCAACCAAAACTGGCACTTACTCAGTTTCGCATACAACTGATGCCCCCTCAATGTCTCAAGAACAAGTCTCAGATGTTTCTCATGTGCCTTCGCACTCTTCGAATACACCAAAATGTCATCAATGAATACGATCACAAAACGATCCAAATACACCCGAAACACTCGGTTCATAAGGTCCATAAAAGCTGCTGGGGCATTAGTCAAACCAAAAGGCATCACAACAAACTCATAATGACCGTACCTGGTCCGGAAAGCTGTCTTCGGTATATCTTCCTCTTTAACCCTTAACTGATGGTAACCGGAGCGAAGATCAATCTTCGAAAAATACTGTGCTCCCTTCAGCTGGTCAAACAAATCATCAATCCGGGGTAGGGGGTACTTATTCCGAATAGTTACCTTATTCAGTTGTCTGTAATCCACACACAATCTCAATCCTCCGTCCTTTTTCTTAACAAATAAAACAGGTGCTCCCAAGGTGACATACTCGGTCGAATGAATCCTATATCGACCAACTCTTGTAACTGGGCCTTAAGTTCCCTCAATTCTGCAGGTGCCATACGGTAAGGAGTCTGTGAAATAGGCTGTGTACCTGGAAGAAGATCAATCGTAAACTCAAGATCCCGGTGTGGGGGTAGTCCTGGCAACTCCTCGGGAAAAACATCGGGAAACTCCCGCACCACTGGTATGTCTTCCGCCCTCACGGGCGTAGCACGTGTATCCACCACATGAGCTATGTAACCTTGGCACCCCTTACGCAACAACTTGCTAGCCTCAAGTGCCGAAATAACTCTAGTAGGAAGTGCACGCTGATCCCCCTGAAACGTAGTCTCTGCTAAGCCGGGACTCCGAAAATTCACTCTCCTATCGAAACAGTCGATAGAAGCATGATGTTTCGTCAACCAGTCCATACCCAAAATAACATCAAAGTCCCGTAGATCCAATAGTAACAAATCTGCCATTAACTCAACCTCACCTACCATCACCGGACACTCTCTCAACACCTGCGTCACCACCAACACCTCCCCAGTAGGTGTACTCACCCCTAAAACACAATCCAAAGTAGACACCTCCCTCTCCGTAACCAAACTACAACGCCGAGCTATAAATGAATGGGTAGCCCCGGGATCTATCAAAGCAAAAACAGTGTGACCAAGTATGGTGAGTGTACCTGTCACCACTCCCGGTGCTGACCTAGCCTCCTGCTGAGTCATAGCAAACACTCGCGCCTGAGGTCCCGATGACCTACCGCGCCCCCTAGAACTGCTCGTGGCACCACCGCCACCCCTAGGGCCTGCTGCCCCTGACACTGAAGCAGTACTCCGCCCGAGTTCTGCTGCACCTCTGCCTGCTCCACCCTCCGGAGCTAATAATGGGCACTCCCGCCGGAAGTGTCCTCGCTCTCCGCAATAGAAGCAAGTATCTCTACCGGGTCCACCGGTATGCCTCCCTGTAGAAGCAACTGAAGTCGCACTCGCCTGAGGAGTCGGCTGTGACCTAGCTCCTCGAAATCCCGAGCCCTGAAAACTGCCTGGTCTGCCATACCGGGCTCCACCAGCCGATGATGATCCACCAAAATTACCCCGTTTCGGGGGCCTCTGACTCGATGCTCCTGGAAATGAATGCTCTCGGCGTCGAACACTGCCCGAATACTGTGGTCTAGCAGGTAAACTGGCCTCAACCCTGACAGCAGCATCAGATAACTCCCGAAATGTAGCAAAAGAGCCAGCTGTCACTATGGCCCTGATCTCTCCCCGAAGGCCCAACTCAAACCGGCGGCACTTCTCCGCCTCGGTCGCCACAAAAGCAGGAGCGAAACGAGATAGCATCTGAAATCTCTGCTCATACTCTGCAACTATCAAATGCCCTTGCTTAAGCTGAAGAAATTCTGCCTTTTTAGCATCCCGGAAAGAACGGGGATAGTACTGATCTAGAAACCGCTCCCGGAAAGTCTCCCATGTCACGGTATGTGCATCCCAGCCAGACAGTTCCAACGTGTACCACCACTCATATGCAGCTCCATCCAACAGAAAAGTAGCTAACAAAACCCGATCCTCTGGAGGACAGTGCATCACCCCAAAAATACGCTCAAGCCGGGTGATCCATCGGTGAGCTTCCTCTGGATCGGCCCCACCACTGAACGTAGTAGCCCCAAGCTTCTGGGCTCTCTCGATCGAAGCGCTCTCAGTCCCTCTCGCCGCTTCATCTTCAGGTCGTGAAGGGGGTTCACGTCTCGGAGGCATGATCGATCGTACGCTGAAAGAGGCATAGAGTTAGTAAAACAACCTAGACCCAACACAAAACGACATAACCTATGCTCTGATACCATTTTTCAGGACCCGTCCCAAATATAGCCTCGATACCCGGGACGAACCCTGCTCCCGTCTGACAATCATACTTACAGTATCAAAAACAAACAAACAACCTTCACACAACTATAAGCATAACTATCAGACGAAGGAGTAACATATACACAACAGTCAGTCAGAGCATAGTTCTACAAAATGGGCACAAAAGTCCTACAATGCTAGTCTCGCAACGGAAAGACGTCGGAAGCTCTATGCCTCGATATCTGCCTCAACGTTCACCCCAACGCTATCACCACGACCTGGAGGGAAAATTTAAAACCAAAAGTGTGAGTGGACTAGAAGAACCAAAGTTGCAAAATCAGTTTATCACTAACTCGAGGTTAAGAAAAAAATAAGAATCAGTGTTCCATCCGTTCTTAAAACAGGCATGTCCAACGAAATATGAAAAAATCATAACATGAAACATCATAAGAAACAGAAACACTATAAATCTCATAAGAAACAGATACACTATAAAATACCATAAGAAACAGAAACACTATCAAACGGATAGAAAAATCAGAGTTCAGCATCAAATCATCATTTCCGATTAAACCTGCTGGACCTATCCGAGTCTTTAAACTCAATCAGGCCTTAAATAAAATCCGAGTCTTTAAACTCCCGAGTCTTTAAACTCAATAGGCCTATGGGGGTAATATCAACATATCCGAGTCTTTAAACTCCCGAGTCTTCAAACTCAATCCGGGCCCGTCCCCCCCGTCAATATCAATCCGGGTCTTTAAACCCAATATCCAGATCCAGCAAATCCAATCCATATCCAGTGTAAAACCAATTCGTAATCGATCGCCAAACTCGAATTCGAAACCCTTCCAGCGGTTCGAACCGACATTCCGAACCCAAATCCGGAAATCCATTCTTATACCCAGAAATCACACATAAGCACAAATCATATTTCATAACCCATTTATCCTTATCAGAAAACATTTATAGGTTGAAATTGTAATTATCGCATCAAAATCCGAAAATCAGCTTTTTCTCGAAAAACGTGCAAAATCTCGGAAATGTCTCGGAAATGTCTCGAAAAACGTGCAAACTCATCAATCACATATAATCATCATTCAAAAGCATAAAAACATATTTAAGATCATAAAACATCAATAAAATAGTTAGGCATGCTCGAAGAAAAGAAAGAGTCCACTCACAAATCCAGAACGAGTCACTCGCGCTCCGTGCGCTCCTCGACTGTCTCGGGTGCCTCCCGTCCTGTCAAAATGCACTAAATAGGGTCACAAATACATCAAGGATCCTAATCCTAATTTCCCCAATTTTTCAGGAATTAAATAATATTTTAATCCTAGACCCTAAACCGTCCGGATTCCTGACCAACTCCGTAACACCGTCCGATTAACTCGAAAACTATACCAATAAACTCCTTAGGACATTTAGAACCAAACTCATGTTGGAAGCTTGGCCGGATTCCTCTCCACGCGCCTCCACGCGCCGCCCAAAGTGGCTGCGCGTGGGACTCACGCGCCTGCTACAGTGCCCTTCAACCTTGAGCAGACCCGGTTCAGCACAGTGGTCTGCAACTGAACCGGCGTCAGCGGTTCTCCGCCGTACCTGCACAATTCCTCTCCCTTTCTTCACCTAAAGCTTCGTCCAGTTCCAACCTATCCATTCCCCTCACTCTCCTGGTTCGATTCACCACTCAACTTCACAACTGAAGCTCGAAAGAAACACACAGACGGCCCCTGTTTCACGATCCAGCCACTCCGGTCATCCCCCGTCACGGTGGCAACACCAGACGGTTCCTAAGTCCCTTCTACGTCTAACCCGACTCACCTTGACCGTCGACTTGTGCCCAAACGTCACGACTCGACGTTTGAACCCACGGCCAAAACAGAGTACAGAGTACTCTCTGTCGACTGACTCCGCCGTGTACGTCCCCGTCACGGCGACCATCCCACACTACTCCTAGAACCTCCCTGAACACCACTGCACTCACCACTCCCTTCGATTCTCAACCTATCCTCACGACTTTTGAATTGAAAAAGCACGGGAAAACAAAGTAAAGAAGCTTACCCTGCGATTCCGTCTCCGCCGCAAGCACCGCCGCGTACCACGGTGTTCGTTGGACTCCCTACAGCCTCCTGAACGTCCCACGGTCGTGATTTGAGCCACCACACGGCGTAGCCACCACCATGAACTCACGGCCTCCCTGTTTTCTTCAAATCTTCGCCGCACCACCACCGCGCCGCCGTGCACGATTCCAGTCCCAAAACACGCTCAACACCTCACCCTCGTCTCTCTGTCACTCTCACCAGTCACTCCTCACTCCCCCTGGCACAAAATCGATCAAGCTCTCCTCGAACTCTCACCCTCTGTTTTTCTGTGTTTCAAACCCAAAACACGGTTTGATTTTGTGCAAGGTGTGGCCGTGCACACTTGAGAACAGCCTGGAACCATCCAGCCACTCCCACGTGTCCATCATCCATAGGCCAGCACAAAAAATCCCTGCCACTTGCCCTTATCTGATTGGGCTGAGGGAAAATGACCAAAATACCCCTTATACAATGAATTACCGTTTTGCCCTCGAACCTTCTAGACCCGTATCTTTTCCGTCCGACGTCCGATGACAGCGTGCCGCCTGTCGTTGAACTCAGGACGTCGAGACCTATCCAACGGTCCTCGGTCTACGTGAAAATCCCAAGTCCTCCAAAAAGTCAACATTTTCCTCATTTACTCAAAATTACGGTAACGCCCCCAATCTTCCGAACGTCATAACTTTTCCTCCGGTTGTCCAAATCGAACCTGCCACCTGTCTACGGACTCGGGACGTCCTAAACTACGTCACGGTCAAGGGTTAACACTCAACCAATCGGGAATTCAAAAAGTCAACTTTTTGTCTACTATTCACAAGGGCAAAAACGTCCATTTACACAAAATTTTACAAAATTACCTTTTTACCCTTCCCGAAGGTACGGGTTGTTACAAAGTATCTTTGAGGGGACATGGATTTAATCTTGGATGCCACGGTGCAGAAGAATGTGGTAACCTCCTCAACATGGAGGGCCATTTGGTCTATAGCGTGTGTGCGTTAGGAGGGGTGCCACATTAGGATTGGGAATGGCATAGATATTCTTTTATGGTCTATGTGGTAGAGCAAGTATGGGATATTAATGGCTGTTGGAGCCATATAAATTAGACCTTAAGGTTGCAGATTATGTCACGAAGGCAATTCGAACATAGAGATATTCGTGGAGGACCTCTCCATGAAGGCCATTCTAATATGATCACTAAGATTTATATTAATCTACCTAACAGTAAGCGCGATCACAATATTTGGGCCTTCACTTTTAATGGTGACTTCTCGGTTAAGAGTGCTTAGAAAGTGATTACGAAGGAAGATGATTACCCTCATGTTCCTTGGGAGTTGATTTAGCAAGCTCGGTGTCCTTAGAAGATGACAATTTTCTTTTGGTTTGCTTGTCTGGATGGGTTACTAAAAAATTCTCAAAAGCCTGCTTGTGCTTTGGCTAGCAAACAGTTGAGTGACGGTTGTGGTGAGGAGATTGATAATAATCAGAACCTCATTCGGTGGTGTCTGCTTGCCCATCATGTTTGGAGCTCTCAATAAGGCCTGCCACCATTGGCAAGGCAGAATATTAAGCATGTGAAGTGGATCAATAAGAACTTGAACTGTAAGGATAACATGATTATTGGCATTCCCTGGGGGAGTACCCTTTTTGCCTATATTTGTTAGTTCATTTGGAATTGGAGAAATACGAGTATTTTTAAGGAGAACTTTTAGACTCCCAGTAATCCTAGATAATTAATTGTGACAACTACTATGGAATGGAACATAGCCAATTTTATTTGCACCACTTCTCCTCTTCAGTAGGATGTGGTGTTAGCTTGGAAGAAATTAGGGGGTATTTTGGTAATTTGGTTAAAAGGGGCAAATAGTTGACTTTTGACCCGGGAGGTCCGATGGCCAAGGGCTGAGGACCGTTACATAGATTGGGACAATATGAATCCGTAGATAGATGACACATCGAAATCAGACGTTCGGTGGAAAAGTTACGTTTCACGGAAGTTCGAGGGAACTATTTACGATAGCACGTTTTTTGAGGCAAATGGGACTTTTGTCTTTAGTGTGGGGCCCAAATATTTTGGCAGGCCCAATGGATGAGTGACACTTGTCACTCATCCATTGCCCACCTTCCCACATACATGCATCAACCATCTTCTTTGTTCTTCCAAACCAAACCCGAAACCCATTTTCCATTTTGTACAACCACTTTCACCACCCCCTTAAACCCAATCCAAAACTTGTGGCACATGAGGGAAACAGAGAGGGGAGAATTAGACGATGAAGATGGTGGCACGATCGTCCACCGTTGTGGACGGTGGCCGTAGGAAACAAAACGGTGAGTTTTGGCTTTGAAAATTCAACGTTTGGATTGGACAATTTTTGACTGTTTCTATGATTTGGGTGACGTTTCTAATGATCATAGGACTCACAGGGGATGTTTTGGATGGATTTTGGTGGCCGGAGTTGACTGGGCAGAGAGGAGGAAACAGGGTCGTGCTGTTTGATTCAACCAGGTGAGTTTTAGACGTAGTTTGTAGGTTTTTCAATCATGAATCAATGGGAATTGATGAGACGGAGAGAATGGGATTGAAAGGGGAGAAAAAAAACGAAAAATAAGGGAGAAATGGCACCGGACTGGTCACGTCGGTTCAGCCAGACTGGGTTACAGAGCCGAATCGGACCGGCCGGTTCGCCCAAGGTTGAAGAAAACTGTAGCAGGCGCGTGAGCCACACGCACAGCCCCTTTGGGAGGTACGTGGTAGGGATTTTGGGGAAGATTCCAACATATAATTTCATATACTCGATGTAATGAACATTTTGGGACTGGTTTCGTGTCGATCGGACATCGTTTCGATATAGTTCGGGACGTCCGAAGGTTTAGGTTCGAGTTTAAAAATAGTTAAAAATTCCGAAAAATTACGGGGTTTTAGTGAGGGGTTATTTAAGTAGTTAATAACCCTCTATTACAATTTGGATAGGTTAGGGAATCCAGGAGACAACGATTGGCCCAAGAAGGGCGTATGGCTCGGTTATCGAGGCGCGGCTTCGGACAGTCTGTGAGTGGACATTTCTTTCGAACTTGATGCATGCATAAATGTTTTATAAGTGTTTTAATATATGTTTTGTGATGCCATGATTGCATTTGTTTGTGGTAGTCTAGGATTTACGTATTTGCACGTATTTCGAGATTTCCTGTTTTATACGATGCTTGTACGTGCTAGGCTTTCAATGAAAGTTTCATGAATGGGTTTTGGATTTGAAAATATGAACTCGGGTATGAGACCCATTTGATTTACAAACTCTCAGACTTGGAGTTCATTTGATTTGACGAGGAATCGGACCGAGGGTCCATTTGAGTATACGATCGGGCCGAGGATCCCGTTGGTTTACGAGTCCCGACTTGAGGCCCATTTGGTTTATAATCTAGGGCTTGAGTCCCCTTTGACTGTGGTATCGGGTTTAAGGCCCCGTTGGTTGTGAAATCAGGCTTGAGGCCCTGTTGCTTTATGGTTTCGGGCTTGAGGCCCAGTTAGTCGTGATATCGAGCTAGAGGTCTAGTTGATTGTAACATGGGGCTTGAGTCCCAGTTCGGTTTGTGAAATGAGAATTCGGGCATGAGACCCTATTGAACTGTGGATTTAGGCCGAGGCCTGTGAAAATGGATTTGAATCGGATTCGAGGAATCTTGTTGAGATGAATCAGGTATGAGACCAAGTTGAAATATGTTTTGAGAAAGAAAAAAAGTATTTGAAATGTACAAACCTTCCATATGATTTATATGGTCTCCTCCAGACATCGACCTGGAGAGTCACGATCCACAGACCAAAATGGGTATCCCCATAAGGATACCGTTTCAGGAGTGGAGGTTATGATGTGGTCCCGGACCAGATTTTGGAGAGATGTTCGAACTAGATCCGGAGATAGAGCTCGGACTAGATACAGAGATAGAACCTTCTAGATGGAGAATTCTTGGGGGAAGACTGGGAGTGAGACCCCGAGTAGTGTGCACACTAGTATAGAGATGAAATCGTGACATATATCGGGGATGTGTTCCATAGGGGTTGTGTGCCCCGAGTTGGCATCTTCTCGGAAGTGCCACAAATGGGTTATACCTATGCGTACGTATGAGATTTATGGAAAGTGATTGGGGGCGGAGACCCCGTGTTCCATGTTTTAAAAAGTAATTTGGGGCGGAGACCCCGTATTCAATGTTTTAGTATTTCACTGAGAACAGTTTTGGGTTGAGACCCACGTTTACTGGATTTGGGCAGAGTCCCGCTTGTGTTTGATTTGGGCTAAGTTCCCATCTATTGATTTACGGGTTTTTATGGGTCATGACGGTTTATGGGGACCGGGCATGAACCCTTGAAAGGTTTTGAGAATATTTTCAAATGGTTTTTATGAACGTTTTGATAAATGGTTTTCGAATGCATGCATATGCTTTTAGTGAAGGGCATAAATATCTTTCGATGAAATGTTTTATTAAAATATTATTTTGTCCACTCACGACTTTTAATGTTTTGAATGCCCTTCAGGTTGATCGCGGATGCGGGCTGTAGCAGAGACGAGGCATCACACTCCTCCTCCTACGATCTTGGAGTACTCTGGAAGCCCCGGTGAGGGTTAGAGACGGAATTATCCCTGGTCTGACGCTTCGTGTCAGACGGGATTAGGCGCGTCCCACGTTAATTCTAGGGGATTTGGGACGGGTCTTGACATCAGCTCTTTTAGAAGCACTAGTTAGTTGTTGTTTGGTTTCTGTTGTTCATGTCTTCACCAAAAAAGAAGAAGCAAAGTTGGGCTGTGAACACGGACCAACCTATTTCCTCAAAGAATTAATTTTAGGATATTAGGAGTGACCCTCCTTGCCCCTATATGGATCAGACAGTGTCACTCATTTGAGTAAAAAAAATCGAAAATTTGATAAAGAGGAAAGACAAGGTCAAATTCTAAAATAAATTATAGAATTATCACTCGCATTATAATAAAAAGAAGTAGTATTTCTATACGATCAAATTGTGAACTTTTTCAAACCCTTTGTTTCACTTAATTAGGGCAGAGTGTTAACCCAGCTTCCACCAAATATGTTATAAGAGGTTAGGAGTTTCGACTTTTATACCGATGCACTCATGAAAAAAAGGCAAGGCTGGGCTGTGAACATGGGTCAACCTATTTTCTCAAATAAGAGATTTTAGGATATTATAAGTGACCTTATTTGCCCATGTATGGATCAACTAGTGTCACTCAATTGAGTAAAAAATATCGAAAATTTGATAAAAATGAAATACAAGGCCATATTCTAAAATAAATTATAGAATTTTCACTCACATTATAATAAAAAGAGATATTATTCTTATACGATCAGATCGTGAACTCTTTCAAACCCTTAAAGATACAAGTTTTTATATCGATGTGTATACCTCTCCTTACTTTGGTAAAAAGAAAAACTATATTTATTTGTATTTGTTTGTTCATGGACTGGGCTGCAGCTCATAGGTAGTCCACTTAGCCTGGTAGCCCACGACCGACTTTTTTCTACTGATATGTCTCTAGGGGCAAGGTTAGGCTGTGAACATGGGTAAACTTATTTTCTCAAAAAAAAAAAAGGAATTTTAGGATATTAGAAGTGACCCTCTTTGCCTCTTTATGGATCTACCAGTATTACTCAATTGAGTAAAAAAAAAAATCAAAAATTTGATAAAAATGAAAAACAAGGTCAAATTCTAAAATAAATTATAAATTTTTTACCCGCATTATAATAAAAATAAGTAATATTCTTATACGATCAGATCGTGAACTCTTTCAAACGCTAAAAAAAGACGAGTTTTACACCGATGCCTTACCTCCCCTCACTCAGTAGAAAGAAAAAAATACACTTGTTTGTATTTGTTTATTAATGGACTGGGCTGCCACTCATAGATAGCCCACTTCGCCTGGTACATCACGACCGACTTCTTTTATACCAATATGTCCACCAAAAAAAAGGGGCAAGGTTAGGCTCAGTTAGTGGGTCAACCTATTTTCTCAAGGGAGGTTTTAGGTTATTAGAAGTAACCATCCTTACCCTCTATGGATCAACCATTACCACTCAATTGAGTCAAAAAAATCGAAAATTTGATAAAAATGAAAGATAAGGTCAATTTCTAAAATAAGTTATAGAATTTTCAGTCACATTCTTATTCGGTCAGATCGTGAACTCTTTCAAACCCTTAAAAAAAGACGAGTTTTGTACCGTTGTGGCGTTGTGTATATCTCCCCTCACTCTGATTAGAGGAAAAAATATACATGTTTGTATTGTTTGTTCATGGACTGGGCTGCAGCTCATAGGTAGCCCACTTAGCCTGGTAGATCACGACCGACCTCAATTATCGTTTCAAAACCCGGCAAACCGAATTTTTTGTATCGCTCCGTCAGGAAGAGATTTTTATTTGATTTGATTTGTTTTGATTTTAGGCGCAGAGTTTCCTTTAAAAAAATTTAATTTCCATTCCTGGAAAAGCTCCGATCTTTTGCCCTAGCGGTCAGATTTTGGGGTTGCCGGGTTGGCTCCAATTATCCTTCAGAACCTCTAATCCGCTGCCATGACTGAGGTATCGTCCTCCTTCATTAGCTTTAATTTGATCAAATTTTGATAAGTACTTGCAAAAACAAGGTATTTTCTTGATTTTTTTATTTATTTTAATTTGGAGATTTGATTGCGTTATATGTATGAGTGGATCAATATGGGCAGTGAAGACCAATAATCATGTATAATAAGCAAACCCCAATCGCACCAGCAAATGAAGAATATGATTTTGGCTCTGTTTCCGTACGACAAATAATGTAAATAGTACGTTTGATTTTCGCAAGCTTAGAGTAGCTTTTCGACTTTCTTCTTCTTCTGAAAGTAGGCTTATCTTCAATCTTCAATACTTCTTTCAGTGATTTTTCTGTCTGCTAACTTCAAGTCATGTCCTTAATGTTATGCTAATTAGTAGTTGTCATTCTTTATTTTCCATTTGCAGTATTGGGTTAGCCAGGGCAACAAATGGTGTGACTTCTGCAAAATCTACATATCAAACAATCCTTCTAGCATTAGAAACCATGAGCTCGGTCAACGTCACAAGGATGCTGTTTCTAAAAAGCTTGCTGATATGCGAAAAGATAAAGCTGCAAAGGATAAGGAAGAAAAGGAAGCAGAACGTGCCCTTCTGCAAATAGAAGTAGTGAGTATCCAAATAATCATTTCAAAGTTATATACAGTTAATGTATATTAGTACATTCTGTTCATAAGATGAAGGTTCTGTTTATTATAGTAATTCTTTGAAGTGCTTCTTCCCTTTGATACCACATTTGAGTTTACTCCTATTCGAAAGGGCAGCCAGAATTTTAGACAAATTAACCACAAAAATTTCACTTTCTATCTTGTTAGGGATTACAATTTAATATCGATCTTATATATATTGCTTTATTTAAAGACAAAGTCTTCTCTCTTTTGATACACTGACCTGAGCAATTTGTGGTACATCTTTACAGAAAGCTAACCGCAGCTATCAAAAGGACGTGGCAAACTTAAAGGAGGCTAGAGAAGCACGTGCATTCGATGTTGATGATGATGATCAAGAGAGTAAGTACTGTAAACTTGTATACCTGGATATTACAATGGTAGGGCTGCACTATATATGCAGTTATTTGAGATAAAGCCATCAAGCACATCACAGCAAATTGTTTTGTTTCTACTTACTTTGGAGAACCCATCCTTGAATGTTTTTGACAATCTTATGCACCTTTTTTGCTCAGTTATGGAGTCCACAGCTTAGTTTGTTCACCTTAGCCATATGGTTTATAGTCGAAAACCACCCTGTATGTGATTATAGGCCTGTTGAATAGATGAAGTCCTTGTTTATGGCTCAACTAATCAGTTTTCTTATGTTGAGACAAAGAAACAATCAGGGTACATTTAGAATCTTAATTCTTCAACAAGCTGAGCTAGGGAAATCCTGCTGGATTTTCCTTACACAAGATATAAGCGTAATATGATCATCTCAGAAGGCATTTTACCAAGCAATTCACTATAATGGAGGGAAAAAAACAAAGGAAGACATGGTTCATTAGAAAACTTGTACAATTATCTTTTATTTTTCTAATGAGTGGAACCCAAATTTCACTGTAACTTTGGAATTTTGAGTAGGACAGGAAGACATTAGGTTAAAAAGTTCTGAAAATTGGCTAGAATGAACTAGGTATGTTATGTGAAGTGCTTCGTATAGATGTCATCTCTTGCCACACTTGTCTGATTTGATAGTCGATTGAAAGTTGGTAAGAATAATGGGTTCTTCCAAAAATTAAAGTCTGAAGAAGCATGCCTTTGGGGTGGTTCAAGAAGGGTATATGTTAGTTACTAGATGGACCCTTTATTTTGAAGTATGCACTTGGGGTTATTGATGAGTATATCTTATTTCTTTACCAATAAGTATATTGAACTCCATTATTGTAGAATTGATTCCGCTTGAATGCTTGATTGGTGACAGAATGGCAGTATAACAGCACATCTGGGTATTACTACAATCATAGTAATGGCTTTTACTATGATGCAAATTCGGGCTTTTACTATTCGGATTCTATAGGTAATGACTCATTACACATATTATATTATATTTGTTTTGTTGGCTCAAAAATCCTCAAAGTATATATTGTTGTCGATATATTTACATGAGGAAAAACAACAGGAAAGTGGGTGACCCAGGAAGAGGCATATGCAAACCCACAGTTTCGTTCAAGTGCTGGATATAAAGAAACCATTTTGAAAAATCCAGGATCCACTTCAGGGGCTGGACCAGCTTCAGAAAACAAAGGTTCTGATAAAGCTCAAGATGGCCCTCCACCTGGACCAGTTGTTTCATCTTCTTTAAACCCTATGAGGTCTGCTAAAGGGGCTCGTTCGTCCGTTACTGTTGGAAAGAGAAAGAGGCAAGAGGAGAAGAAGCCAAGGGCTATATCCGCAGAAGAAGCAGCAGCACTCAAAGCAAGGGAGGCTGCAAGGAAGAGAGTTCAAGAGAGAGAAAAGCCATTACTTGGTCTGTATCGGCCGCAATGATTTCGCTACTCAAGCAAGTTCATATCCTTAAGGACCTTAAGCAAAAGGTATGCTTTAACTTTTCCCTTTTCTTGTCTTTTAATTATTCGACTATTCTATTCTAAATTCTGTCATATTAGTTCAGTACTAGGCATGCTGATTTTCATAATGAAGACTGTTTCGGTCGTTCTTGTACTCTATGTTTCTCTGCATTTTCTTATAATGAAGGCTGTGGGAATTAGCAGACCGTTGATGTATTCTGGAATTTGATTTGATTACATCAGTGAGGTAATTCCAGCCTCAAGGCAGGATGGATAGTATATCTAACTGCCTGAGGCATTTAGGTGTTCAGTGATCTACCAAATAGGCATTTAGGTATTTATACCCAATCACAGTGCACATGCATCACTTGCATGATTGTTCTAGTTTAATTTTAAAGCTTAAAGGTCCCAAAGGCTTATGCCTCTATCGGTAGTAAATCCCTTGCATTATATTTCTCCTTTTGTTGGTTGAATATAAAGAACGTGTAAGGAGAAGTTGATATTTTTGGATTGTATCCATTGTACAAAAATTCCACCAATTATTTGTAAACTCTAGTTATTAGAAGGAATGTAAAAGCATATGTGCAGTTTCTATTAAAATTTCCTAGTAGTATGTCGGAGGGGGGGCATAAGTATATCACAGAGTAAAATAACAATTGGGCTCAAGAAGCCACCATAGACATAGACAAGATAGCAAGAGGTTACATGAGGTAACGAGCATGCAATAGCGTGTCACATTGCTGATCAACAAATGATGGAGTTGATGCTGCCATAACCTCATGGTGAGACCTGAGGTTGTTTCTAGGATTGAGGTCACTAGTAATGCACAGTTTGGATTGTGCAGCCTAGAATCACTGATATTGAAAATATTGCATGAATATTACTGGCATTGCATTACTTAAATGTGGAAAATTTATTTCTTGAAATATTGTTATTAGAAGCTAGTTTGTGGTCTTCAATTAATATATGTTATATGTTGATCCGTGTAAATTTGAATTGTTTTGCAGAAGCTGGAAAGATTCTGAAATGCATCTGCGCATTATAGCTAACCCGAAAGGTTGGGGTTATAATTTGATATGTCACGTTACATTTCAATTGCTAAAAAATGCTTGGTAGCATTGCCAATTTGGTGAGTTACAATACCTGATATGTTAATTTGTACAATCTGTTGTCTTATTGATTGGTGGGTTTTGTCACGAAAGCTGTTTATTATTAGGTTCTCAAAAATGATGGAGGTCTCTGCCTTCTTCAATGGGGAAACTGGTGGGCAATTAGGGTGAAAGTACTCTCTTACCACCAGCAATTTATCATTCTTTCACTTTTTGCCGCGTTTAAATATGAGGATGCAGTCTCTAGTTGCAAATTTCAGCAGAAACATTGTCCCTATCTATGCTAAAAAACAAAGAATTCACCAGCTGACATGTTCTTGCAGGTGTGTAGTAGTTAGATTTTGGTTTTTGTTACGCCCTTGTATCTCTTTTGAACTTAGGAATTCTTCAAGATTCTGGAAATAAATTTTGTTACTTGAAGTTTATGATTGGTTCATGAAGCACACATTTGGTAATGTCGTCAAATGGGATTTACGGTGTTTTAACTCCGAGTCATAAGCCAAATATCCACATTGGAAATGTTTTATTGTCCGGCAATGTTTTTATATGTTATGTTGTTAAACTACCGATTTGAATAATTGATGTTATCGATTTTTGAATTTTGTGTTGGATTGATAGTTTGACAGGAGAACATTTCCATAATGTTCACATTTTGTGGTGTGGATTAATGTGATGTCTTAGTCTTATTTGGACAAACTAATTTTAATAATTAGCGCGCCAATTGCACTAATCTCATTAATGTATTATATTCGTATTCCTCTTAAAAATATTGAATATAGAAATATTCAGTAACAAGTTGGTCACCTTCCACCTTATCTCAATCCCTCTTGAGGATGAGCTCATGATCGATGGGGCCACGACATGATAACCTATGAAAAAGTGACACATGTCGATTTGTTGTTTTCCCTTGTTACAAAATTATGATACTTGGGAGAATGTGAACGTAGAGAATTTCTTTGGCTGATCATACAACATGTAGATCCACCAACCGTCCTCCCTCTCTCTCACTCCAAACATTGAAGCAAATTGGGGTTTGGATGCTTTGAATTATAAGAGACAGGAAAGCCATCAAGTATAATAAAAACAAGGAGGAATTTTGGATCCAACCACTTGTTCGCTATTTGCACATGTTTTTTTTTTCTTCCATCTCCATGCCAGCAAGTATAATATTATGTATGGCAGCATTGACTTGGTCGACCGTGGGAGACTTCGGAAACGTCATAGATTTCGGCCAAGAAAATAAAGGCTTTGGAAAATAATGTATTGGGATTTTGTGAGACTTGAAGTCAACATGGTGGTGTGAGAATGCAGTTGTGCTCCTTTAGTGATATTACACGTCAAGTGTTGGCCTTTCTTTGGACATCTGGGAATTCTTGTTCATGCACGATGTCAGATCAACCGTTGGTTAGCACTGTCTTACGAGTCGCGATTTAGACGGCTTTATCACCGACAAACTCATCTCTCACGAACAAGTGGAATTGCTGCATTGAATCTCGATTGAGACGTTTGCATTAATTTGATTTGAAATGGAGGAAATCTCACTTGTATGTGAGAAATACAAACCCTAAAAGTGGTTTGAGATAATCGAAAACTTTCGTTACTAGTGAATGTGATATAAGATCTAAAAATAACGTAGCGCTATCCTAGCATAGAAATAAGGTATCAATGTAGTTGCAAGTGAAGTTGTATTTCTCTGCGAAAATAGTACTTTAATCTATTTAATTTTGAATTCAAGTGTACGTGCAGAAAGGAACATATATGTGTTTTAATCGATAAGTAATGCTGGACTTAAATGCTTGACAAAAATCACAGCGGATCCCTAGCTGACTTGACCTCAAGTGTTCCTCGAGGTTAATTTCATTTTCCCACAGTATAGAAATGTTAAGGGCAAGTGATTTTGAGGCAGTTTAGCTCGAAGGTAAAGACCCTATGATAGGACCCAACCCGGAAAACACCGTATACAACTTACCCGAGTTCTGCTCCATCTAACCGGTAATCTACGGTACCAAAAGTGCTTTTAGAGGCAAAATTACCATTTTTCCCTTCGTAATCTTTTGACCATAACTACTTCACCCGAACTCCAATTTCGGCGTGCCGCCCGTCTACGAACTCAAAATTCCGGGAATTTCGCAACGATCTTCTCGGAATTCTCAAAGGGGGCCCGTAGTAAAAAGTCAACATTTGACTTTTTTCAAGGGTAAAATCATCTTTTTGGGTAATTTTCCAAAAAAAAAAAAATTCCCTTGAAGGTCCGGGTCATTACACCCTAACATATTTTGCAGGGCTCTATGACTAATTTGGGACAGAAAGAGGGAAAGACTATGTTTGGAACGGTCGCAAGTAGAAGCCTGAAGCCATGACCGAAAGTCTTGGACTTGGAACAAACGATCGAGGTAAGTTTACCCAATTTTGAGGCTTTAGATCCTTTCATGGGATTAGAAAGATGAATTCTGGGCTTTAAACTACGAAAAATGGACGTGAAAATTGGGAGATATAACCGGGTCACGATCGGGGTCGGGCAACTCGAATTGCAAACCCGGCTGGAGATTAGAGGTGAGTAACCCTGCAATTGCGTTCTAGTCGTGCGCGAGGGCCACTTGCGAGGGCCATGATGGCTCACACCACGACGGCGCGTGAGAGCCCGTCTAGTGGTTTCTGGTGGTGCGATCAACACGAAATATGCTCATCTCCTCATTCCGAGTTCAATGATACTATGGTTGTGTTAAATGGACTTCATTTGAATATGGTTTTGGTTATTCGAAGTATTATGTTATATTATAAACCAAAATTAGACTTTGGTTAATTAAAGGACTTAAATCACCATCCTTTTGAATATGGATAATTAAAGGAGTTAAGTACAATTTATAAGAATAAGCTATGATACTTGGATGTGGGATTAAAGGATATATATGTTAATTTGGATATGAATTTATTGATGATTATATTGTTACTATGATTGTGATGATTCTTGGAAGTATGATTGTTATGTAAAAGGAAGTATGGTTTAACATATGTGAGTATTAGAAGGATGTGCTATAATCCTATTTGAATAATTGACAAACTAGTGAATATAACTTTATGACATATGAACATGAAGATATTATCATAAGCATGGGATCATAGGTGTATGAATATTTCAATATCATGGTGTTGGTGATACTAAGGTGTTTTATAAATATTTAGGTATCCTATTTATTGTCATTTCAATCCATATTTTAAAATTGGAAAAAATGAGGAATTTGATCACACTAATAGCTTGGATATTAATGGACTTTATGACGATTAATTATGGGTATTGATTATGTGAACATTTTGTTGGGTATGTTATGGTGCTATTTACTTACGAATGTAGTAATCGATATGTTTGATGATTTTACCATTTTTTGCATTAATTGTTGTAAGACTCGTGTCTTGGAAGGAACGGTGAATGATCTCACATTCCTGCGAGGGGAATGGTCTAGGAGAGGATTGGTGGTGTGCCTTAAAGATGTAGGCACACATCTATCTAGCGTGAGGCCTCTTGGGAGCTCACTGGCTTTGGATTCCGAGGGAACTCCAAAGTTAAGTGAGTGGAAGCTGGTGCAATCTCATGATGGGTGACCTACTAAGAAGTTGCACCGTGAGCTCCCGGGAAGGGACACTATCGTGTTAGATATAGTGGGCTACTGTGCAACTCTGATCTAAACGAGGCCTTTTGGGAGTTCAGTAGCTTTGGGTTCGGTTGGAACTCCAAAGTTAAGCGAGTTGAGGTTGGTGCAATTCCATGATGGGTGATGTAACGACCCGTCCCAAATTCCTAGATTAGATTAGTGAGTAATCACGATTAGTGAGGCTAATTCGTGATTAGTTGAGCGAAATCGGACAAACGATGCGAAATGACCGTTTTACCCCTAGACGTGGGCAAAACGTTGACTTTTTGTTCGGGCGGTCAAATGGACTTTGACCGATGACTGTGACGTAGTTCGTGACATCACGAGTTCATAGACAGGTGGCACGTTCAATTCCGACGTTCGAGGAGGACGTTATGACGTTCGGAAGTTTAGGGGCATTTTGATAATTTTGGGTAAAATGGGGCAAATAGTTGACTTTTTGACCGAGAGGTCCGATGGCCGAGGGCCGAAGACCGTTACGTAGGTAAGAACCATACGAATCCATAGGTAGGCGGCACGCTGAAATCGGACTTCGAACGGGAGAGTTATAGGTCACGGAAGTTAGATTTCACTATGCACGTACGTCGAGACGGGGTTGAGTTGGCAAATTCTGATTGGCCAAGATATTTTAGTGGGCCCCATGGATGAGTGACAAGTGTCACTCATCCCATTGGCCAATTTCCCTAAAAAGGGGATCTAACAAATTAAATATTATTATATCTATTATTTTATAATTAACCCACCCAACACTCAATCCTAGCCCTCCATCTCTCATCTAATCTCTAAATCCCAACCATCCATTAAATCTCCCTTCTCTCATTAGATCAAACATTCTCTTCATCTTTGTTCATCCTCACAAACCCGAACCCCCCCCATATTACCTCCATTTCTTCATTTTCTCCCTAACACACAAACACACTTCACCATCCCTCTTGAGAGCTCGTGAGTGACCGTGTGAGGAGTGTGAGAGGCTGAGGAAGGAGAGGCTGGACGGTGGAGGCCACGGCGGAACGAACCCGTAAGGTAAGGAAATGTTCAAAAATTCGAATTTGAGTTTTAATGGTTTTTACTCCATTTCGTTTATTGGGTAAAGTTTCTGGGGACTCTAGGAGGTTAATGGGATTAGTTTTGGGGCTTGCGATGGCCGAGAAAGGCCGTGAACGGTGGAGGAAATTCCGGCCACCATTGATGGCGGATGGAAGCTCGGTTTTGGGTGGTTTTCCTTCGGTTTTTAATGTCTAAAAGATAGGAAATAGGATTAGGATTATATTAGAATCAAAATGGGATGAAATGGACCTTGAATCGGTCCAAAAACCAGAAGAAAAAAAAAACCGACGGATGAACAGTGTTTTGCTACAGTAAACTGGTTCAGTTGGAGGTAAGAGACGATGAACAATATTTTTGACCTTCTAGGGGCCCGTGAGGACGCGTGGACCATAATTTGGGAAAGTGTTCAACATGGGAAATCTTCTATTCGATGTAACGAACATTTTGAGACTGGTTTCGTGTCGATCGGACACCATCTCGATATGTTTCGGGACATCGGAATGTTTAGGGTCGGCTTAAAATAGTTAAAAGTTCGAGAAAATTACGGGGCTTTGATAGGAGGTTAATTAAGTAGTTAGTAACCTTTTATTAAAATTTGGATAGGTTTGGGTGTCCCGGTGACGGTGATCGACTTGGGGAGCCGTATGGCACGCAAATCGAGGCGGAAGCTCGGACGGTCTGTGAGTGGACCTTGTTTTCTAAATTGGTGCATGCATAAATGTTTATTATATGTTTTATTACATGTTTGATGATGCCATGGGTTCATTTGTATGTGGTTACGTATAGGCACGTATTTCGAGGTTTCGACCCTATACGGTGCCTATACGGGTCGGTATTTCTTTATTGGTTTTAATGAAATGGTTTTGGATTTCCAAAAGGATAAACTCGGGTATGAGACCCATTTGGTTTTGTCTCAGGCATATGACCTTAGATATCGGGCACGGTGCCCATCTGATGTCATATGTTCGGGCACGAGACCCAGTTATTTTACGGTTTATGATTTCGGGTCAGGGACCCTAGATGGAATTCCAAGTTCATGACGGTTTACGGGAACCGGCATGAACTCTGGAAAGGTCATTGTGGTTCATGAAGGTTTATGGGAACCGGCATGAACCTTGGTCAGGTCATTCTGGTTCATGACGATTTACGGGAACCGGCATGAACCCTGGTTATGTTATTATGGTACATGACGGTTTATGTGAACCGGCATGAACCCTGGTTATGTTATTATGGTACATGACAGTTTATGGGAACCGGCATGTTACCCTGGTTATGTTATTACGGTACATGACGGTTTATGGGAACTGGCATGAACCCTGGTTAATGGATGTTGTGGATCATGACGGTTCAAGGGAACCGGACATGAATGTTTATGTTATGTATATATATATATGTATTCATATACCTTCCTTTACTTCTATTATCTCCTCCGGGGAGGGTCGTTGGCCTGGGTGGACCCCGGAGTAGTCACGAAGCACCGACTGAGTGGAGTCACCCCCAGTTGTGTTCCTTACTCTCAGGAAAACTATGGTTACTATTACCTCGAGTAGGATCAGTGGTCTTCGGACATTGACCTTGACTTTGAGAAGACTCGAATTGAGACCCGGGTAGCACGCGCGTAGCTTTGGATACCGTGACAGGATTGGTTGTGTGAATTATATGTATATATGATGTATGCTTTATGAGATATATGATATATGATGTGTGATGGATACAGGTTTTGGACCGTGGCCCGTGTGTTTGGTATCTTCATGGATTTGGGCAGTGGCCCGTGTATTTGGTTTCTTATGATTTTGGGCTAAGGCCTAATGAACGGTTTGATAAATTGTTTTCGAATGCATGCATGCTTTTTAGTGAAGGGTACAAATGTCTTTCTCGATAAACTATTTTTATAAATTTTTGTTTTGTCCACTCACAGTTTTTAATGTTTTGACTGCCCTTCAGGTTGACATCGGATGTGGACTGTAGCAGAGACCGAGATATCACATACCTCCTCCGGATCCTGGCGTACTCTGATGGCCCGGGAGGGCAAAGGTCAGAAATATCCCTTGTCTGACACTTCGTGTCAGACGGGAGCAGGGTCATCCCGCACTAATCCCGGGGGGATTGGTATGGGTCCTGTCAGGTGACCCACCCTGTTTCACCATGAGCTCCTAAAAATAAAACCGTGCGGGCGAGAAGGCCCAAAGCGGATAATATCGTGCTAGAGTCGGGTCCTGGCCGAGGAGGATTGGGTCCTGACAAAATGGTATCAGAGTCAGATCCCGACTGGGAAGTGTGCTAACGAGGACGCTGGGCTCTAAGGGGGGTGGATTGTAAGTCCCGTGTCTTGGAGAGAACGGTGAACGATCCCACATTCCCGTGAGGGGAATGGTCTGTGAGGGTATTGGTGGTGTGCTTTAAAGGTGTAGGTGTCACGACCCAGCCCATCTAACACAATATTGTCCGTTTTGGGCCCAGCCCTCACGGTTTTGTTTTCGGGAGCTCACGTGCAACTTCCCAGTAGGTCACCCATCATGGGATTGCACCAGCCTCAACTCGCTTAACTTTGGGGTTCCAATCCCCCCCAAAGCCACTGAGCTCCCAAAAGGCCTTGTGTTAGATAGATACGTGCCCACACATATAAGGTACTTCACCTTTCCCTCCCCGAGCGATGTGGGATCGTTCACCGATCTTACATTTTCAAGTTCACAGGTCTTGCTCACCGATCTTGCTTCTCAAGCTCACGGGTCTTGCTCACCGTTCTTGCTTCCAAGACCGGGTCTTACAATCCACCCCCCTTGGGACCCAGCGTCCTCGCTGGCACACTTCTAGTCAAGGTCCGGCTCTGATACCATTCTGTCACGACCCGACTCATCTAACACAATATTTTCCGCTTTGGGCCTCGCCTTCACGGTTTTGTTTTCGGGAGCTCACGTGCAACTTCCCAGTAGGTCACCCATCATGGGATTGCACCAGCCTCAACTCGCTTAACTTTGGGGTTCCAATCCCCCCCAAAGCCACTGAGCTCCCAAAAGGCCTTGTGTTAGATAGATACGTGCCCACACATATAAGGTACTTCACCTTTCCCTCCCCGAGCGATGTGGGATCGTTCACCGATCTTACATTTCCAAGCTCACAGGTCTTGCTCACCGATCTTGCTTCTCAAGCTCACGGGTCTTGCTCACCGTTATTGCTTCCAAGACCGGGTCTTACAGTAGGCACACACCTATCTAGCGCGAGGCCTCTTGGGAGCTCACTATCTTTGGATTCCGAAGGAACTCCAAAGTTAAGCGAGTGGAGACTGGTGCAATCCCATGATGGGTGACCCACTAGGAAGTTGCACCGTGAGCTCCCGGGAACAAAACCCTGTAGGGCTGAGCTGGTGTGTCCTGTGGCCCAGAAGGGACAATATCGTGTTAGAAAGAGTGGGCCGTTGTGCAACTCTGATATAAACGAGGCCTTTTGGGAGCTCAGTAGCTTTGGATTCGGTTGGAACTCCAAAGTTAAGCAAGTTGAGGTTGGTGTAATTTTATGATTGGGTGACCTCCTGAGAAGTTGCACCGTGAGCTCTCGAAAACAAAACCGTGACGGCGAGGAGGCCCAAAGTGGATAATATCGTGTTAGAATCGAGTTCTAACCGAGGAGGGTTGGGTCCTGACAAATGTGGACTTTTACTTTAATTCGTTATTCACATTTATTTGACCAATTGTGAAGTATTGTGTGTATCTAATTCTAAGGAAAGTCCTAAAAATAATGGAATATGAGTATAAGGTTATTTTGAATCCTTAGTGGATCATGATGAGTATAAGGAATGTTTAAAGGCTTGGTGTAAATCTACTAAAGTTCTATTGATAAGCGTTATGTAAGTCATGAGACAAATTATTTGGTTAGATTGCTAATACTTACCAAGTGATTAAAGAAATATGGTCTAAAAGAAAGGTTTTGAGTTAAATTTCGTTACTTATTGTCTCGAAAAGAGGGTTGAATGTGAACTGTAACCCCCGACGATTTTAGTTTGGTTAATTTAATGCGTTATGAACTTGGATTAAGTTGGTTATATCCCTTGTTTGACAAGAGTTATCGAAAAGAGCAAGACCGTTTCGATTTTCTAGGAATTTAGGGACAGGTCCTGTCATTAGATATAAACACAAATTTAAAATGTTTTTTTAACCTAAATGAAAATTTTATTAATAGAGGAAAGAGAGTCATATTTGTGGCACAAATATAAAATGTGCTTGGTGATCCATATTTGAAAAATGAATTTAGTAAATGAAAAATACGGTACAATAATTTTCTTACATTTTATGATACAACTAAAATAAAAAATAAAGTAATGAAATACATACAATATTAATTATGTAAAACATCACCAAAATATTACCATAGATGTTTTCATTACCACCACCACCACTGTCATCACCACATCCATCATTGATGTCACCACCACCCCGCCCCCTCTGCCATCACCGCCACCTCAATGCTACTGTCAACACCGCCACTACTACCAGGCCCCACTACCACCACCACTACTATCACCACCACCTCCACTACTGCTATCACCACTACCTTATCAATGCTCCTACCACCTCTTCAGTATTGCCAACACCATCACTACCACAAGCTAGCTGTCAGGGCCCACCCCTAATCCCTTAGGATTAGGGACTAAACCCTGCTCCCGTCTGACAACCCAAAAACGAAAGACCGAAACAACCTCACGAAAACCACAAATTACATTGTCAGACGCAGGAGAATTTACAACATCCCAGAGTCAACAGTTATACAGAGCATAGTACCAACTAAGAAAGCAAAAATCGATACACAGAGTACACACACAACGGAAAATTGGACACACTCTAGGAAAACTCTCGAATACTCTATGCCTCCGACACTGCCTCAACGTCAACCCCTGCGCTAGCTCCACGACCTGGAGGGCAGTTAAAAACCAGAAAGTGTGAGTGGACCATAAAAAATAAAAGTTTCAAAAACCATTTTATAAACAAACTAGGGTTTGGCCCTCCGTTTTGAAAACATGCATGCATAACCTTATTTCTGAAAACATTTATAAATCATATTTTTTTCATCATGGAAACCACAGTAACATAAACACAGTAGAATAAACGTTATAAAACATTAGCAATAAAACGTCAAATACCAACATAATCATCCGATCAAACATGCTGGATCTATCCGAGTCTTTAAACTCCCGAGTCTTTAAACTCAACAGGCCTACGGGGGAAATATCAATATATCCGAGTCTTTAAACTCAATCCGGGTCTTTAAACCCAATCCGGGCCCGTCCCCCGTCAATCACAATATCTGGGTCTTTAAACCCAATAACCAGATCCAGAAAATCCAATCAAAACCATTTGAAAACCATTTCTAAATCCATATCCAAACCCGAATCCGAAACCACTGGTCGGATGCCCTTCCAGCACCCAGAACCGTCATTCCGAATCCAAATCCGGAATTCCACTTTTCAACCTTAAAACCAATTCCGCTTTCCGAAATCCGATTTCAAAACCGAAAAATCCTTGATCATCAAATCATGTCTCAAATCCATTTATAATCATTGAAAACCATTTATCGTTTGAAATCCCAAAACCATCGCATCATAATCAGAAATCAAACATTTCTCGTAAAACGTGCTGAAAACCGTAGCTTTCTCATAAAACGTGCAATAATGTAAAACAGTTATAGCATATCCAAATAATCATGAAATCACATATAAAACCATAAAACATGTAATTAAAAGCAGTTATGCATGCTCAGTTATAGAGAAGGGGTCCATTCACAGATACCGAGCACGTCACTCGCGTCCCGTACGTTCTGCACGTTCCTCAACCTCCTCGGGGATTCCCGATCCTGTCAACAGTCACCAAACTACGTCACTAACACGTTAACGAAGGTTCTCCTAATTTTCCCTAATTTCCCCGAACTTCAAACGTTAATAAAACGAAACCCTAGAACTTTGATCCCGCGGAACTAACTCCAATCGACGTCCGATTTGCCGGAGACCTATCTCAAAAGATCCGTTACAACAACCTAGTGGAAAGTTTCCCCAGAAAAAGCCACATGCGCCCCCACACGCCGCCCAAAGTGGCCGCGCGTGGGCCTCATGCGCCTGCACAGTCACTGTTCATCTTCAACCTTCGAACCCGTGTACTGTTCCGGACCGGCGTGGCCGGTTCTCCGCTGTCCGTCCACCATTTCCCTTCATTTTTCCTCCCCTAGCTTTGTCCTATCCTAAGCAACCTATTCCCCCACAACAAAACACACCAACACGGCCTCTAAACCAACGTCCCTAACTCGAACCCGTAACCTCCCAAAACTCTGTTCTTCCTCCCGGCCACCCGTGTACTCCCCCGTCACGGTGTCGACCTTAAACGACTCTTAGGAACTTACTGAACTCACAAGACCTCACCAAACACCTCGACTCAGCTCCTACCGTCACGACTATCGATTTGAACTTCACGGGAAAAATAGAGCAAACAAGGGAATTAGAGAAATTACATGTGCTCAGGCCGCCGCCGTGAGCTCCACCGTGGCTATGCGACCCCTCTAATCCTCCTCCATCCTCTGGACACCACCACCAGCCTCGATTGATCGATTTACACAACAACACCACCACCAAACTCCCTCGACACTTCTCTGTGTTTTCCCAAAACCTCACCTCCCTCACACACACAACCACCCAACTCTCAGCCCAGTCCTTGCACTCCCAGCCTCCTCTGAACACACTCTCACGCCCACAAACTCACACACACACACACACACACACTCAGAACCCGATCAATTTCCCTCAACCTCACTCTCTGTTTTTCTCTCTTCGAACACGGCTGCACACACACCGCACAGGTTTAAAACACACACACACCGTGCACTTGTGTAGAAGCCACTACACACACTGCACGTGTCACCATCCCAAGGGCCCTCTCAAAATATCCCAATCAGCCCTGTACACTTGTCCTCATCCACTTGTACAAATCCCAATGCACCAAAAGACCAAAATGCCCCTACTTGTGAGTTAAAATTACCGTTTTACCCTTGCCGTTCTAGACCCATATCTTGCCCGTCCAATGTCCGATGAAGGCATGCCACCTATCGTTGAACTCAGGACGACGAGCTCTACCTAACGGTCCTCGGTCTACGTGAAAATGACAAGTCGAGCTAAAGTCAATGTTTCCCCCTATTTTACCCAAATTACGGTAATGCCCTCAACCTTCCGAACATCATAACTTCCTCCTCGGATGTCGGAATCGGGCGTGCCACCTGTCTACGGACTCGTGACGTCCCGAACTACGTCACAGTCATCGGTCAATGTCAAATTGACCGTCCGAACTCAAAGTCAACATTTTGCCCAAACTAAGGGCAAAATCGTCATTCTACGCTAACGGGCCTAAGGTAACCAACTAAACACCAATTAGGCTCACTAATCCGTTACTAATCACTTTACTAATCCCGGCTCTCGGGACGGGTCGTTACACTAGCCCCCACCCCATCACCCCAACCACCACTGCCACCACCACCTCTACCACCATCACCACATGCAATCGCAGCTGCCACATACCCCATCACCATCCATCACCGTCTCCATGGCCACCACTATCACCGCCGCCTCCTCCATCACCACCACCATCTCCACTCCACAACTATCATCGTTGGTGCCACACTCACCACCACAAAACCCTCTACCTCCACCCAATCACTCTATCACTATCTCTACTATTACCATTCTCACCATCATCATCTCAAATGTTATGATTATTAGAAATCATTGTCTAATGTGTATTTACTTTTTTAAATTTTTTTTATATATTTGTATCAAACAAAATTTTCTTTTTTAATTCTGAAAAAATCGACTTAAGAGTAACCTATTAAATATATTCTCAAATATTTAAAAAAAGTCAAATTTTATTTATTATTTTTATTTATAAATTAATATTTTGAAAACTATTTTGAAAAATAATACCAAACGCCTTGTTAAAAAGTCATTTTGCACTTAATTTATTCCACATTCTTTTCACTTGAAAGAGTTCAGTATCCAACTTAGTATTCTGTGTTTCTTGCATTAATCAGTCACTTTTGACTCTTTTCCACGATTTTGAATATTTTATCCTTCAATCCAAATGCTTTCTCACCCAAACCAATACATTTTAAATGTTAAAAAAAAAAATATTAGTCCGAAACCCTGCATTATATTCCAACCTAGCTAAAATCTTTATTAAAATAATAGGCTGATATATCGATCTTGAATACGCAACTCCATCATATAGCAGTAATTGTCAATGCATCAAAGTGAAAGAACATGACTCTTTTCATTCAAGAATATTATTTGGCATAAATTTGAAGTAGATATTTATTTATGTCAAAAATATCTTTTTTATTTATTTAATGATTTGTTTTCTTCATATATTTGTGAATTTTCATCTTAAGATCCTATGAAACTAAAAAAAAAGGTCAATTGGTTAATGTATAATCCTTTTTATGTATGAAACAAATTAACAATTTTGGCAACAATCATAATACTAATAGTGAATCATTGATTTAATTTATAACTATACATCTGAAAGAAAAAAGAGTCCAATTTGATTCATTTTTTTTTTACATAAATGATTATGAGATGATAAATTAATTAGGAGTTAACTGTTCAAATTATGACATATATTGAAATTTTTTTCTGATTGAAACAAGTGGAACGAGAAGGTTTCTCAATGGAAGAATACATGTATTATCCTATTAAATATTACTATTTTCTTTTGAAAACTTATGAGCTATTTGTGAGCACGTAGACAATTAGCACAAAAATGAAGAAATAAAAAAAAATAATTGTGGTGATATGTTCCATCCCCTTAGTATGGTTGCAAGGACCACCATGTTTTGAATTTTTCCGAATCTGGTAATGATAATGTGCACTAAGCAGAATATTATGTCTACATAGACAATCTTATGATCTGCGGAGCCGAGTTCCGAACGTTTGAGTCCCATCTTTGGAATCAGTGATATCTGAGAAGTCACTTTAGGCTCAGGCTACTCTCATCAGGAAGATGTCATTATTCCAACCTCACAGCCTGAGGAAAACAGAGTCGTTCTCTGGACATCTGAACGCTGACCATATCAGAGGATAGTTGACCATGGAAAAATAATCCACAAACCAAATAAACTCATTTAACACAAATTATTGACTTAAAACTAAGTAAAAACACTTTCAATACCCAGGCCTAATCCCAAAACACCAATTCAACAAACGACCATAAAATATGTGTCCAGTAGTTAATCGATAAATCCAGAAAATCATCAAATAAACATTTCGAAATCATACTCAAATCATTTCTATATAAATCCAGTAATAAAACAATAAAAATATTTAACTATGCATGCATCATAATCTATAAAAATAAAGTCCACTCACACATCATCCTAGTAGTTCAATCTCAAACTGAGTGTTCCTCCGTAATTCCGGAAGTCGGACCACCTGTCATAAATCACCACCACGGGTCACTAACTTCCCAAATAATCTTACATTTAAATCCATAAATTTTTCAGAATTAAATACTAATTAAAAACCTAAGCATTAACAATTTGAACACTCAAAATTATCTCGAGATGATATCCAATCGATTCGAAAACAGTATCAATATGTTTGTAATGTCGATTACATCAAAAAACGTGTTGGCAGCATCTCGAGATGACATGGCATGCACACCCACACTCCACCTAACCCCTCTACGCATAGGCTTCACGAGCCTTGCAGTATCCTTCAGCCTCCAACTAGGTCGACTTGGTTTTTGCAACTTGGGTCTCGACTCAGCAGTTTGACCCGACCAAATTTCAACAATTTCTTGTATGTCGTTCACTCTCCAATAATCAAACTTCATCTAATATACTCCAGGAAGAGTTTTATGATGTCAAAACATGAAGAACTCACGTCGATTTTCCAGAAAATGGTTCACCATATAAATCCATCCCAGGAACTTAACTAAGAACTTGGAAACCTTGGTTGCAAACTTAAGGGCTTGAAAAAATTCACACGATTAATTTACAATTTTTTGGACTTTCGAGTTTTTGGTTTCTTCCTCTCATCCTTCCTCTTCCTAGTTTTCTTTCTTTTTCTTCTCTCCATCTTCCCCATTGTTTCTCTCTTTCTTCCCCTTCCACTATTTGGTCACAAGTTTTGGATTTTTAAACGTGAACATGCATACACAACACCAAAACCATGCACACATATACATGTAACACACACTAAGTCGGTGCACAAGAGATAAGGGGGATAAAGAAGAGATACGTACACGTGCCAACATCACAAAATATCTCCCCTTGGGTAATTACCAAAATGCCCATAATGTCAAAATTACCAAAATACCCTTGGTAATTTTAGACTCGTAACAAATCGGTCTAATCTCCAATTCTGGCATACTACCTGCCTACAAACTCAAGGCTCCAAGGCCTATGTCTACCTTTATATAAATAATGTTAAGTGTGTTTTTAGCTGAAACACTTCATAAACTAATTTCCTTATTCTTTTCCAATAAGAATTAATGTATGAATGAGCAGTTTATATAGACAACGATTATGCTGCTGGAAAAAAATAACAAATAATAACACTAAGTCACTAATGGAGAATACTGAATGAATTTTATAGGCATATATATTTTTAAGGGCCAATAAGGACACATGGTATCGTTTATCTTGAGTACTCAAAAAGACATTAAAAATACGCAAAACAAATATCAATGCACTTAAAAGTATAACATGCTAATGAAAAATAAAAAAGTAAAAAGAAAAAATGAGAAACAAACTTCAAAACTATAATTTGCATAAATTTCTACGAGTACAAATTGTAAATAAAAATATTAAAGGAGGGATCTGAGCCCCTCTAGTACTATAGTATAAAGGGTAATATGATGCAGTTTGATATGTATGTTGGCTATATCCAAATATAACCCGCTTTAATATTAATGATTTGATACAGTTTAAATTTTTTAAAATTAGAAATGAAACTGTTTCAAACCAAACCGTTACTAATAGTTTGATTTAGATTGATACAGACTGTTTAGGCATAATAAGAAATTTGTAGTAAATAGACTATATGACAAGATAAATAAACATGCTGCAATTAATTCGTCTGCCATGCATAGCAGAGACAAACACATATATATATCCAAAACAGAACCAAAGACATAACCCAACTACCTAGACAGAGACCAATATATATATATATATATATATATATATATAAAATATGTAATATCAACTCAAAAAAATTAAACTGCTTACAACAGAAATCAACATGATATTCAAGAGATTATTATGCAGGAAACATGCTGGATTAATTAGAGAAAGAAGAAACTTTTATTTCAATGAGAGGATGAAGTCGAACTGAGAGTCTAAGAGAGTTGAGAGTTGAGAGAGAATTGTGAGTGAGGGTAAATTTGTTAATGGGCATTGAAAAATAAATAAAACATAGGTTGTTCCTATGTATGTAAGGAAATATGGTAAATTAGAAAAAAAAATTAATATATTCATTAACGATCTGTTTTGGATTTAGCGGATTTTTATAATGAAAATATGAAAATCCAAAAATCAAACAGTTACTAACGGAGCGGTTTGAGTTCTCAAATCGTTTAATTTTTATCCAGTCAAAACCAAACTGTTGAATAAATAACCTTTCGGACTGGATCAGTTAATAATTTTAACGAATTTATGCATATTTGGCTCCACCCTATATATATAATATAAAAAAATTACAAACGTAACTGTAATTATGTTGATTAAAATACATGTACTTCTTCTGAGTACTTAATTTTTTTATTTGTATAGTCGTAAAGAGAAATAAATTGATGTTTAATTTAATCAAATTTTTTTTGTATGCACACATTTTGGTGTGATGTATATATACATGGCGATAAAGCCATATATTCGTTTCTCTCTTTTTTCACTTTTTCACTCTTTCACTCTTCAACAACCGAAGAGTAATCCATGTATAATTGTGGGATTTTACGAGGGTGGCCCTCCATGATCGACATAGCTATATATTCTTTGATTTTTCAATAAAGGTCGCTAGGTTATGTATGCATGGTTTGGTTGCCCTTCTTTTGCCAACAACAACCTTGGGAATCTATAAAAGCAAAGTCTTTACACTGTGTATGAAAACATTAGGATAATACTATATTTAATACACCGTATAAAAAATTGAATTAAATATTATAATATAATTTTAGTATCACTTTTATTAATTAGTCATTATATAAGTTAGTACAATTGAATATTTTTATATGATCCAAATTATTAAAATAATACTTTCAAAATTATCCGTATTCAATTGTCGAATAACTAAAAATCTTGAAATGTATAATAATAATTAAATAAATTGTAATAATAATAATAATATATCAATAATGAATTATAATAAATAATATTATATATAAACATATTAATTTATCTAACTAAAATAGTCAATACAATATTACGTACCAAACGAGACCTAAATTTTTAATCGATTGCTTAGAGTACTATTACAATGTAAATTAGAATTTAAATACAAAAAAAAAACAGAGAAGGTTTTAATGAGGCACTCTTTAGTATCCCACGGTATGTTACTGTTCTTTCATGAATTAAAAAAAAAAATTGTGCATATAATCATTTCAAATATCTATTATTAGTACTACATATAATTATTTCAAATCCATTCTATGATTTTTTTTTTGTTGATTTTATGAAAAGTTTAATCTTATTATAAAATTCAATTCTTTTCTAAAACAAACCAAGTCATATCCCTATATATACGAATTAGTAATTTTCTTAATATATATACTAACTTTAGGAAAGATATTATTTATATTCATGCTATACTACTTTTCCCATTGTTAAATTCTTCCGAAGTCCAGTGTGTACTATATATTGAGTATTATTGACACCTAATTACTTTTGTTGCATATTTTTCTTAAGCAAAGCACATGCATGGACCGACGATTCCAAATATAGGAGCCCCATATTCATCATTGCAGATTTTTGTAGGGATTTTCTATTCATGGCTGAAAATTGACAAGCAATTTAAATAGAGTTTGTACATGAATCCCAATGTTATCGTGATTCTTTTAAAATAAATATTATATATAAATTTATTTCCATTTTATAATTTTATATAAAATAAAAAAATTTAAGCGCTTATTATATAGAGGTATCTAACAATATTTTCTTATATAAAATGACTCAAACTTAAAATCTTAACAAATAAAGAGAAGGTTTACCTCAAAAATGACAATAAGGAAAAAATTCCACCAATTCTAGCATCCCAATAGTAATCCTCCTGACTTAAATTTTTTTAAAGTAATCACTTATAATTTAGGATTTAGTCTCAAAATCGTGGAATCTGTCCACAAAATTCCAGACTAAAGCCTAAGCCATAGGTCCTCTCCTAGTCCAACTACCGTCCCTACGCAAACAGCTCGTCACCCTCCCTCCTTCTGAAACTTTTTTAAACTCTAAATCGTAAACCGTAAACTCCATACAAAATCTTAATAACAAACAAGTAGAATCACACTATTAGTTCTATTAGGTGCAAACAGATAATTAACATCAAAATTATTTAGAAATAATTTCCCCTTAGTTAAGAGAAAAAAAATTTAATTATCTTTCTTTATAAATTTGGTTAAAATGGTGATAAAATTTTTAAATTTTTACATTAATTTTTTTTATTAGAATTATAGACTACAAACAATCACTTAGGAATTTTGTTAACATTTAGCTTAGAGCTAGATGTATATCAAATGGTGCTTTCACCTTTTGCTTGATTATTGGTGGCAAAAAAACCCAATTAGACAACAACTTTACACTGTAAACATCGGTGCTATAATGATTACATAACCTAATGATTATGGTGTGGAAATCATTTTCTTTGATCCACCATGTGTCTCTGTGCTGCAAATATCCTTCAATCGTCCTTCATATAGATTTCTATTTTGTGAGTTTTTTTTTTTTATTATTTAACAACATATTAAAGGTACGGCATTTGCCACAATGGGGTATCATTTGCAAATTAAACTAACCAGCAGAATATTAATGAACATTCTGTGTGCTGCAAATTAAACCAACTAGATTCACATTTAGATCTACTTCTATTAGGTAAAATCACGAAACAAATATATATAGGTTTTATATCCATTTAGACTCATTCTTCATTTTTTAGGATTTATTTAAATTTTACTCATTGGATAATAGGTTTCCATGGCATTTTATATTTATTTTCTTCTTTCAATTCTTTTTTCTTCTTACGTTTCATTTTGTTTTAACTTCTAATGTTTTATCCCTTTCAATTTCTTTTGCTTTTCATTTTTTTTTCCTTTTTATTTTTCATTTTTCTTTTCATTTTTTATTTTTATTTTTTATTTTCACTTGTCTTTAACTTTTTTTTTCTTTCAATTTCGTTTGCTTTCTTTTTATTTTTCAATTTTTTTTTTGTTTTTCATTTTTTCCGAATTCTTTGAATTTCTATTGGAGTTTCTACCACAACTCGTCCTAGAATTTAAAGCCGGAATCAGTAAATGACCAAATTATCTTTCTATCCTTAATTATTAAAATTTTGTCGAGTTGACCAAGGTAAAGAAGCTATTTCAGAAATTTGACTCCGAAAACTTTCCAATTAAACGAAGAATAAGTACTAAGTGTCGAAATGAAATTCAAAACTAAAAAACCAAACTCGTTAGAATTTTCATTATAAACTATTTTTAAGCATTTTCTCATATATGCTCTCTCTCTAACCAATCCCCTTCTCTCTCCTAAAACTCAACGTCATATTTTCTCTACGACTACGGATGCCACCAACCACTGACATGTCTTATCTCCGACTATGACCGGTCTCATCACCGCATCCAACCATTACCCCTCATCGAAATCACCTCATCCCCACCACCATTACTGTCCATTTTTTGTTTTAATTTTCAATTTTCTTTTCAATTTTTTTCTCCTCTATTATATTGAACAACACACCATCTCTAGATCAAAATTTATTAAAAAATAAAAATTTAATAAAAAATAAAAAATTAATAAGAAATAAAAATTTTAAATCTAATATAAAAATATTGAATTCAGTTTAGAAAATACGAATAAAAATTTATTTTTTAATTTAGATTTTATATTCTTCCCCATCGTCCCTCTGCGCAGAATATCCATTTCTTCAAAAAAAAAAAAACGCTATAACCATCTTGGCCAACCACCGCTACTATCAAAGTCGTCTTTAGTGTTAGCTCTGCTGTCTTATTTATAAATCGGGAAGTGGGAAATAAAAAAAAAAAGAATGAAAATTGTCCCTAGGATCTCAATATTCCCATAGAATTCGCAAAATTGTCCCTAGGGCCTCAATATTTCCATAGAATTCGCTTACTATAGCTCTAGGAACCAGTTAATACAATACTCATGTGTTAAATGATGGATCACAACCATGGTGGTGAAATCCTAAAAACTTCTATAACTTACATTCATTTTTGTTCTCAACAAAATTTCGATGTTAATATAAATTCGTAACATTTTTATGTTCAATTTTTTTTTATCAAAGCTAAAATAACTTATATTTAATTAAATAAATAAATTGATAGGACCTATTCCTAAATTCCATGAAGATCGGACCGATCCTGCTTCTGTGTAACAACTCAAATCATACTAAGAATTTTCTATGTTTATTCTTGTTTTTATTTAATATGTTACTCAAACAAAATCCGTCTCTTTCGGGGTACCTGTAATGACCTGTCCCGAGTGTCGGGATTAAATATTAATTAATTATGGTTTAGAGTGACTAATCTGGGATTAGTTGAGTGAAATCGGACGAATTGTGCAAAATGACCGTTTTGCCCCTAGCGTGGGCAAAATGTTGTCTTTTAGTTTGGGCGGTCAAACGAACTTTGACCGATGACTGTGACGTAGTTCGGGAGGTCACGAGTTCATAGACAGGTGGCACGTTCGATTCCGACATTTGGGGAAAAAGTTATGGCGTTCGGAAGTTGAGGGGTATTTTGGTAATTTGGCTAAAAAGGGGCCAAATGTTGACTTTTGACCCGGGAAGTCCAATAGACGAAGGCCAAGGACCGTTACGTAGGTCTCGTCGATACGAATCCAACGACAGGCGGCATGCCGAAATCGAAGATTCGACGACGAAGTTATGGTCACGGGAACGAACTCGATTAACCGAACGAACCGGGATTTCAATTAAAATATTATTTTATTATGAACAGTACCCGATGATTGAACACACCTGGATGAGTGACAAGTGTCACTCATCCCTTAAATTGAGGCTTAAAACCATATCCATGTTTTGGGGAAAACATCATTATGATGTTTTATTATTTGTTAATTAATTGTCAAATCATTTTATTTTCCATTAATCCTCTTTGTCTTCAAACCGTGCACAAAATTGGGAATCAGAATTGAGAGAATTGGCTGCCTTCCTTAACTGGTTTTGAGGGGAAAATTGAGAGTTTGGTGAGGCTAACTCAGCTGGGCAAACACGAGGGACAGAGAGAGGCTGGAGAATGAGAATCGAATTTTAGAATTTCGGGGGGAAAAATCGGATTTTGAACTATGAGCCGTGAGGATTGAAATTGAAGCTTCATTTAGCTTCCTGAGGTTGTGACGAGTTGATTCAGATCAAAAACGAAGGAAATTGAGGTCCATTTGAGGTAGAACAGAAGGAATGTGGTTGCTGAAATTTCGAGCTTGAGTCGTGGGATTTGAGCCTTGGATTGATGCAATTGAGTTGGGGAATGAGTTTAACTCAGTCCATTGAAGCTTCTGGATGCATCAATTGAAGGAAATCGATTGACATGGAAGGATTTCGAATGATGAACAGTGTTCGAGTGTTCTTCGAATGATCATCTTTGATCTTGAGGTTTGAGGTAAGTTTTGGTGAAATTATGATAACAGATCTCTAATTGGACTTATACCGAAGCTAACTGAGTGTTCAATTGTTGATATTGGTGTCGAATTGATAGGATTTAAACCAGGTCTGTTCGCGGGCAAAAGGACCCGTTTTACAGACAAAGACAAACGGGCGAAGAAGACAACTGTGCTGGTTACTGTAGCTGGCGCGTGGGTTTCACGCGCAGCCACTCACGGCGTCGCGTGAGGGCGCGTACGGCCTAGTTTCAAGGTGAGGTCAACATGACTTTGAATCCTCTCAATGTAACGAACATTTTGACGCTGGTTTCGAGGAAATCGAATATCGTTTCGTTAATGTTTCGCGTATCCGAAGTTTTGTTTTACGTTTAAAATACGTATTTAAATTCCGGAAAAATTGGGGAAAATTATATGAAGTATTTTGAGATGTTAGTAACCCTCTATAATGATTTTGGGCAGGAGTTGTGATTTCCAGAATTTGCGGAAAAACGTGCAGCTCGGAAACGGACCGTTTTGGACGGTGTGTGTGAGTGGACTTTGTTTTCTAACCGTGATGCATGCATATATGATTTAAATGCTTTATTATATGATTTTATATGCTCTGGAATGATTGATGTTTCAATCCGGTGATTTCTCGATTTTATGGATTATTATATTATTATATTTTGGCACGATTTTCGAGAAATTATGAAATTGGTTGAAAATGAGGTTTGGACTCGGGTTATGAGTCCGGTATTGAATTTGATTGAAAATAGTGCTTGGACTCGGATTATGAGTCATGGATTGAAAAATGATGTTGTGACTCGGGAATGAGTCAAGGATCAATTTCGTGGATTTACGTGAAAATGGCAACTAAGGTTGCGAACGCATTGATTTGCGTGAAAATGTTATTTTGGGCGTGAGACCCAACTGGATAGTGATTTTGACTCAGATTTGGAGTCACATGTGAATTTGATGAAATTGATGATTTTGTATGATTTCTTGTGATTTTATGATTATTTTAATCAGTCTTTCGGGCACGTTTTACGAGGAACGTGCAAATGATGTTTTGGGCGAGGCCCGGAGTCTAAATGATTTCTAAAATGATATTTTGACCTAGATGGCGAGTCAATGATGATTTATGGATTATTTTATTGTTTTAAAATGTGATTTTAAAGGTTTACGTGAAAATGGTAATTTGGGCTTGAGACCCATTCGGGAACGATCTTGACTTTGTATGAAGTCAAGATTTGATTGAAATGTTTTGGGATGTAATTCCCGAGATGGTTTTTATTGTGATTGTGAAATTCCCAGACGATCGGAGCTTGGGGGGATTACCCAGACGACCGGAGCTTGGGGGATGTGATTGTAGGATCGGGAGTTGATCCTATGGTAGCCAGCTTCTCGGATGTGACTGAGCCTGGATGTACCACTCGGATGGGTCTGAGCCTGGGGATGTGTTCGCCCAGATGTGACTGAGCCCGAGGGTTGAGCCCAGAGGTGTCTGATCTCGAGAGTGTGGCTGGATATTGGCCTACGCGTAGTGCAGCACTTGTGAGTAGTGCGGTTTGATTGATTGTGCACTTGTGAGTAGTGCAGATGTGATTATGTGATAGTTTGTGCACTTGTGATTAGTGCTGATTGCTGTTGTTTGATGACGTACTGGTATTGAGTATGGGTTTTTGGTCCTTGTGGCCAGGTGATTATGTTTTCTCATGTTTTGGCCTGAGAGCCGGGATTTGATGTTTTATGACATGAACTGATTTGGTGAACATGAGTTTTACGGACCATGGGAAAATATGTTTTGTTTTATAGGTCCACGGTTCATATTTGAATGATTTCATACTATTGCTCATGTTTTACGATATGCATGCAAGTTTGTGAAAACTGGAGGGTAAGAATGTAATTTTGGTAAATATTTTTATCACAGGTCATTTTTGTCCACTCACACCTTTTCTGTTTTGTGACCCTCCAGGCCGTGGTACGACGTTCGGGATTGATCGCGAGGCAGAGGTAGCAGCAGAAATCAACGCAATTATCCCTTGTCTAGCAAGTACTGAAGGGTAGTTTCGGACCTTTAGTTGACTTGTCAGACGGGAGCAGGACCGGGCACGGTTTTTTACGTCTAGTTGGGACGGGGTCCTGTCAGTACCGCCCACATCCAACCCGCTTACCTCAACAAGTAACGAAAACTTCATATTTTTATTAAATCTAAACCTTATTATCCCATAATACGACCATAAGTAATTACTATAAATAGGGTTGCATGTTCTTATAATTATAGTCAAGCTTTCATACTAACTTAAGAATAGAATCACATATACCCTTAATTATATTTCCAAATATTCATTCTTGAATTTATAATAATCCACCTTTGTTTTTCCTTACCCAAATCGTATTTCAACATTAAGGGCACAAATATATAGAAAACCATTTACAAAATAACTAAATAGTACATTCCTTGTAAACAATCAATTACATAATAATCAAACCATAGTTCTTTGTAAACCTTTTTCACACATCATTTCCTTTCAAGGATTTTGAAATGATACAATACTCTTCATTTATACTCATCAACATTCTATTAGTTTTTCTATTTAAGTCATAACTTATGCTTAGTAATAACTTCAAATAATCCAATGTATATATTGATGCACACAAGTCCTTAATTTGACACCTTATTTACATTTCCATTAATTCTCATGTTTCAACTCACCATAAATGATCTTAATCAGTTCAAATATAATCAAGATAGGTTTATAATTAAGCTCTTGATTATTCCCAAATTTTAGAATTAATTAAGAATATTTAAATAAAACACAAAATCTTTGAGCGAGCATAAATTTCTCAAACGATGTCCAATCAACTCAAACCTTGGACCATTAATGACAGGGCCGTCCCCGAAGGGACATTGGAAACCGTGCCCGGTCCTGCTCCCGTCTGGCAAGTCGACCGAAATTCCCAACTTACCCTCAGTGCTTCCCAAACCAGGGATAGCCACACGCGTACTTACTCATGCCTCCGCCTCTCGATCAGCCTTGATCAGCGCGCCACGACCTGGAGGGTCAATAAAAACCAAAAGGTGTGAGTGGACAAAAATAAATCAGTTTATAAAACAGTGACAGAAAGACATTTTTACCCTCCACGTAAAACAAATGCATGCATTCGAAAATCATTTCGCAATCTGTTTCATTTTCAACCTAAGAAAACCGTGCATGAAAATCAAAAACATTTTCCTTTTCTTAACCTTCGGGTCTTAGCCCGCAATCATAAATACAGGGCTTCAGCCCAAAACCATGAATCAAAACCAAGTACACAACATAATCCAAAACCATCAACCATATAACCGGGCCACTGCCCAACACATCTGAAACATCAGAGATTAACGATAAATCACACGTCAATCAGTTTGCTGGATATCAAGTGCGTCCGAGTCTTTAAACACAAAACCATGCGCATAATCAGGCTTTCCCGGGATTTCAACGAGTCTTTAAACTCAAAACATAATCAATAGGCCTCGGAGGTATCACAATAACCGAGTCTTTAAACTCACGAGTCTTTAAACTCATTAAGGGCCCTCCCCTGTTATCAATTAACCGAGTCTTTAAACTCAAAACGTGCTCCAGCAATAGCACCGGGTCTTTAAATCCAAAACAGTTTTCAACGGGTCTTTAAACCCAAAACATTTGTTAATCACAACAACGCGGGATCCATCCCGAAATCACATTTTGTCATAACAGGACTCATGGTCCGAATTTCCACATTCAAATCCCCAAATCTTACTTCACAAAATATGATCAAATCATCATTAAACACGGGGCATGTATAATCATACCAAATCACTTTATTAAATCGTCTTCCATTCCCGAATTCGAATTCGCAATAATGATTCCGTAAGCCGGCATCTGGAAACATCATCCCGAACCCAAAATAAGAATCCATTTTCAACTCCTGAAAACCGAAATCTCATTCATCAAAATTACTTTTATGCCCCTAGCATCAAGCCAGAAATCACCTTTTTCAAATCCATTTTAAATCCTTGAAATCACATCATTTTTGAAATCCCAAAGTCAAAACATCAAAACCACAATCAAACCACCTAAATCGCGGTCAAACCAAAACATACTCGAAATCTCGTAAAACGTGCAAATTCGGGACATTCTCGAAAAACGTGTCGAAATCGTAAATCATACTCACATTCATATTCCAAACATCCTTAAAACATGATACGCTCAAATCTTATAAAATCATTCATTTCACCATCATCGAAGCATAAAAGAACCCTTAGTCTCGAAATACGTGCAATTTCATATGCATATAAAAAATACGTATAAATACTGAAAATCGAAATCAATCACAGTTCATAATCATAATCATAGAAATATTTATGCATGCATTAAATTTTGAAAGCAACGTCCACTCACACACCGTCCTTAGTGCTCGGTTTCGCGCCGCACGCGTTTCCGTAATTTCCGCCATTTTCTAGAAATCTCGAACCCTGCCCAAAATCACTTTCCAGGGTCACTAAGGTCTCAATTAGTAGCATACTAATTCCCCATAATCTTCCGGGAATTAATCGTTAATTAAAAACGTAACCTAAACCTTCGGACCCTCGGAACAACATCGAAACGGCGTCCGATAAATTCGAAACCAACGCTAAAATGTTCGTTACATTGTATAGGATAAAAGTCATTTTGAACTCACCTTGAAAAACGGTACCACGCGCCGCCATGAGTGGCTGCGCGTGACACCCACGCGTCTGCTACAGTGCCCAGCACTGTTCATCTCCTCCTTCACCCGTTTCCTACAATACGGGTCTACAACCCGTGTGTTCGACCCGATCAATTACCCTTCAATTCAAGCTCGATTCCTTCCGTTTTTGATCCTAAAACATTCATTAACCATCTAATTAAAGTTCTGTGTTAATAATCAACCTCAACAGTCCCATAATCGAGCCTTCGACCCGTGATCACCCAAACGGGTCGATCACCACAACTCCGTGATTCCAACACCAACACCCAATTAACTTCACAGGAAGTATCCTAGGACTAATACGAACTAGAAAGAATGACCAATTGAACCAGAAATTACCGGGAAGTTGTCGTCCCAAGCTCTGTAATTCCCTTGAAACAGAGACCTCAGTTCCAGCTCAACCGTGGCTGGTTCCCCTCGAAATTGATATGGTTGAGTTCCAATCACTCCCAGAAGACTCAAACCGTCCTTGGTTTGGTCCAACACTCCTCAGAGATTAAACTCTGAATTTTCCCCCCAAAAATCCGAAATGGTTTCCTCACGGTTTCTCTCTAGCTCTCAGCCCTCAGACTTAACCGAAATGAACTCCCAACTCACAATCACTTAGGTAATCAATTCAAACCCCTCAGAACCCGTGGGAATCCTTCTGATTCCACTGGGAAATTGTCCCCCGCACGGTTCAAAACCATGGAATTTAAAATCAACACTCGTGCCTGGTTACAGCACCCATCCACACTCTATTGTCTCCAAAACCCTTAAACAATTCCCACTAACCAGTCCACTACTTGATTAATCAATTGGGTTGTGCAGAACCACCACACACGGTGGTGCAGCAAATGTCTCCCACGGCTGCTACAGTAACCCGTGGTGAAAATGACCAAAATGCCCTCAGTTCAAAAATTACCAAAATGCCCTCAGTTCAAAAATTACCAAAATGCCCCTCACGCATCTAGACTCATAACTTGGTCATTCGGACTCCGATTGATGCGTGCCGCCCGTCTACGGACTCAGGGCATCGAGACCATCCTAACGGTCCTCGGTCCTCGGCCATCGGACCTCCCGGTCAAAAGCCAACATTTTCCCCCTTTCGTCCAAATTACGGAAATGCCCTTGGACTTCCGTACATCATAACTTTCACCTCGAACGTCGGAATCGAACGTGCCACCTATCTATGATCTCGTGACATCCCAAACTACGTCACGGTCATTGGTCAAAGACCGTTTGACCGCCCGAATTAAAAGTTAACGTTTTACCCACAACTAGGGGCAAAACGGTCATTATGCATCGTTCGTCCGATTTCGCCCAGCTAATCACCGATTACCCCGCTAATTGTGATTAGTTACTAATCTGATCCCGAATTTCGGGACGGGTCGTTACAATTAAACTCAGAGCGACAACCTGAACATTTTTCATGTTGGTTGAAATCCCAAATTCCAGCTCACGCACTCACATGCGCCGATAGAGGCTAAGGACAACCTCTGTTCATGGGCCTCACGCGCCTGCGCAGAGGCTATCTTTCACTGTAACAACCCGTCCCGAGAATTGGGATTAGTAGAGTGTTTAAGGTGTGATTAGTAAGGTTAATCAGGGGTTAGTTGGTCCCGATGGGGTCACTAGTGGAGAATGACGATTTTGCCCCTGTTTCGGGCAAAAATGTTGACTTTTATTTTGGGTGGTCAATTGGGGATTGACCAGTGACCAGGACGTAGTTTAGGACGTCATGAACCCGTAGACAGGTGGTTTGTTTGATTCCGACATCCGAGGAGGAAGTTGTGATGTTCGGAAGGTCGAGGGTATTATCGTAATTTTGGTAAAATAGGGGGAAAAGTTGACTTTTTGTATAATCGAGTTTTGGTAGGTTGACCTAGGATGGCTAGATAGTTCTTGTCGTCCTGAGTTCGATGACAGGCGGCACGTGTTCATCGGACTTACGAGGCGAGAGTTACGGGTCTAGGAAGTTTCGGTAAAATCGTAAAAATATGTTAAACAGAAGGGTATTTTAGTCTTTTTGGGTTTATGGGGATTTGTGCAGAGAGAAAGGAATGGACGGCTGGGGTTTAACCAAGTGGGATAAAGATTGAAGGGATGGTGACACATGGCAAAGGGCTAGAGGATTCTGGTGGAATCCTGTGTGTTCACAGCCCAATTAGTTGGGTGGAACCGTGCATACCCGTGTTTGTTCTTCGACAAACACAGAGAAACAGAGTGTGAGAATTGAGGAGAATTGATCGATCTGGGTGCAAGGGTGAGTGATTAGCGAGTTGTGAGAGTGACAGTGAGGCAGGGCGGAGCTGGTGGTCGTGATTTGGCGGTGCAATCGTGCACGGCGGAGCTGCACTCGAAGGTGAGATTCCTGTGCTCTGTTTTCCCGTGGAAATTCAATTTGAAAGTCGTGAGTCTAGGTTTAGAGTCGAAGTGATTGGAGGTCAGGGTTATGTTCAGGGAGGTCCTAGGAATGATTTGTGGTGGTCGCCGTGACGGGGGTGTCCACGGCGGAGCTCAGTCACAGAGGGGTGCTCTGTTGCTCTGTTTCGGCCGTGAGCTTCGAACTCAAAGTCGACGAGTTTGGGGCTGAGTCGAAGGTAAAGGAGGTGTGGTCTTGGTTCAGTGAAGCCTTAGGGATCGTCTGGTGTTGCCACCGTGTCGGGAGGTGACCGGAGTAGCCGGATCGTGAAACAGGGGTCTGAGGGCCGTCTGGTTCAAGCTTCAGTCGTGAAGCTGGGAGTTGAATCGAACCAGGAGAGTGAGGGGAATGGATTCGTGGGGTTTGGACGAAGCTGTAGGAGAAGAGAGGGAGTGACTTGGTGGCCGGACGGCAGAGAATGCCTCTCGCCGGTTCAGCCTACGACGGCCGGTTCAGCACAGGTTGAAGGTGATACTGTAGCTGGCGCGTGGGGCCACGCACAGCCACTTTGGACGGCGCGTGGGGGCGCGTGCGGCGGCGTATGGAGGAACGATCAACTTGACTTTTGGTCTAGGAGTTGTGTTGAGTTCAATGGAGTTGGTTTCGAGGCAATCGGATGTCGTTTGAAGGTAGTTCCGCGAGGGTGAAGGTTTAGGGTCCCGGGGTTCTAGGTCTTCGGTTCGGGGATATTTGAGGAAATTTAGGTGAGTGTTTGTAGACGTATTAATGACGTAAGTTGACGGTGTTTGACAGGATCGGGATTACCCGAGGAAGCCGAGGAACGGGCTGGACGTTCGGGACGCGAGTAGGGCTCAGTACTGTGAGTGGACCCTTTCCTTAAACTCGATCATGCATAACTGTTTTTATATACGTTTTTGATGGTTTTACTTAAGACACTATGTTCATTGTATATGTTATGATGTTTTTCGAGACATTTTCGAGATGTTGCACGTTTTTCGAGAAAATGCTGGATTTCGGATTTTGATGACACATTTGGGGATTTTCACCTATAAAGGTTTTCTGATAATGATAAATGGGTTATGAAATATGAATTGTGATTACATGTGGTTTTGGTATGAAAATGGATATTTTTCCGGATTTGGGTTCGGAATGACGGTTCTGAACGCCGGAAGGGCTTCGGACCAGTGATTTCGGATTCGGGTTTGGATGAGGATTTGGTAAATGATTTTCAAATGGTTTTGGGATTGGATTTGCTGGATCTGGTTATTGGGTTTAAAGACCCGGATATATGTGACGGGGGACCGGCCGGATTGGGTTTAAAGACCCGGATTGAGTTTAAAGACTCGGGAGTTTAAAGACTCGGATATATTGATATTTCCCCCGTAGGCCTGTTGAGTTTAAAGACTCGGGAGTTTAAAGACTCGGATATGATTAAGGCCTGGATTGAGTTTAAAGACTCGGGAGTTTAAAGACTCGGATAGGTCCAGCAGGTTCGATCGGGAAATGAGGATTTGATACGGTTTCTGATACTCATGCTATGGTTTCTTATGATATTTTATAGTGTTTCTGTTTCTTATGATGTGTTATAACGATTATTTTATAACTGTGTTCATAACTGTTGGTTATGCATGTGGTTCCAAAACGGAGGGTTAAACTCGGTTTTCTTATAAAATGGTTTTGAACTTTTTGTACTTTCTGGTCCACTCACACTTTTGTTTTAAATTGCCCTCCAGGTTGTGGAGCTAGCGCGGGGTCTTAACGTCGAGGCAGTGTCCGAGGCATAGAAGTGACGTGAGGGATCCTAGAAGAGTTTAACGGCTTCGGTGTGCGTGTACTTTATCAGTTTTTATTTTCCTTGTAATTTAGTGCTATGCTCTGTAAACGATAAGGTTGGGATATTGTGTAATTACTCCTGCGTCTGACTGGGTTCGAGTGAGTTTTACTTGAGTTTTGTGTCGGGAAGTCAGTCGGGAGCGGGATTTACCTCGGGTTTCGGGGTGAAACCGGGGTGGGTCCTGACAATTGGTATCAGAGCATAGGTTTGTCGAGTTTGTTGGGTCTGTTGGTTTGTGAGGTTGTGTTTTTGTTGTTTGACTACTTCTATGCCCCTTTCAGCGTGCGGTTGACGATGCCTCCGAGACGTAGACCCTCTCCACAACCTGAAGAAGTAGCAAGAGAAACGGAGAGTGCCACGATTGAGCGAGCCCAGCGGCTCGGGGCTACTACGTTTAGTGGTGGGGCTGATCCTGAGGAAGCCCAGAGGTGGATTACCCGACTTGAGCGGATTTTTGTGGTGATGCATTGTCCGCCGGAGGAGCGAGTGTTGCTGGCTACCTTTTTACTAGATGGTGCAGCTTATGAGAGGTGGTATACTCTTGAGTTGTCCGGTTGGGATGTCCATAGTGTGACCTGGGAGACGTTCAGGGAACGGTTTCTGGAGCAGTATTATCCTCGTTCTTTCCGGGATGCCAAGGAGGCGGAGTTTCTGCAGCTCCAGCAGGGGAATATGACCGTGGCAGAGTATGAACGGAAGTTCCAGATGTTGTCTCGGTTTGCTCCTGCTTTTGAGGTGACGAGAGGAATGCGGGTATGTTGATGTTGTCTCAGATAGAGTTAAACTGGTTAGGGGACACGTGGTTGATGTCCGGGTATGTTGTTTCCAATCTGGTTGGAACTTCGAAATCGCGAGAGGTTGCGATTGAGGTGACGAGAGGAATGCGGGTTTTCCGCATTGGTATTGGGTATGTCGAAGTCGTTTGGGTGACTTCTCAGGTTCTACCATAATTGATGGTGGTAGATGATGTAGATGTTATTGATGTTGTTGGTTGCCACTAGTACACTGATCGTGTATTGGTTGGTGGACCTGTGATTTGTCTTGGGTCATCAGGTGGAGTGAGTATATCGAAGTTAGGTGACTGCGATTCCTCATTCTCTGCTTGGTGGCAGACGGGGTTGATTTACGTGACGTAGTGTTGGATCTGGATCGTGATTTGGATATCCAGATAGGTGGAGAGTTTATTACTCTTACTCGGATGTTGAGTTGAGCATGATGGGACTGAACTTCTTTTCGAGGAAAATCCCATGACTTATTACTCACCTGAGTAGTTGTCCGATGAGTAGTTTTCCGACGTGGTCGGATATGGTCAGCCTTAGAGCTGTGTGGATGTTGAGATTGATTTCTCTATGAAGTCAATCTAATGTATGGTGTGTAATCGGTTGATCAGGTAACCGATAGGTTCGATTTTGATACGTCTCGGTAGACGTGAACGATATTTTGAGTTTTGGAATCAGATTTCTGGATGACGATTCAGGATTTGATTTTGGAACTTGAAAGAGGATTTCTAGATTTGGGGTTTGAAATCGGATTCTGGGTGACGATCCAGGATTTGATTCTAGAGCTTGACTATAGATTTTCTTTTATGGATTTGGGTTTAGAATGGTTATTCCTAATACTAGTTTACGGAATGATGATTTCGGATTCGAATTTGGACATGATTATGGATATGATTTCTGGATTTGGATTCGGGATTTCTTACGAAATTGCGGATTCAGATTTGGAATTGGAAATAGATGTTGGGTCGGAGTTTCGATTTGTCTAATATTGGATTGGACATATGAACTCCATTATAGAAACGTGATTGGCTACAACCTAGGTGGTTGTAGGCTGATTGATGAGTAGTTGTATGTACCTTGTACATTGTTCGAGGTACGATACTGGATAGGCTTGTGGTGCCTAGTGACGGTATATAGGTTATACGGGTAGTACATTGGTGAGCGTGTTGGTAGTCGGCTTAGTTCCGATACCACTGGATTAGTCGAGGTCGTGAACTAGGCATTGGATACTGTGCAGTGGGTCATGGTATTTCTGATGGGTCTAGTTACACACAGGTCGAGTGAAATGCTTGTGGTTAGTGTAACCACGAGTGTGTGTCATATCAGTTTGCGATGACGACTGTCAAGTGGTGACAGTTTCTCGGAGGTGTCAGCGTGGATGACTCCCAGTGGGAGCAGACGTCAGGATAGGTTAGAGATTGAGGAAGGAACCGAAGAGTTGTTGTGTCAACGAAATGGTAGATCTGACAAGTGGTGTCAGTTCGGAGCGTATGACTACTGTTCTTCGACGTGGTCGAATGTAGTCGATACGACGTGAGTGTTAGTGGTACGTCTAGCGGCAGACGAGTAAGTATTATTCTGGTTAGTTGGTGTACGAGTGTACGCGTGTTGCGAGGTAGATCGAATTATTTTCACAAGGTGGAGGTGGAATCAGGATAGTTGGAGTTCGAGAACGAAACTAAATTAAGGAGGGAAGAACGGTTGGATTTAGGTTAGTTGGAATTTCGAGGACGAAATTAATTAAGGAGGGAAGGTTGTAACGACCCGTCCCAAATTCCATAATTAGATTAGTGACTAATCACGATTAGTAAGGCTAATCCGTGATTAGTTGGGCGAAATCGGACGAACGATGCGAAATGACCGTTTTGCCCCTAGTGGTGGCAAAACATTGACTTTTCAATCGGGCGGTCAAATGGACTTTGACCGATGACCGTGACGTAGTTCGTGACGTCACGAGTTCATAGACAGGTGGCACGTTCAATTCCGACATTCGAGGAAGAAGTTATGACGTTCGGAAGTTTAGGGGCATTTTGGTAATTTGGGTGAATAGGAGGTCAAAAGTTGACTTTTTGACCGGGAGGTCCGATGGCCGAGGGCTGAAGACCGCTACGTAGATAAGGACGATACGAATCCATAGGCAGGCGGCACACTGAAATCGGACTTCGAACGGGAGAGTTATGGGTCACAGAAGTTCGATTTCACTATGCACGAACTTCGAGACGGGGACGTTTCGGCGAAATCTGATTGGGTGGATATTTTAGTGGGTCCCATGGATGAGTGACAAGTGTCACTCATCCTATTGGCTAATTCCCCCAAAATGTTGATCTAGGTATTTAAATATTAATATTTTGATTATTTTATATTTAATTTTAACAACCTTCAATCCTAGCCCTCCATCTCTGATCTAACCTCTAAATCTCAGCCATCCATTAAATCTCTCCTTCTCTCATCAGCCATCCTCCTTCATTCTTCTTCACACACACCCGAAACCCCCCCACCATTTTCTTCATCCTCCATTTTCAAACACCACACCATACACATACCACCCAATCTCATCATTTTTCATCTCATGTGTGACCGTGAGGAAGGACCGTGATGATGAGGACGCGACGGCGAGGACTCACGGCGGCGGACCACGGCGGGGAAGCCCGAAAACCCGTGAGGTACGTTTTATTCAAAATTTGGATTTCTAGTTTTAGGGGTTTTCGATGATTTCTAAAGATTAGGAATGGTTTCTGGGGACCCTAGGAGTCTATTGGGATTGGATTCGAGGGTTAGGAAGGCCTGGAACGGCCGTGAACGGCAGAGGGATGCACGGCCGCCATGGCCAAACTCGAAGGTATGGTTTTCGATGTTTTTCCTTCCATTTTAATGTCATAGAACCCTAGGTTAGGATTAGAGGTTGAAAATGGGACAAACGGGAATGGTTTTGGTGGCCGGACGGCGGAGAACTGGCCGGGTCAAGCCGCGGGTCACGGTGACCCGGTTGCAGTCATTCGGGTCGACCCACGAGGAGGCAGGGATGATTGATGACATCATCATGTTAGGGATGATGTCATCATGTCAGATCTGACAATGTCAGACTGACATGTCAGACAGTGGGCCAATGGGAGCGTGACACGTGTCAGGGGCTGTCAGTGATGACGTCATGCTGACGTCAGCGATGATGTCAGCAGGTACTGTAGCGGCGCGTGAAGCCCACGTGCAGCCACTTCAGGCGGCGCGTGAGGGCGCGTGGCAGGGAATCTGGGGAAGGTTCCAACATACGAAATCTTCTATTCGATGTAACAAACATTTTGGGACTGGTTTCGTGTCGATCGGACACCGTCTCGATATGTTTCGGGGCATCGGAAGTTTTAGGTTCGGGATTAAAATAGTTAAAAATACGGGAAAATTACGGGGCTTTGGTAGGAGGTTAATTAAGTAGTTAGTAACCTTCTATTACGATTTGGACAGGTTTGGGAGTCCCGGTGACGTTGATCGGCTCGGGGAGCCGTATGGCACGCAAATCGAGGCGGCAGCTCGGACGGTCTGTGAGTGGACCTTGTTTTCTAAATTGGTGCATGCATAAATGTTTATTATATGTTTTATTACTTGTTTGATGATGCCATGGGTGCATTTGTATGTGGTTACGTATAAGCACGTATTTCGAGGTTTCGGCCTTATACGGTGCTTATACGGGTCTGTATTTCTTTATTGATTTAAATGAACTGGATTTGGATTTCAAAATGATAAACTCGGGTATAAGACCCATTTGGTTTTATCTCGGGCATATGACCTCAGATATTGGGCACGGTGCCCAACTGATGTCCTATGTTCGGGTACGAGACCCAGTCACTTTACGGTTTTGATTTCAGGTCAGGGAACCTTAAATGGATTCCCAGGTTCATGACGGTTTATGGGAACCGGCATGAACCCTTGTTATGGTATCGTGGTTCATGAAGGTTTATGGGAACCGGAATGAACCCTTGTTGGTTATTACGGTACATGACGGTTTATGGGAACCGGCATGTTACCTGATTATGGATATTATGGATCATGACGGTTCAGGGGAACCGGTCATGAATGTTTATGTTATGTATATATATGTTCATCTACCTTCCTCTACTTCCATTATCTCCTCCGGGGAGGGTCGTTGGCCTGGGTGGACCCCGGAGTAGTCACGGAGCACCGACTGAGTGGAGTCACCCCCCAGTTGGGTTCCTTACTCTCAGGAAGGCTATGGTTACTATTACCTCGGGTAGGGTCAGTGGTCTGCGGACATTTACCTTGACTTTGAGATGACTCGGATTGAGACCCGAGTAGCACGCGCGTAGCTTTGGATACCGTGACAGGATTGGTTGTGTGACATATATGTATATATGATATATGATATGTGTTGCGTACAGGTGTGCACAGGATTTGAGCAGTGGCTCGTGTACTTGGTTTCTTTATGGTTTGGGGCCGAGTCCCTTATGGATTTGGGCAGTGGCCCGTATGGTCGTTTTCATTGTGGTCCTTTCGACCTTGGTTTACATCTGCTTTGGACTTAGTCCCACATATGGTTTGTTTTTGATAAATGGTTTTCGAATGCATGCATGCTTTTTAGTGGAGGGTACACATGTCTTATGAAATGTTTTTATAAACTTTTGTTTTGTCCACTCACAGTTTTTAATGTTTTGACTGCCCTTCAGGTTGACATCGGATGTGGACTGTAGCAGAGACCGAGATATCACATGCCTCCTCCGGATCCTGGCGTACTCTGATAGCCCGGGAGGGCAAAGGTCGAAATTATCCCTTGTCTGACACTCCGTGTCAGACGGGAGCAGGGTCATCCCGCACTAATCCCGGGGGGATTGGGATGGGTCCTGTCAACGAGTCCATAGACAGGTGGCACGTCCAATTCCGACGATCAGGAAAAAAGTTATGACATTTGGAAGTTCAAGTGCATTTTCGTAATTTAGACGAAAAGGGGGAAAATGTTGACTTTTTGATTGACAACTAATTTTCACACGATTCGAGGACCGTTAGGTAGGTCTCGAGGCCCTGAGTACAACGACAGGCGGCACGTTGAAAACGGAGCTGGAATGCGAAAGTTTTGGGTCTACGAAGCCTAGGGGCAAAATGGTAATTTGTCGAACGAAGGGCAAAATGGTCTTTTAACAATGACTCAGACAGTGACATCTGTCACTTTGTCATCTTCCTTGCCCCAAATAACATGGAAACGGGAATTATGGAAACCATGATGATTAGAGACACTAATCCCTCAATTAGGGAAAAGTATGTCCTTAGATTTTTGCCTATTCTTTAAACCGTAATGGACATTGGATTTGTATCAGTGCAGAGAAGTAGAGACTGAGTTGAGAGAAAGGAACTTGAGGGACTGAGAGGTGACTGGTCTTACAGAGTTCGAAAAATTCAGAAAATTAAGGAAAATTCGAATCCGAAAATGTGAGCGGTGAGGATCACAATTGAGGCTTAATTAAGATTTCTGGGATCAATATGAACCTCTCTGCAAAAAAAAACAAAGGGACTTGGTGCCGTATTGAGGAAGAACAGAAGCTTCCATTGCTGCTCAAAATCGAGCTTGGGTTCGACTAGCTAGAGGTAAGAATGTATGAAATTGATTCTGTAAAAATGTTTCTTATACTCTCACGATGCTCTGGTGTCAATTAATTTGAAAAACTAGGACGAAATGAGTGAACCCTGAAGTTAAACCCGTCGAAGGTTGATCGTGAGTTGTGAAGATTTAGACCATGATTTAGGTAATTAAACTTACAGAACTGGAATTAAGAAGGATTAGAAGGGATCAAGTGAAAGAATGGGAAGAATCGAGGTCGAATTGAGGGAGAATGAGTAGGGTTCTGTCGCGGGTTTTCAACCCGTTTATCAGTAAATCGGGTGAAGACGAAGCACTGTAGCAGCACTGTGCTACGCGCGTGGCTTTCACGCGCAGCCGCTTGCGGCGGAGCGTGAGGGCGCGTGGATGGGAATTCGGGGAAGTGGTCAACATGAGTTTTGATGCTCTCGATGATACGAACCTATCCGTGTTGGTTTCGGGTCAATCAGATATGGTTTCGGAGCAGTTTCGAGTACCCGACGCGTATAGTTTATATTTAAATAATATTATAAAATTCCGACGATTAGGAGATTCATATATGAGGACTATATGATAGTCTAGTAACCTTAAATCACTTTGTTTGGCAGGTAGGAATATTCCCGGGACGTCGGAAGAAAGCGAACAGCTCGAGGCTGAACAATCTGGGCGGTGTGTGTGAGTGGACTTTGTTTTCTAACCGTGATGCATGCATATATGATTTAAATGCTTTATTATATGATTTGATATGCTTTGGCATGATTGATGTTTCAATCCGGTGATTTCTTGATTTTATGGATTATTATATTATATTTTGGCACGATTTTCAAGAAATTATGAAATTGATGTTTGGAGCGTAGGCCCGGGATTGAAAATGATGTTTTGACTCGGGTTATGAGTCAGGAAATTGAAAATGATATTTGGACTCGAATTATGAGTTAGGGATTGATTTCATGGATTTACGTGAAAGTGGCAACTCGGGTTTACGGTTGCACGGATTTGCGCGAAAAATGATATTTTGGGCTTGAGACCCAATGAAATTGTGATTTTGGTTGGATTTGTATTTCCATGTGATTACATGATGATATTGATGATTTTCGGATTTATAAAATAAATCGGGACTTTAGTTTTCCAGATTTGAGGAAACTATATGTTGGGGCTGAGACCCTGTGTTGATAAATGATTTGGTTTTCAACGCAACTGTTTTTCACTGGTTTTTATAATGGTGATGTGTTGCGGATATTTAGGGTTTTCGGGTGGAAATATGTTTTTTCCCCGGAGTGCACCCTGGAGATAACGCTCGCCTTCGGGAGGAAAGTGTTTACCCCGAAGAGGTCACGTAGCACGGTCTGTTGTCGTGCAGCCGAGGGAGGCTCGTCTCAGACTAGAGATGTGCTGGATATATATAGATCGGTAAGTGTTGTGTTCACGAGATCTGGATTGTCGGCTGGTGAGGTTTTCACAGCGATAGATGCTCAGATTTTGAGCGGTCCTTGAGCCTATTTGATTTGCACGCGTAGCAGGGTTAAACATGACTATAAGCAACTGAATATGGAAATAAGTCTCGTGGTTTTGTGGAAAATGATTTTGAGGAAACTGTGGACGTGGATTTAGAAACATTTTTGATTTTATCAGTCCACTGAACATATTTGATTGATTTCATACTATTCCTCGTGTTTTATGATATGCATGCATGTTTGTGAAAACTGGAGGGAAAAATTGAGTTTCGGTAAATGTATTTATAGAAGTTTATTTTGTCCACTCACACCTTTGAAGTTTTTATTCACGCTCCAGGCCAGTGCACATGTACGGGAGCTAGAAACGAGGCAAACGAGGCAAAAGAATAAGTAGACCGGTGCGCACTCAGACACTCTACAGAGTAGGATTTTGATCCCTATATGTAATAGTACCTATGCTCTGTAATGTCGTTGACTAGTCAAACTTGTGACGTCAATGGTCTGTAAAACTTAACTATCCCTTGTCTGACAATGTTTTTGGAGTTTGTTGTGTGGCATATATATATATAAGTTTGGTTCCTTTTGGTACTTTTTAGTTATTGTCAGACGGGAGCAGGATCCGTCATGACTATTGAGGGATAATCGGGATGGGTCTTGTCACTCATCACACTGGTATCATCAGTTTCGAGTTAGAAAGCCTTGACACCAAGTGATGACCTATGATCACCAAAGAACCCCCATGGCTTATGGAGGATTTCTTCCTCTTTTCCTATCATTTCCTCCAGGTTTCTTCCTCTATCTCTCTCTCTCTCTCTCTCTCTCTCTCTCTCTCTCTCTCTCTCTCTCTCTCTCTCTCTCTCTCTCTCTCTCTCTCTCTCTCTCTCTCTCTCTCTCGTTCTCTCATTCCTCCTTCTTCTCTTCTTTTTCTTTCTTCCTCTCTGGTTTTCTGCTCATCTTTCTCATAGTTTCTTTGGTTTCTTTTTTTTTTCTTTTCTTCGGCCTTGAACTTCTGAACACCACTTTGCACACACAACACACACATATATAGTCATGTGAGTCAGTGGTAAAAGTGAAGACATTTTTAGAACTCTCTAGTCCCTTGGTTTAAAATTACTAAAATACCCTTAGTAATCAAAATTACCAAAATGCCCTTATGCTATTTAGACCCAAAACAAATATATCTGAACTCCATTTTTGGCATACTACTTATTTAGTGATTCAGGATCTTAAGACTTTCGTAATGGTCTTTACGACACATCTACGAAGTCGCCTGGTCAAAAAGTCAACCATTGACCCTTATTGGGCATAATGGTCATTTCTTTTTTTAACTTTCTAATTTTACCCTTATCGAGGGTCTGGGCTGTTACATAAATTATAAATATTAATATCTAATAAATAATAATAATAGTAAAAATAGAAAGACTAAAAAATAAAATTAGTAAAAAGAAAAATGAATATTGAAAATTCATAGATAATTTGAAGGATAGATAAAGAATATACTTTTAATTTAATGTGTATTGAATACCTATGAGTAAACCCTCACTCTGCCCCATTAGATAATGGGTAAATTTTTACCCACATTTCTACTCATTTCAACAATACCCATGGGTACCCATGCCCAAGGGTAATTATGCTCATCCCTTCATATATAAGCTCTGTTTAATGATGCATGTGGTGGTAAATCAATAAATTAATTAGGGAGGAGTGAAACTATTAAACAAATAATCTCTAAATTTACAACTAACCTAGCTCGCTCTCAACCAAGTCTTTATTATGCCCTTTCAGGCTAAATAGAGTCGATTTTGTTTTAATCGTCATTTAGTCATATATATACATCAAATAAGTTGAAAATTTTAATAATACTTAAAAGTATTATATAATGAATTAGAAAACCGTTTGGTCATCCTATATCAACCTTATGATACATCTATTTGAACTTTGCTCAACCTTTTCATTAGTATTACTACAATAGTGACATTATGCTTATTATGTAGTAGGGAGCTCAAATTTTAAGTTCAATTAATATTAAAAAAGAATGAAGTGATCGATTTTCAATATATATCTTTTTTTAATTAAATAATAGCTTCATTAGATAGGGAATAAGGTAAGAGTACAATGATTGGGTACACCACAAGCTGTGCTTGGAGTCCATTAAAACTCTCATAATAAAACTCAGATATCTCGGGAGAAATCTGATGAGGGAAAAAATTACTCCCCAAAAAAAACAAACTCAAAGATAAACCAACCATTTAGACCTTAATGTCCTTTGCTAAAAGTGGTGCTAACCAAGGAGGGAACATAGGGCCACATCCGGTCCGATCTTGAGTGTGCCGCCCCTCTTGGGCCAAACTGTGAGCAACAAAGTTGGTCGTCCGAGGGACACAGACCAGAGAATTCAGAGGTATTCGTAGGACATCCATTAAGCCCCGAACTTCACGAGCTAGAATACCTACCGGTGTCCAGAGATGTTGAGCCACATTAATGGTACTAACCGCCTCCAAACAATCAGTCTTCATCACCACATCCAGAGTGCCCAACCACTACACTTGAAGAAGACCATGCAAAATGGCCTCAATTTCAATGGAAACCACAGATCCCCTGGTCCCGAAAAACCAGCCAAGAACACACCACATGAATCCCTTAACACCCTTCCCACACCACACCACGCTGAAGCGTGTCCTTTCAGACCACAACATCACAATTCAGTTTTAGAATCCTCTCCACAGGCTTGATCCACCTAGGAGCTCACACCGAAGTGGGGCTCCATAGAAATCAGTTGTAACCCTGTAAAGTCTAAATAAGCAACCATGGATGATTCGTAAGCCTCCTTAGCCGTTTTCACTTGCAATACATGTACTACTTTGTTTCTCCAATTCCACACATTCCAACAATTATAAACAAACTGGGCTAACTAAAAAGAGGATAAATGAGACAAAGGATAAGCAAAGAGGTAAAAAAAAATCCCTCGAAGGTAGGAACCTCATCAAAGGGAACTCAACAAGGCTCCAGACCCTTTGACTATGTTTATTGCCCCAAAGAGCATGTAAGGCATCCTCCATATGTTTTCCCACACCGGACTAGCTGAGCGACCAAATTGTGAGCCGTTGGTAAAATCTCAGAACCAGCCCGCCAAAAAAATATCTTCAGTTTATTGGGGACCCTCAGCTTCCACTAGTGCTTCCATAACTTCACACTCTGGCCATCCATGGAACACTCACCACCCCCCAACCATCCACATCTACATGGCCCAATGTGAAGGCTAAATGGTAACCAGACTTCACCCTATACTTCCCATCTTTGAGAAAAAATCAGTATGGTCCATAAGAAAAAGATGGTTGGGGATAGGAAAGTAATAATACAGATATCTTAAACATCGTCCTCACAAAAAATCGACTCCAATAGTTTCCACATCCCAACTTTTAGAAAAGAGAATAAGGGACGATACCACAGGCATTCACCGGAAGTCCCCGGTTCAGAATAAGTCGGAAGGTTCGTAACCTTGGGATCCATTTGTCATGAAACACACCAATCCATGAAACATTGCCCACCCTACAAATCAATCCCTATTTAACCACGTATCTACCCCAGATGATGGACCACTACACAAGATATAGCATCGACCCCACATCACTCGCCATAACGTCCCTCTGGGAATAGTAGCGGACCTTCATAATTTGGGCTACCAGAGACTCCAATTGCTCTAACGTGAAAAATCCATGTCGTTTGAAAAGTCAAAAAATTGCCCCTTTTTAACGAAATTACCAAAATACCCTCAAACATCCGAACATCATAACCTTCTCCTCGGATGTCGAAATCGGACGTGCCACATGTCTATGAACTCGTGACGTCCCGAACTACGTCACAGTCATCGGCCAACGTCCATTTGACTGCCCGAACTAAAAGTCAACATTTTGCCCACTTTTAGAGGCAAAATCGTCATTTTGCACCGTCCGTCCCGAAATCGTCCAACTAATTACTGATTAACCTCACTAATTCGTCGTTAATCACCAATCTAATCCTGATTCCTAAATGGGTCGTTACATCCAATGCACGTGGATTCGAGCACCATTACGTAGATCGAGACGATACGAGTCTGTAAACAGGTGGCACGTCGAAATCGAACATCGTACGAGAAAATTACGGTCACGGAAGGTTCGATTGTATTTTACGATTGCACGGATTTTAAATTGTTTGTCTTTTGTGGACCCCAAAATATCAGTTTTGTGACCATAGGATGAGTGACATTTGGCACCCACCCTATGGCCCATTTTAATTGATCATGCATCATCATCTTCATTCTTCATCTTCTTTGTTTCCTTTCAAACCCATGCCCACCCAAACCCTCTCCACCTTCATGCTTCACCATCTGGACCAGGGAGAGAGACAGAGTGAGAGAGGGGTCGTGAGAGTGACGGAAGACGGCGGAGGCCACGAAGGTTGGCCGGAATTCATGAAAAAATGTAAGTAGTGTAGGTACTTGGATTGGGGTTTTTATTTTTGATGTTTTGGATCGAATCTAAGCCCATAATTTTGTTCCTTGATGTGAGGGGAGTCTGTTGAGCCAAGAATGGAAGGATTTGGATGTCGGAGTGGCCGGAACAAGAGTTCAAAGTTTGGCGGAACTTTGGAAGCTCATATCTTCAAAGCCATGTACTTTCTCACAATTTTAGGTTCAGATTTGAATTCCTTGGCTCAAGTAGTATGATTTCCATATAAAGAATGTAAGGATTTGGTTGAGAATTGAGAGTTATAAAGGTTTGAAAAATTGGACAAAATTGGGGTTTTTTCTGCCGCCGGCGACGGCAGTGCACGGCGTGTAATGACCCGTCCCGAATATCGGGATTGAATATTAATTAATTATGGTTTAGAATGACTAATCGGGGATTAGTTGAGTGAAATCGGACGAATTGTGCAAAATGACCGTTTTGCCCCTAGTGGGGGCAAAATGTTGACTTTTAGTTCGGGATGTCAAATGGACTTTGACCGATGACTGTGACGTAGTTCGGGACGTCACGAGTTCATAGACAGGTGGCACGTTCGATTCCGACATTCGTAGAGAAAGTTATGATGTTCGGGAAGTTGAGGGGTATTTTGGTAATTTCGCATATTAGGGGCCAAATGTTGACTTTTGATCGGGAGGTCCGATGGATGAGGGCCAAGGACCGTTACGTAGGTCTCGTCGATACGAATCCAACGACAGGCGGCATGCCGAAATTGGAGACTCGACGACGAAGTTATGGTCACGGAATCGGGCTCGATTAACCGAACGAACCGGGAATAAAATAATATTTTAATATGAACAGTACCCGGTGACTGTGCACATCCGGATGAGTGACAAGTGTCACCCATCCCCTGAAATCTGGTCCATGTTTCCCTCCCAACACTATCATTACTACATCATCATTCCTACACCATCATTCCTCCATCTTTTTCCCCATTTTTCTTCTTCTTTGTTTTATTACCCGTGAGAAGGGGAATCAAAATTGGGAGAATTGAGCTCCCTTTCACAACCAGTTTTGAGGGGAAATTGTGAGTTTGTGAGAGGGGATTAAACTGGGGAAACACTGGGATCGATTAATGGCTGAAAACTATGAATTCGAAAATTGGGTTTTTGGGAGGAAAAATCAAATTGGATGAATTGAGCCTTGTTGATCGAAATTGGGTTCAGTTTCAGTCTTCTGGGATTACTACGATCAATTTTGTAGAAGGAACCAAGTGGAATTGGGGTCGAATTGTGGAAGAACTGAAAGAGGGTGGCCTCTGAAATTTCGAGATTGAGTCGAGGAATTGGAAGCTTTGATTGTTGAAATTGAGCTGGGGATTATGTTCCTGAGGATCCCACGATGCTTCTGGATCCATCAATTGGAAGAAACTGACTGAGATTGACTGAGCTCCATGGTTGCACAGTGTACGGATGTTCGAGTTTGAGTCGTGAAGATTGAGCAATGAATTGATTCAATTGAGTTGGGTTTCGGAATGATGAACAATGGCCGGAGGTCCTTCGAATGATCAACTGTGATCGTGGGGGTTATAGAAAACCAAACAGGTCTGATCGCGGGTTTAAACGACCCGTTTACCAGACAAACGGGTGAGAGGGACAGCACTGTAGCAGGCGCGTGGGTTTCACGCGCAGCCACTCACGGCGGCGCGTGGAGGCGCGTCCGGCCTAGTCTCAAGGAGTTGTGATTTCCAGATTTTACGGAAAAACGTGCAGCTCGGAAACGGACCGTTTTGGACGGTGTGTGTGAGTGGACTTTGTTTTCTAACCGTGATGCATGCATATATGATTTAAATGCCTTATTATATGATTTTATATGCTTGGGCATGATTTGTGTTTCAATCCGGTAATTTCTCGGTTTTATGATTATTATATTATTATTTTGGGCGATTTTCGAGAAATTACGAAATTTGGTAAAAATGATGTTTGGACTTCGCTTGTGAGTCTGGGATTAAAATTGGTTGGAATAATGTGTGGACTCGGATTATGAGTCATGGATTGAGAATGATGTTGTGACTCGGGAATGAGTCAAGGATTTCGTGGATTTACGTGAAAATGGCAACGGAGGTTGCAACGCATGGATTTTGCGTGATAATGTTATTTTGGGCATGAGAACCCAAGTGAATAGTGATTTTGACTCGGATTTGGAGTCATTTGTGAAATTGTGAAATTAATGATTTATTGGGAGCTTATGATTATTTTAATCAGTCTTTTGGGCACGTTTTACGAGGAACATGCAAATGATGTTTTGGGCTAGGCCCGGAGTCTAAATGATTTCTAAAATGATATTTTGACTTGGTTGGTGAGTCAATGATGATTTCCGGATTATTCTATTGATTTAAATGTGATTTTAACGGTTTATGTGTAAAAGGTATTTTGGGCTTGAGACCCAGTTGAGAATGATCTTGACTTGGTATGAAGTCAAGATTTGATTGAAATGTTTCGGGATGTAATTTCCGGGATGGTTTTCATTGTGATTGTGATATTCCCAGACGGTCGGTGCTTGGGGGGATTACCCAGACGACCGGAGTTTGGGGGATGTGATTGTAGGATCGGGAGTTGATCCTGTGGTAGTCAGCTTCTCGGATGAGACTGAGCCTGGATGTACCACTCGGAGGTGTCTGATCCTGGGGATGTGTTCGCCCAGAGGTGACTGAGCCCGAGGGGGTTGAGCCCAGAGGTGTCTGTTCCCGAGAGAGTGACTGGATATTGGCCTACGCGTAGTGCAGCACTTGTGAGTAGTTGCAGTTTGATTGATTTTGCACTTGTGAGTAGTGCAGATGTGATTTGTGAAATTTTATGCACTTGTGAGTAGTGCGGATTGATTGGATTGATATATTTCTTGTGCACTGGTGATTAGTGCTGATTGGTATTGATTGTGATGATGTACTGGTATTGAGTACGGGTTTTTGATCTTTGTGGCCAGTGATTATGTTTTCACATGTTTTGGCCTGAGAGCCGGGATTTGACGTTTTATAGCATGAACTGATTTGGTGAACATGAGTTTTATGGACCATGGGAAAATATGTTTTGATTTTATCGGTCACTCATGTTTTACGATATGCAAGCAAGTTTGTGAAAGCTGGAGGGTAAGAATGTATTTTGATAAATGTTTTTATAGAGGTCATTTTTGTCCACTCACACCTTTTCTGTTTTGTGACCCTCCAGGCCGTGGTACGACGTTTGGGACTGATCGTGAGGCAGTGACAGCAGCAGAAATCCGCGCAAACATCCCTTGTCTGGCAAGCACTGAAGGGGAGTTTCGGACCTTTAGTTGACTTGTCAGACGGGAGCAGGACCGGGCACGGTTTTTGACGTCCAGTTGGGACGGGTCGTGTCAAATTGGTATCAGAGCATTTGGTTCTTGATTTCTGTTGATATGTCATGCCTCCGAGTCGTGCGTCCCGTACACGGTCTGAAGATGGGAGGGGCGAGAGTAGTGTTAGTAAAGGCCCATATATTGAGCGAGCTCGACGGTTAGGAGCCACTGTGTTTCGTGGTGATTCGGGACCGGATGGTGCCGAAGATTGGCTTACTCGATTGGAAAGGATTTTTGAGGTTATGATATGTCCCCTGGAGAACATTGGTACCACTTAGCCACTTTTCTTTTGGATGGCTATGCTTACAGGTGGTGGCATAGTTTACAGTTGACTGGCTGGGATGCCCGTACCTTGGCATGGGATGCATTCCGAGAGCGATTCTCGGATCAGTTTTATCCTCGCTCATTTCGGAACGCTAAGGAGGTTGAGTTTCTCCAATTTCAGCAAGGGAATCGGTCAGTGGTCGATTATGAATAGCAATTTTTGCACTTATCTAGTTTCGCTCCTTTGTATGTGGCTACTGAGGAGGATAAGTGTCGAAGGTTTGAGAAGGGATTGAGGAATGAGTTACGAGGTGCTGTAACTGTTGGCTCGTATTCTACCCTGAGGGAATTATCGGATGCTGCTATCTGAGTGGAGGCTACTATTTTACGAGTGCCAGAACAATCTTTGGGCTCTGGACGACGTCGAGAGCGTCAGGATACTAAACATATAAGTCAGGAAACATCGAAGCGAGTTAGCCTTCATACTCTTGTGTCGCAACCCTCGGTGGGTGTTCATTCGGGTGGAACATCAATCCAGTCGACAAGTAAGCGGCGTGGTGGGGCAAGTCGCCTCAGCACTGCCACTTGTCACTTTTGTAGGAAACTTGGACATTTGCGAAGGAACTGCCTCGATCGACTTGACCGTAGGTCAAAATAATTGTATTGATACCTTGTAAATGGTTTGTATTGTCCATTTGTGTTGTAATATTGTATCATGTGTTTTGGGTGTGTCGGACTAGTGTGGGTCCGGATGGTTGTTTTTTGTTAACTGTTTGCTTTGTAGATGGGCGTGTTGGGCCCAGAATAAACTTGACCCGGGGATGAATATTGGTGTTATCGTTTCGGATCATCCTTGGTTTTCCCTAGGTGGATCGGGTTTGTGATGTCGTGGACTTTGGGCATTGTGACGATCTAGGATCGTGATGTTCATGGTCAGCTGACGTCGTGATGGATCTGGACCATGATCCTGATGATCTAGTTGGGTAGAGAGTTTGTCACTCTTACTCCGGTATGTGAGTCGTAAATGACGGGACCGAACTTCTTTCGAAGTGGAGCCCTTTGTGGTATATTACTCAAGTGAGTAGGTTTCCGAAGTGATCAGATTTTGTCAACCTTAACCCTGTGGTTGTTGGATTGGCTTCCTTATGAAGCCAACGGAGTATAATGAATGGGTAACCGATAGGGTTCGGTTTTGGTGTGTCCGAGTGGACGTGAACGAGATTTCGGATTTTGGAATCGAAATTCTGTGGTGACGATCCAGGATTCAATTTTAGAACTTGAAAGTGGAATACTGGATTTGGGTGCGGAATGATTATTCCAAATGCTAGCTTACGGAATAATGATTTCGGATTCGGATTTGGACATGAATTAAAAATGTGATGTATGGGTTTGGATTCGGGATTTCTTACGAAATTGCGGATTCAGATATGGAATTGGAACTAGTTGATTGGTGGAGTTTCGATTTGTCTCTTGTTGGTTTGGGCAAATGGACTCCATTATTGGAACGTGTTTGGCTATGACCTAGGTAGGTTGTGATCTTGTCAATGGATAGATGTATGTACCTTGTTTATGGTTTGGGGTACGATACTTTGCAGACTTGTGGTGTCGGGTGACGGTATACGGGTTATACCAGTAGTACGTTGGTGAACGTGTTAGTAGTCGGCTTAATCCTGATACCATTGGATGGGTTGTGAACGTGAACTGGACATTGAACACGATGCACTGGGCAGAGTGATTCTGATGATTTCAGTGATTGTTTGAGCAGGTGCTCTTAGCTATGGTTGGCTAGTATAACTCTAGTGTTGAGTTGTGTGATCACTGCTACGCTGGTGTTCAATGTGTTCTAGTTACACCGTCTGTTTGAGTGTGATGACGGTATGCGTATACTCAGGATGAGTGAGTTGGTGGTTAGTGTGACCGCAAGTTGCTTTGCGGCGAGATGTTACCTTGTCGTGACCTTACCAGCATCTGGGATCGCTGAGGGGGTGACAGTTGTTGTTACTGCAGTTGGTATTTGTCGCAGGATTGAGTTTGCCCCTGCGAGGGGAGATTATGTTATTGATCTTGTGCTACATTGACGGACGTGGTGGTATGATGTGTTGTCACTGATTTGTTACTGATTGGCGCTTTACTAGGGTGGTAAAGCTTGGTGGTGACAGTTTGGCTTGTAGTGTCAGCATGGACTGACAAGTGAGTTTTGGTGACTCTCTATGAGAGCGGATGTCAGGGCACATTAGTGATTACGTGGGGCCTTCAAGCTGAAAGAGTCAGCTTAGTGATGACATTGCCAATTTCTGGTGATTAATTTTCGCTCGGGGTGGTCGAGTGTAGTCAGTACGACGTGCATCTGTGATGTGACGTCTCTGTGCAGACGAATTCTGTGTTGGCTAGTGGGGTGTACATGTGTACACGTGGTGTGTGGCCAATTGTTTTTCCACGAGGTGGTTGTGGAATACGGATAGTTGGAATTTCGGGGACGAAATTCTTTAAGGAGGGAAGGTTGTAATGACCCGTCCCGAATATCGGGATTGAATATTAATTAATTATGGTTTAGAATGACTAATCGGGATTAGTAGAGTGAAATCGGACGAATTGTGCAAAATGACCGTTTTACACCTAGTGGGGGGCAAAATGTTGACTTTTAGTTTGGGCGATCAAATGGACTTTTGACCGATGACTGTGACGTAGTTCGGGACGTCACGAGTTCATAGACAGGTGGCACGTTCGATTCCGACATTCGTAGAGAAAGTTATGATGTTCGGAAGTTGAGGGGTATTTTGGTAATTTGGCATATTAGGGGCCAAATGTTGACTTTTGATCGGGAGGTCCGTATGGACGAGGGCCAAGGACCGTTACGTAGGTCTCGTCGATACGAATCCAACGACAGGCGGCATGCCGAAATGACGAAGTTATGGTCACGGAATCGGGCTCGATTAACCAAACGAACCGGGAATAAAATAATATTTTAATATGAACAGTACCCGGTGACTGTGCACATCCGGATGAGTGACAAGTGTCACCCATCCCCTGAAATCTGGTCCATGTTTCCCTCCCAACACTATCATTACTACATCATCATTCCTACACCATCATTCCTCCATCTTTTTCCCCATTTTTCTTCTTCTTTGTTTTATTACCCGTGAGAAGGGGAATCAAAATTGGGAGAATTGAGCTCCCTTTCACAACCAGTTTTGAGGGGAAATTGTGAGTTTGTGAGAGGGGATTAAACTGGGGAAACACTGGATCGATTAATGGCTGAAAACTATGAATTCGAAAATTGGGTTTTTGGGAGGAAAAATCAAATTGGATGAATTGAGCCTTGTTGATCGAAATTGGGTTCAGTTTCAGTCTTCTGGGATTACTACGATCAATTTTGTAGAAGGAACCAAGTGGAATTGGCGTCGAATTGTGGAAGAACTGAAGGAGGGTGGCCTCTGAAATTTCGAGATTGAGTCGAGGAATTGGAAGCTTTGATTGTTGAAATTGAGCTGGGGATTATGTTCCTGAGGATCCCACGATGCTTCTGGATCCATCAATTGGAAGAAACTGACTGAGATTGACTGAGCTCCATGGTTGCACAGTGTACGGATGTTCGAGTTTGAGTCGTGAAGATTGAGCAATGAATTGATTCAATTGAGTTGGGTTTCGGAATGATGAACAATGGTCGGAGGTCCTTCGAATGATCAACTATGATCGTGGGGTTATATAAAACCAAACGGGTCTGATCGCGGTTTAAACGACCCGTTTACCAGACAAACGGGTGAGAGGGACAGCACTGTAGCAGGCGCGTGGGTTTCACGCGCAGCCACTCACGGCGGCGCGTGGAGGCGCGTCCGGCCTAGTCTCAAGGAGTTGTGATTTCCAGATTTTACGGAAAAACGTGCAGCTCGGAAACGGACCGTTTTGGACGGTGTGTGTGAGTGGACTTTGTTTTCTAACCGTGATGCATGCATATGTGATTTAAATGCCTTATTATATGATTTTATATGCTTGGGCATGATTTGTGTTTCAATCCGGTAATTTCTCGGTTTTATGATTATTATATTATTATTTTGGGCGATTTTCGAGAAATTACGAAATTTGGTAAAAATGATGTTTGGACTTGGCTTGTGAGTCCGGGATTAAAATTGGTTGGAAATAATGTGTGGACTCGGATTATGAGTCATGGATTGAGAATGATGTTGTGACTCGGGAATGAGTCAAGGATTTCGTGGATTTACGTGAAAATGGCAACGGAGGTTGCAACGCATGGATTTGCGTGATAATGTTATTTTGGGCATGAGAACCCAAGTGAATAGTGATTTTGACTCGGATTTGGAGTCATTTGTGAAATTGTGAAATTAATGATTTATTGGGATCTTATGATTATTTTAATCAGTCTTTTGGGCACGTTTTACGAGGAACATGCAAATGATGTTTTGGGCTAGGCCCGGAGTCTAAATGATTTCTAAAATGATATTTTGACTTGGTTGGTGAGTCAATGATGATTTCCGGATTATTCTATTGATTTAAATGTGATTTTAACGGTTTATGTGTAAAAGGTATTTTGGGCTTGAGACCTAGTTGAGAATGATCTTGACTTGGTATGAAGTCAAGATTTGATTGAAATGTTTCGGGATGTAATTTCCGGGATGGTTATCATTGTGATTATGATATTCCCAGACGGTCGGTGCTTGGGGGGATTACCCAGACGACCGGAGTTTGGGGGATGTGATTGTAGGATCGGGAGTTGATCCTGTGGTAGTCAGCTTCTCGGATGAGACTGAGCCTGGATGTACCACTCGGAGGTGTCTGATCCTGGGGATGTGTTCGCCCAGAGGTGACTGAGCCCGAGGGGGTTGAGCCCAGAGGTGTCTGTTCCTGAGAGAGTGACTGGATATTGGCCTACGCGTAGTGCAGCACTTGTGAGTAGTGCAGTTTGATTGATTTTGCACTTGTGAGTAGTGCAGATGTGATTTGTGATATTTTATGCACTTGTGAGTAGTGCGGATTGATTGGATTGATATATTTCTTGTGCACTGGTGATTAGTGCTGATTGGTATTGATTGTGATGATGTACTGGTATTGAGTACGGGTTTTTGGTCTTTGTGGCCAGTGCTTATGTTTTCACATGTTTTGGCCTGAGAGCCGGGATTTGACGTTTTATAGCATGAACTGATTTGGTGAACATGAGTTTTATGGACCATGGGAAAATATATTTTGATTTTATCGGTCACTCATGTTTTACGATATGCAAGCAAGTTTGTGATAACTGAAGGGTAAGAATGTATTTTGATAAATGTTTTTATAAGAGGTCATTTTTGTCCACTCACACCTTTTCTGTTTTGTGACCCTCCAGGCCGTGGTACGACGTTCGGGACTGATCGTGAGGCAGTGACAGCAGCAGAAATCCGCGCAAACATCCCTTGTCTGGCAAGCACTGAAGGGGAGTTTCGGACCTTTAGTTGACTTGTCAGACGGGAGCAGGACCGGGCACGGTTTTTGACGTCCAGTTGGGACGGGTCCTGTCACGGCGGCACTGGTTGTAACGACCGGTTTCGAATTCCGAGATTAGATTAGTGACTAATCTTGATTAGCGAGGTTGATCGGTGGTTAGTAGGGAGAAATCAGACAAAATGTGCAAAATGACCGTTTTGCCCCTAGTCGTGGGCAAAATGTTGACTTTTTGATCGGGCGGTCAAACGGACATTGACCGATGACCGTGACATAGTTCGGGACGTCACGAGTTTATAGACAAGTGGCACGTTCGATTCCGACAATCGAGGAGAAAGTTATGACGTTCGGAAGTCGAGGGGAATTTTGGTAATTTGGCATATTAGGGGCCAAATGTTGACTTTTTGACCGGGAGGTCCAATGGACGAGGGCCAAGGACCGTTACGTAGGTCTCGTCGATACGAATCCAATGACAGGCGGCATGCCGAAATCGGAGATTCGACGACGAAGTTATGGTCACGGGAACGGACTCGATTGACCGGACGAACCGGGATTAAAATAATATTAAAATAATGAATAGTGACCGTTGACTATGCACACCTGGATGAGTGACAAGTGTCACCCATCCCTTGATTTAAGCCCAAACATCATATCCATGTTTTAGGGAAAACATGATCATTGTGTTTCATTTAATTATTAATTATATTTAATTACCCTTAATCCTCCATTATTCCTGCTCTGTGTCCTTCAAACAGTGAGCAAAACAGTGTGGGAGAACTGGGAGAATTGGCTCCTTTCCTCTGCCGTTCTTGAGAGAAAAATGAGAGATTTAAGGACTGAGATACCAGGGGGAAACACGAGGGATTGAGAGACGGGTAACAGTGAGCATGAACCAGATCAGACAATTGAAGTAATTAGGGTGGAATTGATGGACATTGAACCGGGTCATCTCGCAGGCAAAAGGACCCGTTTATCAGACATACGGGTTAGGACGATGACACTGTAGCAGGCGCGTGGGTTTCACGCGCAGCCACTCACGGCGGCGCGTGAAGGCGCGTGGGCACGAATATCGAGGTGGGGTCAACATGACTTCTGTCCTATTTAATGTAACGAACATTTTGGGATTGGTTTCGTGTCGATCGGACACCGTGTCGATATTGTTCGGGACGTTCGAAGGTTTTAAATCAAGTTTAAAAATAGTTAAAATGACAGGACCCATCCCAATCCCCCCGGGATTAGTGCGGGATGACCCTGCTCCCGTCTGACACGAAGTGTCAGACAAGGGATATTTTCGTCCTTTGCCCTCCCAGGCTATCAGAGTACGCCAGGATCCGGAGGAGGCATGTGATATCTCGGTCTCTGCTACAGTCCACATCCGATGTCAACCTGAAGGGCAGTCAAAACATTAAAAACTGTGAGTGGGAGTCCCGGTGATAGTGGTGTGGCCCGGGAGGGCCGGTGGCACGCGTATCGAGGCACACGGTTAAAACGGTCTGTGAGTGGACTTTGGTTTTATAAATTCTATGCATGCTTAAATGTTTTATATGGATTATGATTGTGATTGTATGATGTTGGTTTGGTTGTTGGTAAATTGTACGGTTTCACGTATTTCGAGGCGATTTACGTGCTTGCACGTAAATCGAGGTTTTCCGGTTTTACATGGATTTTCCATATTTATGACTTGGATATAATGTGATGAAATGGTTTTGAAATTGGAAATATGAACTCGGGCTTGAGGCCCAATTATGTTGGAAATTTCGGACTTGGAGTCCATTTGAAATCGGGCCGGGGGCCTAGTTGGTTAATGAAATCGGGCCAGGGGCCCAGTTGGTATGAAATCGGGCTGAGACCCATTTGAGTTATGTTATCGGGCCAGGGGCCCAGTTGATTTACGAATTCGGACCGTGGGCCCAGTGGGTTTATAAGTCGGGCTGCGGGCCCAGTTGGTTTACAAATCGGGCCGTGGGCCCAGTGGTTCATAAAATCGGGCATGAGGCCCAGTTGGATAATAAATGTGATTTCGGGTCAGGGACCCTATATTTAATAATTGTGATTTTGGGTCAAGGACCCTAAATGGAATTATGTGGTTTTATGGAAATTTCGGGCAGGGCCCAATGGTAATAATATGATAAAAGGATTAAATAAAACTGTTTTCCATATACCATCTGGACACAAGAATATATGATGGTCTCCTCCAGATGTCTGGGACACTGGGGAAGTCACGGTGCATTGCCTGCGAGGGGTCATTATACGGAGCAGCCGGACCGTATGATGACTCAGGAGCAGGATTGCTATGATTGACGTCAGGGACGTCAGACATCAGGGATGTCAAATATATGGACCCGGAGAGACCCCGGGCAGCACGCGTAGCTTATGAAACCGTGAGATATGACGTCAGGGACGTCTACGTCTGGGACGCTAAGCATCTGGGATGCTGGTGATGGTAATGGTAAAATATGGATTAATGAATAAAATGGCTTATTGGTTGGATATGTGTTATGTGGTAAAAATGGATTATTGGTTATGAAATGGTATGTAGGGTCGGGGACCCTAAATGGTTTTGGATTTTGAATTGATGTTCATTTATGGTCGTGGGTGGTGACCCACATGGTTTTAATATGTATGGTGGTGGTATTCCACAGTTTTGGGCTGAGTTCCCACACTTGGCTTTTGGTTAACGGTTTTTGGGCTAAGACCCTAATGGCTCGGTTGAGCAAACGTTTTGGTTACTGGTTTTTGTGGCATGCATACGTTTTTATTGGAGGGCATAAATTTCTTATAAATGTATTTGGGTAAACTTATTGGTTTTTGTCCACTCACAGATTTCGCCGAAACGTCCCCGTCTCGAAGTTCGTGCATACTGAAATCGAACTTCCGTGACCCATAACTCTCCCGTTCGAAGTCCGATTTCAGTGTGCCGCCTGTCTATGGATTCGTATCGTCCTTATCTACGTAACGGTCTTCGGCCCTCGGCCATCGGACCTCCCGGTCAAAAAGTCAACTTTTGACCTCCTATTCACCCAAATTACCAAAATGCCCCTAAACTTCCGAACGTCATAACTTCCTCCACGAACGTCGGAATTGAACGTGCCACCTGTCTATGACATGATGACGTCATCAGGATGACGTCATCAGTCATCCCTGCCTCCTCGCGGGTCGACCCGAACGTCTGCAACCGGGTCGCCGTGACCCGCGGCTTGACCCGGCCCGTTCTCCGCCGTCCGGCCACCAAAACCGTTCCCGTTTGTCCCATTTTCATCCCCTAACCCTAACCTACAGTCCTATGACATTAAAATGGAAGGAAAACGTCAAAAACACGTACCTTCAATCCAGCCATGGCGGCCGTGACTTCCTCCGCCGTTCACGGCTGTTCCAGGCCGTCTAACGCCTCGAAACCAATCCCATTCATCTCCTGGGTGTCCTAGGAACCTCACCCAATTAATGGAATCGAGAAAAACCCATTAAAACCCAATTTCGAATTTTTGAAATTTCCTTACCTCACGGGTTCGAGTCCCTCCCGCCGTGAACCGCCGCGTCCTCCGCCGTCCTTCGTCTCACAGTCCTTCATTACTCTCTCATGGTCACACACGGCATATGGGCTCGTGGTGGGGAGGTGTGGTGGTGCGGTTTCGGGTTTTTGAAGGAAGAAGAAGAAAAATGAAGAAAATGGGGTTATGGGTTTCGGGCTTTAGGGAGAACAGAGAAGAGGGATGGCTGATGAGAGAAGAGAAATGGAGGGTGTGGATTTAAGGATGAATTGAAATGGATGGCCAAGATTGAATGGTGGGTGGGTTTGGTTAAAAAAATTAATTAAATAATATTATTTTATTATATAGATCCACATTTTGGGGGATCAAAGCAATGGGATGAGTGACACTTGTCACTCATCCATGGGGCCCACCAAAATATCCACCCAATCAGATTTCGCCGAAACGTCCCCGTCTCGAAGTTCGTGCATAGTGAAATCGAACTTCCGTGACCCATAACTCTCCCGTTCGAAGTCCGATTTCAGTGTGCCGCCTGTCTATGGATTCGTATCGTCCTTATCTACGTAACGGTCTTCGCCCCTCGGCCATCGGACCTCCCGGTCAAAAAGTCAACTTTTGACCTCCTATTCACCCAAATTACCAAAATGCCCCTAAACTTCCGAACGTCATAACTTCCTCCACGAACGTCGGAATTGAACGTGCCACCTGTCTATGAACTCGTGACGTCACGAACTACGTCACGGTCATCGGTCAAAGTCCATTTGACTGCCCGATTAAAAAGTCAACGTTTTTCCACCATCAGGGGCAAAACGGTCATTTCGCACCGTTCGTCCGATTTCGCTCTACTAATCACGGATTAGCCTCACTAATCGTGATTAGTCACTAATCTAATCATGGAATTTGGGACGGGTCGTTACATAAAAATTCGGGAAAATTACGGGACTTTGATAGGATGTTAATGAAGAGGTTAGTGACCCTCTAATGTGATTTGGACAGGATTGGGAGTCCCAGTGATAGTGGTGTGGCTCGGGAGAGCTGATGGCACGCTTATCGAGGCATACCGTTAAACGGTCTGTGAGTGGACTTTGGTTTTATAAATCCTATGCATGCTTAAATGTGTTATATGTTTTATATACGTGATTTCTATGATGGTGATTGTGAGTATTGATTCCGGGTATGTTGCACGTATTTCGAGGTGTTTTTCGTATTTCACGTATATCGAGGTTAACGGTTTTATTGTGGTTTTACGTGCTTGTGGCTTAATGGCTTAATAAATAATGTGATAAAAAGGGTTTTGAAATTGGAAAGATGAACTCGGGCTTGAGGTCCAATTATTTTGGAAACCTCGGATTTGGAGTCCATTTGTAATCGGGCCGGGGGGCCCAGTTGCTTTATGAAATCGGGCTAGGGGCCCAGTTGTTACGAGATCGGGCTGAGACCCATTTGAGTAATATTATCGGGCCAGGGGCCCAGTTGATTTACGAATCGGGCCGTGGGCCCAGTGGTTTATAAAATCGGGTCGTGGGCCCAGTGGTTACAAAATCGGGCATGAGGCCCAATTGGTGTATAAACGTGATTTCGGGTCTGGGACCCTATTCTAATAAATGTGATTTCAGGCCAGGGACCCTAAATGGGATTGTGATGTTTTATGGAGATTTCGGGCAGGGCCCATTGTAATGTTGTGAAATTATTTAATAAAACTATTTTCCATATACCATCTGGATACAAGGATATATGATGGTCTCCTCCAGGTGTCTGGGACACTGGGGAAGTCACGGTGCATTGCCTGCGAGGGGTCATTGTACGGAGTTACCGGACCGTATAATGATTCAGGAGCAGGATTGCTATGATTGACGTCAGGGACGTCAGACATCTGTGATGTCAGAGATATGGACCCGGAGAGACCCCGGGCAGCACTCGTCGCTTATTATACCGTGAGATATGACGTCTGGGACGTCAAGCGTCTGGGACGCTAAGCATCTGAGATGCTGGTGATGGTAATGGTAAATATGGAATAATGAATATATGAAATGGCTTTTCGGTCGGATTTGTGCTTATGTGGTAAAAATGGATTATAAATTGATGAAATGGCATTTCGGGTAGAGGACCCTAAATGGTTTTGGAATTATAAATTTATGATTATGGCTTTGGGTGGTGGCCCACATGGTTTTGGTTTGTATGGATGTGGTATTCCACAGTTTTGGGGCTGAGTTCCCACACTTGGTTTTTAAGTTAACGGTTTTTGGGCTAAGGCCCTAATGGCTTGGTTGAACAAACGTTTTGGTTACTGGTTTTCGTGACATGCATACGTTTTTATTGGAGGGCATAAATGTATTATAACTGTGTTTAATAAACTTAATGATTTTCGTCCACTCACAGCTTTTGGTTTTTAATGCCCTTCAGGTTGATCACTTATGCGACTGCAGCAGAGACTGGGACATTGCACGCCTCCTCCATCGATCCTTGCGCACTCTGGAAGCCCCGTTTGGGCAGTGACTGTTGGTTATCCCTTGTCTGACACCCCTTGTTGGACGGGAGCAGGGCACATTCCACGGTAATCCCGGGGGGATTGGGATGGGTCCTGTCAACTTGGTATCAGAGCAGGGTTGCTCTTTTTGTGCGCGCAGGTCGAGGGTGTGATGTCTCTTTGGGCTGCAATTCGTTATCAACCTGATAGATAGTTTTGGGTTTTAAATCATGGATAGAGTGTGTTTGGCCCGATACACCGTGCGTTAATGTGATTCGACCCAAGTGGGGTTGATTGTGATGAACTGGTATTGTGGGACCGTCGGTTCGGTCATGTGATATTGGATTGTTGAGCTGCTAGGTGCAGCCAGGTTCGGGGAACCTCATTTGAGTAATGGTCTAAAATGTGAACCCTAGTGGTGGTTGACAGGACCCGTCCCAACTGGACGTCAAAAATCGTGCCCGGTCCTGCTCCCGTCTGACAAGTCAACTAAAGGTCCGAAACTACCCTTCAGTGCTTGCCAGACAAGGGATGTTTGCGCGGATTTCTGCTGCTGTCACTGCCTCACGATCAGTCCCAAACGTCGTACCACGGCCTGGAGGGTCACAAAACAGAAAAGGTGTGAGTGGACAAAAATGACCTCTTATAAAAACATTTATCAAAATACATTCTTACCCTCCAGTTTTCACAAACTTGCATGCATATCGTAAAACATGAGTAATAGTATGAAATCATTCAAGTATGAACAGTGGACCGATAAAATCAAAACATATTTTCCCATGGTCCATAAAACTCATCTTCACCAAATCAGTTCATGTTATAAACATCAAATCCCGGCTCTCAGGCCAACACATGTGAAAACATAATCACTAGTCACAAAGACCAAAAACCCGTACTCAATACCAGTACGTCATCACAACAACATCAATCAGCACTAATCACCAGTGCACAAGAAATATATCAATCCAATCAATCCGCACTACTCACAAGTGCATAAAATATCACAAATCACATCTGCACTACTCACAAGTGAACAATCAATCAAACTGCACTACTCACAAGTGCTGCACTACGCGTAGGCCAATATCCAGTCACTCTCTCGGGAACAGACACCTCTGGGCTCAACCCCCTCGGGCTCAGTCACCTCTGGGCGAACACATCCCCAGGCTCAGACACCTCCGAGTGGTACATCCAGGCTTAGTCTCATCCGAGAAGCTGACTACCATAGGATCAACTCCGGATCCTACAATCACATCCCCCAAGCTCCGGTCGTCTGGGTAATCCCCCCAAGCGACCGTCTGGGAATATCACAATCACCATGAAAACCATCTCGGGAATTACATCCCAAAACATTTCAATCAAATCTTGACTTTATACCAAGTCAAGATCATTCCCGACTGGGTCTCAAAGCCCAAATTACCACATAAACCGTGAAAATCACATTTTAAATCAATAAAATAATCCGGAAATCATCATTGACTCACCAACAAGGTCAAAATATCATTTTAGAAATCATTTAAACTCCGGGTCTAGCCCAAAACATCATTTGCACGTTCCTCGTAAAACGTGCCCGAAAGACTGATTAAAATAATCCTAAATCACAATTAATCGTTAATTTCACAAATTCACAAAGTGACTCCAAATTCGAGTCAAAATCACTATTCACTTGGGTTCTCAAGCCCAAAATACCATTTTCACGCAAATCCATGCGTTGCAACCTCCGTTGCCATTTTCACGAAAATCCACGAAATTGACCATTGACTCATTCCCGAGTCACCACATCGTTTTCAATCCATGACTCATAATCCGAGTCCAAACATTATTTTCAATCAATTTCAATCCCGGACTCATAAACCTAGTCCAAACATTATTTTTACCAAATTTCGTAATTTCTCGAAAATCGCCCAAAAATAATAATATAATAATCATAAAACCGAGAAATTACCGGATTGAAACATAAATCATGCCCAAGCATATAAAATCATAGAATAAGGCATTAAAATCATATAATAAGGCATTAAAATCATATAATAAGGCATTAAAATCATATAATAAGGCATTAAAATCATATATGCATGCATCACGGTTAGAAAACAAAGTCCACTCACACACACCGTCCAAAACAGTCCGTTTCCGAGCTGCACGTTTTTCCGTAAAATCTGGAAATCACAACTCCTGTCCAAAATCATTATAGAGGGTTACTAACATCTCAAAACACATCATATAATTTTCCCCAATTTTTCCGGAATTTAAATATGTATTTAACTCGTAAAAAAAAACTTCGGATACACGGAACATTATCGAAACAATATCCGATTTCCTCGAAACCAACGTTAAAATGTTCGTTACACTGAGAGGATCAAAAGTCATGTTGACCTCACCTTGAGACTAGGCCGGATGCGCCCTCACGTGCCACCGTGAGTGGCTGCGCGTGAAATCCACGCGCCTGCTACAGTGCTGTCTCCCTCACCCGTTTGTCTGTAAAACGGGTCATTTAACCCGCGAGACGACCCGGTTCGTTTTCTGTCAATTCGACATTAATTCCTTCAATTGAACATTCATACAGCTTCATTACAAGTCTAATTAGAGGTCTGAAACATCAATTACACGAAACCTTACCTCTAACCTCACGATCACAGATGATCATTCGAAGAACACCCGGCCATTGTTCATCATTCGAACTCCTTCAATTTCGATGGATTTCCTTAAATTGATTCAACCAGAAGCATCAGTGGACTCCGTTAAACATTTCCCCCAACTCAATTGCTTCAATCCAGTGCTCAATCACCACGACTCAAGCTCGATAACCGTCACTGTGCAACCATGGAAGTCTGTCAATCTTCAACGTTTTCCTTCAATTGATCCCTCCAGAAGCATCGTGGGATCCTCAGGAACACAATCCCCACATCAATTTCGTCAATCAAAGCCTCAATTTCCTCGACTCAACCTCGAATTTCCTCCTCTGTCACCAAGTGTGTTCAGAGCCAAAACAACACCAATTTCCTTCGTTCTTATTACAAATCGATTCGTATTGATCCCAGACAGCTAAATGAAGCTTCAATTCCACTCCTCACGGCCCAATTCTTCCAATTCGATTTTCCCTCCCAAAACTCAAAATCCGAAATTCCAGTCTCCTCCTCACTGTCAACCTCTCGTGTTTACCCAGTTGAATCCATCACTCAAAGCTCTCAAATTCCCCTCAAAACTGGTTGTGAAAGGGAGCTCAATTCTCCCAATTCTGATTCCCCTTCACACGGGTAAGAAAACAAAGAAGAGGAAAATGGGGAAAAATGGAAGAAATGATGAAGGAGGAATGATGGTGTTTGGAATGATGGTGTTTGGAGGAAAACAAGGAGCTGCAAACAAGGGATGGGTGACACTTGTGTAACGACCCGTCTCGAATTCCGGGATTAGATTAGTGATTAATCTTGATTAGTGAGGTTGAACGGTGGTTAGTAGGGCGGAATCGGACAAAATGTGCAAAATGACCGTTTTGCCCCTGGTCGTGGGCAAAATGTTGACTTTTTGATCGGGCGGTCAAATGGACTTTGACCGATGACCGTTACGTAGTTCGGGACGTCACGAGTTCATAGACTGGTGGCACATTCGATTCCGACATTCGTAGAGAAAGTTATCATGTTTGGAAGTTGAGGGGTATTTTGGTAATTTTGGTCAATTGGGGTCAAATGTTGACCTTTTGACCGGGAGGTCCAGTGGACGGGGGCCAAGGACCGTTACGTAGGTCTCGTCGATACGAATCCAATGACAGGCGGCATGCCGAAATCGGAGATTCGACGACGAAGTTATGGTCAGGGAAACGAATTTACGAACCGATGCTCGGATTAAAATAATAATATAATAATGAATAGTAACCGACGACTGTGCACATCAAGATGAGTGACAAGTGTCACCCATCCCCTGAAATCTGATCCATGTTTCCCTCCCAACACCATCATTTCCTACATCATCATTGCTCCTTCATCATGTCTTCCATTTCCTCTTTCATTTTCTTCATATTTCCTTACACCGTGAGCAACATCAACGGAGTGTGTGAGCTGGGGGGAATTGGCTGCCTTCTCATGGCAGAATTGAGGAAATTGAGAGACTTGAATACTGGATTAATTGAGAGAACACACGGGGCAGAGAGAGGGAGGATGAAATCATAGATCGAAATTTGGGGTTTGAGAGGGAAAATTCGAAATTAAATCCTAAGGCCGTGAGGATCGAATTGGTGATTACTTTCAGCTTTCTGGGAGTGCCACGATCATAATTGTCGAAGAAACGAGAAGAATTGGTGCCGTTTTGGCTCTGAACGAGCTTGGTGACAGAGGAAGAAACTCGAGGTTGAGTCGTGATCGTGGAGTGTTTAAACGACGGAATTGATGTGGGGATTGTGTTCCTGAGGATCCCACGATGCTTCTGGAGGGATCAATTGAACGAAAACGCTGGAGATTGACGGACTTCCATGGTTGCACAGTGACGGCTATCGAGCTTGAGTCGTGGAGATTGAGCACTGGATTGAAGCAATTGAGTTGGGGGAAATGTTTAACGGAGTCCACTGATGCTTCTGGTTGCATCAATTTAAGGAAATCGATCGAAATTGAAGGAATTCCATGAACGAACAGTAACCGGGTGGTCTTGGTGTTCATCATCGAATCGTGAGGTTTGGTGACACGACCCATCCCAATCCCCCCGGGATTACCATGGAATGTATCATGCTCCCGTCTGACAAGAGGCGTCAGACAAGGGATAACCGATTGCCATTGCCCAGACGGGCTTCCAGAGTGCGTAAGGATCGATGGAGGAGGTGTGTGATGCTCAAGTCTCTGCTGCAGTCGTATCCGGAATCAACCTGAAGGACATTGAAAACAAAAGCTGTGAGTGGACGAAAATAAACAAGTCTGCTTAAAACATTTATAAGACATTTATGCCCCTCAGTAAAATCATATGCATGCACCAAAACCAATAATCCCATATTTATTTAGAAATAACCATTAGGGCCTTAGCCCGGAAACCACAGCATAGTTTCAATTTCCAAAAGTAAATCCAAGAGTTATTTCATAAATCCAGTAATATGAACCATAAGGCATATAATATAAACCATAACCATTATTTTAGCCACTGCACTATACACTCCAATCCGACATCCCTGATGTCTGACGTCCCTGACGTCAATAAGGTCACAATCACAAGGCTACGCGTGCCACTCGGGTCTCAATTTCTGAGTTCAATCCCCGAACCCCGTTCGGGTACAGCATCCCCGATGCTTAGCGTCATAGACGCTGGACGTACTAGACGTCTGTGACCTCTCCGGGGTACCTCATCCGGAGGAGACAATATAATATGGAAGGATTTATACAGTGCAGTACTAAATGCATTTTATTGATATCCACATGCAAAACATATAGGTATACATAGGTAAAATCCGAACCGATCGGTACGTTTCATCAAACGGGTCTCATGCCCAATTACCGTGAAACGTGCCATAACCGAAATATCATCAAAACCATTTATTGATTCCAGCATGTGAACATATATAAAATGTAAACCAGAAAACATTCATTCAATTCCATTTTAGGGTCCCCGACCCGCAATCACATGTAGAAATCAACTGGGCCCCTGGCCCGATTCCACAAGTTAACTGGGCCCCTGGCCCGATTTCATAGTTCAACTGGGCTCCTGGCCCGATTTTACTTTATTCAAGTTCGTAACCGTTTCATGAACTCATATTCAACCACATTTATGGAAATCGGTGAAAATCCAGAAAATCTCGGTTTACGTGCAAATACGTAATTCACCTCGAAATACGTGAAATCATTTTAAATTCACCGATATCCAAAGTAAATCATTTAATCATAATTATAACAATCATAAAACAGTTATGCATGCATCGAATTTATGAAACCAATGTCCACTCACAGACCGTTTAACCGAGCGCCTCGATACGCGTGCCATAGGCCTTCCCGGGCCACACCACTATCACCGGGACTCCCAATCCTGTCCAAATCACATTAGAGGATTACTAACCCCTTCATTAACATTCTATCAAAGTCCCGTAATTTTCCCGAATTTTTAAGTATTTTTAAACTCGATTTAAAACCTTCGGACATCCCGAACAGTATCGAAATGGAATCCGATCGACACGAAACCAACGCCAAAATGTTCGTTACATTGTGTAGGACAAAACTCATGGTGGAAGTTTCCCAAAATTACCTTACACGCGCCCCCACGCGCCGGTTGAACTCCCTGCGCGTGAAACCCACGCGTCGGGTACTGTTCACCGTCGTTCAACCCGAACGACTGGTAAACGGGTCGCCGTGACCCGCGGGCCAACCCGATCGGTTCTCCGCCGTTCCTTGATCATTTTCGACAGGGTTTCCTCCTACAAGATCGCCTGAGTTAAACTAGGAGTTCTGTGGAAACAAAAACAAGGAACAACGTCAAGATCCTTACCTCTCCGATCGAGAAGCTCACGGCCAACTCCACCGTCGACTGCTCTCAGCTCCGACCACCATTCTCGATGAAAACGATCCCAAAAGACTCGTCTCATCCTCTGAGTCATCATCCTGGTTACTAGATCGAACGAAAGACAGTAAAACCCATCCTGCCATTTTAGACCCGAGAATCGGACTCACGGGTTTAGGCTCCCTTCGCCGCCATGGTCACCACCGTGGCCACCGAAACGCCCAGTTTGATCCCAGAACTCCGTCCACCCCTCCAGCACGGTCAAAACACCGGTCTCCATCGACTTCCAATTCCCTGAGTTTCGGATCCCTCTGTTTTCCCCTCCGCCGTCATCTCCGCCGTCTCCCTCCGTCACCCAGCTCACCACCGTCTTCCTTCCGCCCATACCAGCAGTTGGTCTCACTCCCACGCACAAAGGAGATGGGCTGGTGTGAGTGTGTGTTCGATTTCTTCACGGGCAGAGGAAGAATGAAAAATGAGGAAGGGAGGTATCAGATGAATAAGGAAATGGACGGTGGGGATGTGCATCAGCATAATAGATGAAGGGCCCAGATCAAAAGGTGAAAATAAGTGGGAAATTCTTTTAATTATTTAAATCCTATAATTTAATCAATCACACCAATCCAGATCTGATCCCAATATTTAAATTTAGTGGTCCACGTGTCCCACTCAGAAATTCAGACCAATCAGAGAACGCCACGTGTCCATGCCTCGTAATGCGTGCATAACGAACCCAAACTTCCGTGACCCATAACTTCGTCGTCGAATCTCCGATTTCGGCGTGCCGCCTGTCGTTGGATCCGCATCGACGAAACCTACGTAACGGTCCTTGGCCCTCGGCCATCGGACATCCTAGTCAAAAAGTCAACATTTGCCCCTATTTCGTCCAAATTACGAAAACGCCCCTGAACTTCCGCACATCATAACTTTTACCACGAACGTCGGAATCGAACGTGCCACCTGTCTATGAACTCGTGACGTCCCGAACTACGTCACGGTCATCGGTCAAAGTCCATTTGACCATCCGAATTAAAAGTCAACGTTTTGCCCACGCCCAGGGGCAAAACGGTCATTTTGCACAATTCGTCTGAAATCGCCCAACTAATCCCAGATTAGTGAATCATAATTAAATATTATTAAATCCCGATATTTGGGACGGGTCGTTACATTTGGAGTATGTAATCGTGTAATTGTGATTGCAGACCTTTAATTAAACTTATAACGAAGCTAATTGAATGATCAATTGGTGTAATTAAGGCTGAATTGATAGGATTGGAACCGGGTCGTATCGCGGGCAAATTGGACCCGTTTACCAGAGATACGGGTTAGATGGTGACACTGTAGCAGGCGCGTGGGTTTCACGCGCAGCCACTCACGGCGGAGCGTGACGGCGCGTGGGCACGAATCTCGAGGTGAGGTCAACATGACTTCTGTCCTATTTAATGTAACGAACATTTTGGGATTGGTTTCGTGTCGATCGGACACCGTTTTGATATTGTTCGGGATGTCCGAAGGTTTTAAATCAAGTTTAAAAATAGTTAAAAATTCGGGAAAATTACGGGACTTTGATAGGATGTTAATGTGGAGGTTAGTAACCCTCTAATGTGATTTGGACAGGATTGGGAGTCCCGGTGATAGTGGTGAGGCCCGGGAGGGCCGGTGGCATGCGTATCGAGGCATACCGTTGATTTGGTTATTGGTAAATTGTACGGTTTCACGTATTTCGAGGCGATTTACGTGCTTGCACGTAAATCGAGGTTTTCCGATTTTACATGGATTTTCCATATTTATGACTTGGATATAATATGGTGAAATGTTTTTGAAATTTGAAATATAAACTCGGGCTTGAGGCCCACTTGTTTTGAAAATTTCGGACTTGGAGTCCATTTGAGTAGGTAATCGGGCCGGGCGCCCAGTTGGTTAATGAAATCGGGCCAGGGGCCCAGTTGATATGAAATCGGGCTGAGACCCATTTGAGTTATGTTATCGGGCTAGGGGCCCAGTTGATTTACGAATTCGAGTCGTGGGGCCCAGTGGGTTTATAAAATCGGGTTGTGGGCCCAGTTGGTCTACAAATCGGGTCGTGGGCCCAGTGGTTCATAAAATCGGGCATGAGGCCCAATTAGATTATAATGGTGATTTCGGGTCAGGGACCCTATGTTTAATAATTGTGATTTTGGGTCAGGGACCCTAAATGGAATTACGTGGTTTTATGAAAATTTCGGGCAGGGCCCATTGTAATGATGTGATAAAAGGATTTAATAAAACTGTTTTCCATATACCATCTGGATACAAGGATATATGATGGTCTCCTCCAGATGTCTGGGACACTGGGGAAGTCACGGTGCATTGCCTGCGAGGGGTCATTGTACGGAGTAGCCGGACCGTATGATGACTCAGGAGCAGGATTGCTATGATTGACGTCAGGGACGTCAGACATCTGGGATGTCAGAGATATGGACCCGGAGAGACCCCGGGCAGCACGCGTAGCTTATTAAACCGTGAGATATGACGTCAGGGACGTCAAGCGTCTGGGACGCTAAGTATCAGGGATGTTGGTGATGGTAATGGTAAAATATGGATTAATGAATCTATGAAATGGCTTTTGGGTTGGATTGGTGTTATGTGGTAAAAATGGATTATTGGTTATGTTATGGTATTTCGGGTCGGGGACCCTAAATGGTTTTGGATTTATGGATTTATATTTATGGCTTTGGGCGGTGGCCCACATGGTTCTAATATGTCTGGATGTGGCATTCCACAGTTTTGGGCTGAGTTCCCACACTTGGTTTTTGGTTAACGGTTTTTGGGCTAAGGCCCTAATGGCTCGTTTGAGCAAACGTTTTGGTTACTGGTTTTCGTGGCATGCATACGTTTTTATTGGAGGGCATAAATGTCTTATAAATGTGTTTAATAAACTTATTGGTTTTTGTCCACTCACAGCTTTTGGTTTTAATGCCCTTCAGGTTGATTACGGATGCGATTGCAGCAGAGACTGGGACATTGCACACCTCCTCCATCGATCCTTGCGCACTCTGGATGCCCCGTTTGGGCAGTGGCTCTTGGTTATCCCTTGTCTGACACCCCTTGTTGGACGGGAGCAGGGCACATTCCACGGTAATCCCGGGGGGATTGGGATGGGTCCTGTCACTTGTCACTCATCCGGATGTGCACAGTCACTGGGTACTGTTCATATTAAAATATTATTTTAATCCCGGTTCGTTCGGTCAATCGAGCCCGATTCCGTGACCATAATTTCGTCGTCGAATCTCCGATTTCGGCATGCCGCCTGTCGTTGGATTCGTATCGACGAGACCTACGTAACGGTCCTTGGCCCTCGTCCATCGGACCTCCCGATCAAAAAGTCAACATTTGGCCCCTAATAAGCCAAATTACCAAAATACCCCTCAACTTCCGAACGTCATAACTTCCACCTCGAATGTCGGAATCGAACTTGCCACCTGTCTATGAACTCGTGACGTCCCGAACTACGTCACAGTCATCGGTCAAAGTCCGTTTGACCGCCCGAACTAAAAGTCAACATTTTGCCCACGCCAGGGGAAAAACGGTCATTTTGCACGTTTCGTCCGATATCACTCAACTAATCCCCGATTAGTCATTCTAAACCATAATTAATTAATATTCAATCCCGATATTCGGGACGGGTCATTACAGTGGTTGCTAGTGTGAGGGATGTTGGTACATCGGAGTTGGCCGATGACCTTAGTGGTGGAACCCATATTGAGTTGATGGTAGGATTGGATTTGACGTCTATACGATGTCCAGACCGCGGGGTCGGTCGTGTTGTGGATTTTATATTACTGAGAACTTGTGCTGCGATGAGCGGCTGAGGTCATGGATGACCCTGTGGATGACTCTAGTGAGTCTAGTCAGAACTATGGGATTCGATCTACCTATACGGTTCTGAGATAAATTATGTTTATGGTTATGTGTATTGGATAATGAATGGTTTGAGTATATTCTAGCTATGATTTCTGGTTCTGGATTTTATCAGGGTGTTGGAAAACCGGGATTTGGGCATGGTGCCCTAGAGTCAATTGTTTTGGGCTGGTGTTCGTGTGTTAACTATTTTGGGATGGTGCCCGTGTGATAACTGTTTTGGGCTGGTGCCCGTACGATATATGTTTTGAGTTATTGATGTGTACTAAGTTATGTTCTGGTTTGGATTTTGTATGCTAGATTGGTTAACCTCAGACAATTGGATGGTCATAACCAGAGTTGGACTCCATAGATTCCCAGAGACAAGCTCGAACGTAAACGGGGTGGACCCCACACGTACCGACGGGGTTGAACCCTGTAGATCCCATACTCTCTTATTGGTAGTGCACATGGGATGCTAGTTGGACTAGCATGATGAAGTTTGACATTGAGCTGGTTGGGCCAGCAATATCAGGGTTGGTATGTAATTTAACTTACAGTTTATTTAATGATATGTGAAAAGGTTTTCAAAGCGGCTTAGAGCCGACGATTTCATGAGCATGTGAGCCTGTGGGCCTTTTTATAATTATGTGGTTTTGGGAAACCAAGGTTGTTATAGAAAATACGGTTTTATTTGAAGGCAATGTTTTATTGGCTATGCATGCATGTTTTCTAAAGTTGAGGGTTAAATAGATGTATTTCGGAAAATTGTTTTCCAACATTTTATTTTTTGTCCACTCACACTTTGTTTTTGGTTTTGACACCCTGCAGATTGGTTACGGACGCGGGCTACATGAAGGCCGAGGCATCACGGTGAGTGCGTACTCTAGTTATGTTTGTTATTCGTGATAGTATCCCTAGTCTGACATGTGGATAGGACATTTACGTTGTTTATAAGGGTAATAAGGTCATTTTATAAGGACGTGTCAGACGGGAACATGACCTTCCCTGCTAATTCAGGGGATTACAGGGCCGAGCGTGTCAAACTTAGTATGACGTAAGGTGGTAACGTCTCTTGTCTGACAAGAGCTGTTATACGGGAGCAGGACCTGTCTGATTTTCAAAGGATTTTGGTACATGTCCTGTCAATTGGGAGCATTCCTCCAATCAGGCATTACAAAAGAGTAAACTATCATCTGCAAAAAAAAAAAAATAGGTAAGAAATGGAAGGGGCTCTCGGGGCCACAGTCACACCATGAAGCTTCCTAGAATGTTGGGCCTGAGATAAGAGTGTTCAGCACAAATAAGGAACAAATAAGGGGACAGAAGGTCACCTTAACGAAGCCCTCATATGGGGATGATATGACCAGTTGTCTGCTCCCGAACCTGCATTACATAACCGGGTGGGTATTTCAATATATATCTCAGTCTACTATATAATTTTTTTTTTTAAATCCCTTTATTCAACATTTAAGAATAAAAGTACTAATTAACTTCTAGCTGGTAAATTCTTTATAAATCAAAGGAATTTCTTGTTTTAAACTTTATTTATTATTATTTTTTTAAGTTAGAGGGAAACTAGCTAGGGTGGTTGCATACATTATGTTTTCAAATGGAGAGTGGAAAACGGCATGGAAAATGCAAAAGAGAAAGTGGATTGTGACATCTTCAGTTTTGTCTTCTTTTCTCTTCTTCTTTGTTTTCCTTCACTTTAATTCAAAGTAGACTTGCTAGTAGTACTCTTCAATATAACGTTAGCTATGCTCTTTCCTAAGATCATATGTCATTCCTTTTCATTTTCATTTTGGCCATGTACAAATATTCCATTCCACCAACTCATATGAACCCGACTCACTGGAAGAAACTCAAAGGTGAACTCTATCTTAAACCCTTATCCATTCAGGCGTCATCATATCTATTCAAATTTATTGAGGATGAGATTATGGAAAGTATACTTGGATATCATTGAGGAGGTTGAGGAGGGAATTCCTCCCCATTCGACTCTTCTCATTTATCGAACTTACCATAGTTTGAATAATTCATTTAAAAACATCATTTTAAGATTATTTCGATTACAAGTAAAAAGAAAAAAAAAATAGAGGTCATTTAACTATCCATATCTATCAAACTATTGAATCAATGATTAGTAAAAATTAATATAATTATAATAAATCATCGATTTACCGATATACATAAATGACTAAACAATCTTTAATTTTTACATAAATATATGATCTTCAATTTTTGCATATGATCTACGTTAACGAAACAAAAATCAGCTGAAATAAGTTACTAAGTGTTGTCCTCAAATTATCAATATCGAGAGCCCAAAAAAAAAAATGAAAATGCAACATAAAAGCAATATGGTATATAGTGACGAATAATCACAAAATATTGCTTGCAATCAAATTTCGTGTAAATATATATTAATTGTTTGTTTCATACAATTGGATGCCATGTTTAGTGATATAGACGTACATCACGTACCATACCCGAACAATCAAATAATCCAAGATCAAGTTGATCTATCAACCCATATATGAGTAGAACTCAACAAACATCTACACCCAACAATAAAGAACATAAAAATAAAATAAAGAAAAATTATCTACGACCACAGATGGAGTATTCATGATCTGCATCCTCCGCCACGTGTCAAAGACCCAAATGCCCCTTTCGAAATTTCATGCAAGCCAGGGTTGAACCCCAAGCAACCCAACAGCCCATGCTTGTAAGGCAAGAAGGTCTTCCTCCTCATCTCCTCCGACACCGCTCGGTTCGCCGTGTAATGCAACTCGTGCGGCGACACCGGCGCTCTTCTCCTAGAGCTCACCGACCCTACGCTTTCGGTCGATCGGAAGCTCGAGTTCTTCACATCCTCACCAACAATACTACTACTCTTCCTGGGCGGCAACATGGTATACTTTCTCAAAGAGTCTTTCCCCGTGGTGGCGCGTCCTTCCGACGCGCTACGAAACAACAATATATCTTTCAATTTCCATTTTTTACTTCCTTTCGAGGAGAAAGAGATCGCCGACAAGAACGAAGAGTAAGCTGAAGAAGTGGATTCCTTAAAGTCACTTGTTGAAGAGGATACTGTCTTATCTTCTTGAGTTTCGGACATCTGCATATCGAACGTGATCTCCGACACTCTCAAGGGAGACAAAGATCTGCTTCCTTTTTTGCGAATGGAAGCAGATCTTTCTCTCCCTCGCCTTTCATCTTGATCAAACCTCCGGGTCTCATCCATCGCAGCTGCAAAAGGGTCATGATCACGACCCTTTCGCTGATGCCGCGGTGATAGTACCTCTCGCACTAATTTCTTCCCTTGGGAAAGCCTCGACCCTCTCGGCGACGGTGATCGCGGCGAACACCCGGAGGTACCTTCACTTAGATCATTCACTGCATTGATTTGTAATCGCGGTGGTGGCTTTAAAGGCCTGATCTTGCCGCCATCGAAGAGCTCGTCGGCCGGCAAAGATTCCTGCTTCTCCAACTGCCCACTAAAGTCAAACTCGAAATCTTCCGCCTCATCATGACGATTATGACCACCGCTGTTGACGGTGGCTCTAGATTTAGGAGTTCCGGGCCTTTCTTCCCACTTGAAAGGAATTGTGGAGGTGTTTTCAACGTCGTTGAAGTGGCTGAAGAAGGCTGAGGAGCGGGTGGGGCTGGTGGGCGCGCTGAAGAAGTAGTTGCCGAATCTGGTGGGGCTTGACGGAGCCGTAAGGTATGGGGTGGAGCAGGCGCTGCTGTCGAAGTTGAAGTCCAGGGGTGGCACTGGGAGAGCCACTTGCATCTCCATGGCCGGAGGATTTAATTAACTAAAGCTTAAAGCTTTGTGTTTTGGGATCAAAGTGATATAAGGGTAGAGAATAGTGAGGGAGGATTGGATATATAGGAGGAGTTGAGAGAGAGAGAGAGATGATGATGATGAAGATTGAAGAGAAGAGAGGAAAGAGAAGGAAAGAGAGGATAGTGGGGGGAAAGATTGACTGAGGAAAAAATGAGTAGAAATGTGTAGAGAGAAGAGTCAAGAGGATTGGTCATAGACGCCAACTTTATATATAAATGTCTACTTCCCCATCTGTGAAATTTATTATTGTATTTTCTATGGTCCATCTCCATGTGTGAAGTGTGAGGGGGTGTCCTTTTTTTCTTCTTCTTTGGTTTCTTTCTTTTGCCATGCACTCATTTTGTATAGCTTTTTTTTTTTTTTTAATTTGAATGAATTTCACTTAAATTTTGTCACCTAACTTGAAAAAGGGGAAAAGAAAAGATCGATGATGGTAAATAAGAGAAAGATTTTTTGCTTTGGTGGTTTTTTTTTTTCAATACCAAAAAACTAAATTAATTACAGAGAGAAATCCAAGTAAAACTAAGATTCAAAGAATTAAAATTAATAGTATTGGAAGCACAAGGGGAGGTTTTTCGAATAGGGTATTTTTTGATTGGTGTTGAGTGACAAAATTGCATACTAGGTATTTTTATTAATTGAATAAAGTATCATGTATTGTAGATTGGTAAATTTGGTATATATAAGCTTGAATAAGAAAAAATTCTTGCCCATATGGCCATATTTCATGTTTATTATTTCATACAGAAATATTGGAAAGGGGCCGAGATCGATCATGTTTGCTTTTGTCCTAATTATGTACAATAGCTAGTCAAATATATATGAGACCTCCCGATGCACAGTAAATATAAATACAAACTTTTTAACGAAAGCATATTTGAATATCGGACGCCTCTAATTAACTATATGCCACAAGTTGTTAATTCTAATAGACTTTTTTTATTTATGATTTTTGGGTATAGACTAGTCAACCTAGATATAATTGCAAAAGAAAAAAAATGGTGAACTAGATACAGTGTCTTGTTAAGTTGTTTTCATGTTTTTTTTTTTCTAGTTAAAAAATGATCAATGTTTAAACTAAATCCATGTCTTAGCAGGCTATAGGTTATTAATTGGGAACTAATCTGTCAATTACTTGGCCTCTTATGATCTTATCTTGTTTTGTTCTTGTTTAGGGTCAATATTGGAGCATTTTAAAGGGCATGTGTGCATATTTAAATGCGCAGATGACGGTGGATCATTCAGAAGGATCAGCCCATACACTACCTGCTCTCTCGATCAGCCACTCAGCTTAGCAGATTCATACATTAGGGTTAATGTCGTAGAGATAAAGTACAGTTAATAGTATATTTATCATAATTAACTTGTCAATTAAGGCGTAATTCATATATATCCGATTTTATTATAGATAATATATGAAAATATATCTGTAGAATCATAAGTAGTATGCAGTTAGCGAACTACCAACTTTAGAAGGCGAATTTCCTATAGTGTTTGGCTGGCTGGAGTTTGAAATTTTTTTTTTTTTGTATATATTTATGGACAAGCCGCACTCCAAATGAAAATTAGATCCACCCAAATTTGATAACTAATGGTTAATCCATTGTTCAACTTAATTCGAATCTTCTCTGACCTAATTTGAAATACAAAAAAAAATTAATAAATCAGGTAGAGTGTGAGAATTAGCGGAAAACATACCAAATGGGTTTGAACTGGGGGAGTAATTTGCTTGATTTGGCTGACTAAAGAAATTGACAATTTGGTTCAATTGACAATTGACAATACATGAAATTTACATATTGAAAATTGACAATACATGAAATTTACATATTTTGGGGCATCTATGGTAATTTTTAAAAAAAAATAAATTAAGGCGTGCCTTGCACGTAGGCGATGACTAACCCTCGAGCTGTGTAGGACCCCGATACGGGGGGAGCTCTCCCTAATATTGGCTACTCTATTCACATCGAACTCAAGACCTTACTTAAGGGGAATAAGGTCATTTCTACTTGAACTATCAATCATTGGTATCCATGGTAAGTTAATTGGGCACCATTAATTATCATATAAAAATGCTTATTATGCTTAAGATTTTGTGTCATTAGTATTACTTTAATGATGTTATTATTTAGGACCAATTTGGAATTGCTGTGTTTTCTTTTAAAACTACTTTAGCTATATTATTTTTGAAAAGTTATTTTTGTTTCATTTTCATATTATTTAATTCTGTGCTAAAATAATTTTTGTAACATATTATTTAATTCTGTGCTAAAATAATTTTTGTAAAAGTAACTTTTAAAAACAACATGTATAAACTATTTTTAAAAGTTGTTACCAAAAGTTCTTAGCTTTTCAAAAAAAAAAAAGCAAAAATCTTTATTTTTACTAAAAACTTTTGTACTAATTCACTTTTAAATAAAACAGTTTTAAAAAAAATCAATATCCAACCAGGCCTTAATATAGTGAAAATTTTTAGATTTAACTCTTGTGAGAAAATAAGGTTAATATGTATATATATGCTTGCTTCGTCGTTGTGAAATAATCTTGTGTTGCATGGTTCTGCACATGGATTCTTTTTCAATACCAATCTTGGCTTCAAAATTATTATTACCCGTGAAGGGGAATACAAAATCGAAATTTTCTTTGACTACACATGTATGTTGATTGTGCATTCATCTTAGTTAATTTTCTTAAAATAAAAGGCCTTTTTTCAACTTAATTACCATCTAGTTATTATTTCCAATCTATCATGCATTTTATTTCTTCACGTACATAAACCTTCTGATATGTTGGAAGATTTTTGGTGTACTTAGATTGGAATAGACCAGACACCCCAGAGGTCCTTTTTGCCAACCAAGATTTCCCCACTAGGGGGTAACAAATTTGACTTCTATCATCTCCTCATTTAATGCCAAAAAAATTCCGACCCTTAAGGTGCAAGAGGTTTCACTCCAAAATCAATTGACAATAGGGGAGTAATCCAAGATTATATAAGGCACAAATTGTAGTTGTGCTTTTTCGATGTAGAACATTTTCTTCACATCTCAACACGCCCCCTCACGTGTGACGGATTTTTCAGCCTATCACGTGACGATTTGGATGAGTACGTATGACACGTGTGACAGTTAAGCTAATCACGTGGAATAACCCCGTTCTGATACCATGTAAGAAGTTGAGGTCTCACCCCAAAACCAATTGGCAATGGGGTAAGTAAGTAACCCAAGATTTTGTAAGGTACAAATTATAGTTGTACTTTTTCGATATGTGACATTTTCCTCACATCTCAACATAGAGCTCATCAAAAAACATGTGGGACTCACATGATATAAATATACTTATAAATAATAGGTACATACTTTATATTTTAATGGTACTTTTTTATATTATAGTTTAAATTTATCAAATTTTTTTTTAAAAAATTATTATTTTAAGATTATTTCTAAAAAATTAATAATTTTAATAGTCGTTTAATTATATATATATATATATCAAATAAATATCTAACGGTATTTAAAATATGTAGAGTTAATCACTCTTTTAGTTCATATATATAAATAACTTGATGATCTTCAATTTGGTTAATTTTTTATATAAGATCTTGAAATGATAATTTATGAATTAAATGGTTATGTATCTTGGTTGGCTTATTCTCTTAGAACCTCACCCGAATCACGATGTAGTGTATCCCATTATCCGTTAACACGCTTAAAACTCAATATTTTTGTTTTGTCAATGTCGACATTCATCATTTGCTAGGATGTGGATTTCAAGATTAGAAGTTAAATCGTGAATCATGTAAATATTTTTGATTAATTATAAACTTACGCTATCAAACTCAGCAAATGTATGTATAACAAGAGTTTTATTAATTCAAGCTCTTAATTAACTTCCAAATTAGGAAGCAATTGAATGTGATTCTTCTTTGTAAGGCTAATTACGTACCTTAATCACAGTGTTAATCACATATTAGATATGATAATTTCCGATAGTACTACAAGTGACGGGATAGTGTCGCGATCACATTCTCATCGGTAGGCCAGGTTTATCTTAGTCTATTAATATTATTTAGCAATGTCAACCGTCCAAATAAATATAATTGTACAAATCTAAACGCCATAGCAAAGCTTATTATCTTAAGTTTATATTCAGTTATTTGATAAACATGAAATTCTTTTTTTAACTTTTATTTCCAGGCACCTATAGGTACGTGAATCTTGCAATTTTGTACTAAATTTATATGTATTATGTTATACATGATACTATACTAATTTCCTAAACATATATAAAATTTCTATAATTTTAACTATTTTTAACCTTATTTTCCTATTTTGTTAATTTTCTTCTTCTTTTTTCTTAATTATAAATATTTCTAAATGTATTCAATTCATATTTCCAAAGGGTTTAATTTTTAATTTCTATTTTCCTGTATATTTTTTTCATTTGTCAATGTTTACAATGATAGTAAGTTTCTGAAATTACTATTTTATTAGATTTAATAGTATGCATATATGAATCATAGTGTTTATATAAATAAATAAAACAAAAATAAACTCGTAATTTTTTTTTTAGAAACCACCAAAAAATAGTCCTTGAAAATTTATTAAAATGTGAAATTTTGAACAAGAGTGCTTGAAAATTTACGATAACTAATGAATTATCAATTAAAAGTACAATTTGTAAAAAAAAAAATATGATTAGACCCCTTGATGTCAAATCTTGGCTACGTACAGTAGCTTTCTAAAGTCTTTCAACTGAAAACACAGTTACCATTATTTATATAAAGGTCTATCCTAGCCAAATTTTCTAGTTATGCCACTATGATGTTAAACCACGTGTTATAAAAATATACGAAGGTTAAATTAAAATTTTGTTTTCTTTGAAAAAATAGTCATTGAAAATTATTTTCAATTATTTTTATCTACAAGTGAAAATGAAAGTTGGCATTGTATATTTCATTCAATACTTCGGGACGCCTGATTCCATGACAAATTTTATAGAAGATGACAAATTAATCAAACTAAATGAGGGGGTAGATTGAAGATATCCCTTCATATATCCTTTTGTTCATGGCCCCTTAGAGATGCTCTTTTGTCTTATTGGGGAGTTTAGGTCATGAAATTAATCTTAATTATTTTAAAATGATGATTTTCACACGATTCTTTAAAACATTCTTTTAATTTTTTTTATTTTTATATAATGGAGATGAGATTTTTTAACTTATCATAAAGGATACTCTAACTTTGACAATACAGTAGCGTATAAATACAAAAAATGGATTACATGTCTCCACTGTCTTTGGTTTAATTCTCTTTAGAATCAATACTAAGTAAAAGGACGTGATGATGAATCGTTAGAATTTTCTCTCTAGAATCTCTGTTTAGAATTTGGTCAGACCAAAACCCGTCCCGACAACTTGCAGCCTTTCACATACAAAGAACGGGCAAAACGTCCAAAAACTTCAAAAAACCCTGGAACTTGGAAGTGTTTCTCAAAGAAGTCAATTTTCTAAACATTTTTAGAATCGAGAGTACTTCCGGAGATTTTTTTTTTTTTTTAAATGTCCACTGAAAATTTATCAGGTAGACACAAAATCTAGATAAAAATTCATCTCACACATCTGACTGGAAGATATCGATTCAATCCGACAACAAAATTCGGCACATTACAGATTTAGCTAATTAGCAGCTAAACCAACCCTAATTAAATAAAATAAAATTGATTACTATTATATCTAAAAAAAGCCACTCCCTGTAAGTACAGTAGTTTTACATGCTGTGGGGCAACTGCTAAGATGTCCCATTAACGGCAGCTGCAGCATGCATGCTCAGATCCTGATTCTGAGCGGCAGCATGGCCGTACACGCCATATCCCTGCCCTCCGTAATGTGACCCATTCCAGTGGTTACTTGAATCTGATCTCCACTGCAAAATCGTATATAATTGGGTTAATCGTGAGAAAAATCGTCATAAATGGCAGATAATACATGGACAGCTGTTTATTCAACTCTAACATTGATCAATATCTGTTGACGGTGGAGATCATTTTGAGCTACAACGAGACCATATAAATTGAACCAGACGAATGCAGATAAAAGTAGAGGTGATTTCCAGGATTAGATATCTTAATGGTACAATAGCCTAACAGCCAACTAACATGGTATAGTTGAACAAAGAATTACCTGCTTGTTCCCCTGGCTGCGACCCCAAGAAAGACGAACTGTTTGCTTCCCAATAGGAGTTCCATTCAGCATCTGCATCGCATTCTCGGCGTCCTTCCTACAAACAAAAGCAATGAAAGTCCATAAAATGACTACATGCAATAAGATTGTCGTTTTACTATCTAGCTCCTTCAGTCATCAAGAATTTTGATTAAATTTCTTGTATACAATGACATTGAGAGAACCAATAAACATAGGATGTTATGACAGGAGAATTTCTGATTCCAACTTTATTCTACATGAGGGAGCACTAGGACCCCTGTAAGTAAAGTGGCAAGAGTACCTGTTAGCAAATTGAACAAAACCGCATGCTTTTCCTACTGGTATTTTAACAGAGATAACTTCACCAAAATGTGAAAAAGGCTGCCTGAGGTCCTCATCAGTAACATCAGAATCAAGCCCTCCAACAAATATCTACAATATTTCACAGATTAAAGAACTATATAGGGTTAAAGATATTTGAAACAGAAAAGAAGAGTTGAACTTACAGTTGTGTTATTGGGCTCACTATCAAATTGAGCACCTTGGGCAACGACACCATTTGATGCATGTCCACCACCAGCCAATACCAATGCTAATTAAAGGGGGAAAAGTAATAGATTTACTACAAGTCACGTTCAGAACCATTAAGCTTGTAAAATAGAAAACTTCATTTTACAGCATTATTGCTAGTTACTTATGACTGGTTTCAGAGGCGGATGGAGAAATTTAGCAGCATAATTGTTGCAATTAAGAATACAATAGTATTGTATGAAACCAATCTATAAATATTTTGTTTTGTTGGTCAACCTTTATTGCATCAACACGGCCAAATGTCTACCTAGTACCAACTCAAGTCAGACTCTAATTGGAAGACCTACTCTCTCAAAAACGAAGTAGAAAACTAATGTCACATGTGAGATGACATTAACTTTATTTCTCACTTAGACTCGAACCACTCAATTCCAGAAGTTAACAACTAATAGTGAACTTTGAACTTTAGGACAACCAACATTTATATTTGTAAAATCATCAAAACTTGGTGAAGAGAACTCAAAAAGTCAGGAAAAACTACCAAACTTATTAAAACCAACACTAAACCACCTTTCAAAGTTTAGGGTTTAGGGTAAAGGGGGGAGGAATATCAACTGGGTGTGTGTGATTGCAAAGGAAACTTTGTTTCTGGATGTTACAATCAGAAACAACAAAATCATTACAGATATTTGTTATCTTTGAACTGTATTTAGAATACAGGAAAGGACCCTATTAAACTATCAAAATAAAATCTTGAAACTGGAAGCTAAGAACATAAAATAGGAAGATCTGGATGGAACTGTAGTTCAACCGAAGCATTGCAGCAGTAAAACAAAAAGAAAAAACTATTTGTCCACTCATTGCTCGCTATTAAATTGGGAGCATAAAAATTGAACTCAGAAAGATATGAACCACAACGCTCCAAACAGTTGGAAAAATGATGATGTGTAATTCGGACCAACCTTTCTTCGTAGCAAGGAGAGAATCTCTCTAATAAAGGATACTTGAATAGAAAAGAATATGCAACGATACTGCAGATAACTTCACTTGGAAATACTTCACAAAATGACACTCGCAAATACTTCACAGGATGAGCAGCAAACATTACTAACTAGCCTAATCTTTTCTTGTTATGAAATAAGAACACAATTTAAGAGAAGGAAAACATGTAACTAGAGGAGAAAGAAGATAGATGCAACTGATATGAAATGAATCCTAGAGAAAATACAAAAAAGAAAAAAAAAAAAAAAGGCATAGTAGTGGAAGGTACCAGTAAGTTGACAAAAAATTAAGACTTCGTTATTTTTTTTTTCAAACTTAGCTTTTCTAAAAAGAGAAGAAAACACATTTATGTAAATGGACAAGTTCAAAACATAAGAAAAGAGAATATAGCCTAGACTTAAAACATCAACTGTGCATGGACCACCCCTTGTGGGAAAAAAAATGAGAGAACTTATGATGGACATCAACAGGACTAACACCTAAGAGAATGATTATCAACCAAAATACCCACGAGCATTGTATCAAACCTTGTGAAGAATACTGTTGTTGATACGCAGGTGACTTTTTTGGGGTTGCAACACCTATGCGCATGGGCCTGCTCGAACAATACTCACCATTCATTTCAGCGATGGCTTTTGTTCTCTCATTTTCATCACCAAACCTAACAAAACCATAACCTTTTGAACGACCAGTATTTGCATCTAGAACAACTTTCGCTCCCTTAACTGATGTATATCTACTACCAAAGGTCTCCTGCAACATAGTGTCAGTCACATCTGTAGCTAAATCTCCTACAAAAATAGATAGATCAGAACTAGTGTCTGCTCGTCTATCACCAGCACTGAATGTTGCCCAGTTCAAACGAAAAGGCTGATCTGTATTTGGCATTGCGGAACCATTATAGCTCTGCAGAACTTCCTCAGCTGCTTCACGTGAGTAGAACTCAACAAATCCATATCCCTCTGACTGACCAGTTTGCTTATTGCGTATAACCTTTACTGAGGAAACCTGCAATGTTTGTGACCCCAAAAAAGTAAGGGCAGTGTAATGCTTTTATCCAAGTAAATACATCTTGAAAACAAAAAGATTTATTAGCACGCCTTTTATAATTTTGTTTGATGTCTATTGTTGAGTCTGTCACATTGGTAAAATGAATGTGTAACATGGCCAGGTTGACCACTAGCCCGGTTCAAGTATTGGTATCAACTATTTTTGTTCTACACATGTAAGGCTCAGTTTGGTTGAGATGTATGGGACTTCCCAGAAGGGAAATCTTGGCTTCTAGTGTTAAACTGTACTTCATATCACTTTTGGGCCCACATTTTCATATTAAATAGAACAAAAAATGGAAGAACAGACTCTTGGTGCAAAGTTTCTCAGTTCCTGCCTTTCTCATTCACAATTATGCTTCTACTCTTTTTACGACACATGGTAATCATTAGACTCCATGTCGTAAAGCAACCCAAAAAGAAGGAACCTAATGAGAAAAAAATATAGAACAATAGATTGCGAAATCATTTTTTCACGTATTTGGGATCACAAAAAAAAGAGGTTCTGCAAAAGCAACAAGAGAGAACTACACAGCAAAAAGAACAACCTAGTGCACCATATTCAGTATCATTCACTTGACCTCGGTTTAGCAGAGAAGGATAAAGGCAGGAAAAGGCAACACACTTGGTCTGCAAATCAATTACAATTACCACACAATTGGACTACAAAATATTACCCAGAAATGGATTTTAGCACTGTAATAATTAACAAACGATGCTGCAAATAATCTAAAGAAAAGATAAAAAATTCAAAACACAGAAAAGGAGTTTAACATCACATGGATTTGTTTCTAGTGAATGAACAATGCCGCAATACTATGACAGCATGTGTAACGATCAACTGCAAGTACTCTCCATAAGACAGTAGTCACTCAAAAAAAACTCAAACCCTCAACAAGATGGAGAGTAAGTGACACGAGGATTTCTGCATTTAATTTGCTAAGTTAAAGGTCATGGTATGCATCAAGAAGCTGTTGCAGAAAATACCAAATTATCAAAGTTAGGCATGGAAGACACAATGGTGTACGGGAAAAATGAGTTTCTAGAAGTTGGAAACCATAAGCTGAAGCAACCACCAATGACAATAAACACAGTTGACCCAACTAAGCTGATAAAGAGGCAGACTTGTCCACTGAACACGTTCAAATAATCAAATAGTGAACTATTTCTACAACTAAGACAAGTTTCTGAAGTTAGCTTGCTCTCATCTTATTCTTTCAATAAGAGTTTTATATCAAACTAACTCAAATTTAGTTCGAATAACAATCATACAACTATGAAGTGAATCTCATACTGTTAAACTTCAATCAATCATACAGCTGTTATTGTGCCAAACAAGCTCAAACCCAAAATATCAATCAAGATTTCAAATCCATATCCATGAAAATTTCAAACTTTTTAAACAAACAAAAAATCCAAGAGAGTTCCCAAGTGTTAAACAACCATAAGTCCATTCAATACCTGACCAGTGTGAGCAAAGCAACCGTGAAGGTAAGTCTCGTCCATCCAATGATGTAGGTCACCAACCCAGACAGTCCTGATCTCATCAGTGGGCCCCTGCTTCTGAGTCGGAGATTGCTGTTGCTGCTGCTTCGGCGGCTGCTGCTGCTGCTGATACGCCACAGCCTGGGGCTGCTGCTGCTGATAAGGATTGTGGTGAGGATGATGAGGATGAGCAGCTGCCGCAGCATAGGGCATGTAATGCTGCGGGTACACCATCATCTGCTGCTGCATCATCGCCATGGCCGCAGCTGGGTACTGCATAGCCATCCATTGCTGCTGCTGATGCTGCTGCTGCTGATGCATCCATTGCTGCTGATGCTGCTGCTGATGTTGTTGCTGTTGTTGTTGCTGCTGCTGCTGGGTACCCAGATCGCCACCGTTGCTCTGTTGGGCCATATTAGGCTTTTGCTACGCCTGAGCTTGTTACACTCTTCTCTCTGCACCTCTCTCTTTGACTTCTTCTTCGTTTTCCTGGGATTTGAAGAGCGAGAGAGAGAGCAGAGAGAGACTTTGGAGGTCCGAAGCTTGAAGTTAAAAGGGCGACGAGGGCTGCGCAGAGCAAAGAGAGAGGGTTTGAAGTCACCAATTGGGGTTTTATAAGGAGTGCTGTTTGCGATTTAGATTTTTATTCTTTTTTAATATTTTAATTTCTGATTAAATTTTATAATTTGTTTTCCTTTTATGATTAATGAGATGAGAACTCGATAGCTACGTCCGTTAAGTCACGTCGGCCGTCCGTCACGCGGTAGGGACCCACACCGGTGCGTTTGGTCCGAGTCTCGTCCGATGTACATGGACAGCAAAGCCTGGAGATGCAAGCTGATGCATCCGTGAGCTGGATTCCATGTTAGCATATTTCCATAATTATTAATTATTGTTTTTTTTTTTTTTGCATTTATTTTACTATTATTGATTTATTAACCAAATCCAAATATGATTAAGGTAAGGTAACTGTAATTAGTCAAATGGTTGGCATGATAATCAAAGTCGTGCAAAATTTAATTTGTAAACTGAGCTGGTGATGAATCAACATTTGAGGCTGTTATGCTTATCTAAATTGTAGTTAGCCTAAAATGGTTGACTAAAAAGATTAGGGTTCTTCTAATAAAAAACATTAGGGTTCTGTCAAAAATTATAAAAAATTATTTCAGTTTATTTTAAGGAATGTAATCTAGTCTATATTAGGAAGGTCCTCGAATTTTCGTTTACTTTTAGTTTTCTGTATACTGTAATTAAAAAACAATTACCAAGAAGGTCCTCAAATTTTTGTTTACTTTTAGTTTTTTGTATACGGTAATATTAGGGAAGGAATTATATAGATTATCAAACTTGCTTTTTATATAAGTTATATAATTCTCTAAATTACTATAATTTACTAAGGGACCTAAAAAGTGGACAATTTGCCTTAATCTAGCTCTCAACATTTGGCCCAAAAGCCCACGGGTTCGTGGGTACCCGTGCCCGCTATGGGTCATGGATCGGCCCGGCTCGCATGTTGACTGGCTGGACTTGAGTTTAAGGTATTCAAACACGATAGACCCGAGTTCGATAAGGCCCGGTAAGCCCAGTCCGATCCGCCCATGTAAACCCGACTCATAAGCCCGAATATATAAAATAATTATAAATTAAGAATTAATAGCTAATCAAATCTTATTACTACTATTTCAGCCCAAACTCAAAACTCCAACTCAAGCTCAACCTAATTTTATAAAAGTGCATATTTTTATATACAGCTCTACTTCCCACTATTCCATCTTTACCGAAAAGGTTACTTGGGTCATTGCAATTTGATATAGGAAATTCTTCAAATTCACTCTTTTTGATCCACTTTGATTTTGATACATTTACTACACTATGTGATAGTTAGGAGTAGTATAGCTACATAATGAATCTCTCAAGAGCTAACCATTTGGGTAACTCGTCATAGAACTTACTACAATTCAAGTAGATTTGTGATTAGTGACCACTTTACCATGTCTCGACTTTGTGGTCTAAAGGTTAAGTCAATTCTCCAAACCCAATAGGTCCCCTCTTTACGACATTGTCTCAATATTCAATAATGATATTTAAGCTCAACTCACACTTTTATAATTAGGTAAGTAGGAGTGGGCTTAGTAGGCCCAGTCCAAGTAGACTTAGTAGGCCCGACCCATAAAGTTCGATAAAAGCCCGACCCAAATCCAGCCCGACAAAGAGCATGGGTTTTTATATTTATGATCAAACCCACTCGACCCAGCCAGGTATTTTTTAAATTATGAAATAGGCCCGGCCCGACCCAGCCCAAACACAAAAATTTTGGACCAGGTTTGTCCGACCCGACCTAATGATGAGAGCTACCTTAATCTATACACTAATTATTTAGAATTTATTTTCAGTTAAGATCAATCACCTTTATATGATAAAGAAACCTGTTATGAGTATCTAATTAGCCCAAAATGGCTGACGCAAAAATGATCTCAAAATGAAGAACCTAAAGTTAATTTAGTTTGTAGTTGTAGTATATATATCATAGAATTAAACTCTGAATTCCTTTTAAAGAAATTATAAGCCATTTTTGAAAAATATGCATGAATTGTTAAAAAAAAAATTAAAAATTAATATGCTTATAATATTTTAGACATTGTAATCAGAAATAAACTGCACCCCGAATAGAAATTAAAGGCACCATTCACGTGTAAGAAAACTTCGTCGTATTTATTTTTTTTAAAAAAGAATATATATTTCAGAAGTTATTTTTAGCTAGAAACAATTAATTTCAAATGATAAAGATACATTCCTTGTCATCACTAAAAAAGAAAGGTGGATTTTTTTACCATAAAAAGAATAATTGTGGTCTATTTGCCTTGCATAAACATTGGAGATAAAAATAACGATTTTTTTATGGAAAAATAGTTGCATTTTTTGAGAAGGGAGAGAGAGACGATCTCAATCTTGTCTTTATTTGGCCAAAACAGGAAACAACACATGATGGGTCCCCTAGTCGACCAGGTTGTAATCCAACGGTTCTTAATAGCGCAGCCGAAGTAGATTCGTGGAAGTGCGTTGTGCGCCTCCCTGGATGGATGGTGAAATCTATGACCAGACAGATTTCCTTCGTAAAGCAAAACCAAAACAACACAAGTAGATTGCAGGACAACGGAGCCCACAACTGACAGCCCCCAACTGGATCTTCCAAAAAAGAGCAGCTCAAACCCTAACCAGTCCGTTCCAGGCACCACGTGAGCAGAACCAGATCCAGCTTCTGTTTCTTCGTAGAGCCAATGCCATGGCCTACGGATACAAATACTCATGAATATTTTTAAAGACCACAAACGATTTATATTAGTTTTCTATTAAAAGGTGGAAATTCGAAAGCTTAGGCGACTTCAAGCTGAAATGCAGCTCCGCCCCTGGCCACGAGGCTCCTTTAATCGTGCCTCAGGCGGCCATTGGTTCTGTAAGTTTGCTTTTGCGGTTTATGAAAGGTTACAAATACTTAGAAAAGAAAGTACAAAGGGAAGAGCAATTGCAAGGTGAAACTACAACTTTCTCTACTGATTAGCTTGAGTACAACGAGAAAGTTTCTTGCAGAGAACGGGAGGAAAAAGAATCAATTGAATATTAAATGCAAGGGGCACGTAGAAACAAAAAAAATTGCGTGACAGAAGCTATAATCAAAATTATGATGCTGCAGCCAAAATTGCAACAGGTGGTGCGCTACTAACCTGTTGGGTTCCGTGGTTAAAGGAAAAAAAAAAGGATAAAGAAAAATACTGGTTAAAGACGAAATCATGGTATATACATCACCCCAATTGCTGTTTACCTTCGATAATCTACATTGAGGTAGCTTTCATACGGTGTTCCTGTAAGTGTCGTTTGGACATCACCCCAATTTTCAATCTGAGCAGACAATGAGCCTTTGTGTATCTTCACCTGTCGACTCTTTAAATCTTGTTGTGGAACCTTGAGGAAATCTTGAACATCTAGCAATTTCTGAAAACACACGAAATTATAAAATCTTTAGAGGTTGATATAGTCTTACTGATCAGTTCAGTTGAGTGTTAACGTAGTTTCCTTACAGTGCGGTTTTTCACAATATCCTCATAGTATAAGAGAATATGCCGCGTGCTCTTGAAATATTCCAAAGCTTTCGTAGTTGTACCCTCAACTTGCTTCAGGTTGGGTATCAGTAAAGTTGCATTGACTGTAGGCTTGTATTTTGCAAGTATCTCTGCCTGCAATCAAGACATTCAATATGTTTTCAGATAATAGAATTACTAGATTCCAGACTTTCTTGGTAAAACTAGCAATCAAATACTAAGTAGATATCTTGTGTGTGAGAGAGACCTCATGGGGAGAATGCACATGAGACTTGTGGGTCCCATTTAGTGGCTTCGCATCTCGATCATAAGAATTTGCAAGCACTGAGATCATCCTACGCAACAGATTTCTTCGAAAGAGAAAGATAGCAGAAACACCTCGAGTTTTGAAATAGTCTACTATTTCTTCATGATGCTGCATCAAACCCTGGAGTATTGTTGCAAATTTGCAATAAAATGGTTAACTGTGTGTTCCATTTCATGAAACGAGAGAAATGCACAGTAGAATAACATTATATTTTTTCTCATGTACTTATCAAACTATTGCCTGCCTGGGAAACCACCAAGGACAAGCAATCCATAATGAAAGTAAAAATCAAGAATTAATTTCAGCCCAATTTAAATGGACGGCCATAAAATTAAAAATTGGATGGATGTTAAAATTTAACCCAAATTCCAGCTTGCAATAAATTCCATTCTGACCAAGACATGTATCAATGTAACTATCAAGCTGAATTTGAAAAGTAACTCAACACAAACCCTTTGCTGACTGATGAGTTACAGTGAGTTCATCCGATACTCAAAAGCAAAAGGTTGTCGAGACTTACAGAACATCATACTCTCAGTGACATGGAACACTGGGAAGAACAATATCTATATTCAATCAGTTGTAATGAGCTGTTTATGTTTGTTTCTAAATTAAAATGTATCAGCTCTTGGATCCTAGAATCTCTATTTCTCAAAGGCATGAATCCTAGACAAATTAGGTTATGCAGTTTTCATCTACAGAAAGCTCTCCAAGATAATTGCTAGCTTCTCACCTCAACAAAATAACACTGTTATGCAAATACAAAGCATTCACACAAGTCAACAATTAACTAAAACCATCCATTTTCAAAGTAACAATTTTCATGATAGCAACTTCACTCTGAAAGGTGCACATTTATCTGAAAATATCCAAGCTTAGAAGATGTTCAGAAACAATTATATTACCACTCAGATATCTCTTTACCAGTTGCACCGCTCTAGAAGATCATAAAGGAAAAAAATTACCCAATCCTACAGATCCTCTATCACTCTCCCAGAGTAAAAATGTATATCAGAAGCTAAAAGACAAGCTTCTTGGCAGGACTTGAAAGCTATAGTCGTTGTGATTGCTACAATATAAGTAGACAAAGAAATGAGCCCATGATGTTGTTGTTGCCAAAATAAATGGCTAAGTAAGACACACAAGCTATGCCTATAATGAGAATGAAAAAAGATCCTGTTTTAGTACCATACAACAACCCGATGAAAGAAAAGTATGTACTGAAATACAACGTCCTAGTCTCACTCAACAAAACCAGCGGTTAAATAACAGCAACAAAAAAAATGCATTAGAAACACTGACCTGATTAAGCATCCACTTTAAGCCAACTGCAGCTGTGCACTCATTCTTCGAGGCACTACTGAGCCAATCTAGACTATAAAGTCGGTCCAAAGTCTCAACGATTGTTGAGATATTACTCCTCCTAACTTTAACAGAGAAAATCTCCCCATTTGAGCTAATGTTAGTATGATTATTCAATAGTGTCTCAAACCACCCACTCCCAGACCTCTGCATTGACAAAATTGCGAAATATCTCACAGGATTGCACGCACATTCAGACCTATTTATGAACAAAAGATATATCATTTCATTTCAAATAGAGGCAAACTTGAAACTAACAAAATTAGTACCATACCTGCTATAAGTTTTAGGCTTTGGGTAATGCACATAAGGAGCCTCCTCCGGTTCAACGTCAGGTTCAGGACATGACCTTTGAATCACCTGGACGTTCAAAAATCCTGCTTTGTTGTGGGTGCTGAGTTGCTTTAAACAAATCGAACAAATATAGACACCACAGACCATTGCAAACAGCAAGACAATCATCCTCAGCACCAAAGGAGACTTCTTTGGTGCCTTTATAACAAATATGTCCTGTAAATCATGAATTAGGCAATGCAATATGAAGGATAATTCCCACAGAGCAAAAATGACATGGCTTCCTGACAAAGCTCCAAACTTTATAAGTCATTCAGAATAATAATTCACATGGGCATTATTGAAATAATCTAAATAAACGGTCAGATTTCTCAAGCTCATATGATTTGAGCAATTAACTCACACGGTCATCAAGTGATAATGAGATAGTTTGATTAAACAATAGACACCCCTTTCCTCTACAACCTAATGAAAATGAAATTTGGGCTTGCTTCAGCTCGAATACATAGACCAAAAAGCACCCTAGAATTCAGGAAAACAAAATGTCAAAAAAACTAACACTCAGATCGGGCATTCCACATGCAACCATAAAAATAATCAAAGAAATTGAAGAAAAAGGGATCAGAATAAGATACCGAAAAAAAAAAAATTTAGAAATACCAAACCAGTAACAGGAAAAGGACAGAAAACAAAAACAGTGCCAAAAGAAAATAAAAGAAAATAAAAAAAAATAAAAATAGTAAGTGAAGAGCTAACCTTGAAAGAGCAGAGATCGTCAGCCATTGTAGGAAAGATCAAAAAGAAAGCATTGGGCAACTGACAAAATGTGTCCTCCTCCACCTCTCTCTCCGTGTGCTTTATTTTCAAGCTTTATCCTTCATAATTCAAAAACCCAACCCAAAAGAAAAAGAATGAAAAAGGAAGAGAGAGAGAGAGATTAATAATATTTGATGGGTTTTGAGCTTTTTCTCGTGAAGAACAATATGATTAGATGCCTCTCTGAGCCTCGCCGCACGCTCTTTTTCTCTTCGCTCCCTGCTTTTGCGTGTGGGTTCCTTTTCCTTTCATGAAATTTTTTCAGAGATTGTCTGTACTCTTCTCTCGCGACCTGTTCGTAGTATTTTGATCTACTGTACGGACTTTTAGACAAGAGAACACCAGACGGCGTCGTATTGGTGGATATTCGGCCCCATTAATTAAGGAAACAACGACATTAATGTTTGACGATTTCCTAACTATGCTGTTTCCGACCAAAATTGCCCTCTACTTTTCTATCAATAATAGTAACAGCTTCATAGATTTGTTTATTTACAGCCCACAAATGTCAATGGGCTTCACGTTTGATTTTATGCTAGATTTTTTAAATAAGAAAATTGTTGCCTACTTATATCGATCTCGTCGTATGCTTATGTTCAATTCAATTCACATGCTCTTGGAAAAAAAAAAAAAAAATTCACATGCATAGTAACATTATTAGTATAAAACTATATAATTTCAAAGGAATTAGTGTCTTTGAATTTTACATTAGTTTTAACTATCGTTTATAAATTTTATTATCATGAGTTGATGCCCTGAATTACGTATAAACTTATAGTGATAATCTATTAATTTTTTTAACCATTTATATTGAAAATTTTAAAGGAAAAATTGTTTTTCCATTTTTAGATATAATTTAAAGATATCTGCTACAAATAATAAAATTTATAAAAAATAATAAAATTAATCTAAAATTAAACAATTAACAACATTTTTTCTTATTTCCAAGTTAATACAAAAAAGAATCTATGTTCAATTACTTGTATTTTTGGGCGGCTTTGTTTTGCTTAGAATACAACTTTGTTCATCCTTGCATGAGTGATTTCTCTTTGTGACTTAAAAAAAAAAGCAATTGACTTTTAATTATCGAATGGATAAATTTAACTTGGTTGTCAACATTAAATTTAGATTGACATTTGCCAAAAAAATTGCAATAACAACAAACAACTGCATAAAAATGTTTTACAAATTTATAAATATATTTAGTTGAACTTAAAAATCTATAATATATATATATAAATAAAAAAAAATCTATATCATTATAAAGCTAAGATGGTAAGCTTCATTAAAATATTTTAGAGGAAAATACTCTTGGGCAATGATATTTATAAAAAAAAAGAAATAAAGTAATAAATTAGGTCATAAATATTTTAAATTAAAAAGGGGATATTTTAGTGAGGAGTGGATAGTTACTTCAACTCTCTTTTTTTTTTTTTTAAATTTTTTAATTTCTCCTTATTACTTGAAATTTTAAATAAAAATAGTAACGTATACACGACCGTGCATGAATCTGTAGTTATTAAATTGAAATATTTGTAGTAAAACAATGACAAATTATAGATACAATTGCTTTGGTAAATGACAACATTTTTGTACGGAAAATAAATATTGAAGTATAAAATGCTATAACACCAAAATGAAATTCGGCACTGAAATCAAGTGAGTATAATTCAGTTAGTTCTAGTGTTGACTTATAAACAATTGGTATTAAATTCGAACACCAATGACTTTTTGTATTAAAAATTTTCAAAAATTTCTCTTACCCTTTAATTAAAAAAAAATTTCAGCACTAAATTTTTCTTTATCCTTTATTAAAGTGCTCAATCGATTATCTTTATCACAAATTCACAATCATCATCCGAATAAACCTCGTGCTCGCTTTTTCTCACCCAACTTTGAGTTCTCATCTTTCTGAATTATTATATTATTTTTCTTTATCCTATGGCCTAATTAAATATAAATATTAATCGTGTTTATTTTATTCGACACATATCAAGAATTCAAGATTGTACGCATGAGGCAACCATACACAAAAACGAACTCCATAACCTCTTTTACATGTTTTTGTTTTTTCATTAACTTGATTTCCGTTGATTTATTTGGTTAATTTGATTTATTCATTTGTTGTCTCCTTTGATTGTAGTATTTTTCTCCCTTAATTACATATATTAGCTTCCTTTAGTGGACGAGAAAAAATATTATAATTTATAAACAAGAATGAAAACTCAAATGCAAGAAGACGAGCACTATTGACCTAACCTTCGTTTGCAAAATTAAGCAGATTAGCTTATGACCTTTTACTGATGTAAATTGCCCATAACAATGAAAGATATGTCATGAGAGTAACACACTTTGCAACGAGCAATTTTAATTAAAAAAAAATCATATTTTATTACACACAACTTTAGTTTGTGGGGGCAATGATTATGCAGCAATGCCGTTATAATTTTTCCATATAATTTTATTTTTCTTATTTAGGATTAGGATTGCGGAAGGTTTCAAGTTTGCGAGTTTGTAGACCGTTGACACGCGAGAATCAAAGTCCGTGGACGAAAGTTACGGTTCTGGAATGATAAGGATATAACTATAATTTTGAAAAATTTAGGGTATAAATTGGGGACACGTTCTCTCCTGACGATTGGCCAAAATTTTCTTCTCTCCTTTCCCTCTCCTCCGTACGATCACTGCACCTCTCACTCACGAACAACCCATTTCGAGGTCGAATTGATGCAAATCAAGGTTAGGAATTGATTCCCTTTGGCTCCACGAGCTGACTGGTGATGTATGGAAGTGGGAGGACGATTGTGGATGGTGGTTCGACGAGAAGAAGTCAACCAAAACTTAACGGCCAAATTACAGTCAAACTAGGTACGATTTCTCAACTCTAGAGTTGGATTTGGATTCCTCACGAAGAGTAAGTGACATGTGTAGATCGTCGAAAATGGTTGAGAAATGAGAGAGTTAGAAAAGCTTGATTTTTTGGTTAACAATGGTTATTTTTTACGGTGCTGGTCGTCTTCTACAATGAGTCTGACAGCAGCACTGCCACGACCCGACTCATCTAACACAATATTGTCCGCTTTGGGCCTAGCCCTCACGGTTTTGTTTTCGGGAGCTCACGTGCAACTTCCTAGTAAGTCACCCATCTTAAGATTGCACCAGCCTCAACTTGCTTAACTTTGGAGTTCCCAAGGAATCCAAAGCCAGTGAGCTCCCAAAAGGTTTTGTGTTAGATAGATACGTGCCCATACATATAAGGCACTTCACCTTTCCCTTCCTGAGCGATGTGGGATTGTTCACCGATCTTGCCTTTCCAAGCTCACGGTTCTTGCTCACCATTCTTACTTCTCTAACTCACGGGTCTTGCTCACCGTTCTTGCTTCAAAAATCGGGTCTTACAATCCACCCCCTTAGGGCCCAGCGTTCTCGCTGGCACACTTCCCGGTCGGGATCTGGCTCTGATACCGTTTTGCCACAACTCGGCCCATCTAACACAATATTATCCATTTTGGGCTCAGCCTTCACGGTTTTGTTTTCGGGAGCTCATGTGCAACTTCCCAGTAGGCCACCTATTCTGGGATTGTACCAGCCTCAACTCTCTTAACTTTGGATTTTCCAAGGAATCCAAAGTCAGTGAGCTCCCAAAAAGCCTTGTGTTAGATAGATGCGTGCCCACACATATAAGACACTTCACATTTCCCTCTCCGAGCGATGTGGGATTGTTCACCGATCTTGCCTTTCCAAGCTCACGGATCTTGTTCACCATTCTTACTTCTCTAACTCATGGGTCTTGCTCACCGTTCTTACTTCAAAGATTGGGTCTTATAATCCACCCCCTTGGGGCCCAGCGTCCTCGCTGGCACACTTCCCGGTTGGGATTTGGCTCTGATACCATTATGTCACGACCCGACCCATCTAACACAATGTTGTCTGTTTTAGGCTCAGCCCTCACGGTTTTGTTTTCGGGAGCTCATGTGCAATTTCTCAGTAAGTCACCCATCCTGGGATTGCACCAGCCTCAACTCGCTTAACTTTGGAGTTCCCAAAGAATCCAAAAGCCAATGAGCTCCCAAAAGGTCTTGTGTTAGATAGATACGTGCCCACACATATAAAGCACTTCACCTTTCTCTCCTCGAGCGATGTAGGATTGTTCACCGTTCTTTCCTTTCCAAGCTCACATGTCTTGCTCACCATTCTTGCTTCTTTAGCTCACAGGTCTTGCTCACCGTTTTTGCTTCAAAGACCAGGTCTTACAAGCACCGATTGTCATTTTTGGTTGCTTGAACCAGTTTGACGTGACATGGAAGTGGCGTGGTTTACCACGTGAAAGCCAGGTCATGCCAAGTGCCACCATGTGGTGCCAGGTGTCATGCCACGTGGTTCGAATGGCTAACTGTGCATGGCATATATAGAGGTGTGTGAGACACTGTAGCTGACGCATGTCACATCTCCTAACTAACCTCCGGTCCATGAGGGGGCGTGAGGGCACATGGGAGGTCTATTGAGCCTTGTCCAGTGTTCGACCCTTGTTTTCAACCTTCCATATCTGTTGATGATGGTTTTGAGGCCTTCTGTGTAAGGTAACATGACGCTTTTGCCCTTGGAAAAGTCAAAATTTTGACCTTTTGATCGGGATATCTTTTGTGAATTCCGAGAAAGGACCAGTGACTATCAAATCTCTAGTCAAACCAGCACAAGACCAAAGACCAAGCAACCCGATTGAGGGATACTTTGCCAATAAAGTATCGATCTTCTTGATATTCCATTTGCCAATCATAGGAAAAGAATTCTGCAAATGGCATGTATTATCACACCATTCTACTACCAATTATGTCTATTTTAGGGATACAATCCAAAGCTTGATCAACCCAGGGCACATCTGACAGGACCCATCCCAATCCCCCCGGGATTAGTGCGGGATGACCCTGCTCCCGTCTGACACGAAGTGTCAGACAAGGGATATTTCCGACCTTTGCCCTCCCGGGCTATCAGAGTACGCCAAGATCCGGAGAAGGTATGTGATATCTCGGTCTCTGCTACAGTCCACATCGTATCCAACCTGAAGGGTATTAAAAACAAAAAGACTGTGAGTGGACAAAAATAAAGAGTTTCCAAAACCTATTTCATAAAAGACCTTTATACCCTTCACTAAAAAGCATGCATGCATAGTAAAATCATTTATCCAAACACATATGTTTAAACAACCATAATTAGGGTCTCAGCCCCAAAATTCTGTACATACAAGTTATACGGGCTCCTGCCCAAAACCATTTACAGAAAACCATAACACAGTGAACATATGAGGGATCTCAGCCCAAATCCATTTATAATTATAAACACAATTTTCCAAAACCAATTGAAATCATGTTTATCCATTATATTTCATATCCAAGAACCTGTCACGGTAAATATAAAGCTACGCGCGTGCTAACTGGGGTCTCAAACCCAAGTCTCTCCAAGGTCCACTTAGGTCAATGTCTGTAGATCAATGACCCTCCTTGGAGGTAACGAACCATGCCCATCCTGAGAGTAAGGAACCCAACTGGGGGCGACTCCACTCAGTCAGTGCTCCGTGACTACTCCGGGGTCCACCCATGACAGGACCCATCCCAATCCCCCCGGGATTACCGTGGAATGTGCCCTGCTCCCGTCCAACAAGAGGTGTCAGACAAGGGATAACCAAGAGCCACTGCCCAACGAGACATCCAGAGTGCGCAAGGATCGATGGAGGAGGTGTGCAATGTCCCAGTCTCTACTGCAATCGCATCCGTGATCAACCTGAAGGGCATTAAAAACAAAAGCTGTGAATGGACAAAACCCAGTAAGTTTACCAAATACATTTATAAGACATTTATGCCCTCCAATAAAAACGTACGCATGCCACAAAAACCAGTAACCAAAACGTTTGCTCAACCGAGCCCTTAGGGCCTTAGCCCAAAAACCGTTAACCAAAAACCAAGTGTGGGAACTCAACCCAAAACTGTGGAATACCACCACCATACATATTAAAACCATGTGGGTCACCACCCACGACCATAAATAAACATCAATTCAAAAATCCAAAACCATTTAGGGTCCCCGACCCTACATACCATTTCATAACCAATAATCCATTTTTACCACATAACACATATCCAACCAATAAGCCATTTTATTCATTAATCCATATTTTACCATTACCATCACCAACATCCCAGATGCTTAGCATCCCAGACGCTAGACGTCCCTGACGTCATATCTCACGGTTTCATTAGCTACGCGTGCTGCCCGGGGTCTCTCCGGGTCCATATATCTGACATCCCTGATGTCTGACGTCCTTGACGTCAATCATAGCAATCCTGCTCCTGAGTCATCATACGGTCCGGCTGCTCCGTATAATGACCCCTCGCAGGCAATGCACCGTGACTTCCCCAGTGTCCCAGACATCTGGAGGAGACCATCATATATCCTTGTATCCAGATGGTATATGGAAAAACAGTTTTATTAAATCCTTTTATCACATCATTACCATTGGGCCCTGCCCGAAATTTCCATAAAACCATGTAATTCCATTTAGGGTCCCTGACCCAAAATCGCAATTATTAAATATAGGGTCCCTGACCCGAAATCACCATTATAATCCAATTGGGCCTCATGCCCGATTTTATGAACCACTGGGCCCACGACCCGATTTGTAAACCAACTGGGCCCGCATCCCGACTTTATAAACCCACTGGGCCCACGGCCCGAATTCACAAATCAACTGGTCCCCTGGCCCGAGAACATAACTCAAATGGGTCTCAGCCCGATTTCATACCAACTGGGCCCCTGGCCCGATTTCATTAACCAACTGGGCCCCCGGCCCGATTCTCAAATGGACTCCAAGTCCGAAATTTCCAAAACAAGTGGGCCTCAAGCCCGAGTTTATATTTCCAATTTCAAAACCATTTCATCATATTATATCCAAGTCATAAATATGGAAAATCCATGTAAAACTGGGAAACCTCGATTTACGTGCAAGCACGTAAATCGCCTCGAAATACGTGAAACCGTACAATTTACCAACAACCAAACCAACATCATACAATCACAACCATAATCCATATAAAACATTTAAGCATGCATAGAATTTATAAAACCAAAGTCCACTCACAGACCGTTTTAACGGTATGCCTCGATACGTGTGCCACCGGCTCTCCCGGGCCACACCACTATCACCGGGACTCCCAATCCTGTCCAAATCACATTAGAGGGTTACTAACCTCATCATTAACATCCTATCAATGTCCCGTAATTTTCCCGAATTTTTACTTATTTTTAAACTTAATTTAAAACCTTCGGATATCCCGAACAATATCGAGACGGTGTCCAAACGACACGAAACCAATTCCAAAATGTCCGTTACATCGAATGAATTAAAAGTCATGTTGACCTCACCTCGAGATTCGCGCCGTCACGCGCCGCCGTGAGTGGCTGCGCGTGAAACTCACGCGCCTGCTACAATGTCACCAGCCCAACCCGTATCTCTGGTAAACGGGTCCAACTCACCCGCGATACAACCCTGTTCAAAGTCCATCAATTCGGTCCTAATTCCTTCAATTGATCAATCAGTTAGTTTCGTTCTTAGTTCAATTACAGGTCTGTAACATCAATTACACGATAACTTACCCAAATTCCCACGATTCGATGATGAACACCAAGAACACCCAGGTTACTGTTCGTTCATGGAATTCCGTCAATTGATGCAGGTTTCATCCAATTGATGCATCCAGAAGCATCAATGGACCATGAGGAACAATTCCCCCACATCAATTGCATCAAACCTGTGCTCAATCGTCACGACTCAAGCTCAAGCACCGTCACTATTCAACAATGGAGTTCTGTCAACCACATCCGTTTTCCTTCAATTGACGAACCCAAAAGCATCGTGGGATCATGAGAAGTAGTTTCCCCACCTCAATTCCGTCCATCGAAGCCTCCAACTCCACGACTCAAACTCGATTTTCCTCCTCTGTCACCATGTGTGATCAGAGCCAAAACAGCACCAATTCATCTCGTTTCTTCGACAATTCTGATCGTTGTGATCCCAGGAAGCTGAATGTGAGCTCAATTGCGATCCTCACGGCCTAATTCTTCCAATTCGAATTTCCCCCCCAATTTCCCGAAATCCAAAATCCAAAATTCAACCCACACTCAATCCCTCGTGTTTCCCCGTTAATTCAATCATCTTAGTCTCTCAGTTTTCTCTCAGGAACGGCAGAGAGAGGGAGCCAATTCTCCCAATCTGATTCCCCCAATTTTGTGCACCGTTTGAAAGAAAAACAAAGGAAAAGGAAGGAAAATGATGGATAGGGAATGATGATGTTGTAATGATAGTGTTGGGAGGGAAACATGGATCAGAATTCAGGGGATGGGTGACACTTGTCACTCATCCAGATGTGCACAGTCAACGGTCACTATTCATTATTATATTATTATTTTAATCCGAGCCTCGGTTCGTTAGTTCGTTTCCTTGACCATAACGTCGTCGTCGAATCTCCGATTTCAGCATGCCGCCTGTCATTGGATTCGTATCGACGATACCTACGTAACGGTCCTTGGCCCTCGTCCATCGGACCTCCCGATCAAAAAGTCAACATTTGGCCCCTAACAAGCCAAATTACCAAAATACCCCTTAACTTCCGAACACCACAACTTTCTCTACGAATGTCGGAATCGAACGTGCCACCTGTCTATGAACTCGTGACGTCCCGAACTACGTCACGGTCATCGGTGAAAGTCCATTTGACCGCCCGAACAAAAAGTCAACATTTTACCCACGACCAGGGGCAAAACGGTCATTTTGCACAATTTGTCCGATTCCGCCCAACTAACCACCGTTCAACCTCACTAATCAAGATTAGTCACTAAACTAATCCCGGAATTCGGGACGGGTCGTTACAATCTTCCCTCCTTAATAAATTTCGTCCTCGAAATTCCAACCGATCTAAACTCAAACGTACTTCCCTCCTTAATTAGTTTCGCTCTCGAACTCGACTACCCTGATTCCACAAACACCCCGTGGAAAGTGGAATCGACCACGCAACACGTGTACACCCGCACACCAACTACTTAGACAAAACTTGTCTACACCCAAACGTACCACTAATACTCAAAACGCAACGATTACATTCGACCCCGTCGAATGACTGAAACTACTTGTTTCGAATTTGACACCACTTGTCAAATCAACCCTCTCGTTGACGCAACAACTCGAAGGTTCCTTTCCCACTCCCACTAGGAGTCAGCTGACCCCACTCAACAATCTATGTTGACACATCCTGACAATCTGTCACCACACAGTTGTTGTCAGTCGAAAACTGACACTAGACTCACTTGTGGCTACACATGCCACCAACGTACTTGACTCACAAATACACTTACCGACATTTTCACCCGACTCGTGTGTAATTAAACACATTGGAAATACCATGACCCATTGCATAGTAATGCCCGGCCCACAACTAATCCAGTGGTATCGGAACCAATCCGACTACCAACACGTTCACCAACACACCTCGGGTATAACCCGTATACCGTAACTAGACATCACAAGTCTACAAGGTATTGTACCTCGAACCATGTACGAAGTACACACATCTACCTAATAATCAGACTACAACCACCTAGGTCATAGCCGAACGCGTTCCAATAATGGAGTACGTTTGCCCAATCCAGCATGAGACAAATCGAAACTCCACCCAACATCTAGTTCCAATTCCGAATCTGAATCCGCAATTTCGTAAGAAATCCCGGATCCAAGCCCAGACATCACATTTTTAACTCATTTCCAAATCCGAATCCGAAATCATTATTCCGTAAGCTAGCATTTGGAATAATCATTCCGTACCCAAATCCAGAAATATACTTTCAAGTTCCAAAACCGAATCCTGAATCGTCACCCAGAAATTCGATTCCAAATCCCGAAATCTCATTTACATTTACCAAGACACATCCAAAACCAAACCTATCGGTTACCCGTTCAATACCTCCAATTGACTTCATAGGGAAGCCAATCCAACCTCCACACGTCTAAGGTTGACAAAATTCAACTACCTTGAAAACCTACTCACCCGAGTAGAATACCATACGAGCCCCACTTCGAAAAGAAGTTCAACCCCGTCATTTACGACTCACATACCCAAGTTCGTATCGATCCTTGTCTTTCCACCTAGGAAAAACCAAGGATGATCCAAAGATGATGACGTCAAAACTCATCCTACGTGGATGCAACAAAACTCACTGCACTCACCACGCCATGTGATACCACATCGTCTGCCACCAAGCAGAAAGTGAGAAATCTTGTTTACCTAATTTTGAATACGTAGCTCCTCCTAATGACCCACAAACACACATGGGCCCACCAACCAATACACGCTCAACGTACTGGTAACTACAGTCAATGTCTGCCAGGGCAGAAAGTAAGAAGTCAACCCCAATGACTTCGGAATACCAATCACCAAAAACGAACACCACTCTCGTTCCCCAATCACAACGCTTCTCGAATCTAAGGTTCTAACCATGTTGGAAACAGACATGCTCCCAACAAGACGTCAAGTCTAACCACTAGACTTCCTACCTCCTCAATTCACTTGGACAACCCCGTGTCCACAATCAATCCGTCATTGTCCCGTTCGCACATCCCAACCTTTACAGGTTCAACACTCGGTTTCCCAAGTTCTCAATTATACCTTTTTAATCCACTCCTTACTGGTTATCTCACCACTATTGGGACTTATCCCAACACATCACAATCTTAACTGGATCCCATCCAGTCCATCACTCAACCACTACCGAATCTCAAAGACCGAACATATGTTCATCATGACGGAGTCACCCCTCAACTTGTGGCTCATCGTCAACACCATTACCGACACTAGCACCAGCGCTAGTACCAGCACCAACATACTACCAACAACACTAGTATCAGCACACATGCATCCATACTAGCATCAGCACAAAAGTACCAACCCACAAACATTCATACTTGCACACCGTGTGCAAATACGACAACCCTGGATCTCTGTTCATACCGAACGACGATCCCATACCTCACGACTATGGGTACCACTATTCTGACAATCCATATCAGGAAAATGAACGTTCCCCGAACGTCCCATGATCCCCAAGTATTATGACCACACTGATTACCCTCGATAGCCAGTCATCTCCATATGACTTCCGACTAACTGTCATTGCTATCGAGATCCGCATCCACACATCACACCAATACCCGATCCAACACGGGATTCCATAATTTATCTCAGAATTGTATCCGTAAATCGAATCCCATAGTTCTGACGAGACTCACCAGAGCCATCCACATGGTCATCCACGACCTCAGCCACTCGTCGCAGCACAAGTTATCATCCACTAGTCACAATTAAGGTTTACCTTTTGAATCCATCATACCCTAGGATTCCATAATCACACCCTATGGTTCAACCGAACCAAACAGCTCTCCGTAATATAAAATCCACAACCTGACCGACCCCGCGGTCTAGGCATCGAATAGACGTCAAATCCAATCCTACCATCCCATCAACGTGGGTTCCACCACCAGGTCATCGGCCAACTCCGATGAACCAACATCCCTCACACTAGAAACCACCACAAGGGTTCACATTTTAGACCATTACTCAAATGAGGTTCCCCGAACCTGGCTGCACCTAGCAGCACAACAATCCAATATCACATGACCGAACCGATGGTCCCACAACACCAGTTCACCACAACCAACCCCACTTGGGTCAAATCACATTAATGCACGGCGTATCGGGCCAATCACACTCCATCCACTATCCAAACCCAAAAACTATCTATCAGGTTGATAACGAATTGCAGCCCAATGAGACATCACACCCTCGACTTGCGCGCACAACAAGAGCAACCGTGCTCTGATACCAAGTTGACAGGACCCATCCCAATCCCCCCGGGATTACCGTGGAATGTGCCCTGCTCCCGTCCAACAAGAGGTGTCAGACAAGGGATAACCAAGAGCCACTGCCCAACGGGGCATCCAGAGTGCGCAAGGATCGATGGAGGAGGTGTGCAATGTCCCAGTCTCTGCTGCAATCGCATCCGTGATCAACCTGAAGGGTATTAAAAACAAAAGCTGTGAGTGGACAAAACCCAGTAAGTTTACCAAATACATTTATAAGACATTTATGCCCTTCAATTAAAACGTATGCATGCCACAAAAACCAGTAACCAAAACGTTTGCTCAACCGAGCCCGTAGGGCCTTAGCCCAAAAACCGTTAACCAAAAACCAAGTGTGGGAACTCAGCCCAAAACTGTGGAATACCACCACCATACATATTAAAACCATGTGGGTCACCACCCACGACCATAAATGAACATCAATTCAAAAATCCAAAACCATTTAGGGTCCCCGACCCTACATACCATTTCATAACCAATAATCCATTTTTACCACATAACACATATCCAACCAATAAGCCATTTTATTCATTAATCCATATTTTACCATTACCATCACCAGCATCCCAGATGCTTAGCGTCCCAGACGCTAGACGTCCCTGACGTCATATCTCACGGTTTCATTAGCTACGCGTGCTGCCCGGGGTCTCTCCGGGTCCATATATCTGACATCCCTGATGTCTGACGTCCCTGACGTCAATCATAGCAATCCTGCTCCTGAGTCATCATACGGTCCGGCTGCTCCGTATAATGACCCCTCGCAGGCAATGCACCGTGACTTCCCCAGTGTCCCAGACATCTGGAGGAGACCATCATATATCCTTGTATCCAGATGGTATATGGAAAAACAGTTTTATTAAATCCTTTTATCACATCATTACCATTGGGCCCTGCCCGAAATTTCCAAAAAACCATGTAATTCCATTTAGGGTCCCTGACCCAAAATCACAATTATTAAATATAGGGTCCCTGACCCGAAATCACCATTTTATGAACCACTGGGCCCACGGCCCGATTTGTAAACCAACTGGGCCCGCAGCCCGACTTTATAAACCCACTGGGCCCACGGCCCGAATTCACAAATCAACTGGTCCCCTGGCCCGAGAACATAACTCAAATGGGTCTCAGCCCGATTTCATACCAACTGGGCCCCTGGCCCGATTTCATTAACCAACTGGGCCCCCAGCCCGATTCTCAAATGGACTCCAAGTCCGAAATTTCCAAAACAAGTGGGCCTCAAGCCCGAGTTTATATTTCCAATTTCAAAACCATTTCATCATATTATATCCAAGTCATAAATATGGAAAATCCATGTAAAACCGGAAAACCTCGATTTACGTGCAAGCACGTAAATCGCCTCGAAATACGTGAAACCGTACAATTTACCAACAACCAAACCAACATCATACAATCACAACCATAATCCATATAAAACATTTAAGCATGCATAGAATTTATAAAACCAAAGTCCACTCACAGACCGTTTTAACGGTATGCCTCGATACGCGTGCCACCGGCTCTCCCGGGCCACACCACTATCACCGGGACTCCCAATCCTGTCCAAATCACATTAGAGGGTTACTAACCTCATCATTAACATCCTATCAAAGTCCCGTAATTTTCCCGAATTTTTTCTTATTTTTACACTTAATTTAAAACCTTCGGATATCCCGAACAATATCGAGACGGTGTCCAAACGACACGAAACCAATTCCAAAATGTCCGTTACATCGAATGGATTAAAAGTCATGTTGACCTCACCTCGAGATTCGTGCCCACGCGCTGCCGTGAGTGGCTGCGCGTGAAACTCACGCGCCTGATACAGTGTCACCAGCCCAACCCGTATCTCTGGTAAACGGGTCCAACTCTCCCGCGATACAACCCGGTTCAAAGTCCATCAATTCGGTCCTAATTCCTTCAATTGATCAATCAGTTAGTTTCGTTCTTAGTTCAATTACAGGTCTGTAACATCAATTACACGATAACTTACCCAAAGTCCCACGATTCGATGATGAACACCAAGAACACCCAGGTTACTGTTCGTTCATGGAATTCCGTCAATTGCTGCAGGTTTCATCCAATTGATGCATCCAGAAGCATCAATGGACCATGAGGAACAATTCCCCCACATCAATTGCATCAAACCTGTGCTCAATCGTCACGACTCAAGCTCGAGCACCGTCACTGTTCAACAATGGAGTTCTGTCAACCACAGCTGTTTTCCTTCAATTGACGAACCCAGAAACATCGTGGGATCATGAGAAGTAGTTTCCCCACCTCAATTCCGTCCATCGAAGCCTCCAACTCCACGACTCAAACTTGATTTTCCTCCTCTGTCACCAAGTGTGATCAGAGCCAAAACAGCACCAATTCATCTCGTTTCTTCGACAATTCTGATCGTTGTGATCCCAGGAAGCTGAATGTGAGCTCAATTGCGATCCTCACGGCCTAATTCTTCCAATTCGAATTTTCCCCCCAATTTCCCGAAATCCAAAATCCAAAATTCAACCCACACTCAATCGCTCGTGTTTCCCCGTTAATTCAATCATCTTAGTCTCTCAGTTTTCTCTCAGGAACGGCAGAGAGAGGGAGCCAATTCTCCCAATCTGATTCCCCCAATTTTGTGCACGGTTTGAAAGAAAAACAAAGGAAAAGGAATGAAAATGATAGATAGGGAATGATGATGTTGTAATGATAGTGTTGGGAGGGAAACATGGATCAGAATTCAGGGGATGGGTGACACTTGTCACTCATCCAGATGTGCACAGTCAACGGTCACTATTCATTATTATATTATTATTTTAATCCGAGCCTCGGTTCGTTAGTTCGTTTCCTTGACCATAACGTCGTCGTCGAATCTCCGATTTCAGCATGCCGCCTGTCATTGGATTCGTATCGACGATACCTACGTAACGGTCCTTGGCCCTCGTCCATCGGACCTCCCGATCAAAAAGTCAACATTTGGCCCCTAACAAGCCAAATTACCAAAATACCCCTTAACTTCCGAACACCACAACTTTCTCTACGAATGTCGGAATCGAACGTGCCACCTGTCTATGAACTCGTGACGTCCCGAACTACGTCACGGTCATCGGTGAAAGTCCATTTGACTGCCCGAACAAAAAGTCAACATTTTACCCACGACCAGGGGCAAAACGGTCATTTTGCACAATTTGTCCGATTCCGCCCAACTAACCACCGTTCAACCTCACTAATCAAGATTAGTCACTAAACTAATCCCGGAATTTGGGACGGGTCGTTACAACCCAGGCCAACGACCCTCCCCGGAGGAGACAATCATATATAAAGGATGGAATATGAAAAACCTTTTGAAATCATTATTTAAATCTTTCCAGGATTCATGCCCGGCCCCCATAAGCCGTCATAATCCATAAAATCCTTTCCGAGGGTTCATGCCGGTTCCCATAAACCGTCATGACCTGTAAATCCATTTCAAGGGTTCATGCCGATTCCCATAAACCGTCATGACCCGTAAAAACCATTTCAAGGGTTCATGCCGGTTCCCATAAACCGTCATGAACCATAAAAACCATTTGTAACACATAACTGGGCCCTAGGACCGAATCCACATAGAAACTGGACCTCAAGTCTGAATCGTAAACCAATTGGGCCTCCGGCCCGATTCCGTAAATCAAATGGGTTTCGCCCGAGTTTTCCTTTTCGAATTCAAAACCATTTCATGAAATTATGTCCCAAACCATAAGTATGGAAAATCAGAGTAAAACCAGAAAACTTCGATTTACGTGCAAGCACGTAAATCACCTCGAAATACGTGAAACCATATAATTCACAAATTCCCAAATCAATATCATATAATCACAATCATAATCCATATAAAACATTTATGCATGCATCACAGTTTAGAAATCAAAGTCCACTCACAGACCGTCCGAAGTCGCGCCTCGATACGCGTGCCATAACAGTCTCCCAGGTCAATCACCGTCACTGGGACTCCCAAACCTGTCCAAATTGTAATAGAAGGTTACTAACTACTTAATTAACCTCCTACCAAAGCCCCGTAATTTTCCGATATTTTTAACTATTTTTAAAACCGAACCTAAACCTTCGGACAACCCCAACTTTATCGAAACGATGTCCGATTGACACGAAACTAGTCCCAAAATGTTCGTTACATCGAATAGATGATTTCGTATGTTGGACACATTCCCAAAAACCCCACCACGCGCTGCCACACACCGCCCAAAGGCCCCTGCGCGTGGGCTCACGCGCCGGTGAACAGTGCATCGTCCTCAGCGATCGAACCGGGTCTGGCCGGTTCACTGGTTCTCTTGGACCGGCGTGACCGGTCCGGCCTGGTTTCTCCCTCAAATCTCGTCCGTTTTGTCCCATTTCAATCCTAAAAATCATATTTTTTCCTATCCAATCTATTCCAATTAACTAAACTAATCAAAACCTCATAAATCGATCCATAAAAATCACCCCCCACGGCCCCTGTTTTTCTCGGCCACCTTCCAGCCTTCCTCCACTGTGAACCACCCTCCAAACTATCCTAAAATGTCCCTAGCAACTCCCTAATCATCTCCCAATCACCCACAACGAATCATAATGTCATATTCAAAATAATGGAAAAATGGGCATTAATCTGGTAATCGGGTTACCTATCTTTTCCGACGTGTATGGCAGTCCAGCCACTCTCAACCACCATCCTCTGCCTCCTCAACCACTCTCTCACTCTCTGGCTTCTCATCATGATCGAATGGATGGGTTGTGGTTTAAGGGGGAGGGTGAGATCGGGTTTTGGGGAAAATGGGAATGATCGATGCAATGCAAGGGATGCTATGCATGTATGTGGAATGGTAGCCAGTGGGTGGGTGACACTTGTCACTCATCCATTGGTTGCTGAAAAGTAACTGGGCCCACTAAAGTCCAAAGGTACTCGCCTCGTAATTCGTGCAATAGTGCACTTGAACTTCCGTGAACCGTAACATCACCGTCGAACGTCCGAATTCGACGTGCCGCCTGTCTATGGATTCGTATCGTCCTTATCTACGTAACGGTCCTCGGCCCTCAGCCATTGGACCTCTCGGTCAAAAAGTCAACTTTTGCCCCTTTTTAACCAAAATTACCAAAATGCCCCTAAACTTCTAAACGTCATAACTTCTTCCGCGAACGTCAGAATTGAACGTGCCACCTGTCTATGAACTCGTGACGGCACGAACTACATCACGGTCATCAGTCAAAGTCCATTTGACCGCCCGAATGAAAAGTCAACATTTTGCCACGACTAGGGGCAAAACGGTCATTTCACATTGTTCGTCCGATTTCGCCTAACTAATCACCGATTAGCCTCACTAATTGTGATTACTCACTAATCTGATCTAGGAATTCGGAACGGGTCATTACAACATCTCACTAGTCCTAATCCCAAAAGCATCAATTGAGCTGACACTAATTCTTTTCCAATGGCCTCAACGAATATGATCAACCTACAATAGTCATAAATTGATAAAAAGGACAAAATGACCAAGAAGAACCAACTAAAAACGCCCAAATAAACTTAGCAATCTGAAAAACTATCGGCCATAATCATTTTTGGGATGATCATGTGTAGTAAATGCAAGAAAAAAATGTGTATTGGAGATTCCATTTCCAAGAGCTAAGATAAACTTGGAACCAAGTAATCGATGGAAATCGAGATTAGGAATTCCTCAAAATCCCTGAAGCATGTTTTGGTTTCCATAGTCCAAAAGATAAACTCCCTCGAAGTTTCGTTTTTTATAGGTTGGGGAATATCAAGAAGAAATAAGAACAGCTAATTTGCCAAGAAAATGGTGGGCATGCAAGCTAATGGAATCTTGAAGGCCAGAGAGCCACTTTGCTAGAACAAAAAAGGTGATTACATAAAAAGCCATCATCCAAAAAGGAAAATGGTATGTAGCCGGCAAATGTGGGAGACCAATTAAGGAATTGGAAAGAATTGAAAAATGCGAGATCCAAAGGAAATATAGAGCATATGTACGTGCTCAGAAAAAGCTAAGGGGAAACACCACTGATAGCCAAGAAAGAACTAACAAGTCGTCCTAAGAAAGATTGGAGAAAGAAAAGAATTGAGGTTAGCCAATTGAGAACCAGATCATTCCTAAGCTCTGTTGTTGAGATATCCAAGGGGTAAGGGGATGGATTATGTTTGAAGATTTTGCATAAGACTAGTTTCCAAAAAAGCAATCTAAGAATGTCTACATCCCAATATTGGAAGAAGACGTTAAGAGTATAACCGAGCAAAAATGCAAAACAATTGAGAAAGACTTATTAGAAGTCTTGGAGATGGAAAAGTTTCTCAATAAGAAATGATAAGGAGTTTAAGATGAGGCGAACTTATCGATAGTACTACAAGAACATCAGGCAGTAGGTTACCACTAAGCTAACCAAACGAAAGGCAATATGATTGCCTATGAACCATCTCGTGCAATGATTGAGACACATACCGACCATAAAAAAAGCCACGGTTTTATTTTGGAATCTACGTAAATCAAAGAGAAAATGATTTTCTCCAATCCAACCAAAGGGATGACAGATCATCTATGACAAAAATTCTAAATGGTGGCTTAGGCGGTGCTTAAGCGGTAGGTAGAAAGGAGTCGCCACGAGTAATGGCTCTGCGGCAGCAAAACGCCACAGGGATGTAATGACCCGTCCCTGATTTTAAGGATTAATTAAGAATTAATGATAGATTAGCAAGGCTAATCGGAGATTAATCGAGGATTATCAGACGTTCAAGGTGAAATTACGATTTTTCCCTTGAACGAGGGTAAAAGTTGACTTTTGACCAGAGAGGTCCGATGCACAAGGGCCAAGGACCGTTACATAGATCGGATTGATACGAGTCCGTAGACAGACGACACGTCGAAATCAGACGTTTGACGGGAAATATATGGGTCACGGAAGTTTCGAGGAACTATTGCACATTTTACAAGACAGGTGAACTTTTCTCCTCAGTAGGCCCAAATATTTTGAAACATGCCCAATGGATGAGTGACAAGTGTCACTCATCCATTGCTCCCATTACATAGATACATGCATCTATTTTCCCTTTCCTTCCATTCGACCATTTTGAACCCGAAAGCAGCAAAATCAACCCCTTCCCCCATTTGAATCTGTGTGAGGCCAAGAAAGTGGCTGAGAGTGTAAGGGAGAATGGGCGCCGGTGAGGGTTGCAGAACCTCTGTGGACGGCGGAGGAAGCCTAGAATCCAGGTAAAAACTTAATAACCCAGTTATGTTCAAAATTCCAATTTTGTGTTTTGAACGTTGAAGATGTTTTATGTTGATTAGGGTGTGATTATGGGGTTGGTATGATGATTAGGGAATGGTTTTGGACGGTGGAAGGTTGATGAGCAGCCCAGGCTTTGGGCTCGAAGTTTGGACCGTGAGAGGAAAAAAATCAAACTGGTAGGTTCTAGGCGGTTTTTCTAGGTTGTGATCGCATAGATGGGTTGCAAATGATGAGAGGAAGCTATTGGAATTGAAAAGGAGAAAATGTTTGAAAATGGTGAGGAATGGCCTTGAACCGGTCACGCCGGTTTGGTTGGACCGGTGTTGCAGTGGACCGATTCAGAACGGTCAGCTGAAGGTTGAAGATGAATAGTCTGTAGGCGCGTGAGCTCCAAGCGCAGTGCCTTTGGGCGGCGCGTGGGGCACTGTTTGGGGACATGATCAACAAGTGAAATCATCTATTCGATTTAACGAACATTTTGGGACAAATTTTGAATCGATCGGACACAGTTTCGATATAGTTCAGAATATCCAAAGGTTTAGGATCGAGTTTAAAAAATGCTAAAAATCCCGAAAAATTAGGGGGATTTTATGAGAGGTTATTAAAGTAGTTAGTAACCCTCTAGTATGATTTGGAAATGTTTGGGAGTTCCAGTGACGGTGAGTTGTCCTGGAGAGGCTTATGGCGCGTGTATCGAGGCGCAGTTTGGACGGTATGTGAGTGGACCTTGCTTTCTAAATTGTAATGCATGCATAACTATTTTATATGCTTTAAATACATGTTTTGAAATTCCTTGAGTGCATATGTTTGTGGTATTTGGTATTCACGTATTTGCACGTATTTCGAGATTTATAGTTTTAGACTGTGCTTATATGTGCTGGTATTTCTATGATGATTTGGTGGAATGGTTTTGGATTTGGAAATATGGAATCGAGCATGAGACCCATTTGATTTGGAAACTGTCGGACTTGGAGTCCATTTGACTTAATGAGATATCGGGCTGGAGGCCCATTTGGTTTACATGATGGCTTGAGGCCTAGTTGGTTATGATATCGGGCTGGAGGCCCAGATATGATTTATAAATGTGATTTTGGGTCGGGGACACCAAATGGATTTGGAATTACGATGGTTTTATGGAAAATCCAGGGCATAGCCCTTTGAACTATTTGAGATGAATTGTAAAATGGTTTTCCATATACCATCTTCACGAACGGTTGCCCTCCAGACGTCTTGTAGTATCCTGGAGTGGCAGGTTGTCTCCTCCAGACATCTCGTAGTATCCTGTAGTAGTCACGGGGCATTGCTTGTGAGGGGTCATTGCACAAGGTGACCAGTCCGTATAGTGACTCAGGAGTAGGATTGATAAAGGTTAAAACCTCCCTCTAGGGAGGGTCATTGTTCTGCGGGTCATTGACCTGGGTGAACCCTGGAGAGACTTGATATTTGAGACCACGAGTAGCACGCGTAGGTTGGAACCGTGAGAGTGATATTCGTTGTGACATCTAGGATGTCAAGCATCAGGGATGCCGATGATTGGTTTTGGGCTGAGACCCACTTGTATTGGATTTGGGCTGAGACCTACGTGATTTGATTTGGGCAGAGTCCCTACGGATTTGGTCTTGGGCTGAGTTCCTATATGGTTTGATTTCCTGTTTAGGATGAGTCTCTCATGATTGGTTTTGGGTTGAGTTCCTATATACTTTGGTTTACGGTTTTGGGCTAAGGCCCTAATGGTTTAATTATTTATAAATGGCTTTGATTGAATTAAATGGTTTTCGAATGCATGCATACTTTTTAGTAAAGGGCTAAATGTATTTTTATGAAATGAATTTTATAAACTGATTTTCGTCCATTCACAGTTTTCAATGATTATAATGTCTTTCCGATTGATCGCGGATGTGGGCTGTAGCGGAGACCGAGATATCACACTCCTCCTCTGATCCTGGCACACTCTGGATGCCCCAAATGGGCTGAGGTTGAAATTATCCCTTATTTGACACTTCGTGTCAGACGGGAGCAGACACGTCCCTTGTTAGTCCCGAGGGATTTGGGATGGGTCCTGTCAAGAGGGATTGGGTGACGCTTAGGCAGACTCAACTGTAGCTAAGTAGTCCTAGGTAGTCCTGGGCGGCTTGGTGGCAAACTGATCATCAAGAACACAATATCCATTGTAGGTTCCAAGAAAATAAAAAAGAAATGACGACGTTTTCCTGGCTGCCTTGACACATGATTTTGGGGTTCAAAACTAAGGAAAGAACTGGAGTAGATGTAAGAAGGTCTCTAATTTTTATGCCCTATAAAACATAGAGGGAGTAAGTTTACCTACAAAATTGAAGCTCTTGCGGGGAGTGTGAGGTTGAGGGTGAAACCAGTCTCTGTGAGCTCTATCGTGTTGAAGAAAATTGAAGAATTTGGTATTTGATGCATTATGCATGGTGAGAGAAAAGACAATAAATGCATTTTGACAGGACCCACCCCGATTATCACCTCGATAACCGAGACGAACCCTGCTTCCGTTTGACAACCCAACAAAAAAAAGACCAAAACAACCATAAAAAACCCACGAAATATACATTGTCAGACCAAGGAGAAGTTAAAATACAACTAGTTAACAGTAGCACAAAGCATAGTAATAGTACAAGATAAGACAAAATCCTACTATGAGCTGACTACACGAGCAACGGGAAAACTCTATGCCTCCCCCTCTGCCTCAATGTTAGCCCCGGCGCTAGCACTATGACCTAGAGGGTGTTAAAAACATTAAAAGCGTGAGTGGACTAAAAATAAGAGTTATAAAACCGTTGCGACATAAACCAGGGTTCACCCTCCGTTTTTAAAACATGCATGCATAACCAAGTATATGAAAACAACCATCTATACGAGGTGAAAATAAGCATGGAAAACACCAGAAATCAAAATCAAAGTTCGGGCACTCGGCCCTAAATCCATAAGAACCAAGTTATGCAGGTCACAGCCCAAAACATATGAAAACCAGTGAAAAACCAGTGAAAAACAACAACGATACAAGTTTACTGGATCTCAAGTGCGCCCGAGTCTTTAAACTCAAAACCATGCGCAATAACCAGGCCTTCCCGAGAAATCAACGAGTCTTTAAACTCAAAACACAATCACAGGCCTCGGGGGGTATCACAATAACCGAGTCTTTAAACTCAAAATATATACTGAGTCTTTAAACTCAAAACATCTCAATCTAGGGCCCTTTCCCCGTCAATCAATCCGAGTCTTTAAAATCAAAACCAGATCCAGCGGGTTTTTATCTTTTTCCGGGTCTTCAAACCTAAAACCATTTTTCACGCATAATAAAAATGCATCGAAATCCGAAAACCAAAACCGAACTGGAAATCTTCGAAAATCGAAATAACGATTGATCGAAATAGGACTTCCGCCCAAATTTAACTTCCAAATCTCAATCATATCTGCAAATTGTCAGTAAAACAGAATGCGTATAAACATAAATCATCCATCCGAAACCATCCTCAAAAGCATAACAGAAATCATATTCTCGAAGTACGTGCAAATCCGATAACGCAAATTGAAAAACGTGCAATCAAGTAAATCAAGAATATAGAGATCATAAGCATGAAATCATATATTGAAATCATAAAATCATATATATCAAAACATAAATAAATAAGGAAAACAGTTATGCATGCTCGGTTAGAAAACAAAAAGTCCACTCACTAGGTCCGAACGGGTCAATCGCGTCCCGCACGCTCCTCGGTTACCTCAGGAATATCCCGACCTATCAAAAGTCACCATTCTGGGTCACAAACACTTCATTTAAGCTCACCCTAATTTCCCCAATTTTTTGGGATTTTCAAACGTAATTAAATGAACTCCTAAACCTTCGAACACTCAAAACTACCCCGAGACGGTGTCCGATCGACTCGAAACTTGTCCCAAAATGTTCGTTACATCGATTAGAGTGAAAATCGTGTGGAAAACTTCCCCAAAAGAAGCACCATGTTCCCTCACGCACCGCCCAAAGGGGCTGCGCGTGAGAGCCACGTGCTGCTACAGTGTCATCGTCAACCTCCAGCCAACCCGGTTCAGACCAGTCCGGTCCAACTGAGCCGGTGAGGCCGATTTTCACCCATTTTCAAGCCATTTTTAGCCCTTCCTACACCCTTAGTTTCATCCTTGAATTTGTGATTGATTCAGTTAACAAAATCACAAAATGAGACTCTATTTCTTACCTCCCACCTTCGAACCAAACTCAGAAATTTTCCAGTTTCTGTTCCCAGCCACCAGTCACCTCTCTAGTCACGATTTCACATCCCTGGGTAATCTCCTAAGACGATAAACAACCACACAGTGATTCAATAACACGCTAAAACCATCGATTTTAATCCAAACCGCCTCAGGGAAAACAGAGGACTTTAATGACTTACCTACTCTTTGCTCACCGCCGTGATCTCCACCGTGGCCCTGCACGTCCCAAATTCACTCCTCAGTCCTCTGATCACCACCACAGACCAGTTTCTGATATGTAACGACCCATCCCGGAAGTCGTGATTATATGAGTGGTTAATGATGGATTAGCAAAGAGAATTGGTGATTAGTTTGACCGACAACCGTGACGTAGTTCAGGACGTCACGAGTCCGTAGACAGGTGGCACGTCCGATTCCGACATCCGAGGAGGAAGTTGTGATGTTCGGACGAACGAGGGTATTTTCGTAATTAGGATAAAAAAAGACAATTTGTTGACTTTTTGCACGACAAGTATTCTTCACGCAATTCGAAGACCATTAAGTAGGTCTCGACGTCCTGAGTACAACGACAGACGGCACGTCGTCATCGGACGTCGGACGGTTAAGTTACGGGTCTAGATAGGCAAGGGGTAAAATGGTAATTTGGACTTTTAGGGGAAAATTAGTCTTTTAGCACCTTGGGGTTTGTGTGTGTGTGTGTGTGTAACCAGATAAGGACACCTGGGCAGAGAGGATTGAATATTTTGTGAGGGCTGGACCACAGATTGGGGGACACCTGGCCTATTTTCAGTGGCTTCTAGCCAAGTCGGTCGTGCTTTTAATTTTAAATGTTTGGGTTTATCGATCGACTGAGAGAAACAGAGACAGAGTGAGCAATTGATCGTCCATTTGGTGTGTGTGTGAGTCTGGTGAGTTCTTTGTGGTAGGGTGTGAGTGGTCAGAGTTGAGATGAGAGCTTGGTGAGTGAACTGTGGTGTTGGGTTGAGTGAGAAGATTAAGAGGAAGTGGGAAAAACCCAGAAAAACAGAGATGACCACCGTGCACGGCTGAGTTCGATCGATCAAACCAATCAAAGTTCCGTTTGTTGTGGTGTTTAATGAACTGAGGAGTAGCTCTTGAACGTTGGGACAAGTTTCGAGTCGATCGGATACCGTCTCGATGTAGTTTTTGAGTGTTCGAAGGTTTAGGGGTTAGTTTAATTACGTTTAAAAATCCCAAAAAATTGGGGAAATTAGGGTAAGCTTAAATGAAGTGTTTGTGTCCCGAAATGGTGACTTTTGACAAGTCGGGATATTCCTGAGACAGCCGAGGAGCGTACGGGACGCGATTGAAGCGTTTGGACCTAGTGAGTGGACTTTTTGTTTTCTAACCGAGCATGCATAAATGTTTTCCTTATTTATTTATGTTTCAATATATATGATTTTATGCTTTCAATATATGATTTCATGCTTATGATCTCTATATTCTTGCTTTACTTGATTGCACGTTTTTCAATATGCGTTATCGGATTTGCACATACTTCGAGAATATGATTTCTGTTATGCTTTTGAGGATAGTTTCGGATGGATGATTTATGTTTATACGCATTCTATTTTACTAACGATTTGCGGATATGATTGAGATTTGGAAGTTAAATTCGGGTGGAAGTCCTATTTCGATCAAACGTGATTTCGGTTTTCGAAGATTTCCAGTTCGGTTTTGGTTTTCGGATTTCGATACATTTTTCTTATGCGTGAAAAATGGTTTTGGGTTTGAAGACCCGAAAAAAGAGAAAAACCCGCTGGATCTGGTTTTAAGTTTAAAGACTCGGATTGATTGACGGGGGGAAGGCCCTGGATTGAGATGTTTTGAGTTTAAAGATTCGGTATATGTTTTGAGTTTAAAGACTCGGTTATTGTGATACCCCCGAGGCCTGTGATTGTGTTTTGAGTTTAAAGACTCGTTGATATCCCGAGAAGGCCTGGTTATTGCGCATGGTTTTGAGTTTAAAGACTCGGGCGCACTTGAGATCCAGTAAACTTGTATGATTGATGTTTTTCACTGGTTTTCAAAATTTTTGGGTTGTGACCCACATAACTTGATTTTTATGGATTTAGGGCCGAGTGCCCGAACTTGATTTTGATTTCTGGTGTTTTCCATGCTTATTTCCACCTCTTATAGATGGTTGTTTTCAGATACTTGGTTATGCATGCATGTTTTAAAAACGGAGGGTGAACCCTGGTTGATTTCGCAACGGTTTTATAACTTTTATTTTTAGTCCACTCACGATTTTAATGTTTTTAACACCCTCCAGGTCGTGGTGCTAGCGCCGGGGCTAACGTTGAGGCAGAGGGGGAGGCATAGAGTTTTCCCATTGCGCGTGTAGTTAGCTCTTAGTAGGATTTTTATCTTACTATGCTCTGTGCTACTATTGACTAGTTGTAATATAACTTCTCCCTGGTCTGGCAATGTATATTTTATGGTTTTGTGGTTGTTTTGGTCTTTTTAGTTGGGTTGTCAGACGAGAGCAGGGTTCGTCCCGATTATCGAGGTGATAATCGGGGTGGGTCCTGTCATGATACGTTTGATCGATTGAGTCCACGGCTGATGACACCTTAACCTCTCTGTTTACTGGGTATTCTCACCTCTCACAGCCCTTTCCTCACTCAAACCCTCACCAAGATTCACTCACCAAGCTCTCAACTCAACACTGATCACTCACACCCTACCACAAATACTCACAGGAATCACACACATCAAAGGGACGTTCAATTGCATACTGTCTCTGTTTCTCCCAATTAATCGATAAAACCAAACATTTAAAATTTAAATGCACGGCTAACTTGGCTAGAAGCCTCTAGGAATAGGCCAAGTGTCCTCCAATCTGTGGCCCAGCCCTCACAAAATATCCAATCCTCTTTGCCCAGGTGTCCTTATCTGGTTACACACACATCGCAAGGTGCTAAAAGACTAATTTGCCCTCAAATGTCGAAATTACCATTTTACCCCTCACTTATCTAGACCCGTAACTTAACCGTCCGACGTCTGATGATGGCGTGCCGCCTGTCGTTGTACTCATGACATCGAGACCTACCTAACGGTCCTCGAATTGCGTGAAGAATACTTGTCGTGCAAAAAGTCAACAAATTCTCCCTTTGTAATCTAATTACAAAAATACCCTCGACCTTTCGAACATCACAACTTCTTCCTCGGATGTCGGAATCGGACGTGCTACCTGTCTACGGACTCGGGACGTCCCGAACTACGTCACGGTCATCGGTCAAAGTCCATTTGACCGCCCGAACTAAAAGTCAACATTTTGCCCATTCTAGGGGCAAAATCGTCATTCTGCACCGTCCGTTCAAAAGTATCCAACTAATCACTAATTATCTTCGCTAATCCGTCATTAACCACTAATCTAGTCCTGACTTCGGGGACGAGTCGTTACAATCTACCCCCCTTAAAGAATTTCGTCCCCGAAATTCCACATCTCGTACCTCCGTAACTAGCGGGAGAAATCCAATGGTTCTTACACCTGAGTCTCCTACTTAGTGTCCATCTCCTGCCAATCCAACTTATCCTGACAGTTCCCAACCTGTCCTCTCAACTCGCTCAAACGAACCAAATCATCTGACTTCCAGCCCATCTCGTAATCCTTTTTCTTTTTACTGAGATCAATCCTAAGTACGCCACAATACCCCTGTTACTAGTTTCAACACTTCCGACGCCTTCTCGAGTCGAGCGTACCTGTACCCATAATGTTGTTAGCGAGCCATTCCGACCCTACCAGAGTTACAACGTACTTTCCTCTACCTTGAATTGACCAATCACCTCACCATTGGTTCCACTAGTCACTAACACAGTCATCTTATAGGCACACTAACCACATCCCACACTGTCTATTTACCACCGAACCCTAACACCTTCCTGTTTAACCAAGAACATACCTCTCAATGCCAGGGTCCCACCAGCCACTCAGTTCGGAGCATCTAGCTCATATCAACACTGCAGCCTACAAATCAATCAGTCGTTCGGGATCACCCTGATCCAATCCACATGTTCCATCCATTAACATCCAACAAATGAGAACTACACCAATTGTCCGTCTATCCACGATATACCCTGGCACTAAGCAGATCACCAACACTTCTACAAGAACTGCACGTCCAATTACATCGGCCTGGTTCCGACCACTGCAAAACCAGAACATATCTTCCACGTACCTTCACCAAGTACCACCAACTAGAACCACATTGCACATGCAAGGACAACCCTACGAACTTGAAATAGAAACAAAGGTATTTTAGAATACCTCAAACACAGCTCGTAGAGTATATCCTTACGTGCTTCCAACTACACGTCTTACGGGAAAGTCCAACTCAAAGTCCTTCCCAGTCTCCCGGTCTCCTGACCAATATGAAATCCTATAGTATCTCAACCACGAATCCAACGTAGACCCAGTATGTAACGACCCGTCCCGAATTCCGGGATTAGTTTAGTGATTAATCTTGATTAGTGAGGTTGAACGGTGGTTAGTAGGGCGGAATCGGACAAATTGTGCAAAATGACCATTTTGCCCCTGGTCGTGGGCAAAATGTTGACTTTTTGATCGGGCGGTCAAACGGACTTTGATCGATGACCGTGACGTAGTTCGGGACGTCACGAGTTCATAGACAGGTGGCACGTTCGATTCCGACATTCGTAGAGAAAGTTATGGTGTTCAGAAGTAGAGGGGCATTTTGGTAATTTGGCATATTAGGGGCCAAATGTTGACTTTCTGACCGGGAGGTCCGATGGGCGAGGGCCAAGGACCGTTACGTAGGTATCGTCGATACGAATCCAACGACAGGCGGCATGCCGAAATCGGAGATCCGACGACGACGTTATGGTCAAGGAAACGAACTAACGAACCGAGGCCGGGATTAAAATAATAATATAATAATGAATAGTGACCGTTGACCCTACACACTTGGATGAGTGACAAGTGTCACTCATCCCTTGAAATCAGAATCCATGTTTTTGGGGGAGACCTCATCATGATGTTTAATTAATTTTTAATTAATTAATTAATCTTTTAATTTCCATTATCCCTCCCTAATTTGCTTAACCGTGTACAACCAACCCAGCTTCTACCCAACCTAAAATCCTCTGCCATTGCTGAACCTGAGAGTGTGATTTTGTGAGCGTTTTGAGTGTGATTTCAACTGGGTAAACACGAGAGATTGACGGTGAGGAAGAACTGAGAATTCGAAAAATTAAGTTTTGGGAGGGAAAATCAAATTGAAGGAATTGGGCTGTGATGATCGAATTGGAGGTTACAAACATCTTCCTGAGGTTGTGACGAGTCGATCCACATCAAAAACGAGAAGGAATGGTGTCGTTTTGGCTCTGATCGAGCTTGGTGACAGAGGAAGAAATCGAGGCTGAGTCGTGGAGTTTGGGGCTGTGATTGACTCAATTGTTGTGGGGAAATGACTCCTCATGATCCCACGATGCTTCTGGGTTCATCAATTGAAGGAAACCGATCGAGATCGATGGACCTCCATTGATGAACAGTGACGGTGCTCGAGTTTGTGTCGTGACGATTGAACACTGGATTGAAGCGATTGTGTTGGGGGAAATGATCTACAGAGTCCATGGAAGCTTCTGGTTGAATCAATTTCAGGATATCGATCGAAATGGATGGGGTTCGAAGGATGAACAATGGACGGGTGTTCTTGGTGTTCATCATCGAATCGTGGAATTGTAGGTAATGAATTGTGTAATCAATGTTACAGAACTTAAATTAAACTTAAAACGAAGCTAATGGAATGATCAATTGTTGTAATTAAGGCTGAATTGATAGGATTGGAACCGGGTCGTATCGCGGGCAAACTGGACCCGTTTACCAGACATACGGGTTAGATGGTGACACTGTGGCAGGCGCGTGGGTTTCACGCGCAGCCACTCACGGCGGCGCATGACGGCGCGTGGGCGCGAATCTCGAGGTGAGGTCAACATGACTTCTGTCCTATTTAATGTAACGGACATTTTGGAATTGGTTTCGTGTCGATCGGACACCGTCTCGATATTGTTCGGGATGTCCGAAGGTTTTAAATTAAGTTTAAAAATAAGTAAAAATTCGGGAAAATTACGGGACTTTGATAGGATGTTAATGTTGAGGTTAGTGACCCTCTAATATGACTTGGACAGGATTGGGAGTCCCGGTGATAGTTGTGTGGCCCGGGAGGGCCGGTGGCACGCATATCGAGGCACACGGTTAAAACGGTCTGTGAGTGGACTTTGGTTTTATAAATCCTATGCATGCTTAAATGTGTTATATGGTTTATATACATGATTTCTATGATGGTATTTGTGAGCATTGATTTTGGATATGTTGCACGTATTTCGAGGTGTTTTCCGTATTTCACATATATCGGGATTAACGGTTTATTTGTGGTTTTGTGTGCTTGTGGTTAAATAAATAATATGATAAAATGGTTTTTATTGGAAAGATGAATTCGGGCTTGAGGCCCACTTGTTTTGGAAATCTCGGACTTGGAGTCCATTTGAGTACGTAATCGGGCTGCGGGCCCAGTTGGTTTATAAGTCGGGCTGCGGGCCCAGTTGGTTTACAAATCGGGCCGTGGGCCCAGTGGTTCATAAAATCGGGCATGAGGCCCAGTTGGATTATAAATGTGATTTTGGGTCAGGGACCCTATATTTAATAATTGTGATTTTGGGTCAGGGACCCTAAAGGGGATTACGTGGTTTTATGGAAATTTCGGGCAGGGCCCATTGTAATGATGTGATAAAAGGATTTAATAAAACTGTTTTCCATATACCATCTGGATACAAGGATATATGATGGTCTCCTCCAGATGTCTGGGACACTGGGGAAGTCACGGTGCATTGCCTGCGAGGGGTCATTATACGGAGCAGCCGGACCATATGATGACTCAGGAGCAGGATTGCTATGATTGACGTCAGGGACGTCAGACATCAGGGATGTCAGATATATGGACCCGGAGAGACCCCGGGCAGCACGCGTAGCTTATGAAACCGTGAGACATGACGTCAGGGACGTCTAGCATCAGGGATGCTGGTGATGGTAATGGTAAAATACGATTTAATGAAATGGCTTTCCGGGTGGATTTATGATTGTGTGATTTTAATGAATTAATGTTCATTTATGGTAGTGGGTGGTGACCCACATGGTCGTATATGTATGGTGGTGGTATTCCACGGTTTTGGGCTGAGTTCCCACACTTGGTTTTTGGTTAACGGTTTTTGGGCTAAGGCCCTAATGACTCGGTTGAGCAAACGTTTTGGTTACTGGTTTTGGTGGCATGCATACGTTTTTATTGGAGGGCATAAATGTCTTATAAATGTATTTGATGAACTTATTGGTTTTGTCCACTCACAGCTTTTGGTTTTAATGCCCTTCAGGTTGATCACGGATGCGGTTGCAGCAGGGACTGGGACATTGCACACCTCCTCCATCGATCCTTGCGCACTCTGGATGCCCCGTTTGGGCAGTGACTCTTGGTTATCCCTGGTCCGACACCCCTTGTTGTACGGGAGCAGGGCACATTCCACGGTAATCCCGGGGGGATTGGGATGGGTCCTGTCAACTTGGTATCAGAGCACGGTTGCTCTATTTGTGCGCGCAGGTCGAGGGTGTGATGTCTCATTGGGCTGCAATTCGTTATCAACCTGATAGATAGTTTTTGGGTTTGGATAGGGGATGGAGTGTGATTGGCCCGATACGCCGTGCGTTAATGTGATTCGACCCAAGTGGGGTTGATTGTGGTGAACTGGTATAGTGGGACCGTCGGTTCGGTCATGTGATATTGGATTGTTGTGCTGCTAGGTGCAGCCAGGTTCGGGGAACCTCATGTGAGTAATGGTCTAAAAATGTGAACCCTTGTGGTGGTTTCTAGTGTGAGGGATGTTGGTTCATCGGAGTTGGCCGATGACCTAGTGGTGGAACCCACGTTGATGGGATGGTAGGATTGGATTTGACGTCTATTCGATGTCTAGACCGCGGGGTCGGTCAGGTTGTGAATTTTATATTACGGAAAGTGGTTGGGTTCGGGTGAACCATAGGGTGTGATTGTGGAACCCTAGTATTAAAAAGGTAAACCTTAATTGTGGTTAGTGGATGAGAACTTGTGCTGCGACGAGTGGCTGAGGTCATGAATGACCATGTGGATAACTCTAGTGAGTCTTGTCAGAATTATGAGATCCGATCTACGGATACGGTTCTGAGATAAATTATGGAATCCCGTGTTGGATCGGGTATTAGTGTGAGGTATGGATGCGGATCTCGATAGCAAGGACAGTTAGTCGGAAGTCATATGGAGATGACTGGCTATCGAGGGTAATTAGTGTGGTTCTGATACTTGAGGACGTTCGGGGAACGTTCATTTTCCTGATAAGGATTGTCAGAATAGTGGTACCCATAGTCGTGAGGTACGGGATCGTCGTTCGGTATGAACGGAGATCCAGGGTTGTCGTATTTGCACACGGTGTGCAAGTATGAATGTTTGTGGGTTAGTACTTTTGTGCTGATGCTAGTATGGATGCCTGTGTGCTGATACTGGTGTTGTTGATAGTATGTTGGTGCTGGTACTAGCGCTGGTGCTAGTGTCGGTAATGGTGTTGACGATGAGCCACAAATTGGGGTGTGACTCCGTCATGATGAACATATGTTCGGTCTTTGAGATTCGGTAGTGGCTGAGTGATGGACTGGATGGGATCCAGTTAAGATTGTGCTGTGTTGGGATAAGTCCCAATAGTGGTGAGATAACCAGTAAGGAGTGGATTAAAAAGGGTATAATTGAGACTTGAGTAATCTTGGGATGACGTCCCCTACGTCATGATAATTGGTGGATTTGGGGGAGTTGTTGGAAATGATTAAAACTGGAAAAGACGAGGAAAAACCATTAGTGGTATAAAGGTAGGAATTTGTAATTGAGAACTTGGAAAACCGAGTGTTGAACCTGTAAAGGTCGGGATGTGCGAACGGAACAATAACGGATTGATTGTGGACACGGGGTTGTCTAAGTGAATTGAGGAGGTAGGAAGTCTAGTGGTTAGACTTGACGTCTTGTTGGGAGCATATCTGTTTCCAACATGGTTGGAACCTTAGTGTCGAAGAGAGTTGTGATTGGGGAACGAGAGTGGTGCTCGTTTTTGGTGATTGGTATTCCGAAGTCATTGGGGTTGACTTCTTGCTTTCTGCCCTGGCAGACTTTGACTGTAGTTACCAGTACGTTGAGCGTGTATTGGTTGGTGAAGCTCTTGTGTGTTGCGAGGTCACTAGGAGGAGCTACGTATTCGAAATTGGGTAAACGAAATGTTTCATTTTCTGGTTGGTGGCAGACGATGTTGGGGTACATGGCGTGGTGAGTGCAGTGAGTTTTGTTGCATCCACGTAGGATGAGTTTTGACGTCATCATTTTGGATCATCCTTGGTTTTCCTAGGTGGAATGACAAGGATTGATACGAGGTAATCCGTGAGAATCCCCAGTCTCGATGTGTCTCGTCGTTGACTGATCTGTCTAGTTGTGGGAGTCGGTTGTCGATCGTTGTGGCGATCTAGGATTTTGACGTTATTGTCAGGGACACAGTGTCTATCTGGGTCGTGATCTTGATGATTCAGATAGGGGGAGAGTATATCACTCTTACCTTGCTTATGTGAGTCGTAATGACGGGATTGAACTTCTTTTCGAAGTGGGGCCCGTATGGTATTCTACTCGGGTGAGTAGGTTTTCAAGGTAGTTGAATTTTGTCAACCTTAGACGTGTGGAGGTTGGATTGGCTTCCCTATGAAGTCAATCAAGTGTTTTGAGCGGGTAACCGATAGGTTCGGTTTTGGTGTGTCTTGGTAAATGTGAACGAGATTTCGGGATTTGGAATCGAATTTCTGGGTGACGATTCAGGATTCGATTTTGGAACTTGAAAGTATATTTCCGGGTTTGGGTACGGAATGGTTATTCCAAATGCTAGCTTACGGAATAATGATTTCGGATTCGGATTTGGATATGAATTAAAAGGTGATGTCTGGGTTTGGATCCGGGATTTCTTACGAAGTTGCGGATTCAGATTCGGAATTGGAACTAGATGTTGGGTGGAGTTTCGATTTGCCTCATGCTGGATTGGGCAAACGTACTCCATGATTGGAACGCGTTCGGCTATGACCTAGGCGGTTGTAGTCTGGTTATTAGGTAGATGTGTGTACTTCGTACATGGTTCGAGGTACAATACCTTGTAGACTTGTGATGTCTAGTTACGGTATACGGGATATACCCGAGGTGTGTTGGTGAACGTGTTGGTAGTCGGATTGGTTCCGATACCATGGGATTGGTTGTGGACCGGACATTACTATGCAATGGGTCATGGTAATTCCGATGTGTTTAATTACACACAGGTCGTGTGAAATGTCGGTAAGGGTATTGGTGAGTCGAGTACGTTGGTGGCATGTGTAGCCACGAGTGAGTCTAGTGTCAGTTTTCGACTGACAACAACTGTGTGGTGACAGTTTGTCAGGATGTGTCAACATAGATTGTTGAGTGGGGTCAGCTGACTCCTAGTGGGAGTGGGAAAGGAACCGTCGAGTTGTTGCGTCAACGAGAGGGTGGATTTGACCAGTGGTGTCAAATTCGAAACAAGTAGTTTCAGTCATTCGACGGGGTCGAATGTAATCGTTGCGTTTTGAGTACTAGTGGTACGTTTGGGTGTAGACAAGTTTTGTCTAAGTAGTTGGTGTGCGGGTGTACACGTGTTGCGTGGTCGATTCCACTTTCCACGGGGTGTTCGTGGAATCAGGGTAATCGAGTTTCGAGAGCGAAACTTTTTAAGGAGGGAAGTACGTTGAGTTTAGATCGGTTGGAATTTCGAGGACGAAATTTATTAAGGAGGGAAGGTTGTAACGACCCGTCCCGAATTCCGGGATTAGTTTAGTGATTAATCTTGATTAGTGAGGTTGAACGGTGGTTAGTAGGGCGGAATCGGACAAATTGTGCAAAATGACCATTTTGCCCCTAGTCGTGGGCAAAATGTTGACTTTTTGATCGGAGCGGTCAAACGGACTTTGACCGATGACCGTGACGTAGTTCGGGACGTCACGAGTTCATAGACAGGTGGCACGTTCGATTCCGACATTCGTAGAGAAAGTTATGGTGTTCAGAAGTAGAGGGGCATTTTGGTAATTTGGCATATTAGGGGCCAAATGTTGACTTTCTGACCGGGAGGTCCGATGGGCGAGGGCCAAGGACCGTTACGTAGGTATCGTCGATACGAATCCAACGACAGGCGGCATGCCGAAATCGGAGATCCGACGACGACGTTATGGTCAAGGAAACGAACTAACGAACCGAGGCCGGGATTAAAATAATAATATAATAATGAATAGTGACCGTTGACCCTACACACCTGGATGAGTGACAAGTGTCACTCATCCCTTGAAATCAGAATCCATGTTTTTGGGGGAGACCTCATCATGATGTTTAATTAATTTTTAATTAATTAATTAATCTTTTAATTTCCATTATCCCTCCCTAATTTGCTTAACCATGTACAACCAACCCAGCTTCTACCCAACCTAAAATCCTCTGCCATTGCTGAACCTGAGAGTGTGATTTTGTGAGCGTTTTGAGTGTGATTTCAACTGGGTAAACACGAGAGATTGACGGTGAGGAAGAACTGAGAATTCGAAAAATTAAGTTTTGGGAGGGAAAATCAAATTGAAGGAATTGGGCTGTGATGATCGAATTGGAGGTTACAAACATCTTCCTGAGGTTGTGACGAGTCGATCCACATCAAAAACGAGAAGGAATGGTGTCGTTTTGGCTCTGATCGAGCTTGGTGACAGAGGAAGAAATCGAGGCTGAGTCGTGGAGTTTGGGGCTGTGATTGACTCAATTGTTGTGGGGAAATGACTCCTCATGATCCCACGATGCTTCTGGGTTCATCAATTGAAGGAAACCGATCGAGATCGATGGACCTCCATTGATGAACAGTGACGGTGCTCGAGTTTGTGTCGTGACGATTGAACACTGGATTGAAGCAATTGTGTTGGGGGAAATGATCTACAGAGTCCATGGAAGCTTCTGGTTGAATCAATTTCAGGATATCGATCGAAATGGATGGGGTTCGAAGGATGAACAATGGACGGGTGTTCTTGGTGTTCATCATCGAATCGTGGAATTGTAGGTAATGAATTGTGTAATCAATGTTACAGAACTTAAATTAAACTTAAAACGAAGCTAATGGAATGATCAATTGTTGTAATTAAGGCTGAATTGATAGGATTGGAACCGGGTCGTATCGCGGGCAAACTGGACCCGTTTACCAGACATACGGGTTAGATGGTGACACTGTAGCAGGCGCGTGGGTTTCACGCGCAGCCACTCACGGCGGCGCGTGACGGCGCGTGGGCGCGAATCTCGAGGTGAGGTCAACATGACTTCTGTCCTATTTAATGTAACGGACATTTTGGAATTGGTTTCGTGTCGATCGGACACCGTCTCGATATTGTTCGGGATGTCCGAAGGTTTTAAATTAAGTTTAAAAATAAGTAAAAATTCGGGAAAATTACGGGACTTTGATAGGATGTTAATGTTGAGGTTAGTGACCCTCTAATGTGACTTGGACAGGATTGGGAGTCCCGGTGATAGTTGTGTGGCCCGGGAGGGCCGGTGGCACGCATATCGAGGCACACGGTTAAAACGGTCTGTGAGTGGACTTTGGTTTTATAAATCCTATGCATGCTTAAATGTGTTATATGGTTTATATACATGATTTCTATGATGGTATTTGTGAGCATTGATTTTGGATATGTTGCACGTATTTCGAGGTGTTTTCCGTATTTCACATATATCGGGATTAACGGTTTATTTGTGGTTTTGTGTGCTTGTGGTTAAATAAATAATATGATAAAATGGTTTTTATTGGAAAGATGAATTCGGGCTTGAGGCCCACTTGTTTTGGAAATCTCGGACTTGGAGTCCATTTGAGTACGTAATCGGGCTGCGGGCCCAGTTGGTTTATAAGTCGGGCTGCGGGCCCAGTTGGTTTACAAATCGGGCCGTGGGCCCAGTGGTTCATAAAATCGGGCATGAGGCCCAGTTGGATTATAAATGTGATTTTGGGTCAGGGACCCTATATTTAATAATTGTGATTTTGGGTCAGGGACCCTAAAGGGGATTACGTGGTTTTATGGAAATTTCGGGCAGGGCCCATTGTAATGATGTGATAAAAGGATTTAATAAAACTGTTTTCCATATACCATCTGGATACAAGGATATATGATGGTCTCCTCCAGATGTCTGGGACACTGGGGAAGTCACGGTGCATTGCCTGCGAGGGGTCATTATACTGAGCAGCCGGACCGTATGATGACTCAGGAGCAGGATTGCTATGATTGACGTCAGGGACGTCAGACATCAGGGATGTCAGATATATGGACCCGGAGAGACCCCGGGCAGCACGCGTAGCTTATGAAACCGTGAGACATGACGTCAGGGACGTCTAGCATCAGGGATGCTGGTGATGGTAATGGTAAAATACGATTTAATGAAATGGCTTTCCGGGTGGATTTATGATTGTGTGATTTTAATGAATTAATGTTCATTTATGGTAGTGGGTGGTGACCCACATGGTCGTATATGTATGGTGGTGGTATTCCACGGTTTTGGGCTGAGTTCCCACACTTGGTTTTTGGTTAACGGTTTTTGGGCTAAGGCCCTAATGGCTCGGTTGAGCAAACGTTTTGGTTACTGGTTTTGGTGGCATGCATACGTTTTTATTGGAGGGCATAAATGTCTTATAAATGTATTTGATGAACTTATTGGTTTTGTCCACTCACAGCTTTTGGTTTTAATGCCCTTCAGGTTGATCACGGATGCGGTTGCAGCAGGGACTGGGACATTGCACACCTCCTCCATCGATCCTTGCGCACTCCTGGATGCCCCGTTTGGGCAGTGACTCTTGGTTATCCCTGGTCCGACACCCCTTGTTGGACGGGAGCAGGGCACATTCCACGGTAATCCCGGGGGGATTGGGATGGGTCCTGTCACAGTACCAGTTCTTGGTCAAATATCCATACGTATACAACCACAGACCACATGCGTCCAACATAGTAAAAATACCCAACTTATGTCTCACAAATGATTCTCCTGCTCATGACAGGACCCATCCCAAATCACCCGGGATTATCATGGAATATGCCCTGCTCCCGTCCAACAAGGAGTGTTAGACAAGGGATAACCAGGAGTCACTGCCCAAACGGGCATCCAGAGTGCGCAAGGATCGATGGAGGAGGTATGCGATATCCCCAGTCTCTGCTGCAGTCACATCCGTGATCAACCTGAAGGGCATTAAAACCAAAAGCTGTGAGTGGACGAAAATGAACAAGTTTGTTAAACACAGTTATAAGACATTTATGCCCTCCATAAAAACATATGCATGCCACGAAAACCAGTAACTAAAACATTTGCTCAACCGAGCCATTAGGGCCTTAGCCCAAAACAGTTAATTCAAAACCAAGTGTGGGGACCCAGCCCAAAACATCGTAACACGTGCCATAATTCATACTCAAGATAAATAAATACTTTTGCTTGAATCCCATATAGATTTCCCCCTCCGTTTTCCAAAAGCATGCATCGGTATCAACAGCCATAAAATCATATAATTATAAGCAGAATAATATCAACATAAAATAATCTCAGTCACTGCACTATACATCCCAACCCCGACATCCCAGATGTCCGACGTCCCAGACGCCCAATAAGGTCACAGTTCCAAGGCTACGCGTGCCACCCGGGGTCTCAATCCCGAGTCTAAATCTCGAAACCCAGTCCGAGTATGGCATTCTAGATGCCTGACGTCCCAGACGTCCAATAGTAGCAATCCTGCCCCTGAGTCACTCTACGGTCCGGTCCCTCCGTAGAATGACTCCTCGCAGGCAATGCGCCGTGACCACTCCGGGGTACCTACATCCAGAGGAGACAGTATCCTAGGGTAGATATATACAGTGCAGTAATAAAGATAAGTATCAAAGTCCATATACATATACATGACTCAAAACCGTGCATAATCAATCCAGACGGGTCTCATGCCCAAGTTCATCTTTTCAATTTCAAAACCGTTTTACCATATTATTCATTAAACCTCAAGACGAAAACCTCGATATACGTGAAATACGGAAAACACCTCGAAATACGTGCAACATACCCGAAATCAATATTCATAAATACCATCATAGAAATCATGTATATAAACCATATAACACATTTAGGCATGCATAGAATTTAGAAAACCAATGTCCACTCACAGACCGTTTAACCGTGTGCCTCGATACGCGTGCCATAGGCCTTCTCGGGCCTCACCACTATCACCGGGACTCCCAATCCTGTCCAAATCACATTAGAGGGTCACCAACCTCCACATTAACATCCTATTAAAGTCCCGTAATTTTCCTGAATTTTTAACTATTTTTAAACTTGATTTAAAACCTTCAGACGTCCCGAACAACATCGAAACGGTGTCCGATCGACACGAAACCAATCCCAAAATGTTCATTACATCGAATAGATTAAAAGTCGTGTTGGAAGTTTTCCCAAAATACCCTTCACGCGCCCCCACGCACCAGGTCAAACTCTGGTCAACGGTGCTACAGTAATGATGACGTCATCACTGACAGTGTCAGAGGACACGTGTCAACAGCCCATTGGTCCCTGGTCTGACAGTTTTCTGTCATGATGACGTCATCATGACGTCACTGTTGACGTCAGCATGATGACGTCATCAGCTACAGTAACTGGGTCTGAGAACCGGGTCACCGCAGACCCACGGCTCGACCCGATCAGTTCTCAACAACCCGACCACCATAAACGATGGGATTTGTTCCTATGAATTTGTCTAATCATGTTCTATGGTTCTGTGACATCCAAACTAATTGTTAGGTTGAATTAACCACCTGAAACTCGACGGGAAAGTTGCTGCCGGCTCTGGTTCGTCTTCTCCGGCGAGTCGCCAAGCTTCCAGCCGTGGTTCATGGTCCAAAAGGGTCGTCTAGGTTCCTAGGACCTGTCTCAAAAAAAAACCAAACAATCATAACATCAAAAACGGACGTTTCGAAGCAGGGAAGTAAATCGGGTCTTCACGGGTTTCTGAACTTACCGCCGCCGTGTCGCCGCCGTGGCCCGTCCAGTCGTGGTCTGAGTCGTCCTAAGGTTCCAGTTTACCTATCCCTGCGTTTGTTCGAGCCCAGATATGAAGGTTTGGATGGTTGGACGATTTTGGGCCGATCGGGTTCCTCTCGGGTCTGGGAGTTTTCCCGGCCGTGCAAGGCGGCCGTGAGGCGGTGGCCGTCGTCTGGAGGTGGTTGATGTTTGTCTGGACGTGTCTAGTGCATGGGTTGAGGCTGAGATGTGGTGATGTGTTTGTTCTTGGAAGGAAACCGTACTCACAGTTTTGAGGGAGAATGAAAATGAGAGGAATGTGTGGTCTGCTCAGATAAAGAGAAGGAAAATGAATCAACGGCCCAGATTCATTCTGTGGTTAGAGATGGATGGTGAGGATTTAAGGGGAGGAAATAATTAATTAACCCAAATGGCCAGCAAAGATCCCTGATTTAGGGAATGAAGGGGATGATGACATGTGTCACTCATCAAGGGTCCAGATTGGTTTGGATTAAAGTAATCAGATTTTATTATTATATTATTATTTTATTCCGAGTCTCGGTTAATCGCGTTTTACATCCTTGACCATAACTTCGTCGTCGAATCTCCGATTTCGGCATGCTGCCTGTCGTTGGATTCTTATCGACGAGACCTACGTAACGGTCCTTGGCCCTCGTCCATCGGACCTCCCGGTCAAAAAGTCAACATTTGGCCCCTAATAAGCCAAAATTACCAAAATACCCCTCAACTTCCGAACCTCATAACTTTCTCTACGAATGTCAGAATCGAACGTGCCACCTGTCTATGAACTCGTGACGTCCCGAACTACGTCACGGTCATCGATCAAAGTCCGTTCGACCTCCCGATCAAAAAGTCAACATTTTACCCACGACTAGGGGCAAAACGGTCATTTTGCACAATTTGTCCGATTCCGCCCTACTAAGCACCGTTCAACCTCACTAATAGAGATTAGTCACTAAACTAATCCCGGAATTCGGGACGGGTCGTTACTGCTCAACACCAACTCAACCCTTGAACTAGGAGTGCTCCAATCCTGATCCACTCACCCTTAAGTGGATCCTACCTACCGACTCACTACTTCGTCTTCACTTCCCACAAATGATCAGACCACCTCGTCGAATCAAATCAATAAAGTCCTCAACACATCTAAAGGCATGCTTAGGTTGTGGGTTCTCTTCCATAACCTTATCTTGATCAGTTACTTACTTTTTCCATTTCTTCCGTTATCCTTCAACGGAACACACCGTGGTCCTCATCCTTGTCATTCCAAGTCATTCTACCTTAATCCATCTTACCTTCATCCCCTAACACTCGCCACCCACACCAACTCGAAATCAACACAACGTCTTATCATCCAAACCACAACATCTCCAAATTCTGAGATTCCAATCATGGCACGTTATCCTTAAGTATGCCATCTCCAGACTAATTGTCTAAACGTCACCTTCTTAATTACACAGAGGAAATCCTAGACTCTTTGTTATAAAATAATGGGTAGCAATGGGTAGCCCCGCGATCAAACAAAGCATGTACATCAAGACCAAGGATGGTAACCGTACATGTCACTACGCCAGGTGCTGATTGAGCCTCCTGCTGCGTCATCGTAAAAACTCGGGCCTGGGGTCCTGAAGATCGGCTGCGTCCCCTCAAACCACTAGTGGCACCACCACCTCCTCTAGTGCCTGCTGCCCCTGAAACTGACGCCGTACTTCATCCTGGCTCTGCCGTACCTCGGCCTACGCCTCCACCCGGTGGTAAGGACGGACATTCCATTCGGTAGTGGCCTCGCTCACCACAGAAGAAACAAATAACACTAGAAACATCCCGACTAGGACCTCCACTCGGTCTCCCTATGGACGCAACAGATGTCGCACTTGCTTGCGGAGTCGGCTGTGCTCGGTGTCCACGGAACCCTGGACTCTGGGAACTACCCAGTCTACCAAATCGATCATCACCCGCAGATGAAGCTCCACTGTAACTGCCCCTCTTCGGGGTCCTTTGGCTCGATGCTCTAGAAAAAGGATGTTCTCGGCGTCGTACACCACCCAAGAACTGTGGTCGTGCCGGCAAACTAGCCTTCACCCTTACTGCAGCATCCGACAATTCTCTGAGGGTAACAAATGATCCAGCCGTCACAATAGCTTGAATCTCACCTCGCAGGCCCAGCTCAAACCTGTGGCACTTCTCTGCTTTCTAGCAACAAAAGCAGGAACAAAACGGGATAACATCTGAAACTTCTGTTCATACTCGGCCACATTCATACTCCCATGTTGGAGCTGTAGGAACTCGGCCTCCTTGGCATCGCGGAAAGAACGACCGGTAATACTGATCAAGGAACCGCTCGCGAAAAGTCTCCTAAATCACTATGTGAGCATCCCAACCTGACAACTCAAGGGTGTACCACCACTCATACGCGGCACCATCCAGTAAAAAGGTGACCAATAACACTCGATCCTCTGTGGGGCATCGCATCACCGCAAAAATCTGCTCAAGTCGAGTAATCCACCTGTGGGCTTCCTCAGGGTCTGCCCCACCACTAAACGTCGTAGCCCCTAGACACTGGGCTCGCTTAATCGTAGCACTCTCCACATCTCTCGTAATGTCTTCAGCAGGTCGTGGAGGGGGCTCACGTCTCGGAGGCATGGTCGATCGTACTCTGAAAGAGGCATAAAGTCAGTATAATGACCTAGACACAACCTCATACCAAACACAAACCGTAAACTTATGCTCTGATACCAATTGACAGGAACCACCCCGATTATCACCTCGATAACCGGGATGAACCCTGCTCCCGTCTGACAACCGAACTAAAAAAAGACCAAAATAACCACAAAAAAACCCACGAAATATACATTGCCAGACCAGGGAGAAGTTATAATACAACTAGTCAACAGTAGCACAGAGCATAGTAATAGTACAAGATAAGACAAAATCCTACTAAGAGCTGACTACACGCGCAACAGGAAAACTCTATGCCTCCGCATCTACCTCAACGTTAGCCTCGGCGCTAGCACCATGACCTGGAGGGTATTAAAAACTAGCCTTGTTAATCGGTTCAAAAAAACCGACCAAAAAACCGGACCGAACTGTAACCGAACTGAAAAACAACAAACCGAGGAAAACCCGAAACCGTTTGGAGAAAATCGAACCGAACCGATCTGAACCGGTTTAGTTTCGATTTTCGGTATAATTATACCGGACCAAACCGAACCGAACCAAACCGAACCAAACCGAAAATTAGTAAAGCCAGGCCTGAACCGGACCGAAACTCATTGGTTACAAACGGCGTCATTTTTCCTTTTCTACGAAACCCTAAATATAGTCCTAGAGAGTAGAGACGACAGACGGAACTCGAGTCACTCAGAAGTCTCAGATGCCTCCCAAAAGGATTTCGACATTGAATCCCTAGTTTTCTCACTTCCATAGTTCCATTGATCGATTCCTCCCTCCCACTTCAAAATTCCTAGTTTTCTCACTTCCATTCCTCCCTCCCACTTCAAAGTTTTCGACAATTTCTCAGTCTTTTTCAGTCACTTCATAGTTCATCTTCATCATGCTTCATACCCTCCTCCTTCTCCTGCTCTTCATCCTCCACTCTCTTCAAGAGCAGTAAACACTCACAACTGGTTATCCAGTTGAATTTCAAACCACCGTGGACAACTGGACGGTAGTGGACGAAATTTTCATCCAACATATTTCTCCTTCCTCTGAAATTTCTAAAGAGGTAACCTTAAATTCCTTAACATCCTTGCTCTGATATTTCTACAGTTTTGATTTTACTTCTTCATTATAATTAGAGGAGAAGTGAATTTTAGTAGAGAGAATATAGAATAGGTATTTGAGTTTTTATTCCTTGTATAAATGGATGGTTTAGCCGTTTAGGGTGTATACTATATAGCCCATGTATCTACAAGACTACAAGATTACAACTCATATCTAATTTTGCAGGCGAAGCCCACACTGTGGCTCTTACAGGTACAAAGCTTTAACACAAGCAGGGGAGAAGAGATGTGTTTTGAGCTAATGTCTGTGCTTCTGTGGGTTGATTGCAGGAGATGGCTTTGTGTATTCGTGGGGACGAGGCATGTTTGGGCATCTTGGAACTGGTTCCAAAGCCGACGAGCTCTCCCTAGTTCGAATAAAATTCATTGATCCACGGAGTAAATTAGGAACGACGCTCAAGTTTGTGGGAGTTGCGGCTGGTGCTTACCACAATCTTGCTCTTTCTGGTTAATTTTAATTTGTTTAGTTAACTTTTGAAGCTTTAAAGAAGTGAAATTTCCAATACGACATGGGATTCTAAAACCATTTTGATTATTGGTTTGGGTTTGTTCAGTCTTTGATTCTTAAAAAGTTTGACAGATTTTTGGTGGAAGACATTGATACAAGGGGTTTTTTTTTTGTGTGATTCTTTCTGCTGGCTCTATTTTTGTAGACATTTTTGCTCACTTTTTCCATCCTTTTCTTCAAGCAAGTACCCTTGCTGGAGCTGGATGGTTAAAGTTCATAGCTTTCCCCATATGCATCCAATTGTGAGGCAAATTTGAATTTTTTACCGGTATTAGGATCAAGTTATTAGTGATCTAGCTAGCTCTTTATGTGTTCGTTGTAAAAGAATATGCTTTCGTGTTTGGAAATTCTACCAAGGCTGTGTAGTGGCAGTACTTGTTTGCATGACCTATGGATGCAGTCATTTTCCATGACTGAATTGCTCTGTCTCTGAGTGTTAGATGAACAGTTTTGTTCTATGAAATATGATACACCTATTTTTCATTGTCTTGTTACATTGTGGTTATCTCTATGTAATCACTTGTTGTATGTGTGATCGGATTTACTTACTGTCACACTTTATGATAACAAATAAACTAACCATACAGGTTTCTTTTCAGTCAATTATCAGAACCAAGAATATGGGAATAGGTTTAGCCTTCGTCTATTGTCAAGCTTGAACTGAAAATCACTAACACAGTGAAATTATTGAACTGAAAAACGCTAAAACAGTGAAATTATTGAACAGTAGACATGACATTCCTATGTTCTAACTATGCTTGTGTGATTGCAGATGATGGATCGCTTTGTATACAGATGTTTTGTATAAAAGTGGACTTATTATCTACATATGTTTTGTATAAAATCAAAATCAAAAGTCCCATTCTGTTTTGTATAGAATTTCTTTTCTAAATTTTCATTATGTTATTTTGAACTTTGAAGCAATATGACCTTTTTGTGAAATATTTGTTTGGTTGAGCTGTCGGGGAAAAGTAATTGTAGGAAGAATGCCAAACAAAACAAAGTTGACTACTTGATTATGTTCTGTTTGATTGTAAAGGAACAATTTATGCTATCTATTGCATGCTTAATCAAATCAATCATATTAAATCACAACAAATCAAATTAAATCACATGCATTATATTGCATCCTTTTACATGCTTAGAATGCAATATAGTGTGATTGAGCATGCAATATTGTTTCCTTGTGGTTCTTCCTTGTGGCACCCTTGCATCCTTTTTGGTTATGTTCTGTTTGATTCAAGTAGCTACCAATATGTAGTTGGAGAAAAATGGTTCAAGTCGGGAATTTAGTTTGCACAATTTCTATTATGTTGAGGTTGGAGTACTATCGAATCGAAAGCTGTTTGAGTTTGTTTATTTGTAAGCTTAGTAAAGCCAGGATGATTCAAGAGGTGTGGTTTGTATGTTCTTCTCTAATGGCTAAAGGCCATTTTTATAGTGTCTATGTTTACAACCCTGTTTGAGTAGGAAGATCGAGGTGTTTGTTACTTTTTTGTGAACGTATCATCATCATCCATTCATCCACCCACCAGCTTAATTAATTAGGCATCATGCATTGCATGTAATTGTATACAAATGAAATGGATTGGTTTGATAATAAAGAAATATAGATGGAGCTCATGAAATCTTACCAGAATATTCATAAAAATGCTTTAATTAACAGTACTGATGAATCTTTGTGTTCATTGAAAATATACATCCAACTATCCAAGAATCAAGATTCATTTGGTGAAGTGGTTCATTCTTCCTTTGCATTTATGCTTGAATTTCCAACAACCATATAATCATCCCATGTATCAGCTGACGTATATGTGTGTAGGCTGTGATAATATATCCAGCAGCTAACTAACCCAGTTGAAGATTTTTTAATTGAAATAATTAATAGAGGGGATACAATGTGAACTCATAATGTGTATATACACCTGAAAATACCCACCTTTGTGGTAATTTGTCTGTTCTTGGCTTGCATTGCATGTTACTCTGTTCTGTTTGATTCCTCATAAATTAGTAATAGTCTAGCATACTTTTGCCATCAAGGGGAGATTTTTGTGGCTTGTCTTTTTTCAACATTTATGTAATGTTTCTGTTGTGGCTTGCCTTCTTTCAGCATTTATCTAATGTTTCTGTTGGTGCTTATTGCTACAGATCGAAACCAAACCCTAAGAAATCAGAATGGTGCTTACCTCTGGGATAGCTGCTGGTTCTGCGTCTGCTACCTCATCAGAGTTGCCTGAAGAGGTATTTAATATTTATTCTCGTAATATACTGTAGAATAATACGAAATTATTGATTATGATGAGTTTGGTTTATAAGCAATGTATTTCATTCACCTTAACATGGATCATCAACTTATTCATGCTTCCTGTTTTCTGTTTTGTAGGTGGACAATGTTCATAGTTCACAATCATAAGTAGATGAATTCGATGAAAAGGTGAATAGGGATGGTAAACCACTAACCAGCTCTGAAAGTAATGCGGAATTTTTGTAGCACGCGAAGAAAAGGCAGCGTGCAAGCATATGGGATCATTTTGAAAGGTACAAAGCTGATAATGGTTTCACTAGGGCTAGATGTAATTATTGCCCTAATATGTATGCTGCTGATTCTATTAGAAATGGAACTAGGGCCTTGATTAGTCACCTTCAGAAATGTCCAAAATATCCCCCTAATACGATTGCCAAAAGAAATCAGAAAGTTCTATCCGTAGAAAACCCCATAGAACTTGCTGTTGGGTTTAGTCAGAATGAGCTTGTTAGAAAATTTGTTCAGATAGTCGTAGTTGATGAGTTACCTTTTTCTTTTGGTGAGGGAGACGAGTTTCGTGATTTTTGTTCCCTAACTTGTCCTAGGTTTAAAATTCCATGTCGTCAGACAGTTGCTAAGGATGTGCTTAATATGTATTATGCTGAGAAGGAGTCCCTTAAAGAATTGATCAAGTCTTATAGGGTTTGTATAACTACTGATACATGGACATCCCTTCAAAACATCAATTATATGGTTATCACTACTCATTTTATTGACAGTGATTGGGTATTGCATAAAAAGATTATCAACTTTTGTGTGATTCCAAACCATAAGAGAGAATCAATTGGGAGGATTTTGGAGGATTGTTTACTTGGATGGGGTATTGAGAAGCTTTTGACTGGTACAGTAGATAATGCTTCTTCAAATGATGCTGGGTTGTCTTTTTTAATGAAGAGAATGCCTAAATGGAAATGTCTGGTGGCGCTTTTGAATAATGGGGAAAATTTTCATGTTAGATGTATTGCTCATATCTTGAACTTGATTGCCAATGATGGATTGAATGTGTTGAATGAATCTATTCAAAGTATTAGAAATGCCATCAGATATGTAAGATCTTCCCCTAGTAGGTTTGAAATATTTAAGAAGGGTGCGGAGAAGGCTATGGTTGATAGCAAACGGTTGGTGGTATTGATGTTCCAACTAGGTGGAATTCCACCTATTTGATGTTGGAATCAGCTATTAAGTTTCGGGGAGCATTTGAGGTCCTAGTTGAGGATGATCCGAATTATGCTGCTTATTTTGTAAGTGATCGAAGGGTAGGACCACCGTCTGAGTATGATTGGGAAGTAGCAAGTTCATTTGTTGCTTATTTGAAACCCTTTTATGAAGTAACTGTGCGAGTATGCTGCACCTCTACACCCACATCCAATGTGCTTTACTTGATGTGTATAGGATTTTAACTCTTTTGCGTCGTGAACAGAAGAATGTTTTATTGTCTGCATTGCAAGCACCATGCAAGCCAAATTTGACAAGTATTGGGGGGAAGTGGAGCGTATGAACCAATATTATTTCATAGCCCTTGTTCTTGATCCCCATCATAAATTGGACGCTGTGGAGGATTTTTTTTGTGGGGGGTGGGGGGTGGGGGGGGGGGGGGGGGGGGGGGGGGGGGTATTTGAGGATGATGATAGAAGGTTGCACATGCTATTTCTAGAATGAAGATTTATTGACTAGTCTTCATAAACTCTATGAAGACGGTGAGAGTGGGGATTCTGCAAGAGAGGACAATGTTAGTGGCAGCTCCTCTAGAATAGCAAAGGACAAACTGGGTTTGACTGACGATACAGATCTTATAGTAAGGAGGATGAGGAGGATGGCAAAAAAGGAAGTTATTTCTAATGATTTGGATAGATATATATTAGATCCTATCGAAACTATTGAGGATTCAACGTTTGAAATTTTGAGTGGTGGAAAAAGATCGGGGTATCCAAATATCCAATCTTGTCGCGAGTTGCACGGGATGTTCTAACTATACCCACCTCAACAATAGCTTCGGAGTCATGCTTTAGCACAAGTGGAAGGGTAATTAATTCGTATAGGAGTTCGTTGAGCCCTGAAGTTGTGGAGGCATTATTTTGTACTCAAAATTGGCTTATGAGTATTAATGTTGCATTACATTTGGAGCCGAGTGTTGATGAAGTGAAGTGTTATCATGCCCTTGCACAAGGTAATTGTTGTATTATTTTATTATTTCTAATACATTTTTTGTTATTAATTGTGAATTTATGTAGATAATTAACTTTGCTTGTGTTTTATATGTAGAAATGACAAATGGTTGTGCTAAGGTGCCTCAATAGTCTAATCCTTGAGACTTCTTGCCTTGCTAGTTTCCTCATGATATTGTCTACCGTTTTAATAATTTGGATGGTTTGGTTTTACAGTCTTGCTGTTTTTATTGCTTGTAATGGACGTTTTTTTTTAATTCAATTTTGATGCTTGATGATTTTATTGTATGTAATAGACATTATATGTTGGATTTTGAAGGTTGGATGATTTTGTTGTTTATAATGGACATTTTAGGTGGATATTGATTAGTTGTAATAGATATTGATTAGTTGTAATGGACATTAATTAGGTAACGGATATTGATTATTGTATAAAGAATCAAAAAATCGTTTTTTTTGTAGAAAACCGAATCGATTCGACCGAACCGATTTGAACCGGAAAAAACCGGTTTTTACCCCGGTATCGAACCGAACCAAACTAAATTGAATATTCGGTTTCGGTTTCATTTGGTTATTGAAGGATAACCAGACCGAACCGAACCGATTCTCTCTATTCGGTTTCGGTAAAAAACTCGAACCGAAAACCGATTAACAGTGCTATTAAAAACATTAAAAGCGTGAGTGGTCTAAAAATAAGAGTTATAAAACCGTTGCGACATAAACCAGGGTTCACCCTCCGTTTTTAAAACATGCATGCATAACCAAGTATCTGAAAACAACCATTTATACGAGGTGAAAATAAGCATGGAAAACACCAGAAATCAAAATCAAAGTTCGGGCACTCGGCCCTAAATCCATAAGAACCAAGTTATGCGGGTCACAGCCCAAAACATTTGAAAACCAGTGAAAAACATCAATCATACAAGTTTACTGGATCTCAAGTGCGCCCGAGTCTTTAAACTCAAAACCATGCGCAATAACCAGGCCTTCCCGGGATATCAACGAGTTTTTAAACTCAAAACACAATCACATGCCTCGGGGGGTATCACAATAACCGAATCTTTAAACTCAAAACATCTCAATCCAGGGCCTTCCCTCCGTCAATCAATCCGAGTCTTTAAACTCAAAACCAGATCCAGCAGGTTTTTCTCTTTTTCCGGGTCTTTAAACCCAAAACCATTTTTCAAGCATAAGAAAAATGCATCGAAATCTGAAAACCAAAACCGAACTGGAAATCTTCTAAAACCGAAATCGCGTTTGATCGAAATGGGACTTCCGCCCGAATTTCACTTCCAAATCTCAATCATATCCGCAAATCGTTAGTAAAACAGAATGCGTATAAACATAAATCATCCATCCAAAACCATCCTCAAAAGCATAACAGATATCATATTCTCGAAGTACGTGCAAATTCGATAACACATATTGAAAAACGTGTAATAAAGTAAAGCAAGAATATAGAGATCATAAGCATGAAATCATATATTTAAATCATAAAATCATATATATCAAAACATAAATAAATAAGGAAAACAGTTAAAAAACAAAAAGTCCACTCACTAGGTCCGAACGCGTCAATCGCGTCTCGTACGCTCCTCGGCTGCCTCAGGAATATCCCGACCTATCAAAAGTCACCATTCCGGGTCACAAACACTTCATTTAAGCTCATCCTAATTTCCCCAATTTTTCGAGATTTTCAAACGTAATTAAATGAACTCCTAAACTTTCGAACACTCAAAACTATCCCGAGACGGTGTCCGATCGACTCGAAACTTGTCCCAAAATGTTCGTTACATCGATTAGAGTGAAAACTATGTTGAACACTTCTCCAAAAGAAGCCTCACATGCCCTCACGCGCCACCCAAAGGGGCTGCGCGTGGGAGCCACGCGCTGCTATAGTGTCATCGTCCACCTCCAGCCAACCCGGTCCAGACCGGTCCGGTCCAACCGAGCCGCTGAGGCCGGTTTTCTCCCATTTTCAAGCCATTTTCAGTCCTTCCTACACCCTTAGTTTCGTCCTTGAATTTGTGATTGCTTCACTTAACAAAATCACGAAATGAGACTCTATTTCTTACCTCCCACCTTCGAACCAAACTCAGAAATTTTCTAGTTTATGTTCCCCGCCACCAGTCACCTCTCCAGTCACGATTTCACGTCCCTGGGTCCCTGGGTAATCTCCTAAGACGATAAACAACCACCCAGTGGTTCAATAACACGCCAAAACCATCGATTTTAATTAAGGGTGGGCATATCGTCTCGAAATACCGAAACCGTCCCGTTCCGTATCATACCAAACCGGAAAAAAACCGAATAGTAAAACCGAATCTATGATCGGTACAGTACCGATACCGTACCGGTTCCAACCGGTACGGGATAGGTTTCGATGTTGGGGAATACCGTCCCGTACCGAAACCGAACCAGTTTAATTTTTTTAATTAATTAAATAATTAAATTAAATCTAAAAATGATAAATGGTGCTAAGTTTTTTTTTATATATATGTCTGGTATGTTTCTATGTTCTTTGGCATATGAATTATATGAATGAATTTTTGATTATCATATATAAACATATATCAAGCTGTGGGGATAAGCCATTAGCTCACAACTTATTACAATCCTCTCATCATTCCATTAACATGAAACCTCTACCTACATAAATTAAATAAGATGATGGACATGTGGTTGCTGCTTGGAATGCATTGCACACTTGTGAGCATAGACACCACTAAATCATCAAGCTAATATAATACTTATCAACTTATCATTTATTAATAGTGTTCCCATTTTGTTGGTTAGACTTTGAAATATGAATTTGTTATGCATTATGGATTATTTTATCAATTCATATACAAATTCTCTAATCATATGTACGAGGCTTTGGTACGTTATTTTGATGATTTCATGAACATCTAGAGTAGTGCTAGGATGAACTTGTGTGTAACTAAGTAAAACAGCTTCCCATTCATCTATTCTTCTACCAAAAAGAAGTGAACCCATGACTGTAATAGCCAATGGAAGCCCTTTAGCATAGTGTACTAAATTAACAGCGATTTGTGCACAATCATCCGGGAGTCTATCTGGTTGGGGAGGCATTGCAACTGAAGAGTTCCAAAGCTTCATCAGGATCTAATTCCGAGACCTCATACAGTACGTCAACTTGATGAGCAGCTAGTAAAACTTGAGACCTTGCTGTTATGACAACTCTACTGCCTATACCAAACCAATTAGACCCTCCAACCAATTGGTCTAATTGCTCCAATTGATCAACATCATCAAGAATTTAAAGAACCTTTTTATTTTTCAACCTTTGCTTGATCACATTTATTCCTTTATTAACACTTGTAATCTCCAATAATTTCCCCCTAAAATCTCATGAAGCAGGGTCTTTTGTAGTTGAATCATGCCCGAATTTGTGATAGAATTTTCTCTAACATTCTCCAAAAAACAGATGCCTTGGAATCCGTGGGCAATGGAATTGTAAACAGCTTTAGCAACTGTTGTCTTTCCTATTCCTTCAATCCCCCATATACCCACCATCCGAACATCCCCTACCCCGACACCTAAAAGCTTATTCACATCATGTACACGAGATTCTATTCCAACTGGATGCTTTGCCACTTCCAAATAGGAACGATTTAATTGTGCAATGAAATTTCTTCAACGACATCATTAATAAACTTGGACTCACGATCCCTGCTAATATATACAAACTTACGTATACATAAAATATATACTTACTAGTACGAATTCGATTATTGGCTTAAGAAATGCGGCCAACATATATAGCGTATACATCTTACAAAGCATGAAAGCAAACTTAATTATAGCGTATAATTTTTCAGGATAATACGTAGTGTTGTTACATCAGATAAAACATAAACTGTAAACTAATTAATTCAAGTATATGTTCTTGAATAATGAAATCTTATTAATGATGCACAAATGTAAGGTTATTTACCCCTTTTTTCCTGGTGAGGCTTAGACATATGGGAAAATTTATCCAATATTCAATCCTAGTAGGAATAGAAGATATGTTAAATTTGATAAGTGAATCCAATCCTGCCAACCAAACCGGGCCTGAAAGTATTCAGTCTAAAAGTACTAGTGTCTAGTGTTTATAACATATTCTGCTCCCTAAACAATATTCAAATAAAAAAATGGAATTAGCAGATATGCAATATAATTAAGGTTAGGACTTAGGAACATACCCTTCGGTCAAAATCCAGCCTGATGAACTTGCCACTTCGGTTAGAGCTTGCCTCCATTTCATAAACCTTTCGATATTACCATGTCTTACTTCATGCCCTGCAAATGCAAATTGTAACAACCCGTACCTTCAGGAAGGGTATAAATGTAATTTTATAAAAGATTTGTATAAAAGGACGATTTTGCCCTTGTGAATAGTGTGTCAAAAGTTAACTTTTTGATTTACAGGTTGGATGAGTGTTGACCATTGATGTGACGTAGTTTAGGACGTCACGAGTCCGTAGACAGGTGGCAGGTCCGATTTGGACAATTGGAGAAAAAGTTATGACGTTCGGAAGATTGAGGGCGTTACCGTAATTTTGACTAGTTGATGAAAATGTTGACTTTTTAGTGGACTTGTGATTTTCACGTAGATCGAGAACCGTTAGATAGGTCTCGACGTCCTGAGTACAACGACAGGAGGCACACTGTCATTGGACGACGGACGAAATAGTTACGGGTCTGGAAAGTTTGAGGGTAAAATGGTAATTTCTAAACCTAGGGGAAATTTGGTCTTTTCCTCTTAAGGCCCAATCAGATAGGAATAAGTGGCTGAGTGGGCTTGGATATTTTGTGCTGATGACCATGGAAAAGGGGACACGTGGGATAGCACTAGAGGCTTCTAGGGTGTTAATTATACACACTGCCACATATTGATCGATTTTGAACCGTGCATTTGGCTTGGGAGAACATAAAACAGGGAGAGGAATTGTGAGAGTTCTTGATCGATTCTGTGCGTGGGTGAGATTTCTGTGAATTGTGAGAGTGACAGAGAGAAGAAGAGAGACTGGTGATCGGGTTTTGGAGTTGAAATCGTGCAAGGAACACGACGGTGGTGAGGCTGAGTTTTCAGAGAAACAGAGGAGGCCGTGAGAGATTGACGGTGGTTCTGCCGTGTTGTGGTGCAAACCAAGACAATAGCAAGCTAAGACGACTGCAGGGGACTCAGTGAGCACCGTAGCTCACGGCGGTGCAGACGGCGGAGGAAGAATCGAAGGTATGGTTCAAATCCCCTGTTTTCCCGTTTTCTTGTTTTCAATAATCGTGGACTTTGGGCTAGATTCGAGGGATGCTGTGAGTTGGGTGAGACTCCTGAAGGTCCCATGAGTCGTCTGAGTGTGGTGCCGTGACGGGGGAGGACCTGGGTGGCCGGCGGCCAAAACAGGGCTCACAGGTAGTGTTTTTCGAGGATGAAGACGAGGGGTTTTAGGCCGTGATTTCTGGATTTTAGGACTGGGTTTGGTTGCAGGGGACTGGAAGAAGCTAATGGAATTGAAATGGGGAAGAATGGTGGAGGAATGGAGGAGAACCGGTCACGCCGGTTCAACACAGTTGAACCGGGTGACTCGAGGTTGAAGATGCACTGTAGCAGGCGCGTGAGGCCCACGCGCAGCCACTTTGGGCGGCGCGTGGGGGCGCGTGGGGATGATTCTGAACAATTGTCCAACATGGGGTTTGTTCTAAATGTCATAAGGAATCTATTGGTGTAATTTTCGGGTTAATCGGGCGATGTTACAGGATAGTTCGGGAATCCGGACGGTTTAGGGTCTAAGTTTAATTTACGAATAAATTCCCGAAAAATTGGGGAAATTAGGGTTAGCGTAATTGATGTAATTGTGACCCTATTTGGTGCTTATTGACAGGACGGGAGATGCTTGAGATGGTCGAGGAGCGCACGGAGCGCGATTGACAATTTCCGATTCGTGAGTGGACTCTTTCTTTTCTTACGAGCATGCCTAACTATTTTATTTATGTTTTATGATTTTAAATATGTTTTTATGCTTTTTGAGGGTGATTATATGTGGTTGATATGTTTGCACGTTTTTCGAGACATTTTCCGGATTTTGCACGTTTTTCGAGAAAAGCTGGATTTCTGATTTTAATGTTAAGTTTCCATGTTTTTAATCTCTAATTGTTTTCTGATGGTTATAAGTGGATTATGAAGTATGATTTTGGAAATCAAGGTTTTGGTTTTGAAATTGGATTTCGAGAAACGAAATTTGGTTTTAAGGTCGGGAAAGTGGAATTCCGGATTTGGGTTCAGAATGACGGTTCTGAACGCCGGAAAGGCTTCGAACTGGGGATTTCGGATTCGGGTTTGGATGTGAATTTAAAATTGATATTAAATTGGTTTGGATTGGATTTGCTGGATCTGGATATTGGGTTTAAAGACCCGGATTCTGATTGACGGGGGACGGGCCCGGATTGAGTTTAAAGACTCGGATATTTACGATATTACCCCCGTAGGCCTATTGAGTTTAAAGACTCGGGAGTTTAAAGACTCGGATTACATTTGAGGCCTGGTTGAGTTTAAAGACTCGGATAGACCCAGCAGGTTTGATCGGACTTTCATATTTGCGGACTTGGTTTCATGATATGATCTTAGCATATTTATCATACTGTTTTATATCGTGGTTTTCTGGTACTTAGTTAGGCATGCATATTTTAAAACGGAGGGAAAAACTTTATTCTTTTCTTTATATCGATTTATTATTAAATCGTGTTTTAAACCTTTTATTTCTTTAGTCCACTCACACTTTTTGGTTTTAATTTACCCTCCAGGTCGTGGTGAGAGCGCTGGGGTGAAAGTTGAGGCAAGAACCGAGGCGTAGAGCTTACAACGTTCTTCCGTTGCGAGATTAGCCTAGTAGGGTTTTGTGCTTGTTTTGTATAACTATGCTCTGAATTACGGTTGTATTATATTTCTCCCTTGTCTGATAGTTATGCTTATGGTTGTGTCGAGGTTATTTTGGTACTTTAAGTGTGATTGTCAGACGGGAGCAGGGTTCGTCCCGGGTATCGAGGTGATATTTGGGACGAGTCCTGACACAAATTTTCCCGTTTGCTTTCTTACATCAGACGATTTCACATGGTAGAAAATTGGGTTAAAAAATTTGACCAAGTGATCTTCGGCATTCAAAGATACAGGCGAGTTCATCCAAACACCAGCTTGAGGATGCATAGTTTTCAAAGAATATGATGATAGCAATTCTTGACTCTTCAATTGCTCTGAGAAGCGTCGGTGCAACTCCATCACTTGATCTTCTCATGTCGTCATCTTGGAAGGTACTTATTCCTCTCTGATGCAAACTGCTGTACAAATGATCTGCGAAATTGGTGCCCGTATCCGCGCCTCTGTAATTCAAATAGACATCATGTTCCCACGACCGACACCTCGCAGGTGAATCCATATTCTCCGTTTGAATGTCTAGCTCTAGGTAAGTGATGATAAGAGATTTCGGAGTACATCAAGATAGAGGTAATACATACACGTATAACCCAAGATATATATTATAACTTCAACGCGCATTGCATAAAGATCAAATCAATGTAAGTATGTGGGAAATTGTTTCCTGGTATCTTCGAGGTCTTTTCCTGTTTCTTTTAGTTTTTCCTTTCACTTCTCTGTTGTATCCATGAAATTCATTAGATCTTCTTCTCTGCTGGTGTATTGTATCCACGGAATTTATTAGATAAGAGACGAAGAACAAGACAAAAAAAAGGTATATATAATAGGTTTTTTTAGGCCAAATGCACTAGGAACAAAAAAAAAAATCTCAAAATGCACTAGGAACAGATATTTGCCTCAGGTTGCTGCAGAAACAGGTACATCGTCAAGACCGTTGTACCATCCGCCAATCAAAGTTATTAACGCTGTTAATTTTGATAACGTGGAAGTAATATTATAAAATCAGTAAGGGTAATTTAGACATTTACTTTATTTTATTATATTTTATATTAAAACTCTTTCAAAAAAATTAAAACCCATCTTCCCTAACCCAATTCATTCGATCATCTCTCTCCATGCACCTTCGGCCACCACTCACTTCCCATCTAGCCAAAGCCCCTGAAAGCCTATTATCTTCTTGTTTCGATCGTTGTCCCGAGCCAAGGATGTGAGGGAGTTAGCCGCCTCCACTCGGTCCCTCAGTTGACCTATTTGAATAGTAGCGATGTAGGACCAAACCCAGCTGAGAATTGGGTCGATACTGGCGATCGGAGGCAGAGAGAGGTTGGCGTCGTCGGACTCGAACAAAGAAAGAAGCTGACTACGCCCAAACTACACATTAATTTAAACACGTAATTTGAGTATTGTGCAATTTAAACCCTTTTTGTGTAGATGTGGTATTGGTAAATAGGGATCGTTCTTAACTGGGGAAATTATGGAACATTAATAATGTGTTAGTGAGAGATGAATAAAAGAATAATGAATTAAAGAATTAAATAATCAAAGAATTCAATAATCAAAGAATTAACAAATTAAAGAATTAATGAATTAAAGAATTAAAGAATTAATTAATCAAAGAATAATAAACTAAAAGTATGAAAGAAGAATAAAAGAATAAATAGATGAAAGAATCAAAGAAGAATAAACTAAAAGTATGAAAGAAGAATAAAAGAATAAAAAATAAAAAATAAAAAAAGGGATCAAAGAATAAAAGAATTAAAAGAATTAAAAGAATTAAAAGAATTAAAGAATTAAAGAATTAAAGAATAAAGAATAAAAAGGGGGGGGGGGGGGGGGTGGAAAAGATTTATAATCTAAATTAAAGAAAACACTAATTAAGAATTAAAATGCAAATGTTCATGCTAATTAGAACTTACAAACCATAGAGTAGTTTCATAGACAAAACCCTCAAAAGTGCACTCTGAAATAACTGAGTTGGACCATTTATCTTCTTTTATGTTCATTCTATCATGTTGGAATTAAGATGGTTGCATGGCGCCTATATGGATGAAAATAAGCTGAGGCAAATAAAGGAAAAAAATGGAACTTTACAATCCAAGAATTCCTTAGCCACCAAATTCGACAACTTCTTTCTATCCCTAATTACCATAGCCTTTCTTTGATTGCATCTCTTTCAACGCCTCCAACGCCTTCTCCGTGTTGCCCTCTTGCCTCGTCACCTTCTTCGAAGAGAGTGATAGGGTGCTTGAAAATGTAGAGTCGGTGAATGACCTCTTGTTTGGGGAATTTCATTTTGTCGATGTTTTGCTCACCAATTGAGGATTTGGTTGTGGTGGCCTTGGAGGGGGAGGCAACAGTGGTTTTGGTGGTTGTGGGGGCATTAGAGTTTGATTTGATGATGGAAAACCCTTTTGTAGGGGTGGTATTAGAGGTAGTGGGTTGGCGATGGGCCTTGGCTTCTGATTCGCGCTTCTCTTATTCGTAAAGCTTCTGAATTTCATTCTTTTTCAATCTCCAACTCCTTGAAGTCACAATTCCAGTTGCTAATTTGAGCATTGGCTATAACGCTTGATGTTTACTGTTGGATTTGATCCATGTTGATGGTGAAGTTAAGGAATTGCTTGAATTGGTATGAAAGCATACCAGAAATCCCAAATTTGAGATTGACCCATATGACAAATTGTACTACTAGTAGAAGTACTTGACGACTCCAATGATGTCATGTGATGATGATGATGATCCAAAGCTAGTTCAAATTTATTCTTTACCTTCTTCTTCAAGTGGGTGTTCTAGTAGTTCTTTATATCATTGTCAATTCTTTGTGGAAGGCACGAGCTATGCTGCCCATCTATATGTTCATGTAATTATTGTTGAAGCTGAATTCGTCCTTTAAACTCAAAAGACTCAAGAATCCCTGCAAACAAGCAAACAATAAGCTATCGTTCGTTCAATGATCGAGACCCGGGGGGTGTTCGACCAAGAACGCTCCAATGCTTAAGTCAGCCTCGAAAGAGAAATTTCAAGAGCTTAAGTAGCGTTGAACAGAATTACCTGGAAAGTGAAATGAGCTCCGCTATTTATAAGAAAACCTTGGGAGCCTCGGAGCGTTCTGATTAGTCGGTTGAATTTGTAATTAATATATTATTAATTAAATATATGATTTAATAATTATAATAATAACTCATTACGATAATAATGATAATTATTGTGTTTTAATATTAATATTAATTGTCCGTTACTAAGAATAATGACAATTAACTTTCGGGGAGAATATTAATATTACGGAGATTTTAACCCGATTAAATAACGTATTTAGCTGGTAAATAGATTATTTAACGTGTGGGTATTTTCAAATGACTAGTGTTATTGTCAGGGGAAATTTGGTCATTTTGGAAATTATGGGCCACGTGGCAGCTCCACAATTTTTGGATGATTTTGGGTTCCACAAATGCCCCCACATCGCTTAGGAGTTCAGGGAATTCTAAGGGATGTACGAGGTTTGATTTATTTCCGGAAAATTTCATTGAGCCTGTTTCATGGAATGAACTGGTCTTTTAGCTTGGAAAAAATTGGGTTTGAAGTTTGGGAAAAGGTTGGCCTCTTTGAAGAAATTTTGGGCTTATAATTAGGCTGGCCCGTGGTAGGATTGATGTGTGTAAAAGAAAAAAGAAAAAAGAAACTGTCCTTTTTTTTTTGTAACCCTTGGAAATTTAAACCCCATAAGTGTCAATTAATTTCATAAATGGAGAGATTAACTCCATTATACCGTTTGCATGGGATTTCCTTTATTGAAATGGTGTCAGCCGAGTAGGTAAAATAGAAGAGGGAAAAACAAACAAACTGAGGAGGAAGGCTTTAGGCTTTGCTGCTGGTGACAGAGGAAGAAAGACTGAGTCAAATCCCAAAGATCAAGTATAAATTTTTTGACAGGACCCGCCCCGATCCCACGGGGACCACAAGGGGACGTGCCCTGCTCCCGTCTGACACCCAAAATAACATACCAATTTTAACCTCAAACGTTCAAATGCATAAATAACCAAATTAAAGTTATACAACAAATCCAATTTAACAGATGTCAGACAAGGGATGAAAACCAAAATTACAATTTCCGAGCACGACTCTAAAATAATCCTGCGGGTCAAACCACCTGACAGGGGTTCAGATACGCAGAAGTAGATCTATGCCTCCGCTTCAAGATCCTCCTCTACCTCAGTAGCACAGCCTAGAGGGGTTACCAAAACATTAAGGGTGAGTGGGCCGAAACTCAAGTTTATAAAACCATTTAATAAGTAAAACATATAATTTACCCCTCCGTTTTCCAAACATGCATGCACCAGAATTTAAACCATAAATTATATAATATGAATCATAAGGCATGTAATAAAACCAAAGACATAATTATAGCCACTGCACTATACACTCCAATCCTGACATCCCCGTTGTCTGACGTCCCTGACGTCCAATAAGGTCACAGTCTCAAGGCTACGCGTGCCACTTGGGGTCTCAATCCCAAATCCAATCCCTGAACCCTGTCCGAGTACGGCATCTCAAATGCCTAGCGTCATAGACGCTCGACGTCCTTGACGTCAAATAAGCAATCCTGCTCCTGAGTCATTTTACAGTCCGTTTCCTCCGTAGAATGACCCCTCGCAGGCAATGCGCCGTGACCACTCCAGGGTACCACATCCGGAGGAGACAGTATCATAAGAATGGATCTATACAGTGCAGTACCAAATAAATTTAATTGATATCCACATGCAAAACATATATATATACATAGATAAAATCCAAACCAATCTTTAAGTTTCATCAGACGGGTCTCAAACCCAAATACCGTGAAACGTGCCATAACCATAATTTCAATATCATCAAAACCGTTTCTTGATTCCAGCATGTGAATATAGAAGTAAATCAGAAAACATTTAAGCATGCAAGGGTTTAATGAAATCGGGCCCACTCACAGTATGATTCCGCGGTGAATCTGCGCGTACGAACCTGTACCGGGATTATCGTACAATTCCTGTCAGTCCAAATCACACGTAAGGGTCACTACAAGTCTTAAACATTTATCCAAAAAGTCCAAAACAGAAACCGGCTCGGGGAAACCGTCCAACACGTTTCCCGAGACAATCGACCCTAAACTGACCCTCCTAACTATCTCAGATCAACATGGTTAATTCACAAAAAATGTTCAGAATGATGAGAGGAATAAAAGTCATGTTGATCGTGATCGGAGATAAGCCCCAACGCGCCCTCATGTGCCGCCCAAAGTGGCTGCGCGTGAAAGTCGCGCGCCTGACACTGTAGCTACAGTGTCACCACCTTCACCCGTTTGTCTGTAATACGGGTCTGCCACCCGCGGCTTGACCCAGTTAATTACCCACCAATTCTTAATCAATTTCCTTCTTTTTTGATTCTATTATCTTCCATAAACATCTAATTTAGGTTCTGAGTCAAAAATTTGCCTTGACAAGTCCCCAATCGACCATTCGACCCGTGATCAACCAAACGGGTCGATCGCCGTAACTTGCTGGTTTCCCAACAATTGTCCAAATAACTTAACAGGGAGCATCCTAGGGCTAACACGGACTATAAGGAATGATCAATTGAACAAAACGTTACTTGGAAGTAGCCGTCCAAACCTCTGAAATTCCTCTGAAAACGGCAGCCTCCGTCCCAGCTCCACCGTGGCTGGTTGCCCTCGATTTCGATATGGATGTGTTCTAAACACTCCCAGAAAGCTCACTCAGTGTTTAGATTGGTCCAACATACCGTATAAATTGAAATCCAAAATTCCCTCCAATTTTCCCGAAACTCAATCTCTGGTTTTTCTCTCCAATTTTCAGCTCCCTCAATAGCAGAGTGAAGCTCACTCAAATGCTGTTCTGTTTAAACCAACTGAGTGTCTCAGAAGCTCGTGGAAGTCCAATCTGTCCACTGAGATTTGTTCCCCAAAAATCTTTGAATCTTCAAATTAAAAATGGTGGCTTTGCTGGATGAATCCAGCCATGTGCTGATGCCTATAAGGCTTTAAACAATCTCTACTTTCCAGCATACGACTAGAATAAACAATTGGGCACTCAGAACCACCGCACATGGTGGTGCCGCCCATGTTCCCCCGCGGTTGCTACAGTAACCAGGGGTAAAATGACCAAAATGTCCCTAGTTCAAAAATTACCATAATGCCCTTCATTTTCCAAACCCGTAACTCAGCTATCCGAAGTCCGATTTCAGCGTGCCACCTGTCAACGAACTCAGGGCATCGAGACCTACCCAACGGTCCCTGAGTCGTGTGAAAATTGGTTGCCAAACGAAAAGTCAACATTTTCGCCCCCATCGTCCAAATTACAGTAATGCCCTGAACTTCCGATAGTCATAACTTTTTCCCTGATCGTCCGAATTGGTCGTGCCACCTGTCTATGGACTCGTGACGTCCCGAACTACGTCACGGTCATTGGTCAAAGTCTGTTTGACCCACCAATCAAAAAGTCAACAAATTGGGCAATACAATTCACAGGGGTAAAAACGTCAATTCATTCATTAATTTACAATATTAAAATCCTCGAATTTCCGGGGCATTACATTTTTGTTATGATTCTTTCATTTTTTGGGTTTCTTTTTCCGCCCTAAATTGTTGCTCAAAGGATTGGGGCTGTGCTCAAAAAGCGTGAGCAGTGGAAATGATAGAGAGAGAAAATGAATTGTGGCATCTGGTGGAATTTTTCTTGGTTGGCTAGTGAATTGTGGGGTTCTGATTGCAAAAAGGGGAAACACGTGTCTTTTAGCCATTGGTGGACGACCTGACGTGAGCAGAGAGATCAGACAGGAGGGACCCGCGCGACTGCTGTTCTCTGGGCTGTGAATTTGAAGCGGCCACGCGGCGCGATCCGGTTGGTTTTCAGGCTGGCGCGCAGCTCTTGCTTGGCGCAACAGGCAGCTAGCGGTTGGGCAGTCACCTCGCTTGGGCGACTGGCGGGTGAGTTTAGAGATCGACTGCGGGTCGTGGATGTAACAACCCGGAAATTCGAAAAACGAAAATTTGGGAAATTTAAGGAAAATGACGATTTTGCCCCTAGTGGTAAGGGCTGAAAGTTAACTTTTTGATCGGGACCTTGTTTGGATTTTCCGGGAGTACTGTTGGATAGGTCTCGGGACGCTGAATCCGTAGACAAGAGGCATGCGTCAATCGGAGCCCGGACGAAAAAGTTGTTGGTCTGGAAAGTTCAGGGGCAAATTGGTAAATTGTGACATGAAGGGTAAAATTGTAAATTGGGCCGTCAAAGCCCTTAACGGTGCACTGGTTGATTTTAAATGGTTTAACTTGGCTGATTCAGCCAAATTAGATTGGGATTATTTACTAAGTGACATTTGTCACTTGCTTATGTAAATTGGTGGCATTATTTGAATGCCTAATACGGACAAAAACAACCTCCTAATCTTTGTTTAAATTCCTAACTTAGATTGATCAAGAAGGAAACTAGAGAACACAGGGGGATTCAGAGGAAACTTGTGAGTGAAAAACGAAAGGAAAACAGGAGAGAAAATAGGGAGGAACCTGTGAACCCGAGAGGAAAAACCCGAAACCATGCTTGATGAAATTGAGATTCAATTTTGAAGTTTGAGCTTAACTCATGCCGAATTAAGATCAGAATTGGCCTTCTGGGACGATTTCGAGTCGAACCACATCAAAAAGGAAGACAATTGACAGGGAAATCAGCAAGAACAGACTCTGAGACTCCTTTGAAAGTGGGAGCTTGGGTTCGATTACTTAGAGGTAATGATTCTTGAAATTGACTTCGATTTCATGTTTAGAATGACTGTTAGATGCTTCTGGTGTAATCAATTGAATGTTACAGGTCATTTTTGGGTAGAACCCGAGTTAGGACCCGTCGGCTTTCAATGTTGAGTCGTGGAATTCAGGGCATGGTTTCATCAAATTGAGGTCACAGATCAAACATAGATATAGTATATATGAGATTGAGTGAAAAAACTGAAGGAATTAGATTCAAATTGATAGAAAACAAACCGGGTTGCACCGCGGGTTGTAGACCCGAATATCAATAAGACGGGTAACAGGGACGACACTGTAGCTGCACTGTTCATAGCGCGTGGCTTTCACGCGCAGCCGCTTGCGGCGGCGCGTGAGGGCGTGTGGTGGCTTTTCTGGGAAAGTGTCCAACAGGTGTTTTACTCTATATAGTGTAACGATCATTTTAGAGTTGGTTTCGAGTCGATCGGACACCGTCTCGATAATGTTTCGAGGGTCCGACGATTTTTGTTGTAGTTTAAAATAATATTTAAATCCCGGAAAATTATGGGGAATTGATATGAGATAAATTGAGTTGTTAGTAACCCTGCATAATGATTTTGTACAGGATTTGAGATTCCTGACAAGTGTCGGAAATTACGGAAACGCGTGCGGCGCGAGAAACGAGCAGTTGGACGGTGTGTGAGTGGACGTTGTTTCATAAATTGATATGCATGCATAGTTAAATATTTTAAATGATTTATGACATGATTTTGATCGCAATTCTTTGATATGATTATTGTGTGATTTAATGATTATTTTAATCGGTGTTTCGGGCACGTTTTTCGAGAAAAGGTGAAATGACTGTTTTGGGTGAAAGCCCGGGATTTGTGATTGGTTTAGATGAATTGGGAAATTGATTGATGGATTTGTGATGTTTTCGATTATGATGTCACGGTTTACGTATATTACATCGTTTAATGCTTTTACGGATTTACGAAAGTGAGAAACGAGATTTGGGCAGGGGACCCCGTGATAATGATTTTGACATGGTTTGAATACGTGATTTGAAATAATGCTTTTAAATTGTGTATTAATGTTTCATACCCCCAGATGAGTAATTCCTGGGTAGAGTTCGGATGTGTAATTCCCGAAGTGACTCTAGATGCGTAATTCCTGGAGGGACCGGATGTGTAATTCCCGGTGAGGCTGGATGTGTAATTCCCAGCGTAGGTGATGACTCTGGATGTGTAATTCCCAGAGGATCCTCGGATGTGTAATTCCCGAGTTATATGTTTTGTTGTATGATAAAATGGTTTTATGAAATGTTTTCACATATTGGGTTTGAGAACCGGATTTTGATGTTTTCATGTGATTTGGCTTTGTTATTCATCTGTTTTTCTCTATGCATGCATGGTTTGATAAACTGGAGGGTAAATGATGTCTTTTAAAATGTATTTTAAATGATATTATTTTTGTCCACTCACACATTTGTTTTTGATGACCCTCCAGGCCGTGGCACGACATTTGGGGCCAATCGAGAGGCGGAGGCATTAGCAGAAATCAATGTAGTCATCCCTGGTCTGACAAGTGCTAAAGGATACTTTCGGGACTTCAGTTGACTTGTCAGACGGGAGCAGGACCGGGCACGCTTATCAAAGTCCAGTTGGGACGGGTCCTGTCAGTGGACAAGTGGTGCGTGTCGGCTGGGCTGTATCTTAGAATGGTGACCGGTGGGTGACGGCAGCCCGCCCTGCTTTGGATCCTTCTTCTGTCTGGTACCCGCGTGGCATGGGTTTGGAGCAAATCTGCTCTTCTTCTTTTTTGTTTATTATGTGTATATATATATATATATGTTTATTCATATTAGATATTTTTCTATATATTCAAGTACTTTGACGTTTTTTTGCAGGTGTTCTTTTTTGTCTTAATATATATATATACATATTAATATATTTAAATATGTATTTAATATATTAATGCTATTAATATGTATTTGATGGTAACATATGTATTTTGAATTTCCATATGTGTATATATTCTAGTATGTATATATTTGGAATATATTTATTTTAGGAACTAATAAATACGTTCCTTTATTGTAGGTGGACGCTTTTGCTCATTTCGAGAGTTCGGGACATCCGTTGACAACGATTCAAGCGGTGAACTTTTGATTTGTTCAAGGCGATAGTTTCAAGATGCGTCAAGGTGCACTTCTGGAGAGACCTAGCAGGCTCGCATTGTGGGAGCAGGTGGCTCGCGTAGTCAAATTCCATTCCGAGGGAAGGACAAGGACTTTGAAGGACCCGAAGATTTTCAGGCGTGGAAGATCCGCTACAAACATGTGTTTCCAGAAGGGGTACTTGCAGAGCTTTGCGACAGATGTTCCTCCCAGAAAGCACCCAAGAATAGCAGAGGAAGAAATCTGAAATCTAACAGATGGACCAAATTCCACCCTTTGATCGTCATCTGGGGATTCAAATTCTCGTTTTCAAAGTTTTTCTCCGGGATTCTCAGTCAGATGGGCTGCTCACTTGCTCAACTGGATGTTGACTCATACAGACACGTAATCTGTTTTGAGAAGCTGAACGAGTTTTTCAAACTGGAGCTCACAGACGAGGAATTCTGGCACTGCTACACCATAGTGCACGATGGGCTCTCCGGTGGAAGTCTCACACAAGTCCTCCCCAAAGTCGAATTGTTCGTGAACACTGTATTTACCGACGGGGCATACATGCAGAGCTGCTTTGAGCTGGGTGGCACATGGGATCGTAACTGCAGTGGAAATGTGAGGATTACATCTTGCTTCCGTACCCACGATGAACTGTACTCAAATTTCGAGAGCCATCCTGACCTTACGAAGATTGACAGAGCTCTGAAGATTCCTCCTGAGTTTCTCGAGATGAGCTGGCTGCTTTGTCCATCCAGAGATGCTGATGACGGAAGAACTCCTGCTAGCATAGTCAAAGAGTGGTTAAGTGCTCCGCTTCATCTGAAGAGGGCTGTCATCCAGAAGAAGAACCATAGAGAAGGACTTGATGCACCCCCAAAAAGGAAATCAGGTCCTGAAATGCATTCACAAGATGTCCCGGACTCCACACCTTGCCAAGCTAGTCCCGCAGGATCATCCAGCAAACGTAGAGCCTCAGGTGGTAAATCAGAGCAAGCGGCGGACCCTTCCAAGAAGTTGAAGGTTGTCTCTACTTCCCCTGAAATGATTGAAGCTCTTCGGGATGATGGTTCGAAACGTTTAGTGGAAAGAGCACAACCAACTTCTAGGGTCGTGGATACAGAGGCTACCCCTGAGATTGCAGAAATGACGAAGGTTGTGCCACAGGCTGCATATGATAAAGTTGCTAGAGACCTCAGGATCGCAAAGGTGGGGGCCCACAAGCTGGTTGACATACTCCATGGACAAGCGGGGCTGGAAGAGGAGAACAAACGAATGAAATCGGAGTGCATCCGCCTTCGAGAGGGTTGCGACCATTCAGACGAAACAACAATGCCTTGGTGGGGAAAATTTGATCATTAGAGAACAAAATGCTCGAGCTGGAGACAAGTCATGCAGAAAAGCTGTTGGTAGAGAATGAACGCGACACTGCCCTTAACGAGTCTGCTTTACTGCGCGGGCATTTGCATGAGTCGGAAAAGAAAGTCAAACTCCTGGAAGCTAAATATCAAATCTGAAAGTTGATTGCTTGTTACCACCACATGCCCCCATAACTTTGTACTTCAAGGAAAGTGAATCGCAAAAGTTGGGTATGGAGAGCCGGAACGGGATCACTACCAAAGAGCAAGAGCTTGAACTAGAAGTAGAGCCCGAGGCTGGACCTGATCCTGAGGACGAGGCTAAGAAAGTAAATGTTCCTGAAACCGACGAGTCACTTTTTGATGACATTTCCCTACTTTCCACATAAGAGTGGGCAGAGTTTCGAAGAACCATGGGCTGTGAAGACTTGCATCCATAGTTTATTTACATGTGTATGTTGACTATTGCATTTTCATTTTTGTATTGAATAACTGGTTTGAGCAATCGAGATGTGATTAGCCAGCCATTCTTCGAATGAATAAATGAAAACAATATTTATGAAGAACTTTGTCCTCCCAGCTCTTTGTCAAAATTTTTTTTCCAACTATTTGATGTTTCCCAAACTTATTTGTTCATCAAATGCCCCCCGTTGTAGCCATGGGCGTTCAATGTTGGGGTTTAACTAACTTTTTTAGCATTTGCATTGGTGTTGCCTTCAAGGAAGGGCTTGTGCTTCTTAAGAGAAGGCTTGAAGTGCTTCCATGAGGAAGACTTAGGGTGCTTCCAAGAGGAAGGCTTAGAGTGCTTCCTAAGAGGAAGGCTTGAGGTGCTTCCTGAAGGAAGGCTTCGGGTGCTTCCTGGTGGAAGGCTTTAAGTGCTTCCTAAAGGAAGGCTTCGGGTGCTTCCTGGTGGAAGGCTTTAAGTGCTTCCTAGTGGAAGGCTTTGGATGCTTCCCGAAGGAAGGCTTGAGTGCTTCTCGGAAGAAGTCTTTGGATGTTTCCCGGAGGAAGGCTTGAGTGCTTCTTGGAAGAAGGCTTCAGGAACCTTGCCGAAAGTACAATAACACATAGGTGAATTAGGAATGACTTGACAGCTTTATTTGTAAGACTAAACACATCATTCTTGAAAATAAAGTCTATATTTGGCACAAAACAATGACTAGCTTAGCTTTGAGCTCTAGTTGGCATTATACATAATATTTTCGGAGATGATGAGCGTTCATGGAACCACTCACTAACTTTCCGTCCATTGTCTCTAAGGTGTAGCTTCCATTTCCACCTATTTGGTAGACTCGGTAGGGTCCTTCCCATGGGGACTTGAGTTTTTGAGACCCTGGACGATTGGGTGTTGCAAACTTTTTCTTGAGAACAAGGTCACCTGGGAGAAAGTGCCGGAGTCGGGCCTTCTTGTTGTAGGAACTCCTCACTTTCTGCTGGTAGCTGGAGATGCGCTTCACCACTTGCTCTCTTAATTCCTCGCTGAGATCAAGTGAAGTTCTTAGAGCGATGGAGTTGACTGCTGGATCATCGAGCTCGGTAAAGGGCGCTGGAACAACAACATGTGGAGGAATGACTGCGTCAGTGCCGTATGCAAGGGTGAATGGAGAATCTCCGGTTGCACGACGCGGAGTGGTGCGTTAATCCCAGAGCATGCCATTCAACTCTTCCCCCCACAAACCTTTCTTATCATCGAGTCGCTTCTTGATATAGTCAAGGATCGTCTTGTTTGAAGCTTCTGCCTGGCCATTACCCTGGGGATAATACGCAGTTAAAGTGAAATGCTTGATCTTCCAAGACTCAAAGAACTCGTTGATTATGGCGCCAGTGAACTGAGTTCCATTATCTGTTAGAATGACATTGGGAAGTCCAAATAGGCAGATAATCTGGCTCCAGATGAATTTTTGAACATTAGCTTGAGTTATGGTTTCCAAGGCCTTTGCCTCTACCCATTTGGTGAAGTAGTCAGTGGCAACAATCAAATACTTCTTGCTTGGAACTGGAGTGCTTAGGAGCGGTCCAACAATGTCAATTCCCCATTGCATGAATGGCCAAGGACTCGTCTGTGCATGCAGCTCTTCCGGTGGTGCCAATTGATTAGGCTTGAACCTTTGACATTTGTCACATTTCTGGGCATACTGCAGAGCCTCCTGGCATAGAGTAGGCCAGTAAAATCCTACTCTAAGCGTCTTTTGTGCAAGCGATCTTCCATCGGAATGATTTCCACAATGTCATTCATGAATCTCAGCCAAGACTTTCAATGTTTCAGGATGCTTCAAGCATAACAAGTTTGGCCATGTGAAGCTCTTTCAAAAGAGTCAGCCCTTGTCAACATAGTATCGTGCAGCCTTCATCTGGACTTTGCGGGCTTCTAATCGTTCATCAGGAAATATTCCATGCTCTAGATAGTTGATAAAAGGATCTTGCTAGCTTGGAGATGAATCAATTTGTCTTACTTCAATCTCCTTCACATCAATACTCCTCTGCTCAAGATACTCAATCGGGATTGAGCGCTTGAAACGAAAGTCAAGTGATGACGCTAGATTCGACTAGTGGAAGTTGATGAAAAGTGAAAATCGAGAAAAAAGAAAGCATTTCCTCGACCTTGTTATTATATCTGAGCATCCTTGCATCACGCGCAGCGTATTCACCGATCGATTGGTTAGTTATCAGCTGCGAATCCGAATGAATAGAAAGTTTTTTGACTCCCAACTCCTTGGCAAGTACGAGCCCACAAATCAAAGCTTCATACCCCGCTTCATTGTTAGAAGCTTTGAATCCAAACTGTACTTCCTGCTCCATTATTGAGCCATCAAGAGTGATAAGAACAATTCCCGCTCCTGCCCCCTTCTAGTTCGAGGAACCATCAACAAAGAGCTTCCATAGATGATTGGAAGTTGAAGGTTGCAGAGAAGAGGAACTGTTACCATGATCTTGCGACAGGGAAGTGCCAGCGGCCCTGGGGGCATTGCCAAGCTTATTGCCATTGTTTCTTTCCAGTGACGCTGGTGTGAACTCCACAACAAAATCCGCTAAGGCCTGGCCTTTGACAGCTGATCGTGGATGGTATAGCAAATCATGCTGACTCAACTCTATGGCCCATTTCATGACCCATGTCAATGCATCGGGTACATGAAGTAACGAACGAAGTGGATACTCTGTCATGACGATGACCCGATGAGCTTGAAAGTAAGGCCTCAACTTCTTTGTGGTAACCAATAACGCGAGGACCAACTTTTTGAATTTTGGATATCGTGTCTCAGCATCAAGAAGGGCTTTGGATGTGTAGAACACAGGCAATTGAATCCCATTCTCCTCCCGGATAAGTGCAGAGCTTACTGCAACATCAGAGACCCCCAGATATAGGAACATGTCCTCATTATCTTTGGGTTTTAATAGCAGCGGTGGAGACGTCAAGTAGGCCTTGAGACCTTGAAATGATTTCTCACAACCTTCATCCCACTTATCTCTGGATGCCTTCTTTACTGCTTGGAAGAAAGGTCGACACCGGTCAGTTGACTTGGACAGGAACCTGTTCAATGCTGCTGCTGGTCCAGTGAGACTTTGAATCTTCTTCAGACTTGATGGGGACTTCATCTCAAGAATTTCCTTGATTTTCTTTGGATTGGCCTCGATCCCACGCTGAGTCACAAGGTATCCCAAGAACTTCCCTGCTGATACCCCGAAAGTACACTTAAGAGGGTTGAGCTTCATTTTGTACTTCTTCAGAAGGTTGAAGGTCTCTCGTAGGTTGGTGATATGATCCCCTCGTTTTTCTCCTTTGACCATGATGTCATCCACATAGACCTCCATGGTTTTGCCGATGAGATCTTTGAACATCCGATTGACAAGTCTCTAGTACGTTGCACCCGCATTCTTGAGGCCAAATGGCATGATCTTGTAGTAGTACACACCTCGATCGAAGACGAAGGAAGTTTTGTCCTTGTCTTTTTCATACATGAAAATCTGATTATAGCCCGAGTATGCATCCAGGAAGCTCAGGAGCTCATTTCCTGCGATTGAGTCCACTAAGAGATCGATTTTGGGCAGAGGATAGTTATCCTTTGGGCACGCAAGATTAAGATCGGTGTAATCAACACAAACTCTCCATCGTCCTGCTTCCTTTTTCTTGACAAGTACGACGTTTTCTAGCCATTCAGAGTGCAGAACTTCTTCAATGGATCCAGCAACGAGTAACTTGTCAATCTCCTCTTGGATGATAGCAATTTTTTCGGGGGAAAAATTGCGTCTTTTCTGCTTGACCGGCTTGTGGTTGGGATTGACGTGTAGCTTGTGGCAAGCGATAGTAGGATCAATCCCCGGCATGTCAAACGGAGACTAAGAAAAAACTTCTTTCTCCTCACGCAGGAAAACTATGAGTTCTTTTTTTTTTGTCACTTAGCCGTGCACCAATGCAGGCCTCTCGCTCAGGATATCGAGGTCAAGTTGAATGAGGGTGACGTCATCCTCCAGCTGTCATCCTTCCAGAGTTGGTGGTTCCTCATGAATGTCAGGATCTTGACCCGTGATTAGTTGCTATTTGGGAGACGAAGAAGAAAGCTTGCCCCCTGTGGATGATCCTGCTTGGGGAACAAACTCTGCCTCCTTGACCTCCTTTAGCCCTTTAGTGAGGCACCGTCAAGCCATCGCCTGATCGCCCTTGATCTCCCTGATTCCACCACCAGGAATAGGGAACCGAATCTTCTGGTAAAGGCTTGACGTGTATGCGAGGATTTTGTGAAGCCATGGCCTTCCCAAAATTCCAATGTATGGAGAGTACTCGTCCATGATGTAGAAAGTCTGGGACATGACTACAGGATCAGAATGTACATCCAGCTGGAGAGTGCCTACGGTTATGCTGGTTGACCCATTGAAACCTCGGAGTGGGACAACCCTTTTTGTTGTGAGGCTTTCTAACCCCATCTTGCGCACTGCATCTATGCTGAGGATATTTGCTGCGCTCCCTTCATCAACGTGAATCCGATCAACTTGAGCATGAGCGATCTAGATTGACACGACTAAAGCATCGTCATGCGACCAGTCAAGTCCTACCTTGTACTTCAAAGAGAAACCAACGAAAAGGTCGTTGGCCACCCCGGGGGTGGAAACATGGGAGACCTGAGAGACGGCTAGTGCATCTCGGATCTTTCTTTTCTTTTGCTTGGAGGTGGTTCCTAGCAACTCCGATTCAGCTATGATGGTATTGATGCGAATCATCTTTGATGCAGGCTCCTTGGGTCCTTTATCAGCGGGTCGATCCATAGCCTTCCCTTTGACATACTCAGTGCAATGTCCTTCTTTGATGAGATTCCGGAGATATCTCTCGAACGACATGCCTTTTCTGATGTTCTGCCCATAGCACTTGTGAAAGGCACAATACTTTGTTTTATCAGCCTTCTCTTGATCACCTTTGACTAGCTCTGACTTCTTAAACCATGGCTTGTCCTTAATTTCATTGTGGATCTGATGGACTGGCAAAGATAGCTGCAAGTTAGGCTTCCCCATAGCTGGTGTTTGGGATGGTTGTCCCTCCTTGTGCTTGTTGGACTTTCTAGTCGCAAACTTTCCATGGGACTCATCTTTATTGAAGGTTTTTTCACTAGCCCCAGCATGTTCCTGAGTATGAGTGGCGTTCTTCTCATCCTCCCAGCTTGCATGTCGCTCTGCAAGCAAAAGCATTTTGGTGAGACTTCGCGCATTGCTCATGACGATGTCCCCGTAAAGCTGGCTGTCCCGAGGGAGTCCTTGTTTAAATACCATTGCCGCAACAAGGTCACTGCAGCCGACAATCCGAGACTTCTCTTCGCAAAATCTTCGTATGTATTGTCGTAGAGTTTCTTTTGCTCTCTTTGGAACAGAGAAAAGATGGTCATCCTTCACCTCAATTGTCTGAAGTTGTGCGTACTCCTTCACAAATGCCAGCGCCAACTCTTCGAAGGATGCAATCGACCTCCGAGGGAGATGATTGAACCAAGTCATGGCTTGGCCTTGAAGAGAAGCCTGGAAAACTTTGCACATGAGCGCATCATTATGCCCATGGGGGACCATGACTCCCCGGTAATGATCTATGTGCTTTACCGGGTTGGAGGCTCCTTTGAATGGAGTGAAGTTTGGCGTTGCAAACCTTTGAAGGAATGGTTCCTCCTCAATATCCCTTAAAAAAGGTGTAGAGAGCTGTATCTGGCGACGTAGATCGTCCTCTAGATCGCCATCTCGTTGAGCACGAAGGTGCCTGTCCAGCATTCTTTGAACATCATTAGCCCGCAACGCACCTTGCTGAGGCGGTGAGTCATTTCGTGCTAATCGCCGAGAACCTCCTTGAGCTTCTCCCCTTGATCTCTGGGATCGTACAGGGGAGTAGGCCTCATCTTCCTTCTCACTGCTATGGGCAGATTGTCTTGGGTCTTTGTGTAGAGCCTGAGGTTGCTCCATACTCCTATGTGAGCGTTGTGAGTGCTCCACCCGTGAAGTTGCAGTAATCCAGCCTCCTAGCCGCTCATGCACTGATTGTAACGACCCGTTCCGTAAATCAGGATTAGATTAGTGTTAATGATAGATTAGTGCAGTTAACCGGTGATTAGTTGGAAGCGTTCGGACGGACGGTGCAAAATGACGATTTTACCCTTGGATTGGCTAAAATGTTGACTTTTCGATCGAGCGGCTAAAAGGACTTTGATCAATGATCGTGACGTAGTTTGGAACGTCACGAGTTCATAGGCAGGTGGCACAATCGATTTCGACAACCGAGGAGGAAGTTATAACGTTCGGAAGGTTGAGGGCATTTTGGTAATTTTGGAGAAAAGGGGCAAACGTTGACTTTTTAAACGATGAGTCAATTTCATGAAATACGAGGCCCGTTAGGAAGGTCTCGATGCCCTGAGAACAACGACAAGCGGCACGCCGTCATTGGACGTCGGACGTATAAGTTACGGGTCAGGGAATACGAGGGGCAAAATGGTAATTTATCCTTGAGGGGGCATTCTGGACATTTCCTACGTGGGGATTAGTGCCCAGTGAGCAAGGGACACTTGGCTGCATCAGGTGTGTGTGTCCACCAGGTTTTGGACACCTGGTAGAATCTGGATAGGTGTAGAAGTCTCAACGGGTTTTAAATTTGTGCACGGGTGTGTTTGTGGCTTTACAAACAGAGGAAAACAGAGAAGAATTCACCCATTGATTTCCTTCGATCTTCATCCATTTTTCTTACATTGTGAACAAAAAAGAGAGAGTGGCAGGGGAGGAGTATGGTGGTGCTGCCACCAAGCACCGTCGTGCACGGTGGTGGTCGAACCCAAGAAAGAACCCATGAGTCCCCTATTGCGTTTGAAACTTGGGAATCGAATTGATGAGTTTTTAAGCTAAATTGAGTAGTAGATGCTGTTTCTGAGATGCCTAGGAGTCTATTAAGCCTGTAACGGGGGCTCGCTGTGGACGGAAGCCGTAAAGGCGACAAGGTAAGGAGTGAAACTTAAAATGGTAACTATGGTTTTATTGCTCGATTGTCGATTTGAGTAATTGGATTTTGTTTCTGGAGATTATAGGAATGGATTGGGATCAAAACCATTGAAAGCGGTGGCCAGAATTCCAGCAACTGGACGACGAACAGGGGGCGGGTTCTCCTTCGATTTGGGAGGTAATCTCTAGCCTGGAACTTCTTGTTTTGATGATGAGAATAGGTTAGGGATGATAGAACGAAACTATTGAACTAAAAATGGATTAAAAACGCAGTAGAAATGGACAAACCGGGAACGCCAGTTCGGAACCGGTCGACGGAGGATGAAGACGATGAACAGTGGATACTGTAGCTGCGCGTGGCTCCCACGTGCAACCCCTTTGGGTGGCGAGTGTGGGCGCGTGGCACAAATTTCGAGGAAGGTTCCAACATGACTTTTAAAATATTTGATGTAACGAACATTTTGGCGCTGGTTTCAAGTCAATCGGACATCGTCTCGACATGTTTCAGGATGTCCGAAGATTTTAGGCCTCGGTTAAAAATAGTTACAAATACGAAAAAAAATTACGGGGCTTAAGTATGACCATTGTGAAGTAGTGAGTGACCTTATATTGGGATTTGGACAGGTTCGAGAAAGCCGAGGATAGCGGAATGGCCGAGAACGACGTAAGTGCGCGCTTATCGAGGCGACGTCGGAATGGTCTGTGAGTGGACTTTGCTTTCTAACTCTTGATGCATGCATATATGTTTTTATATGTTTTCTATACGTGATTCTATGATTTTACTTTATGATCTTGATGGTTTACGATTTTGCACGTTTTTCGAGGTATTTTACGAAATTTCATGTTTTACGATATTTCAAACGATCTTGTGATTTGATCATGATTTTCATGGTTTGATTTCGAGATTTGAAATGTGATTTGATTTCGAGGATTTGAAATGAATGGAAAAGTGATTTTGGGCTTGGGGCCCTGTTTTGCAATTTCGATAAACGAGCTTTCGGTTTTGATATTTGGAAGGAAGTCTAGACATGGGTTCAGGACAGTGGTTCCAGATGCCAGCTTACGGAATCATTGTTGCAAATTCGGAGATAGATTTTCTATGGTTTTTATTGTTGCTTGAAAAATGATTTTGGGTTTCAAGACCTGGAGAAAGAGAAAAACCCACTGGATCTGGTTTTGAGTTTAAAGACTTGGATTGATTGACGAGGGGAGGGCCCTGGATTGATGTTTTGAGTTTAAAGACTCGGTATGGTTTTGAGTTTAAAGACTCGGTGAATGTGATACCCCCCGAGGCCTGTGATTGTGATTTGAGTTTAAAGACTCGTTGATATCCCGAGAAGGCCTGATTAATTGCGCATTGTGTTTTGAGTTTAAAGACTCAGGCGCACTTGAGATCTAGTAACTTGTATGATTAATGTTTTTCACTGGTTTTGGGTAGTGGCCCGAATGGATTGATTTGTGATTTGAGGCTGAGGGCTGGATTTGAATATCGGATTTGACTCGGGTTTCTAAATGGTTTTCAATGATGGTTTTTGATATGAATGGTGGGTTTCAGATACTTGGTTATGCATGCATGTTTTTAAACGGAGGGTATACATGTAATTGTGTTTTTCGATAACTATTTTGAACTTATACTTTATTTTTGTCCACTCACGGTCTTTTGTGTTTTTGATACTCTCCAGGATGTGGCGGTACGGGCTGTTGGTCGAGAGAGACAGAGACAGCACACACGCGATGCACAGTAGAGTCTGCGAGCTCCGGAAGTCCGGTACGATTGAACAATTCGTGTTGGAAATCCCTTGTCCGACTTACGTGTCACATGGAGGTTGCACTTAGGTTTAGCCTTCGTGTCATGCGTAACTTAGACGGGAGCAGGACTTAGCCCTTAATCCCGGGGATTTTTGTAATGACCCGTCCCGAGTGTCGGGATTGATATTAATTAATTATGATTTAGAATGACTAATCTAGGATTAGTTGAGTGGAATCGGATGAATTGTGCAAAATGACCGTTTTGGCCCTAGCGTGGCAAAATGTTGACTTTTAGTTCGGGCGGTCAAACGGACTTTGACCGATGATTGTGACGTATTTCGGGATGTCACGAGTTCATAGACAGGTGGCACGTTCGATTCCGACGTTCGAGGAAAAAGTTATGGCGTTCGGAAGTTGAGAGGTATTTTGGTAATTTGGCTAAAAAGGGGCCAAATGTTGACTTTTGACCCGGGAAGTCCAATGGACGAGGGCCAAGGACCGTTACATAGGTCTCGTCGATACGAATCCAACGACAGGCGGCATGCCGAAATCGGAGATTCGACGACGAATTTATGGTCACGGGAACGGACTCGATTAACCGAACGAACCAGGATTAAAATAATATTTTAATATGAACAGTACCCGGTGACTGAACACACCTGGATGAGTGACAAGTGTCACTCATCCCTTAAATTAAGGCTTAAACACAGATCCTTGTTTTGGGGAAGACACAATTATGATGTTTTATTAATTAATTAAACTTAATTATGTTTAATTCCTCCATTAATCTTCTATGTTCTTCAAACCGTGCACAATTTGGGGGAAACAGAATTGAGAGAATTGGGCTCTCTTCCACAGCCGGTTTTGGGTGAGAATTGTGAGATTTGTGGGACTGAATTAACAGGGAAACACGATGGAGTGATTGAGAGCTGAGGAACTGGAATTCGAATTTCAGAAAATTTGGGGGGAAATTCGAATTGGAAGAATTGAGCCATGACGATCAAAATGGAGATTAATTTGAGTCTTCTGGGGTTGCCACGATCATTTACATCGAAAGAACGAAGAGAATTGAGGTCCATTTGAGGTAGGACAGAAGGACTGTAGTTGCAGAAATTTCGAGCTTGAGTCGAGGGAATTGAGGCTTGGATTGATGCAATTGAGTTGGGGAAAGAGTTTACCTGAGTCCATTGAAGCTTCTGGTTGCATCAATTGAAGGAAATGGTGTGACATTGAAGGACTTCGAATGATGAACAGGGTTCGAATGTTCTTCGAATAATCATCTTTGATCTTGAGGTTTGAGGTAGGTTTTGGTGAAATTATGTTAACAGATCTCTAATTGAACTTAAACCGAAACTAATTGAATGCTCAATTGTTGAAATTGGTATCGAATTGATAGGAATTGAATCGGGTTGACACGCGGGTTGCAGGACCCATTTGCAGAGGAAACGGGTGAGGACGACGACACTGTAGCAGGCGCGTGGGCTTCACGCGCAGCCACTCACGGCGGCGCGTGAGGGTGCGTACGGCCTAGTTTCAAGGTGAGGTCAACATGACTTTTGATCCTCTCATTGTAATGAACATTTTGACGCTGGTTTTGAAGAAATCGGATATCGTTTCGATAATGTTCCGCGTATCTGAAGTTTTGTTTTACGTGTTAAATACGTATTTAAATTCCGGAAAAATTGGGGAAAATTATATGAAGTATTTTGAGATGTTAGTAACCCTCTATCATGATTTTGGATAGGTGTTGTGATTTCCAGAATTTACGGAAAAACATGCAGCTCGGAAACGGACCGTTTTGGACGGTGTGTGTGTGAGTGGACTTTGTTTTCTAACCGTGATGCATGCATATATGATTTAAATGCCTTATTATATGATTTTATATGCTTTGGCATGATTGACGTTTCAATCCGGTAATTTCTCGGTTTTATGATTATTATATTATTATTTTGGGCACGATTTTCGAGAAATTACGAAATTTGGTGAAAATAATGTTTGGACTTGGTTTATGAGTCCGGGATTGAAATTGATTGAAAATAATGTTTGGACTCGGATTATGAGTCATGGATTGAAAAATGATGTTGTGACTCGGGAATGAGTCAAGGGTCAATTTCGTGGATTTACGTGAAAATGGCAACGGAGGTTGCAACGCATGGATTTGCGTGAAAATGATACTTTGGGCATGAGAACCCAACTGGATAATGATTTTGACTCGGATTTGGAGTCACTTGTGAATTTGTGAAATTATTGATTTATTGTGATTTTATGATTATTTTAGTCAGTCTTTCGGGCACGTTTTACGAGGAATGTGCAAATGATGTTTTGGGCTAGGCCCGGAGTCTAAATGATTTCTAAAATGATATTTTAACTTAGTTGGTAAGTCAACGATGATTTCTGGATTATTTTATTGTTTTAAAAGGTTATTTTAAAGAATTATGTGTAAAAGGTATTTTGGGCTTGAAACCTAGTCGGGAATGATCTTGACTTTGTATGAAGACAAGATTTGATTGAAATGTTTTGGGATGTAATTCCCGAGATGGTTTTCTTTGTGATTGTGAAATTCCCAGACGGTCGGAGCTTGGGGGGGATTACCCAGACGACTGGAGTTTGGGGGGATGTGATTGTAGAATCATGAGTTGATCCTATGGTAGTCAGCTTCTCGGATGAGACTGAGTCTGGATGTACCACTCGGATGGGTCTGAGCCTGGGGATGTGTTCGTCCAGATGTGATTGAGCTCGATGGTTGAGCCCAGAGGTGTCTGTTCCCGAGAGAGTGGCTGGATATTGGCCTACGCGTAGTGCAGCACTTGTGAGTAGTGCAGTTGATGGTTTGATTGTGCACTTGTGAGTAGTGCAGATGTGATTGTGATAGTTTGTGCACTTGTGAGTAGTGCGGATTGATTGGATTGATATATTTATTGTGCACTTGTGATTAGTGCTGATTGATGTTGTTTGTGATAACGTACTGGCATTGAGTACGGATTTTTGATCTTTGTGGCCAGGTGATTATGTTTTCACATGTTTTGGCCTGAGAGCTGGGTTTTGATGTTTTATAACATGAACTGATTTGGTGAACATGAGTTTTACGGACCATGGTAAAATATGTTTTTATTTTATCGGTCCACTGTTCATACTTGAATGATTTCATACTATTACTCATGTTTTATGATATGCATGCAAGTTTGTGAAAACTTGAGGGTAAGAATGTATTTTGGCAAATGTTTTTATAAGAGGTCATTTTTGTCCACTCACACCTTTTCTATATTGTGACCCTCCAGGCCGTGGTATGACGTTCAGGACTGATCGTGAGGCAATGGCAGTAGTAGAAATCAGCGCAAACATCCCTTGTCTTTCAAGCACTGAAGGGTAGTTTCGGGTCTTTGGTTGACTTGTCAGACGGGAGCAGGACCAGGCACGGTTTTTGACGTCCAGTTGGGATGGGGTCCTGTCAATTTTGGGGTGGGTCCTGTCACTGAATGCCTTAGGCGTTGTGGGCTCTTTGCTCAGCGAGCATGACTTTCTTCACCGGAGTCGCTTAGTGAAGTGTCTCGTGACATTGTTTGGCAGCAGACCGGCTCTTTCCCAAGTCGCCTTGGAGAACTCTCTTGTCTTCCTCGTGACGTGGAATGTCTGTCTGGCTCTTGGACTTGTCTTTCTGCCAGGAGTCGCTGCAAGAGCTCTGACTGAAGTTGAACTTGGCTGCTCAACCTTTCAACCTGCTGCGCCAATTGTTCCTTGGGTGGTTGGTGGTGACTTTTCCCTGAGACGTCGTGACACCCATCCAGAAAGTCCCTTAGGTCCATGTTTGCTGTGGGCTGATCATGTTGTGATGCACCTCCCATCACCCGCCCTCCTGCTTGTTGCAAAGCCGAAGTTCCCTCCCCTAATGCGGGCACTTGGTTAGCTAGAGAGGAGAATGCACCGAAGCTGAAGGTTGGCCTCCCTCCAAGCGTCTCCATGGGTGCTTCTATGGACACACGCCTGGGTCGAATTGGACGCTCCTCCGGAGTCTCTATGCGTGCCTCATTCCTCGTCTGAACAGTTAAGGCAGAAACACCTTCTCCAGCCGAATGAACGGATCGTCGAACCCTGGTCATGCTTGATCAGCGAATCTTGAATGGAAATTTGTCGAACGATGAACACGTTCAAGATCTTCGAATCAACGTTAAGAACGATGAACGAAGTAGGATGAACGATGAACAATCGTGAGAGCTTCTTCTTGAATATTTTCAAACTCTCAATGAAAGCACTAATTGTTGAAGCTGAATTCGTCCTTTAAACTAAAAAAACTAAAGAATTCCTGCAAACAAGCAAACAATAAGCTATCGTTCGTTCAATGATCGAGACCCGGGGGGTATTCGATCAAGAACGCTCCAATGCTTAAGTTAGCTTCGAAAGAGAAATTTCAAGAGCTTAAGTAGAGTTGAACAGAATTACCTGGAAAGTGAAATGAGCTCCGCTATTTATAGGAAAACCTTGGAAGCCTCGGAGCGTTCTGATTGGTCGGTTAAATTTGTAATTAATATATTATTAATTGAATATATTATTTAATAATTATAATAATAACTTATTCTGATAATAATGATAATTATTGTGTTTTAATATTAATATTAATTGTCCGTTACTAAGAATAATGACAATTAACTCTCGGGAAGAATATTAATATTACGGAGATTTTAACCCGATTAAATAACGTATTTAGCTGATAAATAGATTATTTAATGTGTGGGTGTTTTCAAATAACTAGTGTTATTGCCAGGGGCAATTTGGCCATTTTTGGAATTATGGGCCACGTGGCAGCTCCACAATTTTTGGATGATTTTGGATTCCACAATTATTAATCGATTGAATTAAAAATTAAAATGCAAAGGATGGATGTTTTTCCTTTGGATTTGATCGATGTTGATGATGAAGTCAAGGAATTGCTTCAATTGGTATTGAAGCAGACCATAAATCCCAATTTTGAGATTGATCTAGATGATTAATTGGCTTTTAGACGATTGCTTGCGATTATGACTCAATTCAATAAAAGGAATTGAACTTGATTTGAATGCCTATTGATTATCTTCAAATCAAGAGCTAGTGCAACACGAAGATCAAATTCTTAGACAAATAAATGAATCTCTTGGAGAGTTTGGATCCCGACCCACATGAGGTTCCACTTCTCTGGGTTTATAGCGTTGATTCGTTCCTTCATCTCGTTTGAGACTAATGGTAGCCTGGACTGGTCACGGTGGTGATGAGGTATGTGCATGGTCGCTATCGATGGACAATGAAGGGGATGAATATATGGGGAGAGGTGTGAAGTAATAAAGGAGGGTTTTGGTGCCAACATGTCCAAATTTCCAATTTTGCTTTAATTTTTTACGAACATTTAATAGTTGTAATGGAAAAAAAATTGAATCACCTAACTCCACTGTTTCAGGATGTACTATCAATGAATAATGCGAATGTACTATCAATGAATAATGCGAATAGGTATAAAGTGAGACTCCCATACGAGAATATGGTGCATTTAAGATTTTTTTTAAAAAAAACCTTTATTTTCCTTCTTAGTAAAACAAAATCTGACATAAATGTCCACAAAAATTTGTAAAAAATCATCAAACTCTATAATTGAAACCCATATAAATCCATTAGAGTTTTCAGTAGAATTATCAAGAAATCCCTCAAGTCTGCGTGGAATTAATAGAAGTCTACAATTTAGCATTCAAAAAAAGCAAAAATTCATTTTTGGTCCCTATAATTTACTCGATTTTTCATTTTAGTTCATGCGGTTTCGATTTGATCAATTTTAACTTTGTTGTTTCATACTGTTGATGCAGAAATCGTTCAGATTTGTAGAATTCCTTCTCGATCCCTACACACAATAACAAGAAATAAGCGGGGTTAATGTTAAGGCCCGGGGGGTGATTCAACCAAGAACACTCTGATGTCAATGTCAGTTTAATCGAAAGAAATAAACCGACAAAGTATCGGTATGAGTTTTGAATTACCTTTGGAGGTGAATGAGACCCTGTATTTATAGTGAAGTCTTGAGAGTCACCGGAGCGTCTGATTGGTTGAAGGAGATAGTTTTTAATAGGTGATTCTATCGAGAGAAATCACTATTATTAATTACATAAATAATAAATAGCTCGTGGAGAAATTATTTATTATTGGCATTAATCTGATTAATTAATATATTTAATTGATAAATATATTAAATTAATGTGGAGATCATGTGATGTCGTCGTCGTCTATACTAAGAGTAATATCGACATTATAAGCGATATGGACCACGTAGCAGCCCCATAATTTTTCGGTGATTTATGGTTCCACACATACTAATAGCAATTCAAGAATATATCCAAATTGTCATCATTAATTAAAAAAATAAGAACCATGTTCCTCATATAAATGGGTATTTCATTCAGGTTAGAGTTATATGTCGTTTATTTTTTTATGCTTCTGCTTCATATTTTCATTCTTGTATTACAACGTAAATTACAAAACAATTTTCAAGCAACAATTAGTAGGAAAATTATAGAACAAGGATATGTAGTTGTATTCTAACAAAAAAAAAAATACATAATTGTAATATAATGAAAATATCTTTTCATTAGTGGAGTACAAAAATAGTCTGTTAAATAATTTGATGAAAATTTAGATGTTTCCTTAAATTGCTAGGAATATGGAACTACAATGTTAAAATATGTGAAACTGAAATTACATGGATTACAGTGAGAATTTAAGTAAACTATAAAGGCCAAAGTGACTTTTGGCTTTAAAAAAATGTCCTTCAAAATTTTATTCAAAATGCAGCCCACTTTTTCATTGATTTATTTTGTTTTTATCTTCTTACATACTTCAGATTTTTAAGCGCGAAATAAAACTAAAAATAAAAGGAAAACACAATATAAGCTTAAAACTTTCCTTTAAGTTGAATTACATTGATGCTCTATGCCACGACTATATATGGTATGAGATAGGAAAAATTACAGTTTACTATCCTAAAGTTTAGTTGAAATTATAAAGTTATACTTAATTCTTCAAAATTTTCAATTTACTACCACAAACTTTCTATATTTATTTCTTCAAAATTTTCAATTTACTACCACAAACTTTCTATTTTTTTTTATTTCAAGCCGAACCTCCGTTACAGTTTTTGATAATCTATTAAGGGCTAATGTATCCAAAATGAAACTTACATTTAGTTTACGTGGACAATCATAAATGCCATATAAATAGCAAAAAAATAACTAATTTTTTTTCCTAACATATAAAATTATTGGTTGTTCACATATGCTAAATGTGAGCTCAAATTAACATAGCTTAACATATTATTTAATAAAGTAAAATAAAAAATTAAGGTAGTAAACTGAAAGATTGAAAGAATAAGTATAGCTACACAATTTTGACTAAACCACAGAGCAGTAAACTGTAATTTGCTCTATGAGATATATTCAAGGATGAAAATATCAATATCGACCGAAATATCGACAGTCAAATTTACGGAAACATCGATGGATATATCGATATCGATAACATTTACGCTAAACAAAAATGGTGGAAACGTAGTCCAAAAGTTGAAATTTTTTAATGAAACATTGAGAAAAACTTAAGAATTTAATAATGGTTATATAAGACTAATAAAAATTATAAAACGACTTTGATATAATAAATATATTATATAATATGGTCTGAAGTGACTAAAAATATAAAATCTTAATTGGAATATCAAATTCGTAAAAAATTTGAGAAATTGGTGAAAATTTTCAAAAAACTAGATTCGGAACTAAAAGACGGAATTCATAGAAAGTTTTCGAATAAACTAGCTAAGAAGAAATCAGAAATATTAGTATTGAGTTATTATAATTTTTTAAAGAGGTTAATTTAATAGAGTTGTTAATAATTTTTTTTATCTAAATAAAGTTGTTTTTTATCTAATCTAAATGATGCTATTGATAATTAATTATATTTTATTATAATTTATTACTAAAATATCTAAATCAACCAATTAAAACCTTTCATTCTATTGATAAAAAACTAAACATGTTCCACTCTATTTAACAAAAATAATAAAATAAAGCCTTCCACTCGTTCATTCTCTTCCATTTTCATTTGCATTCTCTGGGTCTCCTAGAGAAGACTCTTTAATCCTTCATCTTCGTTTTTCTCTCTGCAACCGTATATACGACAACCACCAGCCATCACCTCAACCACGACCAAACCCAGCATCACCACCCCACTCAAGCTTCTCCCAACTTGAGTCGACCTCGCATCTGGTCTCCATCAAAATCAAGAGTCGACACAGAATGAGAGACGCGGTCGTGAACCCAACAACCCGGGTTGCCGGAGTCGTCGTCTCCGGTCGAATTAAACTATGAAACCAGCTTCAAAAGAATCGCTTGGGCAAAACAAGTCTATCTCTTCCTTCGTCCACCTTTGATTCTCACTCGTTTGAGCGAATTAGATTGCTTTGTATTTTGGTGTTAGTGGTGTAAGATGGCATCAAGAATGAACAAGCTATGCAAGGAAGATGAAGTTACAGTAATGGAGTTCAAGGAATGAAGAGAAGATTGCACTCGTATATAGAATTGAGATAAATGAATTACAATTAAGTTGTGCAGTAAGGAAGGAAGTTTATATACTGTAGCTAACTCTAATAGTTTTAACAAAATTCTAACTAACTTCATAACCAAATTCCTACTAACTCTTTTTATCTCTTATACACTCAACATCCCCCCTCAATTTGAAGGCTTTAGAGTCAAATTGAAAGAGTGAAGTTGAAAGACATTTTCGGGTAAAGCTTTTGTGAATATATCTGCAACTTGATCAACAGAAGAAACATGTTGAACATCTAGATCATGTCTAATAACCTTCTCACGAACAAAATGATAGTCAACTTCGATATGTTTAGCTCGAGAAAGAAAATTAGGATTGGCAGATAGACTAGTCGCAGAGGTGCTATCACAATGAATAAGTGGTGCTTTAAGTAATGGAACATGGAGAACCTGAAGCAGTTGACAAGTCCAGGCAAGCTCAGCAGCAATACTGGCATGAGCTCTATATTCAGCTTTTTTACTTGATCGAGACACCGTGTTCTACTTCTTGAAGGACCAAGAAATGGGATTGGAACCAAGGTAAACCACCAAACCAGTAGTAGAACGTCTATCATTTGGTCTCCTGCCCAATCAGCATCAGTAAAAGCTTCAAGGACCAAGGAACCAGGCTGGTAGAGAAGGCCATGAGTGAGTGTACCTTTGAGATACCTTAATATCCTCTTAACAACCATAAAATGGGAATCACAGGGAGACTGCATGAACTAGTAGATTTGATTCGCAGAAAAGGCTATATTAGGTCTAGTGAAGGTAAGATATTGAAGAGCACCAACATTGCTTCGATAATTCGATGGATTGGAGTAAATGGGGCCATCATCCTTCCTTAACCGACAACCTGGAACTGATGGAGTGTCGAAAAAGCTACTAAGTACCATGCTGTCTTGGTAAGAAACTCAGATATATATTGAGACTGAGACAAGAATAGACTTGACTTAGTGTGTGTGTGTGTGTGTGTGTTAGTGTGTGTGTGTGTTAGTGTGTGTGTGTGTGTGTGTGTGTGTGTGTGTGTGTGTGTGTGTGTGTGTGTGTGTGTGTGTGTGTGTGTGTGTGTGTGTGTGTGTGTGTGTGTGTGTGTGTGTGTGTGTGTGTGTGTGTGTGTGTGTGTGTGTGTGTGTGTGTGTGTTTGTGTGTGTGATCTGGATGCCTAAGAAGTAACTCAAGTCACCTAGATCCTTCATGTCGAACTCAAAGGTGAGAGCATCAATCACATCCTGAATTTCAGAATCAGAACTGCCAATGATGATGATATCATCAACATAAAGAAGGATGACAAGGCCTGCTGATGCTTAACAAAGAGATAAGCATCAGACCATGTGGATTCAAAGCCTAAACAAGGAAGATAACCTATGAACTTCTCATTCCAAGATCTAGGGGCTTGTTTCAAACCATATAATGACTTCTTGAGAGAGCAAACAAAATCAAGTGGAACAACAGCCTCAAAACCAGATGGTTGCTTCATGAAGACCTCTTCCTTAAGCTCACCATGTAAAAAAGCATTTTTAACATCTAGTTGCCTCAGCTTCCAATGGAATTGTGCTGCCAAAGCTAGCACAAGTCTGAATAGTTTCCCCATAGTCCAATCCTTCCTCCTAGCTGAAGCCCTGAGCAACCAATCATGCTTTGTGTCTAGCAATTTTCCCATCTGGTTTCCTTTTTATCATATAAACCCACTTACACCCAATGAGGTTGCGGTTGGGGGGAAGAGGAACAACATCCCCAAGTGTGTTGAGCAACGAGAGCCTCAATCTCCTCTACCATAGTGACACGACCCATCCTAATCCCCCCATGGGATTAACGCGGGATGTGCCATGCTCCCGACTGACACGAAGTGTCAAACAAGGGATAACTCAAAACCTCAGCCCATTTGAGGCTTTCAGAGCGCACCAGGATCAATGCAGGAGTGTGATGTCTCGGTCTCTGCTACAGTCCGCATCTTCGATCAACCTGAAGGGTATTAAAAACCATTAAAAGCTATGAGTGGACGAAATAAATAATTTATAAAATACATTTCACGAAAAGATGTTTATGCCCTTCACTAAAAAAAATGCATGCATTCGAAAACTAATCATCAAACCATTTACTTAAATAAATCATTAGGGCCTTAGCCCAACTTCATAAATCCAAAGTATGTGGGAACTCAGCCCAAAATTAAGTATATGGGAACTCAGCCCAAAACCAATCATCATTAAATAACCAATTTATCGAAATACAATTTAACCAATCCTTGGCATCCCTGATGCCTAATCAATACCATTGTCACGGTTTTCCAAGCTACGCATGCTACTCGGGGTCTCAAGTACTGAGTCTCTCCAGGGTACACCCAAGTCAATGATCTGTAGATCAATGACCCTCCCTGGAGGTTATCACCAAAATGCCCTCAGTTAAAAAATTACCAAAATGCCCTCCGACTTCCGTGACCCGTAACTTGGTCGTCCGATGTCCGTTTGATGCGTGCCGCCTGTCGTTGTACTCGGGGCATCTAGACGAACCTAACGGCCTTCGAGTCGTGTGAAAATTGATTGTATTTCAAAAAGTCAACGTTTTCCCCCTAACCGTCCAAATTACGGAAATGCCCTAGAACTTCCGAACGTCATAACTTTTTCCCTGGACGTCCGAATTGGACGTGCCACCTGTCTATGAACTCGTGACGTCCCGAACTACGTCACGGCGATCGGTTAACGTCCGTTCGACCTACCAATAAAAAGTCAACAATTTGACCACACTATTCGTAGGGGTAAAAACGTCATTTTATTCATTATTTTACAATATTACATTTTCCGAATTTCCGGGGCGTTACAATCTCCCCCCCTTAAGAAATTTCGTCCCGAAATTTCAAGGAAACAAATAGGGGAACTGCTCCCGCATCTGCGCCTCGGGTTCCCATGTGGCTTCCTCCACATTCTGGTTCCTCCAGAGAACCTTAACCAGGGGAACGGTTTTCCGACGTAGCACCTTATCCTTTCAGTCCAAAATCTGTACCAGCTGTTCTTCAAAACTCAAGTCCTCTCGGAGTTCAATAGGTTGTTCCTCTAGTACATGAGATGCATCAAACACATATTTCCGTAGCATCGACACATGGAAAACATCGTGGACCTTCGAAAGTTCTGGAGGTAGTGCTAATCTGTAGGCCACCTAGCCAATCCTCTCAGTAATCTCATATGGTCCGATAAAACGAGGGCTCAACTTTCCTCGCCTGCCAAATCTCACTATACTTTTCCAAGGGGACAGTTTCAGAAATACCCGATCTCCGACCGCAAACTCAAGATCTCTAATCCGATGGTCCACATAGCTCTTTTGTCTGTCTTGGGATGCCCTGAGCCTATCTCTGATGAGTTTGACCTTCTCCGTTGTCAATTCCACCAATTCGGATTTAGTCAGCTTCCTTTCACCCACGTCCGTCCAACACAACAGGGTTCTGCACTGCCGTCCGTACAAAGCTTTGTAAGGAGCCATCCCAATGCTCGCCTGATAGCTGTTGTTATAGGCAAATTCCATCAAGGATAGGTGTGATTCCCAAGTGCCTTGGAATTACAAAACGCAGGCTCGCATCATATCCTCCAATATCTGGATGGTCCGCTCAGACTGACCATCAGTCTGAGGATGAAATGCAGTACTGAAACAAAGTTTCGTCCCAAAGGCTTCCTATAGACTTTGCCAAAACTGAGAAGTAAACCTCGGGTCTCTATCCGAAACTATTGATTCTGGAGTACCGTGCAACCGGATGATCTCATCGATAAACAGCTGAGCAAACTGTGTCATCCTGAAGTTCTCTCGTACCGGCAAGAAATGAGCTGATTTCGTAAGTCTGTTCACAATCACCCAAACTCCATCGTGACCTCTGGGTGTCCTAGGAAGTCCAAACACAAAATCCATCATTATGTGATCCCATTTCCATTTCGGGATAGGTAGTGGTTGCAAGGCTCCATAACGTCTTTGTCTCTCAGCCTTCACTTGTTGGCAAATCAGACACCTGCTGACAAACTCAGCAATCTCTCGTTTCATACCCGGCCACCAATAATGTTCCCGCAAGGTACGATGCATCTTGGTCCCACCAGGATGCATCGCGTAGGCCGAACTGTGAGCCTCATCCAAAATCTCCTTCTTTAGTGCCTCATCGTCTGACACACACAACCGTCCTTCTTTTAGTAAGGCCCCATTCTCTCTGACTGTAAAATCTTGCCGTTCTTCGGCTTCCACTTCGATCCGAAGTACACACGAGACAGGATCTTGAGATTGAGCATCAACGATCCGATCGATTAGGAGTGGTCTCACATGAAAATTAGCCAGCAAGACACATTGGCTATCCAGTCCCAAATCAATGCTAGTCTTACGGAGTTCAACCAATAGCGGCATATGAACCGTCCGTAGGTGCGCTACAGAATGCGTTGACTTCCGGCTTAGAGCATCAGCCACCACATTAGCTTTTCCAGGGTGGTACTCAATCATGCAATCATAATCCTTAATTAGCTCTAGCCACCGTCGTTGCCTCACATTCAAGTCCTTCTGGGTGAACAAGTACTTCAAGCTCTTATGATCCGTGAACAGCCTGTAAGTCGCACCATACAAGTGATGTCTCCAAATTTTCAGTGCATGCACGACAGCAGCTAACTCCAAGTCGTGCGTAGGATAATTGCGCTCATGTGGCTTCAACTAGCGCGAAGCATAGGCAATCACTTTCCCATGCTGCATTAGCACACATCCCAATCGCTGTAAGGATGCGTCACTGTACACCTCGAATTCCCCACTGTCATCTAGAAGGGTTAGTATAGGAGCAGATGTCAACCTTTCCTTCAACTCCCGAAAACTACGCTCACAATCGTCATCCCAGACAAACTTGACTCCCTTCCTCGTCAGTCGTGTCAACGGGGCAGCAATGGTAGAGAAACCCTCTACAAATCTACTGTAATAGCCAGCCAATCCCAAGAAACTTCTAACTTCAATGACGGTCTTCGGTTGTTCCCACTTCGCCACTGCTTCAGTTTTCTGAGAATCCACACTGATTCCGTCAGTTGAGATCACATGCCCCAATAAACTCACGCTAGTCAACCAAAACTAACACTTTCTGAGCTTTGCATACACCTGGTTTTCCCTCAGGGTACCTAGCACCATCCTTAAGTGCTCCTCATGCTCTCCTGCACTCTTCGAGTAGACTAGAATATCGTCGATGAACACGATGACGAAGTGATCCAAGTATGGCTGTAACACTCGGTTAATCAAGTCCATAAACGCTGCGGGTGCGTTGGTCAAACCGAAATGCATCACAAGGAGCTCATAATGACCATATCGGGTTCTAAAGGCTGTCTTGGGTACATCCACATCCTTAACCCTCAATTGATGATACCCAGAACGAAGATCGATTTTGGAGAAGTACTCCGCTCCTCGCAGCTGATCGAACAAGTCATCAATCCGAGGCAAGGGGTATTTGTTCCTGACTGTTACTTTATTCAGTTGCCTGTAATCAATGCAAACTCTCAAACTCCCATCCTTTTTTCCGCACAAACAACACCGGAGCTCCCCAGGGGGACACACTCGGTCTAATAAACCCCATCTCAAGTAGCTCTTGCAACTGCACCTTCAGTTCTTTCTACTCAGCTGGCGCCATACGATACGGAGTCTGAGATATAGGTTGCTTACCTAGAACCAGATCAATGGTGAACTCGACATCTCGGTGAGGTGGGAATCCTGGTAGATCCTCCGGAAAGACATCCGGGAACTCCCGTATTATCGGTATATCCTCCACTCTCAACGGTGCAGCACGTGCGTCTATCACTTGAGCTAAGTATCCTTGGCACCCTTTCCTCAAAAACTTACTTGCCTTCAGGGCTGAAATCACCCCAACAGGAGTTGCTCCCTGAATTCCCTGAAAGGTAGTTTCAGGTAACCCTGGACTCCGAAAAGTAACCTTCTTGTCGACACATTCGATAGAAGCATGATGGAGTGTCAACCAATCCATTCCCAAAATGACATCAAAATCATGCAAGTCCAGGAGTATCAGGTCAGCTACCAATCCCACGTCACCTGCCATTACGGGACACTCTCGCAACACTTGATTTACCACAAATACATCTCATGTGGGCGTACTCACACCCATGTCACAGTCCAGTGCGGACACCTCTCTACCCGCCAACAACTCACAGTCCCGTGAATTAAACGAATGAGTAGCTCAGGGATCAATTAAAGCACAAACATCATGTCCAAAGATCGTGAGTGTACCTGTCACAACACCAGGTGCTACCCTGGCCTCCTGATGCGTAACCGCAAAAACTCGGGCCTGTGGTCCAACTGCTCGCCCACGGCCTCGGCCCCTCAGTCCACTAGTCGCTCCAACACCTCCTCCCCTAGTACTCCCAGTCCCAGAAACTGCAGCTGTGTTCCGTCCCTGCTCTGCTGCACCCCGACCTGCGCCACCACCCTGTGGCAAAGATGGACACTCCCTCCGGTAGTGGCCCCACTCGCCACAGAAGAAACAGATAACACTGGAAGCATCTCGAGCAAAACCACCACCCTGTCGTCTTGTGGAAGCAACTGAGCTCGCGCTCGCCTGCGGAGCCGACTGTGCCCTAGTCACTCTGAATCCGGGACTCTGAAAGTTACCAGGCCTGTCATAACGATCATTACATGCAGATGAAGCTCCACCATAACGTCCCTTCTTTGGGGCTCTCTAACCATACGATCCAGGAAATGAACGCTCTCGACGTTGTCCACCACCAGAATAATGTGGACGTGTCGGGAGACTAGCCTCAACCCGCACCGCGGCATCAGACAACTCTCTGAGAGTAGTAAAAGCTCCGGCCGTCATAATGGCCTGTATCTCACCTCGTAGGCCAAGCTCAAACCTACGACATTTCTCAGCCTCAGTAGACACAAAGGTAGGAGCAAAACAGGCTAGCATCTGAAATTTCTGCTCATACTCAGTTACAGACATGCTCCCCTGCTGGAGCTGCAGAAACTCTGTCTCCCTAGCATCACGAAATGAACGGGGATAGTACTGATCTAGAAACCGTTCACGAAAGGTCTCCCAGGTCACTGTACGGGCATCCCAACCCGATAACTCCAGAGTATACCACCACTCATAAGAAGATCCATCAAGCAAAAAGGTGGCCAACACAACTCGCTCCTCAAGAGGACAGTGCATCACAGCAAAAATCCGCTCAAACCGAGAAATCCAACGGTGGGCATCCTCGGGATCCGCCCCACCACTAAACACCGTAGCCCCAAGACGCTGGGCTCGCTCGATCGAAGCACTCTCGGCATCACTAGCAACGCCATCAATAGGTCGTGGAAGGGGTTCACGTCGGGGAGGCATGGCTGATCGTCCTTTTTCTGAAAGAGGCATAAGTTAGTACAATAATCAAGGAACCCCCAAGTGCCAGACAAGAACCATAAACCTAGGCTCTGATATCAATTGACAGGACCCACCCCAATTATCGCATCGATAATTGGGAAGCATCCTGCTCCCGTCTGACAATCGAACACAAAAGACCGGAAAACCAAATAAAATTACACCACACCCATTGTCAGACCAGGGAGATTAAACAAATACAACCGACTGGACATCAAGTCCATAGTTCCACAGAGCATAAAATTACAAAACAAGATTAAGAACAAATCCTACTCTGTGAACTAACTACTCCGCAACGGAAAACCTTATGCCTCTGCCTCTGCCTCGGCGCTATCCCCCGAACTTGTACCACGACCTGGAGGATAATTAAAAAAACAAAGTGTGAGTGGACCGAAACAAAAGTTTACAGAAAACAGTTTAACGAAATCGGGGTTCACCCTCCACTTTTATAACACGCATGCATAACCAGATATTCGAAAACCGCATATTAAACATTTGAAATCCCTTTTTCCGAAACACATGGAAAACGTTACAGAAAACCGTCATAACTCATGTAAAATAATATAATATTAACAAAATCCATAAATCGTAATTTTCGAATTTCCAATCAATCAAACAAAGTAAAACTGATTAAGTAATCACAATCAAGCCGTTGGATCCATCCGAGTCTTTAAACTCAATATCAGGCATTCCCGGGATATCAACGAGTCTTTAAACTCAAAACATAATCAATAAGTCTCGGGGGTATCACAATAACTGAGTCTTTAAACTCACGAGTCTTTAAACTCAATCCGGGTCTTTAAACCCAATTTTCGGGCCCGCACTCGTCATCAATTAACCGGGTCTTTAAACCCAACACTAGATCCAACAATCATACCGGGTCTTTAAACCCAAAACCATTTTATAAAGCACAATAACCCAGGATCCTTCGTGATCCGTTTACCAGAAATCATTCCATGATCACAAATCGTCATAATAGGACTTACGTCCGGATTTCACATGCAATTTCCGAAATTACTTCAAAAATATAATCAAATCATCATTAAAACGAAACATGCAGAATCATATCCAAATACTTCATCAAAACATCATTCATGCATAGGAGAAAACCGTAACCTCAAAATACGTAAAGTACGATAATCACCTCGAAAAATGTGAAATTACGTAAAACCGAAATATCATAGCATCATCATAGAATCATATATGAAAACATAAGATAGATGAGTAAAAATAGTCATGCATGCTCGGTTTAGAAATCAAAAGTCCACTCACGGTTTTCGGACGCGTCAATCGCCCCCCCTGTGCTCCTCGGTAGATTCGGAAATGTCCGGGCCTGTAAAAACGTACAAGGAGATTACAAACATCCCCAAATAGCTCGTATGATTTTTCCTAATTTTTCCGGATTTTTCGACGTAATTAAACTTAAGGACCTAAACTTCCCAACCCTCGAAACTATCCCGAACGACTCCCGATCAACTCGAACTCTAAAGATAAAATGTTAATTAGATTGAAAGTATCAAATATCATGTTGACCGTGATCGGAGATGAGGTCACACGCGCCGTCACGCGTCGCCCAAAGTGGGTGCACGTGAAGGCCACGCGCCTGCTACAGTGTCGTCTTCCTCACCTGACTAGCCTGCTAAACGGGTCTGTTACCCGCGACTCGACCCGACTAATTACCCTTCAATTCTCACTCGATTCTCTTCGTTTTTGATCCTAACTTCTTCTATAAACATTTAATTTTAGTTCTGTATCAATGATTTCCCTCGACAAGCACTAAATCAATCAACCCAGACTCGAACAGTCGAACGGGTCGACGTCTGGAACTCACCCCACTTAGCCCCAATCCCAAATTAACTCTGACAGGAGCTTTTGGGGACCTAGAAAAACACTCTAGCACAACCAATTGAGCAAGTCGTTACCTGGAAGTAGTCGTCCACAACACTGGATTTTCTCTGAAACTGGAACCCAGGTTCCTGGGCAAACCGTGAACAAACTTATTCGATTCTTGCACGGTTGTGTTTGAAACGGTCTCAGAAGGCTAATCCTACTCACGGTTTAGCTCAACTCACCTCAAAACTCAACCTTTGAATTTCCCTCCAAATTTCCAGAAACTCAGCTCTCTGGTTTTCTCTCCGGCTCTCAACTCATTCCAAATGACCCCTCTCACTTCCCCTAACTCAGTTAATCGATCAAATGGCAAACAACCCGTGGGAGACACTCAGAAGTGCTCTGGGGACTGATTCCCGTACACGGAACCCATGGCCAATTTTAAAAACTCTCCCGTGCTTGCCCAATGCTTCAGTCCCTTCAGACATGTTCCCACTGCCTCAATCCACATAAACCACTCATTCTGGCCATCCACTAACACCATAAACAATTGCACGCTCAAACACCCACGACATGGCCGTGCAGGTTGTTTCCCACGGTGGTGAACAGTTATCGATGCACGAAATGACCAAAATGCCCTCAGTAGACAAATTACCAAAATGCCCTCCGACTTCCGTGACCCGTAACTTGATCGTCCGATGTCCGTTTGATGCGTGCCGCCTGTCGTTGTATTCGGGGCATCGAGACAAACCTAACGGTCTTCGAGTCGTGTGAAAATCGATTGTATTTCAAAAAGTCAACGTTTTCCCCCTAACCGTCCAAATTACGGAAATGCCCTAGAACTTCGGAACGTCATAACTTTTTCCCTGGACGTCGGAATTGGACGTGCCACTTGTCTATGAACCGTGACGTCCCGAACTACGTCACGGTCATTGGTCAACGTCCGTTCGACCTTCCAATCAAAAAGTCAACAATTTGACCACACTATTCGTAGGGGTAAAACATCATTTTATTCATTATTTTACAATATTACATTTTCCGAATTTCCGGGGCGTTACATCCCTGATGAAAGGAGGAATTCTGAAAAACAGGTAAGGTAGAATCAGAGGTCTTGGTGGCAACCATAGCTGACAGGAAGGGGACCTGCCCATTTGAATGATCCAAGACGCTTTCTTTAGCAAGAAGTTGAGTTCTAAATTCTTTTAGTGGGATTGTATTTTTTCTTCCCCTAATCACACACCTAAAAGTGTTATAATCACTTGGCAACCCCCTCAAGGCCAAAATGACAATGTCACCGTCACCAAAATGCACACCACAAGATTCCAGCATATCCCTAGCATTCTTTATTCTTTGCATATACTGTGTCATGTTTTCAGGCTCTTTCTTTATATTTTGAAGCTCAGTTTTCATCCGAAAAATGGAAGCCTTAGTAACAGAAGCAAACCTTTCCCTGAGATTAACCCACATTTCTTGAGCAGAACGACATCCAATCACACATGACATGGCAGTTGTAGATATGGTTGTTGTGACAAGCTGCATTAGAGCTTGGTTGTGCATATTCCAAATCTGAATGGCTTCCATTTGAGAGACATTGCCACTGTCTGATTCAAAATTGATCATCGCAGGACATGATTTTGTGCCATTGACAAATCCAATTATACCATGAACATTTAACAGCAACTCCATTTGAAAGTTCCATGTAAGGAAATTGTGATCGTCAAGTTTGACACTGATAGAATTTCCTACTGTGGAAATGAGACTGGTTATAGGGGATTGTAGAATCTAAAGTTGAGAGGAAGTAACCATTGTCACAAGACTATGATCACACGATTTCAAGAGGGTAAAGAACAAATTTAAGACAAAGAAACAAGAAGATTTCCAAGAAAGAAGGAAAATCGTTTTATCAAACACATGGTGTGCACAATTTTCTTTACTAGCCTACAGGTTTCACAGAGGAAAGAAAGGTGGGTATATACTGTATATAGAATTGAGAGAAATGGATTACAATTAAGTTGTACAGTAAGGAAGGAAGTTTATATCCAGCAGCTAACTCTAATAGTTTTAACAAAATTCTAACTAACTTCATAACCAAATTCCTACTGACTCTTTCTATCTCTTATACACTCAACAGGTGGGTATCAATAGATATCGGTGAATATCGGTGATATTCTTCGATACTGGGCAATAAGTTGAATATCGGTTGAAATTTCAACGATAGAGTCTATATTTTTATCACTGGATATATTACCAAACTCAAATAGAGAACTCCAACCACAAACTATACAAAACAAAAGGACAATATTTGCATCACGCCATAGTGGTATTTTCTCATACCATTTTTTCAATTTATCGAATTGTCTTTATACATATATTATAATTAGAACCGTTCACCCTTTAAATTATTATGTCATATTTAATCCCGTTCCTTATTTAATCCCACCATATCAATACGTACATGTATTGTCCTTCCTTTTTTAATCCCATTCCTTTCTCACTAAACATACAAAAAAGGATAAGACAAACCCCAACAACGCGGCATCACAACGTGCACTCATATATAGTTGTCAGCTACTAGACATGTTCCTTCTTCAGGGCATCTCCAATGGAGAGTCCCAACCCCTATAATTATAGCCTTACTTTAGAATCCAACTCTCCAATGGTACTTTTAGAAGATCTAAAATCTATATATTTTAGGGTGGAGACATGAAATCAGGAGAGGGACCCAGCCCCACGTGATCAGCAATTGATCCGTTGCCCAAAATTCCTCCAACGGCTCTGAAATGGATAGTTATTGTTGATTTCAAATTGAAATCAACTGTCAGATTAAAATGAAAGTTAAATAGTTTTTTTTTAAAAAAAAAAACTAATTCTGATCCGACGGTATATGATATATCTTGAAATCGATCCAACGATTATTATTTAATCTAACATTTATTTTCATATAATGGTCAGAAAAAAAATTTAAAAAAAAATATATTTTTTCAAAATAATAATCAGTCTGTTGGAACAATAAATTTCGATTTTTTCTATAAATACCAACCAAATTTCCATTCATTCCACACCATTTTATATATTCTCTCATCACACCATTTCTTACATTCTCTCAAACTTTCCTTCCTCTTCAACTTTTCTTTAACAAATTTAGTTTTTTTGTTCAACACCATGGCTCCAAAGGCTTCACCAAAACCTAGGGCACCACGATTGGAAAATTGGAAAGAGGCGGAAGATAGAGCTTTGTGCGTCACCGTGTTGAGTATTGGTGGAGATGCAGCCGTCGGCACTAATCAATCCGGTGGAACTTTGTGGGATCGTATATATGAGTATTTTGAAACTATCAAGCCAACCGAGGCACCTACACGAACCCAAACAAGTGTGGAATCTCGATGGAAGAAGATCAATCCCGCAAGCATGAGATGGAGCCAAGCAATGAACAAAGCCATCAAGAATCATGCGAGTGGTGAAAATGATCAAGATGACGTAAGTATTTTTATTTGTCATTAAAAATATAGCAATTATTCATGATATTAAATTAAATTAATATCATTACTATAATTCAAAAATAAGTATATTTATTTGTCACTACTATATTTGTTTAAATTGTTTGTAGATAAGGAATGCAAAAGGATACTACTTTGATGATTCCCATGGAGAGCATTTCGCATATTTACATTGTTGGGATATCTTAAAGGAGTCACCTAAATTTTCATGTCCGCCGACAATGGATGAGGATATTGGAAATTATGAGACTCCTACCAACTTGGGTGATAACAATTCGCCCGGAGATGAAGCAACTCCAAGCGTGGCGCCCAAAGCTAGGCAAGAGCGTCCAATGGGACAAAAAGCGGCTAAGGCGGCAAAGAAGAAAGGTAATCAAGAGCTAACAATGAGTATTCATGCTCAAATGAAAAGGCTTGCGGATCAAAATGATCGAGAGTTTGCACGAAGGGAACAACTTATGCATGAGGCAATGACGGCTCAACAAAGGGAGGAAGATGCTCGCACAATGATGGTTGATCCAAGTACCTATTCACCATGTAAAAGAGGGTATTGGGAGAGTAAGCAAAGAAAGATACTTGAGCGAGAGGAATTGGAGGCACAAAATTCATCTCATCGGCCATTCCATGCCCCTCAAGCATCTACACCTCCTTATGGCGGATCAAGTTCTTCCCCCTATCTTCCACTCAATCAAACGGAGTGGATGCCTAATGATGATCAAGAGTGATTACTTTGTTTTATCTTGTTTGTTGCTTAAGTTATATTGTTGTTTTAAATTTATTTTAATTAATTACGTATGAAGTGTATTTTAATGGTAATTCCTAGTTTGTTAATTTTTATGGTCTTGTAAATTTAATGCAAACAACAACACACATATAAATATAAAATGAACAACACACCAAGGTAATTGCATTCAAGTACACAGAATATTACATGCACACACACAGAATGTAAAACATACAACCACACACAAAATTAAATGCAAACAACAACATGATGGCAAACTATGCCTTATTGACACACGATAGACCGAAAATTAGCCATTGTTGCGCTCTCTCCACTTCTTCATAGCCCATCCGTGTTGAACTAAATCCGATCTTAGTTCCCTACTTATCACGGGACACCGAGTCCTCTTGTAACGATCACGTATAAATGCATGCATTAGTTGGGATTACGATGCACCTCATCATCATAAGCCGGTTTATCATATATATCAGCTTTTCTTGGACGCATTGGGATGTTGTCAATGTCAAAATCATATTGCTCATCTTCGGCAAGCTCATCTTCTACAATCATGTTGTGCAAAATAATGCACGTCATCATGATGTATTGGAGGCTCTCCCTACTCCATAAACGAGCTGGACCCCTCACAATTGCAAAACGCGCTTGGAGGATACCAAATGCTCTCTCCACGTCTTTTCTGAACGCCTCTTGCATCCTTGTAAAGTGTCTTGTCTCCGGAGTGGTAGGATTTTTTACTGTTTTCACAAGAGTTTCCCAATTAGGGTAGATGCCGTCCACCAAATAATAACCTTGATGGTACGCACTGTTGGCCACTTTGAAAGTCACTTGAGGAGCTTCACCTCTGCATACCTCGTCGAACAACGGTGACATTCCAAGGACTTTGAGATCGTTGAGAGAACCTAGGAGTCCAAAATATGCATGCCAAATCCAAGTATCATACGAAGCCACCGCCTCTAAGATAATTGTAGGTTTTCCTTTGTGACCTTGGAACTGCCCAGCATGAGCAGCAGGGCAATTTTCCACTGCCAATGCATACAATCAAAACTACCCAACATACCTGGAAATCAAGACTACCCAATTTTTCCATTGTCAAAGAGAAGAGGTGACATATGGATTATGGAAGCGCCTTCGAAAGGTGTCGCCGTCAAACCTACATGGTTCAGTGAAGTATAGAGATTTTAAGCGCTGATCCATCACCTCACACTCCCTTAATATGTACTTCCGCCCTTCCGAAGAACCACCCTATTGTGAGGCTTCATCTTCTTCCATCATCTCCACTAGGTGGGTTGCCGCGGACATCAAGAGGGCTTGATGTTGTTTTCTCGGAACATCTTCGGCTTCCTCCTTCTTCAGTAGTTTCCACAACCTATTCATGACGGAAAACAAAACTAAAGGTATGAAACAATTACAAAGAAACCACAATTTTTGTGTGAGGGGGAGGAGTGTTTGTGAATTGGTAAGGGATGAAGGAGTGAATGGTTAGTTTTTTTAGAAAATCAACATGATCTCCGAAGATAAAAATTTACACGTGGCAGATAACGTAATTTCGTCAACTAATAAGATGTTGACACGTGTTGCAAGAAATCTAGTCCGATATTTTGATAAATTCTGTGTAAATAACGTAATCTTGTCCTAAAATCTTATCCGATATTTTGATACTTTACACGTAGCAGATAAGGTAATCTCGTCAACTCGGATATCTATACAATGCACTTGTACGTGAAACGACCAACACATGTGAAACGAAAGTATATCCGATTTGTGAATAATGCATATGTCACTCAAATTTGTTTTTTTTAATTATAATAATTATTATTTATTATGTACAATTATATTTTACAATGTTTAAATTATTATTAAAAATAACATTAAACAAAGATTATCTAAATATATAAAACTAGTATTTTGAGATAGCACCTTAACTATTGGAGATAATTGAAGTAATAGTGTCATAGGTTTAAGACTACATATAGGACTTCTCCCATTGGAGATGCCCTCAATGACCATCTTCAATTCCTGTCATTCAATAGCCACAAAACCCTAACTACTCTATAATTAATGAAATCAGTACGAATTTTATAATATTAAATTTATTCTCCATAATGTTACAATTTATAATTCGAGCATATCTCGCTATAAAGTAAGGTTCACTAAGAAATTAATAAAAACTGAACTGCATGCTTACGTATCTATCAGTCAGCTCTATAGTTGAAATTATGATTCCATGCATGAAAGTTAGCTAGGTTTGAATTTTTGGTGATTTTTCTTTTTCACCCATTAACGAACCAATTGATTGAGAGGAAGACAATTGACCACCGATATCCTTTTTATTTTTATTTTTATAAAAGGTATAAATAATCTATTGAATTGTAAAAATCATACAGAATTCAACTGTGCAAAAAATATGGTTTCATTGAAATTTTGTTAGAAATTTTAACTCAAACGGAAGAAAAAGAGTGACACGCACCAATCTACTATTATAATGTCCAATCTATATTTCAGACTTAAAAAACAATACGAGTGTGAAGTTCCATCACAAAAACATCTTGTTATACCATTAAGTTGCCCTATATATTTTGGCTCCTACTTTACAATAATACATACTATCTCCTCTCATATTTTCTAATTTCTTAATTTGCTAACATATTTTCTATTTTCCTAATTTCCTATTATATTTTCTAAATTTTCTAATTTCCTAACATATTCTCTAATTTCTTAATTTTCTAACATATTTTCTAATTTTCTAAATTCCTATTACAATTTATATTTCTTAATTCATAACATACTTTCTATTTTCATTTTTTCTAATGAATTTTCTAATTTCCTACACTATCTCTACACAAATAATCAACAATTTCAACGTATTTATAAAAATAAAAAACAATATCAAAATCTCCAAAATTAAATACATACCTTTGATTGAAAAAGATGTGATGAGAAGACGAATTAATGTCCTAGGTGGAGAATTAATATTAGTGAATATAGGAAGAGAGAGAGAGAGAGAGAGAGAGAGAGAGAGAGAGAGAGAGAGAGAGAGAGAGAGAGAGAGAGAGAGCTGTGAGATGGTGAAAATGCAAGTGGGGAGGAAGAAGACTCGATTAGCTGTGTTTAATGCTAATGACATTTTACCCGACGAAGGTATTCGTTGGGCAAAGTTTAACGAGTGTGAAAATGCAAGTGGGGAGGAAGAAGAGTGGATCAGCTGTGTTTAATACTAATGACATTTTACCGGACGAAGGTATTCGTTGGGCAAAGTTTAATGAGTCATCAGGTAAAGGTAAAATCTTGGCACCGAAACAATTCTTTCCCACCATAACCAAACCCGACGAGTATTAACTGTCAGGTAACATTGATCAACGTTTACATTACCCAACGAAGACAAAATTACAAATTCGTCGGGTTTTGATTTGTTACCCAATGAGTATGATTTTGTCGTCGGGTAACCTTAAAACTTTTAGAGCGCAAAGTTTTTTTTCTTTGCGCCATTAAGTTACCCAACAGTGTTGTAATATTCGTCGGGTAATACTCATTTTAATGACGAATTTGTATTCGTCAGCAAAATCCCGTCGGGTTACAAAAAATTTCTTGTAGTGCTGCATCAGTCAAGACCAAAGCTTTTAAAAGAACAAAATCACTTTATTAGTTTATTGGAACATACGGACAACGAAATTACAAACCACTGCAGTTGAGGATTATATCCATCAACTTGAAACTTATTTGCATAATACATAGTATTGAAATGTACGTACGCAAGTGCATGAGTGCATTATTTGCATAATACATATGCAGTATTGAAATGTAGGTACGCAAGTGCATGAGTGCATGAATGCATGCAAGCTTCTTGAATTAATAACATGTCTACTTAGGAGGTGGATCGAATTTGACGGGAACAAGGAGGAGAGGATTTCTCTTGGACACAATGACATCTTCCTTCTTCATTCCATGAGGCAGCTTCCAATCAAAGGAGTAGAGAAGATTTGCCACTGCAAGCTCCACGGCTGTTGTTGCCAAGAAAATCCCTGGACATATTCTCCGACCACTTCCAAATGGCAAATATTCAAAATGCTGTCCTTTGTAATCGATGGAGCTGCCCTCAAACCTTTCAGGGATGAACTCTTCCGGCTTCTTCCAAAACTCGAGGTCTCGCGCAATCGCCCATTCGTTAACAATGACTTGGGTTTTCGGATCAATATCATAACCTAGCACTTTGAAACTTGACATGGATTCTTTTGGAAGCATGAGAGGAACTGGAGGATGAAGTCTTAGGGTTTCTTTGAGGATAAGCTTCAGATAAGGAAGCTCATCTGTGTCACTTTCACTCACTCTTCCTTTGTTTCCCACCAGTTTTCTAACTTCTTCTTGCGCTTTCTTCATTATTTTTGGGTTCCTCGCCATCTCTGTCATTACCGACCCCATGGTAACCGCAGTGGCATCTATTCCACCTAAAACTAAATTCTGATATGGCCATTGCAACGATCATAAAGTAATCAGTAAATACTAAAATACTCACCATTATTCATTAATTTGCCAAGTAATTAACAAGAGAATTAGAAAAAAAAAAAATTGCAATTCAATTTCTATATGAAAAAGCCCATATGTATGTAAGAATTATATATAAATTTGTTATAAGGTAGTAGGGTGTAATTTTTCTTTCAATAAATAATATTTATCATATTGAATGAAACAAACAGTACGTTCTCATTAATGAATAAGATGAATGTTGATGGGCAGGGCTTATAATAATAAATAGTTCTCATTAATGAATAAGATGAATGTTGATGGGCAAGGCTTATAATAATTCTCATTAATGAATAAGATGAATGTTGATGGGCAAGGCTTATAATAATAAATAGTTCTCATTAATGGATAAGCTATAAATGTTGATGGGCAGGGCTTATAATAATGGAGATGATTACAATAATGAGGGAGTTTGATGTGGTTGTTTAACTATGACTCTAAGAGCCATTTCCTTTCAAGAATGAAATAGTGGGTAATAAAAGAAGTAGATAATCAAAGAAGTGGGTATTCGAAGAAGTTGGCAATTATTTTTATTGAGTTGTTTATTAACTATATAAAATTAGAACAGTAATTAGATTGATTTTCATTGTTATTATTTACTAACTCATATGAATCGGAATAATACCTAACTTGATTATTAAAATGTCCTTGCACATATATACATATATATAATGTTTTTTTGTTTGTCTTTTAAGATCAATATTAATTCTTACACAACGAATTAATGACAAATCCAAAATGCCATATCTTGTAGTGATTATTCATCACTAATAAAAAAAATTAGATATGCCCGATTGTTTTTTTAAGTGGTATATAACTCATTGATAAATATCGTAAATCATCCTTTTAGTATTGAAGGAGTTGGCCCGGAAAATGGTGGTTTATTCACACGAGTGCATCATTAATACTTAGAATTATTGTAATTAATACTTATAAATTTTGTTCTTAGAATTATTGAAGGAGTAGGAATCATTAACGCCGCTACCCTAGTTAATGGGACTACTTCAAAATGGGTAATAAAATTATTTATTTTGAATAGGTAATGATTACTTAGTTTCAAATAAACATGGGAAAATAAGCATAGCCTAAATTGTAATATTTGTGGTTATGAACCCTAATAACTGGAGACTTTTAGTTCAAGTCGTTATTAAATTACTGGTCTCTAAGCTATCTAGCTTGTCAATTCGTTATTAAGGAAATCCAAAAAAAAAAAAGTGGTTTCACCCCCCAAAAAACGAGAGCACGTTTGTAGAGTCAATTAGCTTCAAATATAAATTATGAGTGTTTATATAGTATACCAAAAGGACGGCCTTGATTTTATCATGACCAAGTTGAGCTGCGGCTTTCTCATCGTCACTCCCCATTTTAAGCAGCACATCAATTATATCTTCATGCTCTTGCCTCCTCCCGGGCTTGAGATGATCGTCAACAAGCTGCTGGAAAAAACCATCCACCTCCTTATAAATCGAATCAAATTTTGTGTACAAACCGGAGAGCTTGTCGATAACACGGCCAATCAATGCCGGAAAGTATTCGCCTAGGGAGGGGGCTCCGATCATGACCTCGAGGTCATGAAGCAACTTAAGAATGTCACCGCCACATTTATATTTTGTCACTTCCAAACTTGTCCCAAATCCAACTCTAAATATTATGCTAGCGACAAGAGCAAACAATTTGTCACTGAGATCAACAGCTTCACCAGAAAAACAGCCAATGTTGCTGATTGAATCAATGAGCTTGGCTACTTCTTCTTCGCGAAGTGACCGGTATGATTGCACCCTCTTGACACTGAAAAGCTCGACGACGCATATTTTTCGAATTTCTCTCCAGTAATCGGTGTAAGGTGAATACGCTAGATCTAGGTAGTTGTATGTGAGCCTACGGGATCCGGCGTAAGTGGGTCTATTGCAGCACTGCGCGTCGTTGATTTTTAAGACCTCTTTGGCTGCTTGGGCGGAGGAGATCACCACCGTTGGTACACGGCCGAGATGGAGGAGCATCACTGGACCGTAGTCTTTGGAGAGTTGAAAGAGGGTTTGGTGATCGGGTGATGGACCGATTTTGTGTAAGTGGCCTACGAGGGGAAGCTTGGGAGGGCTTGGTGGAGGGTTCTTTTTGGGGTTCCTTTTGAGTAAAACCAGAAGAGGGACAAGCAGGAGAAAGGGAAGCCATAAAATTAGGGGAGGAATGACGAGAGCCATCACTTCACAAGTTAACAGAGAGGAGGCTTTCGCAATAGAAGTGTGTGTCCTTTTTTGGGAGATCTTGTCTATCCTTTTATTGAACATTTTAGCAATTATTGGCCTTGTACTTATTTCCAACTTATTAATCCAACTAGTACAGTACAGTGCTGTAGAGTGTACTTACTCTTAGAAAACATTTAAGAGAGATAGAGATCAGTTTGAGGAAAGAGTGAAGAGAGAAACTTCAGAGAGAATTGGGAGAAAGATTCAGATTCTCATTACATAAATCAATCATCCTCCTCTCTGTTACCTAACAACCTCAACGAATCATAAGCCTATAGCTGGACTATTCTACAGTTGCACATGTTAACTAACTCTATTCTAGAGCTGCACATGTGAACTAACTCTATGATTTAACAAAAAAAAAAAAAAACTAACTCTATTCTATAGCTGTACATGTGAACTAACTCTATTCTACAGCTGTACATGTGAACTAACTCTATTCTACAGCTGTACATGTGAACTAACTCTATTCTACAGCTGTACATGTGAACTAAGGGTGTGTTTGATACGTCGTATTACAGTCCGTATAGGTTAAATAATCTGAAACCTGTGTTTGGTACCAGTCGTATTAATTAGTCACCGTATAAGTTAATACGGTTGAATATTTTTATACGGTCCAGACACGCTAAAATAATACGCTCGAAATTGTCCGTATTAAATAGTCGGATAACTAGTAATCTTGTAAAAAATAATAATAATAATAATAATAATAATAAATAGTAATATAATAAAAATAAAATATTAATTTAGTAAATATTAATAATAAAAAGTAATAAAGTAATAAATACTAATAATAATAAATTAATAATTAATAATTAATGATATTTTAATAAATAATAATGATAAAATTAAAAATAATTAATTAATAAAAATGTAATAAATAGTAATAATAATTATTATTAAAATAAATAATAATAAAAATAATGACATACATAATTAATATTTAAGATATAAATATTGCGTCAATTAATATAATATAATCCGGTCAGTATAATATAGTTGGCATTCTAATCCGAAAAAGTACCAAACGCCCGACTAAATAATCAGTCTATCCGGTAGACAGATTAGTCTATCCGATTGAAATAGTCAATACAGTACGGCATACCAAACGAGACCTAACTCTCTTCTACAGCTGAAGAAGAAAAAAAAACGGTGGGTCCCAAGTTTTTGCTCTTAATAAAATTATATAAAATTCTTCAAAACTATAAAGGTAATTTACAAACACACTGGCGGATTCCAAAAGGGGTAAGGGGTCAATTGACTCTCAACCTTTTGACCTCTTCATTAAAGTATTAATTTTGACCACTTTCGACATAAAATGCTTACATTGACTTTTTTTTTAGTATAGTTATTCAATCTAAAAAATAATCTTAATCTATACAAATGTAAAAAATGATATTGTCATTGTTCTTAAACTTCTTCACTTCTAGGTAGTGTACGCTATTTTAATTTTTCTTTTACTTTTTATTTCATTTTGTATATACTGCCTAAACCTAGTTTATATATGTTATAAAATAAGATTTTTCTTTTATTCCTTTCTCAATTCTAATACCACCAAACTAAACCCTAATATATATCGCTCCACCCAATCTCAATTCATACAAAATATTTGAATTTGAAATATGTTCACAAATCAAATTATTTCAAAACTTTCAATATTTTGAATATTTTCTAAACAATTTATTTTGATTCATTATTAAAAAAACTTTTTTTTTGAGATATGTTCAGCTATTAATGTTCAAATGTAATATTGTAACGACCCGTCCCAAATTCCGGGATTAGATTAGTGACTAATCAAGAATTAGTGAGGTTAATCGGTGATTAGTTGGGCGAAATCGGACGGACGACACAAAATGACCGTTTTTGACAGGACCCGTCCCAACTGGACCTCGATAACTGTGCCCAGTCCTGCTCTCGTCTGACAAGTCAACTGAAGTCCCAAAACTATTCTTCAGCACCTATCAGACAAGGGATAACTGCGCTGATTTCCGCTCATGCCTCCGCCTCGTGATCAGCCCCGAACGTTGTGCCACGGCCTGGAGGGTCATCAAAACAGAAAAGGTGTGAGTGGACAAAAATAATATCATTTGAAATACGTTTGAAATACATCATTTACCCTCCAGTTTATCAAACCATGCATGCATAGGGAAAAACATATGAATGACAATCACCGGCTTTCCAGCCAAACCACATAACAAGTCAAATCCCGGCTCTCAGGCCAAACAAATGAAAATATAGTCACCTGGCCACACAGACCAGAACTCGTACTCAATACTAGTACGTAATCACAATCAACATCAAACAGCACTACTCACAAGTGCACAATCAATCCATCAATATTCACAAGTGCACAAACCATCAAACTGTCACATCTGCACTACGCGTAGGCCAACCTCGGGAACTGCACACGCATCCTCTAGACGTCTCATACCCGGGAACTGCACTCACGCAACCTCCGAGTCACGTCTAGGCACTGCACTCGCATCATCCAGCATGATCCAGTATCCAGTATCCACAATCACAATCACAATCCATATCACAACACATATCAATCATATCCATGACCTCAAATCAAGTTTCAGGCTCAAATACCAATTATACGTAAATCCGTGAAATCACAATGAAAACATTAAAATCATCCATAAACCATCATTGACTCACCAAATAAGTCAAAACATCATTTTCGAACCTTTTTTACTCCGGGCCTAGCCCAAAATACCATTTGCACATTTCCTCGAAAAACGTGCCCGAAAGACCGATTAAAATATTCATTAAATCACACATAATCATGCCACATCATCAGGACATTATTGCAAGTCAATTCATGCAATCAATCATGGAAAAACATTTAACTATGCATGCATCATGGTTTACAAAACAAACGTCCACTCACACACCGTCCAAACTGCTCGCTTCCCGAGCTGCACGCATTTCCGTAATTTCCGACACTTGCCAGGAATCCCGAATCCTGTCCAAAATCATTACTCAGGGTCACTAGGGACTCAATTTACATCATACTAATTTCTCATAATTTTTCCGAGAATTTAATATTAATTAAATACGTAACATAAACCTTCGGACCCTCTAAACATTATCGAGACGGCGTCCGATCGACTCGCAACCAAAACCAAAAATGTTCGTTACATTAAATAGGACAAGTTTCATGTTGAACTCACCTCGAAAAGCCCACTCACGCGCCCTCACGCGCCGCCGCAAGCGGCTGTGCGTGAGTCCACGCGCCGTGAACAGTAACCATGAACAGTCGTCCCTGTCACCCGTTTACTTGGTAAACGGAGCCTACGACCCGCGAGGAATCATCCATTAACATCGTTATAGACTCAATTGAAGTTCTGTCAATACAATTACATGGGACCTTACCTTAATTCAATCGAATCAAGCTCGATTCTTCGAAGAACACCGAAGCATTGTTCATCATCTAATCTTCCCAATTTCTCACTTGTTTCCTTCAATTGATGCATCAAGAAGCATCGTAGAGTCCTAATAAACGTATTTCCACGATCAATTTCACGGTTCCATGTCCTCAATTCCACAACTCAACCTCGAAAATCCAGTATCCTCCCCCATTCTGTTCTAAGGAAAAACACATCGAATTACCTTCAATTTTAATTGGTTTCGACTCGTCTCACTCCCAGGAGGCTAAAGACATCATCAATTTCATTCAAAAACAGCTAGGAAATCGAAATCGATCTTAAAGCCCTTTAATGGTTTTCGGGTTTTATGTGGGGTTTTAGTTGAATTTGAGGTCCCTAATTAACCGTATCATTTCCTTTCTTTTCTTCTCTCAATTCCCCCTTCAATCCCTCTGTCTCTTGTTTGAATCCAACCATTAATTCATATATATTGATCAAAAACCAAACGGGTGAGTTCATATCCGTTTTGATTTGAATATTAAACCATGCTTTACACTAACCTTGCAATTATGGTGACAAGTGTCATCAAGAGATCAGCCCTTATCCTCATTAACTGACTCAGCCACTTAAGTATTCAATCATCCCGGCTGTGGCAATTTACCATTTTACCCTTATTATAACAAATTACCAAAATGCCCTTCATAGTTCTGACCCATAACTTTTTCGTTCGGACTCCGATTGACGCATGCCGCCTGTCTACGGATTCAGCGTCAAGAGACCTATCCAACGGTACTTCCGGAAAGTCCAAAAAATGTTCCGATCAACAGTCAAAAAATGGCCCCTTTTGACCAATTTACCAAATTACCCTCAAACTTTCGCACGTCATAATTTTTTCCTCGAATGTCGAAATCGGGCGTGCCACCTGTCTATGAACTCGTTACGTCCCGAACTACGTCACAGTCAACGGTCAAAGTCCGTTTGACCGCTCGAATAAAAAGTCAACCGTTCACCCCCAATTCCAGGGGCAAAATCGTCATTTTCCTCACATTTCCGAATTTTCCCTTTTTCGAATTTCCGGGGCGTTACAGTTTTGCCCCTAGTCGTGGGCAAAATGTTAACTTTTGCCCCGGATTTTCAAGTGTTTTTAATGGCTAGATAGATTAGGTTTGATGTTAAGGACCTTTACGAATCAAAATGAACAAAAATGGAACGAAAATAGGTGAGATTAGACAGTGAACCAGCCACGCCGGTCCAGACCGGTCGGGTCCGGTTCGAACTAGGGAAACCGAGTTCGCTGGAGGTTGAAGACAGTGAACAGTGCAGGCTCGTGGGCTCACGCACAACGCCTATGGGTGGCGCGTTGGGGCGCGTGAAGCATCTTTTGAGGATCAACATGACTTTTAATCTATTCGATGTAACGAACGTTTTGGGACTGGTTTCGTGTCAATCGGACACCGTCTCGATAGTGGTCGGGACATCCGAAGGTTTAGGATCGAGTTTAAAAATGGTTAAAAATTCGAAAAAATTACGGGACTTCAATGAGAGATTAATAAGGTAGTTAGTAACCCTCTAAATTGATTTTGACAGGTTTGGGAGTCCCGGTGACGACGATTAGCCCGATGAGGCTTACAGCACGCAAACCGAGGCAGCAGCTTAGGACGGTCTGTGAGTGGATCTTGATTTATAAAATGTGATGCATGTATAAATGTTTTATATGTTTTATTGATATGTTTCTATGATGTTGATTTGGATATTGGTGAATTATATGATTTCACGCATTTCGAGACGATTTATGTGCTTGCACGTAAATCGAGGTTTACGGTTTGCACTGATTTTCCGTGCTTATGGTTTTGGAAATGATTTCATGAAAAGGTTTTGGGTCTGAAAAGGTAAACCCGGGTCCGAGACCTATTTGTTTTGGAAACCCTCGGACTCGAAGTCCATTTAGTTACGTTCTCGGGCTAAAGGCCCAATTGGTTCTTGAATCGATTTCGGATTTGGAAATATGGAATCGGGCACGAGACCTGTTTGATTTACGAACTCTCGGACTTGGAGTCCATTTGATTTAATAAGGCATCTAGTTGGAGGCCCAGTTGGTTTGCGTATCGGGCTAGAGTCCTAGTTGGTTTGCGTATCGAGCTCAAGGCCTAGTTGACTTACTGTCAGGACCCTTCCCAGGATTAACGTGGGACGACCTTACTCCCATCTGACACGAAGTGTCAGACAAGGGATATTTCCAACCATTGCCCTCTCGGGCTATTAGAGTACGCTAGGATCCAGAGGAGGTATGTGATATCTCGGTCTCTGCTACAGTCCACATCCGCTGTCAACCTGAAGGGCAGTCAAAACATTAAAAGCTGTGAGTGGACAAAACAAAGAGTTTATAAAAACATTTTAACGAAGACATTTGTACCCTTCACTAAAAATCATGCGTGCATTTGAAAACCATTTATCAAACCGTTCATTAGGGCCTTAGACCAAAATCGTAAATGAAACCGAATACACGGGCCACCACCCAATACCATACGGGACTCAACCCAACACCTGTATACATCACATATCGTATATCGTAGATCACATATCATATATCATATATACATATAATCACACAACCAATCCTGTCACGGTTTCCAAAGCTACGCGCGTGCTACCCGGGGTCTCAAATCCAAATCTCTCGGAGTCCAAGGTCAATATCCGTAGACCAATGACCCGTCCTGAGGTTACGATCCATGCTTTCCTGAGAGTAAGGAACCCAACTGAGGGGCGACTCCACTCAGTCGGTGCTCCGTGACTACTCCGGGATCCACCCAGGCCAACGACCATCCCCGGAGGAGATAAAAGAAGTAAAGGAAGCTATATGAATATACATACATATATATAGATATATATAACGAAATCATCCATAAAACTTTTCAACGGATTCATGCCCGGTTCCCATAAACCGTCATGAACTTGGAAATCCATCTAGGGTCCCTAACCCGAAATCATTAATGTAAAACAACTGGGTCTCGTGCCCGAACATATGGATCAGCTGGGCATCATGCTCGATATCTCAGGGTCAGTCACGACTCCGATCGTAGTGATGCGTGCAACCATCCATCCAAGACCGCCCTCAATCCTGGTATGTTACCGTGAACGAATCAACCGACGCGACCACCACAAGATCATGGTGCACTCATCACCGATCGATATCCTGAACAATTAGCACTCCGAAGTCGAGCCTCCATCGGCTACTGGACCACAGATCGTGCATCGTGACCTCTCCGGTAGGAACACATCCCAATCTGGATGCGAGTGTCGTATCGTCTGTCGCTGTACACATAGCAGTAGCCGAGACTACGATTCAGACCCGTAGATCATCAATAGCGTCATATGCCCAAGACAAAACCAAATGGGTTTCATACCCGAGTTTATCCTTTTGGAAATCGAAATCCATTTCATTTAGACCATCAAAGAAATACAGACCCGTATAGGCACCGTATAAGGCTGAAACCTCGAAATACGTGCCTATATGTAACCACAACCAAATGCACTCATGGAATTGCAAAACATGTAATAAAACATATAATAACATTTATGTATGCACCAATTTAGAAAATAAGGTCCACTAACATACCGTCCGAGCTGCCGCCTCGATATACGTGTCATACGGCTCTCCTGAGCCAATCACCGTCACCGGGACTCCCAAACCTGTCCAAATCGTATTAGAAGGTTACTAACTACGTAATTAACCTCCCACTGAAGCCCCGTAATTTTCTGGAATTTTTAACTATTTTTAATCCCGATCCTAAACCTTCTCATGCCCCGAACATTATCGAAACGGTGTCCGATCGACACGAAACCAGTCCCAAAATGTTCGTTACATCGAATAGAAGATTTCACGTGTTGAAAACATTCCCAAAATATCACTCACGCGCCCCCATGCGCCCTGCACAGTTTTCTCCTTCCTCAGGTGAACTGGCCGGTCCACCTAGTTTTAGCCGAACAGGATCGGCATGACCGGTCCACTGGTTTTCCCTTCTCGTTTTGGTCCGATTCCATTCCTAATCAATCCTACAATCTTCCTTACATCCCTATGAATCTAAATATAGGAATTAAAACATCAAAAACCCGCTCAAAACCCACGGTTTGATCATCCCTCTCACGGTTCAAAACCTCCATTTTGTTCCCAGGCTTCACAGCCATTAAACCCCATAAAAAACCTTCTCTATACCTCCTAAGTGACCTAACAAACCCATTGCAATCAATAAAAACCAAGCCCAACGTCATAAATTGAAAATCAAGAGAAATGAGCAAACCGAGTACCTCGTCGGGTTTCTCCTCCAGGTCGCCGTCCACGGCGGTTCCAGCCTCCTGCAGCCTCCACTAATCCTCAGTCACACTCTGCCTCCATCTCAGGTTGGATCAAGTGGAAGGGAATGGTTTGGGTTGTACAGAGATGAAGAATGGTGTGAGATCGGGTTTAAGTTTTCTGTGGGATGGTTTGCACGATTAAGGGATGGTATGCATGTATGGGATCATAATGAGCAATGGATGAGTGACACTTGTCACTCATCCATTGGGCCCTTCTAAAATATCTGGCCCACTTAAGGACGAAAGCTAAGTCGTTTTGTAAAATGTGCAATAGTACCCCGAAACTTCCTTGAACCGTAATTTCGCCGTCGAACGTCCAAATTCGACGTGCCGCCTATCTACGGATTCGTATTGTCCCGATCTACGTAACGGTCCATGGCCCTTTGCCATCGGACCTCCCAGTCCAAAATTCAACTATTTGCCCCTCCTAGTCCAAAAGTCAACTATTTGCCCTTCTCCCTTGGCCATCCGATCTACGTTCAATTCGCACGTCGGAATTGATCGTGCCACCTGTCTATGAACTCGTGACGTCCCAAACTACGTCACGATCATTGGCCAAAGTCCGTTTGACCTCCTGAATGAAAAGTCAACATTTTACCCACGACTAGGGGCAAAACGGTCATTTTGCATCATTCGTCTCGTTCGTCCGATTTCGCCCAACTAATCACCGATTAACCTCACTAATCATGATTAGTCACTAATCTAATCTTGGAATTTAGGATGGGTCGTTACAACCTTCCCTCCTTAATTTATTTTGTCTTCGAAATTCCAACCGACCTAATTCCAACCGTCCCTTCTTAATTTAGTTTCGTTCTCAAAATTCCAACTATCATGATTCCACAACCACCTCGTGGAAATAATTCGACCTTATCTCATGTGTACACCAGAACTCAATAGCCAATACAATACTTGTCTGCAACCAGACGTACTACTAATACTCACGTCGTATCGACTACATTCGACCACGTCGAATGACAGAAACCACAAGTTCCGAATTGACACCACTTGTCAAATCTACCATTTCATTGACACAACAACTCGACGGTTCCTTTCTCAACCACCAACCTATCTTGATGTCTACTCCCGCTGGGAGTCACCAACTCTCACTCATCAATCCACGTTGACACATCCGACAAACTGTCACCACTTGACGGTCGCCAGTCAAAAATTGACACTATACTGACTCGTGGTTACATTGACCACCAACACACTCATCCTGAGTATACAATCACCAATATCTCACTCGACTTTTGTGTAACTAGACCCATCAGAAACACCATGACCCAGTGCACAGTATCCAATGTCCAGTTCACGTCCTCGACTAATCCAATGGTATCGGAACTAAGTCGACTACGAACACGCTCACCAACGTACCATTGGTATATCCAATATACCGTCACCAGACATCACAAGTCTACTCAGTATCGTACCTCGAACAACGTACAAGGTACGTACATCTATCCATTAATCAGCCTACAATCACAACAACAATGACGACATCAACAATAACAACAACGACAACACGACGACCTAGGTGGTAGTCAATCACACTTCAATTCTGGAGTCCATCTGTCCAATCCAGTATTTGACAGATCAAAACTCCAACTCAACATCCATTTCCAAATCCGAATCCGAAATCATCATTCCGTAAGATAGCATTTGGAATAACCATTCCGAACCCAAATCCAGAAATCCACTTTTAAGTTCCAAAATCGAATCCTGAATCATCATCCTGAAATCCGATTCCAAAACCCGAAATCTCGTTCTCGTCTACCGAGACGCACCAAATCCGAATCTTTCGGTTACCTGCTCAATTGATTTACACATTACCTTCGATTGACTTCATAGGGAAGCCAATCCCAATATTTACACATCCAGGTTGACAAAATCCGACATCGTCGGACACCTACTCGCTCGAGTAGCAAGCCATATAAGATTTACCTCGAAAAGAAGTTCAGTCCCATCATCCTCAACTCAAACATCCAAGTAAGAGTGATAAACTCTCCATCTATCTGGATCATCAAGATCACGATCCAGATTCATCACTACATCACTCGACCATAAACGTCACGATCGAGGATCGTCACGACGCCCAAAGTCCTCAATATCACAATCCCGATTCACATCGCGATCCTAGATCGTCACAATACCCTATATCCTCAACACCACGATCCTGATCCACCTAGGATCCCCACAGTTAACAACGAGATTCCAAACCATAGGGTCTTACACCCTCAACGAATCTGCATACTGACACATCGTTCGTCAACCAATTCCCACATCTAAAGAGATCAGTCAATGACGAGACACGCCGAGACTGTGGGTCCTCTCTAATTACCTCGTATCGATCCTTGGCATTCCACCTAGGAAAATCAAGGATGATCCAATGCGGAAAACTCTCATTCCTCGTGTCACCTCAATTACAACCTTTCTCGATTCCGAAATTCCAACCATGTCGGAACCAATATACTCTGACATCATCCACATGTCCCCTTTTTGACTGTTTACGAACACATGCCCATTTACGACCGTATATGTACATCCAAAAGGATGTCAATTCATCCTAATCTGATGTACTGCTCGACTAAAGAGTCACAATAGACTCCTGCTGTGATCTGCAGTCAAATCTCCGTATACCACCATATCCGACCAATTCTGGCCAATCGTGACCAACTGGTCGCCAATCCCCATGACAGATCGAGTCTGACCAACCAGTCATTGGTCCCCCATGACAATACTCGATCTTCAAGTCTCAACTACCGTTGGATCCTATCCAGTCCATCACTATCCGTGATCCACTCTCGGACCACAGATATCGAACATATGCCCATCTCAAAGGAGTCACGTCTCGACTTGTGATTCCTCGTCATCACAATCACCGAAACCAGCACCAGCACCAGCACTAGTACCAGCATCCCCGCTATCACCAGTTAGCATCAGCACAAAGTGTGCGAATCAGACAACCCTAGATCTCCGCTCATACCGAGCGACGATCCGGTACCTTTGCTCGAATGGGAGAAACTCTGCCTCCCTCATATCCAACAACTCTGAGTGTAGTCATCCTGATAACTCATATGAGAAAAGGAAACGTTCCCCGAATGTCCCCGATTCCCAACAATCGTAACTACAACCACTCTCGGTAGTAGTGCCTACCACAGACTCGTGCAGACCTAACCACCAGACATCATGATATAGACTCTGCATCCAACGAAATCAATCGCCCGTACCAACTACTCCGCATCCCTGCTCCGGGATTCCATTGAAAAGTACCAACCCTGATAACCTGTCCAAAGAACTCTAACCAGTCATAACTCGACTCAACCAATGTCGTCTACCAGGTCGTCCATGACCTTAGCTGCACCAACTATCCATCACAACTACGGTAGTACGACAACCTACTAGGTCTAACCGATTACTACCACCTCGACTGCGAATTGCAGTCCCATCACTAAAGCTGACATGACTAGACCAAACATGATCGAACATGTCCATACATGACCTAACCAACCGACGGTCTCATCATCGTAAAAACGTCAAAGTCTAACCATTCGCCAACTCACCTTTCCGAACCATACATCCTAAGGTAGGGTTCCACGATCACACCTAGAGTTCATCTGAACCCAACTGTTAACTACCAACTGCGGTATAATCCACAATCTGACCGTCTCCGCGGTCTTGACATTATAAGGATGTCAATCCAATCCTACCGTCAGTTCAACTAGGATTCCTAGAATCCGATTGCTCCCAGCAGTATATCCATTTAACTTAACAAACCTGACCATCAGATGGTCACAACACCAAATAATCGTCAAACTGAGCTTACAACATTGTGAAAGACGATCCCAACTAACTGTCTCACAATCAAAACTTTAACGTACTGATACGTTCATCCTTCCGTAGGGTCCCACTCTGCCATCCTCGACAGAACTATGGCAACCCCGACATCGAATGCCGAACCAAGACGTTCCACGATTCAATCCTACTAACTATCGTACCAGCATCATACTATCAGGTTGACCACAAACTGTAGCCCATTGAGATATCACATCCTCGACCTGCGCATTGCTCTTGTGATGCGCATCGACAACCATGCTCTGGAATTCAGAGTAACATGAGCAAACCATGCTCTGATACCACCTGTCAGGACCCGTCCCAGGATTAACGCGAGACGACCCTGCTCCCGTCTGACACGAAGTGTCAAACAAGGGATATTTCCAACCTTTGCCCTCTCGGGCTATCAGAGTACGCCAGGATCCGGAGGAGGTATGTGATATCTCGGTCTCTGCTACAGTCCACATCCGCTGTCAACTTGAAGGGGAGTCAAAACATTAAAAGCTGTGAGTGGACAAAACAAAGAGTTTATAAAAACATTTTAACGAAGACATTTGTACCCTTCACTAAAAAGCATGCATCCATTCAAAAACCATTTATCAAACCGTTCATTAAGGCCTTAGCCCAAAATCGTAAATGAAACCGAATACACGGGCCACTGCCCAATACCATACGGGACTCAACCCAACACTTGTATACATCACATATCGTATATCGTAGATCACATATCATATATCATATATACATTTAATCACACAACCAATCCTGTCACGGTTTCCAAAGCTACACGCGTGCTACCCGGGGTCTCAAACCCAAGTCTCTCAGAGTCCAAGGTCAATGTCCGTAGACCAATGACCCGTCCTGAGGTTACAATCCATGCCTTCCTGAGAGTAAGGAACCCAAATGGGGGGCGACTCCACTCAGTCGGTGCTCCGTGACTACTTCGGGGTCCACCCAGGCCAACGACCCTCCCCGGAGGAGATAATAGAAGTAAAGGAAGGTATATGAACATACATACATATATATATATATAACGAAATCATCCATAAAACGTTTCAATGGATTCATGCTCGGTTCCCATAAACTGTCATGAACTTGGAAATCCCTCTAGGGTCCCTGACCCGAAATCATCAATGTAACACAACTAGGTCTCGTTCCCGAACATATGGCTCAGTTGGGGATCGTGCCCGATATCTCAGGGTCAGTCACGACTCCGATCGTAGTGATGCAGGCAACCATCCATCGAGGACCGCCCTCAATCCTGGTATGTCGCTGTGAACGAATCAACCGACGTGACCACCACAAGATCATGGTGCACTCATCACTGATCGATATCCTGAACCGTCAGCACTACGAAGTCGAGCCTCAATCGGCTACCGGACCACAGATTGTGCATCGTGACCTCTCTGGTAGGAACACATCCCAATCCGGATGCGAGTGTCGTATCGTCTGTCACCGTGCACATAGCACTAGCCGAGACCACGATTCAGACCCGTAGGTCATCAATAGCATCATATGCCCAAGATAAAACCAAATGGGTTTCATACCCGAGTTTATCCTTTTAGAAATCCAAATCCATTTCTGACAGGGCCCATCCTAATCCCTGCCGGGATTAGTGCGGGATGACCCTGCTCCCGTCTGACACGATGTGTCAGACAAGGGATATTTCTGACCTTTGCCCTCCCGGTCTATCAGAGTACGCCAGGATCCGGAGGAGGTATGTGATATCTCGGTCTCTGCTACAGTCCACATCCGCTGTCACCCTGAAGGGCAGTCAAAACATTAAAAGCTGTGAGTGGACAAAACAACCAGTTTATAAAAACCTTTCATAAGAAGACATTTGTACCCTTCACTAAAAAGCATGCATGCATTCGAAAACCATTTATCTGAAAGAAACCATATGTGGGAACTAAGCCCAAATCAGAAATAACCAAGGTCAAAAGGACCACCATGAAATCGACCATACAGGCCACTGCCCAAATCCATAAGAAACCAATAAGGGACTCAGCCCAAAACCATAACCATACTGAAACCAAATACATGAACCACTGCTCGAATCCTGTGCACACATGTGTATACCACATATCACATATCATAATCCATATATATACATATAGTTCACACAACCAATCTTGTCACGGTTTCCAAAGCTACGCGCGTGCTACCTGGGTCTCAATCCGAGTCTTCTCAAAGTCAAGGTCAATGTCCGTAGACCACGGACCCTACCTGAGGTAATAGTAACCATAGCCTTCCTGAGAGTAAGGAACCCAACTGGGGGTGACTCCACTCAGTCGGTGCTCCGTGACTACTCCGGGGTCCACCCAGGCCAACGACCCTCCCCGGAGGAGATAATAGAAGTAAAGGAAGGAATATGAACATATATATATACATAACATAAACATTCATGCCCGGTTCTCCTGAACCATCATGATCCATAACATCCATTCCATATACATATAGACCATATCCTCCATGTCCGGTTCCCATAAACCGTCATGTACCATAATAACATAACCAGGGTTCTTGCTGGTTCCCATAAACCGTCATGTACCATAATAACATAACCAGGGTTCATGCCAGTTCTCATAAACCGTCATGTCCCGTAATAACATAACCAGGGTTCATGCCGGTTCCCATAAACCGTCATGTCCCATAATAACATAACCAGGGTTCATGCCAGTTCCCATAAACCGTCATGTACCATAATAACATAACCAGGGTTCATGCTGGTTCCCATAAATCGTCATGTACCGTAATGACCAACAAAGGTTCATGCCGGTTCCCATAAACCGTCATAAACCACGATACCATAACAAGGGTTCATGTCGGTTCCCATAAACCTGGAAATCTATTTAAGGTTCCCTGACCTGAAATCAAAACCGTAAAGTAACCTGGGTCTCGTGCCCGAACATAGGACATCAACTGGGCACCGTGTCCGATATTTGAGGTCATATGCCCGAGACAAAACAAAAGGGGTCTCATACCCGAGTTTATCCTTTTGAAATCCAAATCTAGTTCATTTAAACCAATAAAGAGATACTGACCCGTATAAGCACCATACAAGGCCGAAACCTCGAAATATGTGCTTATACGTAACCACATACAAATGCACCCATGGCATCAACAAACATGTAATAAAACATATAATAAACATATATGCATGCACCAATTTAGAAAACCAAGGTCCACTCACAGACCGTCCTAGCTGCTGCCTCGATTTGCGTGCCATAGGCTCTCCCGAGCCAATCACCGTCACCGGGACTCCCAAACCTGTCCAAATCGTAATAGAAGGTTACTAACTACTTAATTAACCTCCTACCAAAGCCCCGTAATTTTCCCGGCTTTTTAACTATTTTTAATTCCGAACCTAAACTTTCTGACACCTCGAAATTTATTGAAACGGTGTCTGATTGACACAAAATCAGTCCCAAAATGTTCGTTACATTGAATAGAAGATTTCACCTGTTGAACACGTTCCCAAAAGATGAGGCACGCGTGACAGGACCCATCCCAATCCCCCCGAGATTACCATGGAATGTGCCCTGCTCCCATCCAACAAGGGGTGTTAGACAAGGGATAACCAAGAGTCACTGCCCAAACGGGACTTCCAGAGTGCGCAAGGATCGATGGAGGAGGCGTGCAATGTCCCAGTCTCTGCTGCAGTCGCATCCGTGGTCAACCTGAAAGGCATTAAAACCAAAAGCTGTGAGTGGACGAAAATGAAATAAGTTCATTAAACACAGTTATAAGACATTTATGCCCTCCAATAAAAACGTATGCATGCCACGAAAACCAGTAGCCAAAAAGTTTGCTCAACCAAGCCATTAGGGCCTTAGCCCAAAAACTGTTAACTCAAAACCAAGTGTGGGAACTCAGCCCAAAACTGTGGAATCCCACAACCATACATAAACAACCATGTGGGCCACCGCCCAAAACCGTAAACATAAATCCATTTAAATCACATAACCACAAATCCAACCGAAAAGCCATTTCATAGATTCATTAATTCATATTTTACCATTACCATCTCCAGCATCCCAGATGCTTAGCGTCCCAGACGCTAGACGTCCCAGACGTCATATATCACGGTATAATAAGCTACGCGTGCTGCCCGGGGTCTCTCCGGGTCCATATCTCTGACATCCCAGATATCTGACGTCTTAGACGTCAATCATAGCAATCCTGCTACTGAGTCACTATACGGTCTGGTAACTCCGTACAATGACCCCTCGCAGACAATGCACCGTGACTTCCCCAGTGTCCCAGACATCTGGAGGAGACCATCATATATCCTCGTATCCAGATGGTATATGGAAAACAGTTTTATTAATTTATTTCACAGCATTACAATGGGCCCTGCCCGAAATTTCCATAAAACTTCACAATTCCATTTAGGGTCCCTGACCCGAAATCAAAATTATTAAATATAAGGTCCCTGACCCGAAATCACCTTTATAATCCAACTGGGCCTCATGCCCGATTTTATGAACTACTAGGCCCACGGCCCGATTTGTAAACCACTGGGCCCACGACCCGACTTCATAAACCAACTGGGCCGCTGGCCCGATAATATCACTCAAATGGGTCTCAGCCCGATTTTATATCGACTGGGTCCTTGGCCCGATTACGTACTCAAATGGACTCCAAGTCCGAAGTTTCCAAAACAAGTGGGCCTCAAGCCCGACTTCATCTTTTCAATTTCAAAACCATTTCATCATATATATCCAAGTTATAAATATGGAAAATCCATGTAAACCCGGAAAAACCTCGATTTACGTGCAAGCACGTAAATCGCCTCGAAATACGTGAAACCGTACAATTTACCAATATCCAAATCAACATCATACAATCACAATCATAATCCATATAAAACAGTTAGGCATGCATAGAATTTATAAAACCAAAGTCCACTCACAGACCGTTTAACGGTACGCCTCGATACGCGTGCCATAGGCCTTCCCGGGCCACACCATTATCACCGGGACTCCCAATCCTGTCCAAATCATATTAGAGGGTCACTAACCTCATCATTAACACCCTATTAAAGTCCCGTAATTTTCTCGAATTTTTAACTATTTTTAAACTTGATTTAAAACCTTCGGACGTCCCGAACAATATCGAAACGGTGTCCGATCGACACGGAACCAATTCCAAAATGTTCGTTACATTAAATAGGACAGAAGTCAAGTTGGCCTCACCTCGAGATTCGTACCCACGCGCCGTCATGCGCCGCCGTGAGTGGCTGCGCGTGAAACCCACGCGCCTGCTACAGTACCATCGTCCTAACCTGTATGTCTGATAAACGGGTCCAATTAGCCCGCGAGATGACCCGATTGGTTTCCTATCAATTCAACCTTAATTACATCAATTGATTACTCAGTTAGTTTCGTTTTAAGTTCAATTACAGGTCTGTAACATCAATTACACGATTACTTACTTAAAATCCATCGATTCGACGATGAACACGAAGAACACCCAGGTACTGTTCATTCATGGAATTCTATCAATGGCTGCTGATTTCTTCCAATTGATTCATCCAGAAGCATCAATGGACCATGAGCGATTGTTTCCCCACTTCAATTTCATCGTTTAAACACTCCACGATCACGACTCAACCTTCAAACTCCTTCTCTGTCTCCAAGTGTGTTCAGAGCCAAAATGTCGCCAAATTCCTTCGTTCTTTCGATGTAAATGATTGTGGCAATCCCAGAAGACTCAAATTAATCTCCATTTTGATCGTCACGGCTCAATTCTTCCAATTCGAATTTCCCCCCAAATTTTCTGAAATTCGAATTCCAGTTCCAGCAGCTCTCAATCTCTCCCTCGTGTTTCCCCGTTAATTCAGTCCCAAAAATCTCACAATTCTCACTCAAAACTGGCAGTGGAAGAGAGCCCAATTCTCTCAATTCTGTTTCCCCCAAATTGTGCACGGTTTGAAGAACATAGATGATTAATGGAGGAAATAAATATAATTAAGTTTAATTAATTAATAAAACATCATAATTGTGTCTTCCCCAAAACAAGGATCTGTGTTTAAGTCTTAATTTAAGGATCTGTGTCACTCATCCAGGTGTGTTCAGTCATCGGGTAATGTTCATTATTTTATTATTATTTCAATCGACGCGTCGGTTCGTTAATTCGTTCCCGTGACCATAACTTCGTCGTCGGAACTCCGATTTCGGCATGCCGCATGTCATTGGATTCGTATCGACAATACCTACGTAATGGTCCTTGGCCCTCGTCCATCGGACCTCCCGGTCAAAAGTCAACATTTGGTCCCTAATATGCCAAATTACCAAAATGCCCCTCGACTTCCGAACATCATAACTTTCTCCTCGAATGTCGGAATCGAACGTGCCACCTGTCTATGACCTCGTGACGTCCCGAACTACGTTACGATCATCGGTCAAAATTCGTTTGACCGCCCGATCAAAAAGTCAACATTTTGCCCACGACCAGGGGTAAAACGGTCATTTTGCACATTTTGTTCGATTTCGCCCAACTAATCACCGATCAACCCCACTAATCATGATTAGTGACTAATCTAATCCCGGAATTCGGGACGGGTCGTTACAATGCGCCCCCACGCGCCCTGGGAAGCCACCTGCGCGTGAGCCCACACGCTAGGTGCACAGTGTCGTCTTCAACCCGCGTGAACCGATTCTACTGTGCTGAACCGGCAGTTTCCTCCCTCTGTTTTGGTCTGATTCCAACCCTAATTAATCCTATAATTCCTATTTTCATGTTTCCTATCTATCCGAATCATTAAACCTAACTAAAAACGCCTAAATCCTACCTATAATCGAAGGGCCTCACGGCCTTGTTTTTCCATTTTCCTTCCCACGGCGTCTCAGCCGTCAACCACTACCAAAACCTCACTAACAACCCCCTAGCAACCTAAATAACCCATTAAAACCGATACAAACGGCCCATAATCATAGAAAATCTAAAATGGATCAAAATGGGCTTAACCGATACCTCTCGGGTTCTTCTCCTCCAAGCCGCCATCCACGGCGGTTCTGGCTGTCCAGCCACCCTCGTCTGGTGCTCAGGTCACTCTCTGCTTCTCAAACACGATCATAGGGTCAGGGTTTGGGTAGCACAGAGGATAGGAGAATGGTGAGATTGGGGAAATGTTTTGAGTTTGAAATGAAGTAATGAAGATGCACGGGGAAGGGAGATGCATGAAGATATAAGGATGACCTGTGGATGGGTGACACTTGTTACTCATCTATAGGGCAGGAACTAAATATCTGGGCCCTACTAGAGTCCAAAAGTTAGGTTATTTCGTAATTCGTGCAATAGTGCACTTGAACTTCCGTGAACCGTAACTTCGTCGTCGAACATCCGAATTCGATGTAACAACCCGTTCCGAGAGCCGGGATTAGTAGAGTGATTAATATGGGATTAGCGAGCTTAAGTAGTACTTAATTGGATATTTTTGGACCGATAGGGTAGAATGACGATTTTGCCCTTAGTTCAGGCAAATAGTTGATTTGTAGTTCGGGAAGTCAATTGGGTATTGACTAGTGACCAGGACGTAGTTTAGGACGTCACGAATCCATAGGCAGGAGGTACGTTCGATTCCGACATTCGTGGAGGAAGTTATGATGTTCGGAAGGTTGAGGGTATAATCGTAATTTTGGTAAAATAGGGGGAAAAAGTTGACTTCTTGGACGATCGGGTTTTGGTACGTTGACCGAGGACGGTTAGATAGATCTCGTTGTCCTGAGTTCGATGACCAGCGGTACGTATTCATCGGACTTACGATGTGCGAGTTACGGGTCAAGGAAGGTAGTGGCATAACCGTAAAATTGAGTTAAATGGAGGGGCAGTTTGGTCTTTTGTACTTTGGTAAGTGTGCAGCAGAGAAAAGCAGATGAAGGGCTGAGATTGGGCCATGTGGGAGAGTATGGAGTGGATTGTGACACGTGCTAAAGGTGGAGTGGCTTCTGGTTGGTTCCAGTGGGTGCACGGTCCTAATTAATTGGGTGAGCCCATGTGTATTCGTGGAGGTTCTACAAATCAGAGTGAAACAGAGGGAGATCGTGAGGAAAAATTGAAGGGTGATAGTGGATGTTGAAGGCTTCTGGTGAGTGAGGAGTGATCAGAAGGAGTGAGAGAGATGTTGGGGTGGTGCTGAGAGGGTTAGACGGTATGGTGGCTGTGTGTGAGGGAGTGGAGAGCTGCGAGAAAACCAGGGGGAAACAGGGAGGAAATCAGAGAGTTTGTGAGAAATCGTGGCGGTGGCGGCCGTGTACGGTGCAACTGAGATCGTGGTGGTGCCGTGGAGGCTGAGTGGGGTCGACCAGCCCCAGCGGAGCTCACGATGGCGACGGGAGGCAGGTAATCCCTCATCCCTATATCTTTGCTCTGTTTTCCCGTTGATGTTCAAATTGGAAATCGTGATGGCTGAGGTTGAGTCGAGAGTTTTGATGACTTTGGTTAAGTTTAGAAGGGTCTTAGGAACCTTCTACGGTGGTTGCCGTGACGGGGGAGTGCACTGTGGAGGCGAGACGACGGAGGTGCTCTGTGTACCCTGTTTTGGCCGTGAGTTTCAAACGGCGAGTCGTGGACTTAGGGAGTGAGTCGAGGGTTTCTGTGAGTTGGGTGAGGTTTAGGACGGTCCTAGGAAGAGTTTGGGATGGCCACCGTGAAGGGGGGTGATCTGGGTGGCCGGAGAAGGAAACAGGGGATAGCTCGGGTTTTCTTTCGAGCTTGAGTCGACGAGTATGGGGCTGTGTCGAGGTTTGAGGAGTTGGGGAATAGATAGGGTAGGTCTGGACGATGAGAATGGTGAAAGAAGGGAGGAGAACGGTGGCCAGACGGCGGAGAATGGTTTTCGCCGGTCCGAGTTGCAGCACTGGTGCGAACCGGTTTGCTCGAGGTTGAAGGTGGTACTGTAGGTGGCGCGTGAGGGCCACGCGCAGCCACTTTGGGCGGCGCGTGGAGGCGCGTGCGGCAGTTACCGGCGAAGATGTCAACATGTTTTTTGGTCTAGGAGTTATGACGAGTCTAATGGAATTGGTTTCGGGTTCATCGGACGTCGAATCGAAGTAGTTCCGCGAGGGTGACGGTTTAAGATTCCGGTTTACTACGGTTACGATTCGGGAAATTTTAGGGAAAATTAGGGGGATCCTCGTAGACATGTTAGTGACGTACTTTGGTGGTTATTGACAGGATCGAGATTTCCCGAGGAAGCCGAGGAACGTGCAGGACGTTCAGGACGCGATTGAGGGATCGGTACTGTGAGTGGACCCTTTCCTTAAACTCGAACATGCATAACTGTTTTTCTATAATTGTTTTATATATATGATTTCATGAATGTGGGATTTATGATGGGGTTTTACATGATTACACGTTTTTCGAGAAAGAACGTATGTTGCACGTTTTACGAGAAAATGGTGATTTTGGAAAATGAAGCTATGGTTTTGGGATTTCAAACTTTAAATGATTTTCAAAGATTTTAAGTGGAATTTGGAACATGATTTTGAGGATCAAGGTTTCGGTTTTGAAATCGGAATTTGACAATTGGAATTTGGTTCAAAGTTGATAAAGTGAATTTCCGGATTTGGGTTCGGAATGACGGTTCTGGATGCCGGAAGGGCTTCGGACCGGTGATTTCGGATTCGAGTTTGGATATGGATTTGGGAAATGGTTTTCAAATGGTTTTGGATTGGATTTGCTGGATCTGGATATTGGGTTTAAAGACCCGGATATTTATTGACGGGGGACGGGCCCGGATTGGGTTTAAAGACCCGGATTGAGTTTAAAGACTCGGGAGTTTAAAGACTCAGATATATTGATATTTCCCCCGTAGGCCTATTGAGTTTAAAGACTCGGGAGTTTAAAGACTCGGATATTATTGAGGCCTGGATTGAGTTTAAAGACTCGGGAGTTTAAAGACTCGGATAGGTCCAACAGGTTTGATCGGGAAAATGATGAGTTGATGTTCATGGTTTATGATACAGTTTTTATGATGTTATACTATAATTTCTATAACTGTTTTCTAGTGTTTCAGTTTCTTATGATGTTTTATGGTGATTTCTTTAGTACTGTTTTGATAACTGGGTTATGCATGTGGTTTCAAAACGGAGGGTTAAACTCGGTTTTCTTATAAATGGTTTTCGAAACTTTCTTTTATGGTCCACTCACATCTTATGTTTTAAATTGCCCTCCAGGTCGTGGAGATAGCGCGGGGTCTTGACGTCGAGGCAGCGTCTGAGGCATAGACAGTTGTCGAGGGTTCCCGGAGTGTTTACATTTTCTTCCGCGTGCGTGTAGTTATTCTCGGTTTTTAATTCTGTGCATTTTGTATCTATGCTTTGTAAACTTTGACTTCGGGATATTTTATTTAGTTCTCCTGCGTCTGACTGGTTGTGTGGTTGTTTGCGTGCGTTTACCTTGATTTTGTACGGGGAGTCAGACGGGAGCAGGATTTACCTCGGGTTTCGGGGTGAAACCGGGGTGGGTCCTGACATTCGACGTGCCGCCTGTCTATAGATTCGTATCGTCCTGATCTACGTAAGGTCCTCGGCTCTCAGCCATCGGACCTCCCGGTCCAAAAGTCAACATTTGACCCCTTTAACCAAAATTACCAAAATGCTCATAAACTTCGGAATGTCATAACTTCTTCCTCGAACGTCGGAATTGAACGTGCCACCTGTCTATAAACTCGTGACGTCACAAACTACGTCACGGACATCGGTCAAAGTCCATTTGACCGCCCGAATGAAAAGTCAACATTTTCCCACGGCTAGGGGCCAAACGGTCATTTCACATCGTTCATCCGATTTCGCTCAAATAATCACCGATTAGCCTCACTAATCGTGATTAGTCACTAATCTAATCCTGGAATTTGGGACGGGTCGTTACAATTTCATTTAGACCATCAAAGAAATACAGACCCGTATAGGCACCGTATAAGGCCGAAACCTCGAAATATGTGCCTATACGTAACCATAACCAAATGCACTCATGGAATCACAAAACATTTAATAAAACATATAATAAACATTTATGCATGCACCAATTTAGAAAACAAGGTCCACTCACAGACCGTCCGAGCTGCCGCCTCGATATGCGTGCCATACGGCTCTCCCGAGCCAATCACCGTCACCGGGACTCCCAAACCTGTCCAAATCGCAATAGAAGGTTACTAACTACTTAATTAACCTCTCACTGAAGCCCCGTAGTTTTCTGAAATTTTTAACTATTTTTAATCCTATTCTAAACCATCTGATGCCTCGAACATTATCGAAACGGTGTCCGATCGACACGAAACCAATCCCAAAATGTTCGTTACATCGAATAGAAGATTTCACGTGTTGAAAACATTCCCAAAAGATCCCTCACGCGCCCCCATGTGCCCAGGGAAGGTGCTGCGCGTGGGCCTCACACGCCCTGCACAGTTTTCTCCTTCCTCAGGTGAATCGATCGGTCCACCTGGTTTGAGCCGAACCGGATCGGCGTGACCGGTCCACTGGTTTTCCCTTCTCGTTTTGGTCCGATTCCCTTCCTAATCAATCCTACAATCTTCCTTACATCCTTATGAATCTAAATATAGGAATTAAAACATCAAAACCCCGCTCAAAACCCACGGTTCGATCATCCCTCTCACGGTTCAAAACCTCCATTTTGTTCCCATGCTTCACAGCCATTAAACCCCATCAAAAACCTTCTCTATACCTCCTAAGTGACCTAAAAAACCCATTGTAATCACTAAAAACCAAGCCCAACGTCATAAATCGAAAATCAAAGAGAAAGGAGCAAACCGAGTACCTCGTCGGGTTTCTCCTCCACGCCGCCGTCCACGGCGGTTCCAGCCTCCTGCAGCCTCCACCAATCCTCAGTCACACTCTGCCTCCATCTCAGGTTGGATCAAGTGGAAGGGAATGGTTTGGGTTGTACAGAGATGAAGAATGGTGTGAGATCGGGTTTGAGTTTTGTGTGGTTTGCACGATTAAGGGATGGTATGCATGTATGGGATCATAATGAGCAATGGATGAGTGACACTTGTCACTCATCCACTGGGCCCTTCTAAAATATCTGGCCCACTTAAGGACAAAAGCTAAGTCATTTCGTAAAACGTGCAATAGTACCCCGAAACTTCCTTTGAACCGTAACTTCACCGTCGAATGTTCGAATTTGACGTGCCACCTGTCTACGGATTCGTATCGTCCCGATCTACGTAACAGTCCTTGGCCCTTGGCCATCAGACCTCCCAGTCCAAAAGTCAACTATTTGCCCCTTTTGAACCAAATTACCAAAATGCCCTTGAACTTCTGAACGTCATAACTTCTTCCTTGCACGACGGAATTGAACGTGCCACCTGTCTATGAACTCGTGACGTCCCAAACTACGTCACGGTCATCGGTCAAAGCCCGTTTGACCGCCCGAATGAAAAGTCAACATTTTGTCCACAACTAGGGGCAAAACGGTCATTTTGCATCGTTCGTCCGATTTCGCCCAATTAATCACCGATTAACCTCAGTAATCATGATTAGTCACTAATCTTATCCTGGAATTCAGGACTGGTCGTTACACTTACGTATCGGGCACGAGGCCTATTTGGTTTACGATATCGGGCACGAGGCCCATTTGGTTTACGAAGTAGGGCGTGAGGCCCAGTTGGTTTACGAATTGGGCCAGAGGCCCAATTACGGTATATGATTGTGATTTCGGGTCGGAGACCCATAAATGGATTCCTGGTTCATGACGGTTTATAGGGACCGGGCATGAACCCTTGAAAGGTTTTGAGAATGATTTCAAAATGGTTTTTCATATACCATCCTTTATATTTATGGATTATCTCCTCCGGGGAGGGTCGTTGGCCTAGGTGGATCCCGGAGTAGTCACGGAGCACTAACTGAGTGGAGTCGCCCTTGTTGGGTACCTTACTCTCAGGAAAGCTATTATAGATTATAACCCACAGGGAGGGTCATTGATCTGCGGACATTGACCTGGGTGGACCCTAGGGAAACTTGGGATTTGAGACCCCGGGTAGCACACACGTAGTTCAAGATACCGTGATAGGATTGGTTATATGATATATATATATATATATTGATAAACATGATTTCTTGGTTTTGCGAAATTGTGTTTTATGAATGATAAATGGATTTGAGCTGAGATCCCACATATGTTTACTATGCTATGGATTTCTGTAAATTGATTTGGGCAGGGGCCCGTATGATTTAAATTTAAGGAATTTGGAGCTGAGATCCTATAACTGTTTGTTTAAACATATGTGGTTTGGTAAATGGTTTTCCTATGCATGCATACTTTTTAGTGAAGAGCATAAAAGTCTTTTATGAAATATGTTTTTATGAACTTATTTATTTTTGTCCACTCAGAGTCTTTCTGTTTTCAATGCTCTTCAGGTTGATTACGGATGCGGACTGTAGCAGAGACCGAGACATCACATACCTCCTCCGAATCCTGGCGTACTCTAGAAGCTGGTCGGGCTAAATATTCAAATTTTCCCTGGTCTGACACTCCGTGTCAGACGGGATTAGGAGCGTCCCTCGTTAATCCCGGGGGATTGGGACGGGTCCTGACAAATATTGCAAGAAAAAAGAATAAAATGAAAAATCACAATATCTACCAAAACTTGTTAATATATTTCCACCAAAATTTGTCATTTAAAAAATATTTTAAAAAATATTTAAATGTCCTAATCGAATATAACTCCCTTAAATTCTGACATTCTACAAGGGCATGAAAATAAATATCACTAGCCCATAATTAATATTAGGTAGCATTTCAACCTCAATATGTTAGGTTTTCATTTAGTAAAATGGCTTTATATATATATATATATATTCCTCATGTGGGTTGTTGGGTTGTTCTTTACAAACACTGACATATTTGAATTTGCATTTACTTTTCTATTTGATTTATCCAGCCCAAGCGATCTAATATACAATTTTTTTTTATATATTTTTACTTTGGTCCATTGAGAGGGAAGGGGAGGGTGATGGATTCAGACAGAAAATGAGAAAATAATTAAAATTAATTCTTGATATTGGATCTAGCCCGTACGTTACTCTTCCAATAGACTCTCAGGGTCACTTATTTAAGATTGTTACTGCACAAAAGCTCAAAGGTAATTTTTGTTACTAATTGGAGTAACTAGGAACAAAGGATACACACCACGTCAACGTCATCATAAAAAATCATTAAACTGAAGTGTTAATTGTAATTGCATCTAAACGTTTTGTACCTAGTTTTTTTGAAATCTCGTGGTACTAAAAAAGCTCTCATTTTAGTATGAGATGGTGGTGAAAAATCGTAAGATATAGGGTTTAATTTTTGAATTTTGGCATTAAATCCTAATCTATACGAAATTAACCAAATTATTTAATATCTTTAAAAGTATTTTTGAAGAATTATTGCTTTTAATTATCTTACTTTAAGTTAGATTATATACTCATAGTACTTTTAAAATGAGCAAGTGAAAAAAAAATATATATATATATATAAGAGTAATGTTTTCATAATCGTCAATATAATCTTATAATAGTAATAAAAAGTAATGTTGAAATCATGATAGATTTTGGTAAGTGGTTTTTTTTTTATTGTCGCTAGACTAGTTTATAATTGGATGACATTAGTTCTAATTTATATAAAAAATTATGGTCTATTTTCTACATGCAAGTTTTTAAATAAACTTATATGTTAGTAAGGACCTATGATTTAATTGCTCATATTTTTATTAGAGTCCAAGTTATAAACTAGTGTATTATAATATATAAGAATAGTAAATATAAAACTGCATAATTTTTTAATTAGTTATCAATTAAAGGGATAATTATAGTTAGATTTTCTATTAGAGCCCAATTTATAAATTAGGAGATCATAATGAATAAGAATATTAAATATAAAACCACATAATTTTTTCAAATGTATCCGCAATCTACCTTTTGGAATTTATTTTTTTAATTATTTTTATTTTCGCTAGATCAAATACATTTGAAAGTATAGAAATTATGGAAATATAATAGTGGGTTAATATAGAATAGAAAGATAAATAATAGATAGATAATTATTAATTTAACTTTGGAAAAACGATCATTAATTTACTTACTATAATTTTAATCAAAAGAAATAAAATAAAATAATAAATAAATATCTATATGACTATATATAATCTTTATAAGATATATCTTCGGAAGGATCGTTGAGCTCATAATGCCAACCCTCCTACTGGAAAGTGCGGTAGTCCTCCACACATTTAGGAAAGAATACAGCATCCAGATATACATCGACAAGGTTGTAGAAATCCTGATATGAAATAATATCCATGTTTTAGTTTAGAATACAGAGTCAATACAACATATATCACATTGTATTTCCTTTCCAATGGTTTTACCTTTGTATTTGTAGAAGCAACTGGGTAGCAAGTCCTATCAGGATATGTGAATGCATTAAGAAAAGTATTCAAACTCCCTTTCAACAATTCAACAAATGGTTCTTTCAAAGGGTACTTTCTTGAGCCACACAATACACTGTGTTCCAGTATGTGTGGGATCCCAGTGGAATCATTCCTGCATCAGAAATTTGATAAACAAGATTCAAGACCTTGGTTGACAACAATATAAACAATGAGCCATTTGCAATTCACTTCAAACATCTTAATTTATGCACTTCAAGTCTACATTAGCTAAACCAATCAAACACCTAATGGGCAGAAAATCCAGTATCATAATTCTTAAACGACACGCCCATTACATAAAAGGAAACCAATTTTTTTTTTTTTGGGGGGTTGAAAGAATACTCACGGGGGGGTCCTGAAAACAATGCCGAAGACCTTATTCTCGTCATCATTGGATACTGATATGACTTGGGCACCGGTCTTTTTGTGCCTGAAAAGAAAAGCTTTGGACTTACACTCTCCAATGAACTCTTCAGCGACCTTCTCGAAGCCAAGCTTCTCGGCAACCTCATCTTCCACACCAGAAAACAACTTCAATTAAATCACAAAGTTACAAGCAGGGAAACTAGGGATTTCGCCAGGACTGTACCTGGTGGCGATTGAGTGAAGGGGGTGGCGACTGCGCGCGGGGCGAGGGTCGAGAAGCTCTTAGCGAACTTGGGGGCAGCGGTGGGGACTAATCTGCTATTGCGGCGGACCAGGAAGCGTCTGGAGGGGTTCGAAATCAGACGGTGGCGGCGGTGTTTCAGAGCAGAAGCTGAGGAGGAAGATGAATAAGAAGATGAAGATGAAGAACTTGATGAGGGTAAAGAAAAACAAAATAGACGGCGAGAAGAGTGAAAGGAGAAGAGGAGTCTGTTGCTGGCGAGAGGAGAGCGAAGCAGAGTTGCTCCCTCCATTTTTTCTGTGGTGCTATCTGATAAGAGTGACAAATGGGTTTATCTGCGTTTTGGGTTTTTCCATTGAGAGGGAAATATGTAAAGACTAAGCGAGAGGATAAAGTTAAACGTACGGAGTTTGGAGGCACCAACACTATTTCTTCTCCTCTTTTCTTTCTTGCTAAGGAAGTTGAAAGATGATTGGCCTTCAATTTCATGGGGGAGTATTGGCCAAGAAATATTTGGTTCATTTTGTTTTCTTGGTTGACATGTGCAAATTGTTTTGGTAATGAAATCTGTACAAAAGAAATATAATTGAAATTTAAAGGTACGTTAATGTTAGGCACTATTTTTGTATAATGTACACGTCAATTTTCATGTTAGTGTGGGAGTAAATATGTAACTTCATGTTACTTTGGCCCCGTATAAGTATAATATTACGTCAGAGACATTCCTTACGCCTTTTGGTCATCACAAGATCAAACAAAATCACTTTTACTTTATTAAAAACATTATTTGGGAGGGAGTTATTCACATTAATATCAGTCACACCTTTTACAAGAATTTGAACTTGACACATGCCACCATATAATGGAATGAGTAGAAATACGATTATAAGGTAGTTCTATTTCTAATAGGTTACTAAAACAATTTTTTTTGTAAAGCAAGTTTACTCTCGATAAACAATTTTACTTTAAAACTACCAAATTTTTCATGAAAGTTATAGAAACGAAATTTCCTTTATAATTTAGAGTGTAAAATATAATTGAGAAATTATCAATGCATACATTGTAGCGAATGATGAAAATATTGTGTTTCATGGAAATATCGACCAATTTAAGGAAATATTGCTGAATATTTCAACATCGATATCAATGTTGCTCACGCTCGACAAAATTTTTGGAAATTTCGGTCAAAACTTAGAAATTTTGAATAAACTTTTGGGGAATTTTTTTGGCAAGAAGTTTTGGGAAAAATTTAAGAACTTAATACTGCCTATATAAGATTAATAAAAATTAGAAAATGAATGTTATATACTACGTATATGATATATAATATGAATACCTTCATCATCTCAAATACTTACATATATCTTTCAATATTATAAATGCATCAACCATTAATGTGCGTCAAACATCAATATGCTTTAAACATTTACAACATGATTTACCTTAAGTTTATAATTAAATGCGCCGACAGCGATCAACATTTAATCTCTTCAATTCTACTCTAAGTGCACCGACAACGGATAAAACACTTAACATCAAATTGAAGTTTAAGCACTAAAACATATGAAGTAAAAGAAATTCAAAAAGTAAAACACATGGAGATTGCATTCTTACTTACAAATATTAGAAAGAAAATACCAAGAACAATAGTAAAGAAGAAATGAAAATAACATAAAAATAACATAAATTAAGAATAAGAATTAAAAAGAAACTAATTAATAAGAAAATCTACAAGAAGTTAAAATGGTCCCCAAAAATGTCTCTCAAAAGAGAGAAACAAAAGAACTAAACCAAGAACTAAGAACTAAGAAAAATGAAAGAAATGGAAGAATGAAACTAATGGGGGACTCCCAAAATATAAGAATTGAATCCCTATTTATAGGTGGAAAAAGCTATCAAAAATAATATAAAAATACAATAAAAAATGTGGAATAATGGAATGATGAGTAATAAAGATTTGTGATGATGTTTAGAAGTGGTTTGAGTTGTAAAGTTACAAAATTGGGTTGAAAAGTGGAAGGAATTTGGGTCAAAATTGGGTGGAAGCTGCTGGAAAAGAATTCAGCAGAGAGCTGCTGAAAAGAGAGAAGGAAAATCGGCAGGAGCTGGCTGAATGGAGGAAAAGGGACTCGGCGGGGCGGCGCTGAAGCAGCGAATTGGAGCTCGGCGGGCGCGGGTCGAGCGGAAGGGAGAGGCTTCAGCAGGCGCCTTCCGAAGGGAGCACTGGGCTGGGCAGAAGCTGGGCCGCTGGGCTGACGGGCCGCGGGCCTGGGCTTGCGAGACGCGGGCCTGGGCTGCAGGCTGGGCTTTATTTCTTTTTCTTTTTTCTGTTGGGCTGCAGTTTGGGTTCAATTGGGCTGCACAGTTTTAATTTAATTAATTAGTTAATTTAGTAATATTTCACCGAAATTCGTCCATAATTTCTTCGTTATAATTCCGATCGAGACGATTCTTTCGCCAAAATACTCCAAATTACAAACTTTATTTATTTAATAAAAATAACACAAAATAAATTATTTTATCTATTTATTTAATATTTTAATATTAAAAGTCAAATATAAAGGGTATAAAATAATATAAAATAATACTTATTTGAGGACCTATCAGAAGCCATTTCATATCTGGGATGGAAGATTCCAACAAGTTCGAGACTTTCCTAAAGTCCACTGTGGTGGTAATGGAGAAGACTTTTCTGAGGACCCCACTGTGATTGCATTTTAGGACTAGGGTTAGAGCCCGATCGATGTTTCTCGCCACGTCCGCCATAATTCGGCGCAAGGGTTGCTTGTAGAGGGACTGGGTCGTGGTGGCAATTTGGATGGTGGATCGAAGCATTTGGGAAAGGCGATCAACTTGCTTGGTGAGGTCGGAGTAGTCGAGCTTCGACGACTCGAGAGTGGTCAGAGATTTATGGGATGGGCGGCATCCTTCATTGAGTGGGTGAGGCCACCACTCACTCCCCATCCAGTCGAACATCTTCTTGACATTTATTCAAATCTCTGTGAGACATTTACAGGAGAAGAAGTGGCGGGAGTGGTCAGGTGAGTGGGCGTGGATGGAGGACTCGATGGCAGCACAAGTGGAGGCGATATGTTCAGAAACGAAGGAGACGAGGATGGCACATGTGAGGTATTGGGATTTGGAATGGGAATTGACGATGTATGAGTGCAGGAGCATTGTAAGAGAAAAATAGGCTTTCAGGGGCTATGGATGGATGAGGAATGAGTGGTGGTCGAAGGTGCATGGAGAGAGATGATCGAGTGAATTGGGTTGGGGTAAATGGGTTTTAATTTTTTAGAAAGAGTTTTAATAGAAAATATAATAAAATAAAATAAATATCTAAATTATCCTTTCTAATTTTGTAATATTACTACCACGTCATCAAAATTAACAGCATTAATAATTTTGATTGACGGATGATATAACGGTCTTGACAATGTACATGTTCCTGCAGTAACCTGAGGTAAATCTCTATTCTTGAGGCATTTTGACATTGTTTTTCCTGTTTCTAGTGCATTTAGCCTAAAAAGCCTATATAATATATGGAGTGCCTCGCCTTTCTTTATTATTTTCTATTTGACTTTATTTATTGACCATGAAGAGGACTGACCAACCACTGTTTCATGGATATTATTCTTCTGATCATAAATGGTTATTTGTTTGGCCTGATGTTAGATCTATTCACCCTTTTACAATGATGGATCCCGAGTTTCATTTTGAATTGATAAGTGATTGGAAAGGCCTATTGGAGAGGAATTTGGTGCCACCGAGTTTGCACATTTACTTATGTTTTTATATGTATGCATGTTTTATATAAAAAACAAATAGAGGGTAAATGTTGTTTTCTTCGATAAAAGTGTTTTAAAAAGTTTATTTTTATCCACTCACATTTTTCATGTTTTTTGTGACCCTCCTGGTCGTTGCACATAAATCGAGATTGATTGAGAAGCGGAGGCATGAGTGGTCAATCGATACGAGTATCTCTTGTCTGACAAGTATTGGAGATAGTTTCGATACAAGTATCTTTTTTAAAATGTGTTTTAAAATGTTTATTTTTATCCAATCACATTTTTCATGTTTTTGGTGACCCTGCAGGTCGTTGCACATAAATCGAGACTGATTGAGAGACGGAGGCATGAGTGGTCAATCAATACGAGTATCTCTTGTTTGACAAGTCCTGTCATACTTGTATTGTTGTACTCTAACAAAAAATTCCTCCTTATTATAAAATCCAAACCAAATCCCTCCAAAAACAAACGGATCGTAAAATGTATATGTTCAATTTATACAAACGCATACAATTTGTTCGATCATAAAAATGGATGCCATAAACATAGAAAGCAGTTTCAAGAATCCTCTAAAACATAAATTACAGATCAAAACCTTCATTGAAAGTAGCCAAATAATTTAAAGAATCCTTAAGTATTTCAAACGCCATATATCCACTTATCTACTAACAAGTTGTCTCTCTGTCTTTCTGGTTGATCTGACGTAGCCTCTCTGTTTAGTCATTGCGTTTATTGGGCTGGATCGATTTCTTAGCCAATCTTGAAGCAATCACGCATAAAACAAAAATGGCCGGCCATAAGGATACTTGGATAGGATTTTCAACTTTCCGAATGATGCAGACATACTGAATAGTTGACAAAATGCACTGAGAGATGCCACCAATTAATCCATAAAAATCTGGGAGTGTGCCGAAAAGAGCATAACGGGAATGTGGATAATGAAACCACCATAACTTCCCCCACCTCCTCAATTTGACTCCTTCCCTTCTGCCTTTGTAAACGAGTTCACTGATGCACATGAGCACAGCCCCAAAAGATAGCACCATGCCATATAGTGCATAGTGAGGCTTTCTTGGGGAGGAAGCCTGATCGAAGGAAATTGACAAAATCTCTAGACAAAGATTCGTCAGTAAAAAGCACCAATCTGCTGAAATGTCCTGCATAAAATATTATTGATAAAAATAAGGCGCCCAAGCTATTCTCTTGTTCCTATGCTCTTGTTGTATCATTCTTTTAAAAAAAAAATTAAGAACAGAAATAATAGTAGTAGAAGGAAAATAATTTAAAATACATACCTTCAATGGATTTGCCAATCTTGAATTGATGCTCCAGGGCATGTTGAGGTTGGACCAATCCACAGACATCAAATAATTGTTTCTAAGAAATTGAAAACACCCGCGATCTCCAAACAAATTGGCATTATAAATTTTAAAATGTTCAAGATTTTTCATCTTTAAGAAGCAGTAAGCAGCCAACAAAATCTCATCATCTGGTACAGGAAACTTTGTTCCCTATATTTTACGGAAAAGAATGTCTTAGTTCAATCTTTAACTCTCTAATAATTTAAAAGAGCAAATTTTTGACCAAAAAAAAAACAAAAGTTAAAAGAGCAAATTGACATATTATTCAAAATAATTTTACCATAAATACTTACTGTGTTTTCTGTCAGAACGTGGAACACATCCTCGTGATACCGTAAGCTGCTATCGTTAAAGAAACACGCAATATTGTCAAAAAAAACTTCTTTAATCATAGCCAGCTCTGGTGCATTGTAGCTTTTTTTGAAGGTCTCTACGATCTTTGATGAGGTGGAAAATATTTCAAGACGCTGTAATTTACTTTGCCAGTCATCCAGTGGTGAAGCTAAAACATTGATAGAAAACGGAAGCCCTCCTGAATGGCTTACTGCCTTGTTTTCAGTTAGTGCTGAAATCACTTTAACCACCCCTTTAATTAGTCTGGCCTCGGTGCTGCATGCCAATTTCAAAGCACATCCAGTGTTAAAACTCTATAAATTATTAGTACGACAATTTATTAATTTTGCGAATATTAAATATTTAATAAATTAATAAATTATTAATTATTTGATGAATTAAATATTTATTAGTTTATCAAGGTCTTTTTTCATTTTCTTAAATATTGTATATTTTATTTAGTTTACGAGCTTAAACCAAGTAAAAATAATATTGAACTAAACATAACACATGTTAAGACTAATCCCCAAAAGGCCGCAAAAGGACTCCTAAGAGTTTTTTTTTTTAATAATTATTATTCATAGTTTCTAAGAGCTTAAAAGTACTTAGCAAAAAAATTAAAATAAAAAGAGTTTAAAAGTACTTTTGTACTCACCAAAATTTTAAAATTTTTTCATTCAATATGTTATTGGGATTTAAATTGGAGATTAATTTTCTACAAATCGATGCGCACTAAAATAAACTAGATTAGACCCAACTGATCGAACAAGTGGCTGTTTAAAAACTAATGGTAAATAAAAATGAAAAATTTTAAATAAGCCTAATAATTCATTAATAATTAAAATTTAAGAGACTTAGAAATTACGTACTTGTCAGGTGTAAAAAGCCACCCCTTATCCAAATTTGCTGCTTCTTTAAGTGCTTTTCTCCAACTTAACACCTTCTCCTCATCATAATCATGGGATGCCTTCGCCTCATGGGCAGCAAACGCGTCAGCAAAAGCACCGGTTTGATCCCCAACATCTGCGGAATCCACCTTGTAAAATATTGGCATAACAATCATCCGCCGATTTGAAGCTTCTCTACATTCCAGGATCTTAACGAGCATATCCAAGCACCGAGATGAACATGCATAGTTTTCGGAGAATACGATGATTGAAATCCCTGACCCTTCCATTATTTTGATAAGCGCTGCTGATATTTGGTCATCTTCTCTTCTAATCCCCTCCTCCTCCTCCTCCTCCTCTGCTAATATTTGGTAATTTTTTCTTCTAAGCCAGTCGTCGTCGTCCTCTGTATCATCTACGAAGGTATTAATTCCCTTCTGTACTAAAAGTATGCTCAAAAGATGAGTGAAATTGCGGGCGCCGGTATCGGCACATGCACAATGTAGAAACACACCATGTCTCCTACTAACATCTACATCAATATTGTTTGCTTCCATTCCGGCAGGTCGGTCGGTGCTCGCGGTTGGGCTAGAGATCATGTGAAAGACTAGCTTAACTTCTTATATGTTATATATATTTATAGGTCTTTTAGCTAGCTCTTGCTTCATTACCAGTAACTTGAATGACTGAAAGTTGAGTCGGCTATTTCCTGGTATCTTCGAGGTCTTCTCCTTAATTTTTTCTTTTTCTTTTTGTTAGATGTCTGTTGTGGCCACGAATTGGACACGGAGTACCAGGACTCTGAAAACAGGGCTTGCTCTATACTCGCAACGCGTTTCGAGTATTACTTCAATTCACTGTTTTTTTTAATCGTCAAATTCGAATTGTGCTGCTTTTTCTTTCTTGCTCTATACTCGCAACGCGTTTCGAGAAATATTTCAATTCACTGTTTTTTTTAATCGTCAAATTCGAATTGTGCTGCTTTTTCGTAATTATTCTCTATTTGACTCCATTTGCTGTATTCATTGACGATGAAGAGGACTCACCCACTACGTACTTTTTCTTTCTTGCTCTATACTCGCAACCCGTTTCGAGAAATATTTCAATTCATTGTTTTTTTTAATCGTCAAATTCCGTTATACTCGCAACCCAGTGAAGCTCATTCCGATCCTGATTCTGTCCCCACTAAAAGTGAGCTAGAATAGCATCAATTTCTTTACATAGGGTCTTGGGAAATCGGAACACAAACATAGAGTATGTAAGGATTGCATTGGCAACTGCCTTGATGAGTACCTCTTTGCCAGCCTGGATAACATGCTTTGTTTCCAGCCATGGACCCTCCTCGAAATCTTTTCCTTAATCGAGATAAGGGCTTCATTCTTAGACCGTCTCCACAGTGTTGGTAGACCAAGATAGTGACCCGAATCATTAGTAACTTGTACCCCAAGAATATCACCGAGCTTTTCTTGGAGTTCAAGAGGGGTGTTAGGACTACAAAAGAGGTTCGACTTGTCTAAATTCACCACTTGACCTGAAGCCAGACAATACACTTCCAACAGAGCCTTCACTACCCTGCAGTTGTCAGCCGACACCTTTAAGAAGAATAGGGAGTCATCTGCAACGAAAAGATAAAAGAGTACCGGGCCATCATCACAAAATCTGATCTCTTCCACCACCCCATGACCAACCGCATGAATAATCAATTTAGACAGCACATCACAAACAATAATGAAGAGGTATGGAGAGATGGGGTCCCCCAGTCTACGCCCCTTGGATGGAGAAAAATTTCTTCCCGACTGCCCATTGATAAGGATAGAAAACTGCACCAATTTCACGCAGTCCATAACCATTCGCACCCAAATATTAGTGAAGCCCATTTTAACCAGTACCGCCTCAAGGAAATCCCACTCAATCCTATCATAAGCCTTGTTCATATCAAGCTTCAAACGTATTTCGAACTTTTTTGTTATCTTTCTCAGCTTTAAGGCATGGAAGGCCTCGTGGGCAATCCAAATGTTATCTTGAATTTGCCTTCCCGAGATGAAAGCACTCTGATGCGGAGTGACTAGGTTAGCAAGGAAAGGCTTCAGCCTATTTGAAAGAACTGTTGACAAGATCTTGTAAGAGTTGTTACATAGGGAAATGGACCTGAATTGTGAGACATATTCTGGAGTTGGTACCTTAGGAACAAGGACAATGTTAGTACAATTGAGCTTATGGATAGGAAGATTACCCTCACAATGGCTCCTAACAAGGGCAATTTTGAGGGTAATGTTAGTACAATTCGTTGTTTATGTACCTCTCTGATTTCAGACTTGAATGTTTATTGTGTATATCAACTTGTATTTTATGGAATTCCTTTTGGACATAATTTCTAGTAATATCTTCCTATTTTATGTTTTCGAAAACAATAAATCTTCATGTATATTGATTAATTATTGTTTACCGTACAAGATGCATGAATATTCTATAATATATATATATATATATATGTAATGACCTGACCAAAAATTTCGTGATTAGCGCGACTAATCAAGGATTCATTGCGGATTAATCGGGATTAATCGAAGATTATCGGACGATCGAGGTGAAATGATGATCTTGCCCTTGGACGAGTGGAAAAGTTGACTTTTGACCCGGGAGGTCAAATGCACGTAGACCGAGGTCCATTAAGTAGATCAAGATGATACGAGTCAATAGACAGGTAGCACGTCGAAATCGAACATCATACGGGAAAGTTACGGGTCCAGGACGGCTTTTTATACTATTCATAGTTGCACGTAAACCGAGACAGTTGACTTTGGGATTTGAAATTGGGACCCAAAATATCAGTTTTGGGACCATAGGATGAGTGACACTTGTCACCCACCCTAGGGCCCATGTTATTTAATTGATGCAACCATCATCTTCATTTCTTTTTCATCCAACTCGTACCGACCCTCACCATTTTCCATCTCCTTTGCACCTAGTCTGGCCTGAGAGGGAGAGACAGAGAGTGACTGAGCGTGAGAGAGACCGTGAGAGTGACGGAGGACGGTGGAGACTATGGTGGTTGGTTGGAAACCTTGAGGAAAAAGGTAAGCCGTGAGTTCTTGGTTGTGATGTTTTGTTTTTGGACGTTTGGATCTTGTTTTGATGCCTTGGACGTGTTCTTTGAGCTCTTACGAGCCTGTGGGTTCAAAAATGGAAGGTTTTGGACGACAGGAGTGGCGAGGAGAAGGACTCAAAGTTTGGCCAAAAATTTGGAAGCTCATAATTTGAAAACCATGTACTTTCTTTTAATTCTTGATTCAGATTTGAATTCCTTGACTCGAGTAGATAGATTTCCGTATAAAAAACGTAGGATTTGGTTGAGTATTGAGGGAGATATAAAGTGTTTGAAAATTGGGCCAAAAATGGAGGTTTTCCAGCCGCTGATCAGCGAACCAAATGGTGGCGCACGGTGGCGCTGGTCGTCTTCTCTAGCGAGGCTATGCCGTCACATGATGATGCCAGCATGCCACATTAGCATGCCACATCATCATGCCATGTCATCACGCCACGTCAGCTGTGACACGTGGCAGGAGTGCCACATGGCAGAAGGTGTCAGTGACACGTGGCAGGGGTGTCACGTCAGCAGCTAAAGTCAGTGTTAACTGTTGAATTTTCGTTGACCGGTGCGTAAGGACGCATGAGCACGAATTTTGAGGTAAAATCGATATTGTTTAAAAAGTTTCGACGATCTGAATCCAATAGTGGTGGTTTTAGGCCGATTGGAGATCGTTTGGATAGAGTTTTGGAGATTTTTAGCCTCGAGAAGTGTGTTTGGGTCGCGTTTTCGGTTATAGAGTTTTTGAGGGTTTATTGTATAGACTTGTATAGGTTGATAGTGACACTTAAGTATGATTTGGATAGACCCGGTTGTCCTGGAGACTTTGTATTAGCTTCGAATTAGCTTACGGCATAAGTTTTGAGAGCGCATCATGAACCGTTTGTGAGTGGACTTTTGGTTTATAAATGATGCATGCATATATGTTTTATGTTTTATGAATGTGGTTTGAAAAGCAAGGTTTTCTTATGCTTTGAATGATGAATTGCTTAAATATTTTATATATTGGTTTGAGCATGGTTTGAAAATGAAAATTTTTATGAATTTTCATGAAAATGGCTTTTTGGGCTTGAGTGTAACGACCCGTCCAGAATTAGCGGGATTAATTAAGGATTAATGACGGATTAGGGATTAGACGAGGATTAGCGGACGTTCAGGGCGAAAAGACGATTTTTCCCCTAGAATGGGCAAAACGTTGACTTTTTATTCAGACGGTCAAATGGACTTTGGCCGATGACTGTGACGTAGTTCAGGACGTCATGACAGGATCCGCCCCGATCCCCCTGGGACCACATGGGGACGTGCCCTGCTCCCGTCTGACACCCAAAATAACATACCAATTTTAACCTCAAACGTTCAAATTAATAAATAACCAAATAAAGTTATACATCAAATCCAAATTTAACAGATGTCAGACAAGGGATGAAAACCAAATTACAAATTGCGAGCACGACTCTAAAATAAACCTGCGGGCAAACCACCCAACAGGAGATCAGGTACGCGGAAGTAGATCTATGCCTCAGCCTCAGGATCCTCCTCAACCTCAGTAGCACATCCTGGAGGGGTTACCAAAACATTAAGGGTGAGTGGGCTGAAACTCAAGTTTATAAAACCGTTTAATAAGTAAAACATATAATTTACCCCTCCGTTTGGATGAGGTCGAGGCTGGAGAGAGACAGGACTTTGAGATTCGCGAGGATGGAGCCTTGGTCAAGGATGGACGGTTGTGTGTACCCGGGGACGAAACATTGAGGAAGACGATACTGGATGAGGCTCACTGTTCAGCCTATGCGATGCATCCTGGTGGGACCAAGATGTATCGTACACTTCGAGAGCATTACTGGTGGTCAGGTATGAAACGTGAGATTGCAGAGTATGTCAGTAGATGCTTGATCTGTCAACAGGTGAAAGCCGAGCGGCAGAGACCCTATGGAGCCATGCAACCTTTACCGATCCCCGAGTGGAAATGGGATCACCTGACGATGGATTTTGTATTCAAGCTTCCCAGGACACCGAAGGGACATGATGGCGTGTGGGTGATAGTGGATAGACTTACGAAGTCTGCTCATTTCTTGCCAGTACAGGAGAACTTCAGGTTGGCACAGTTTGCACAGTTGTTTATTGATGAGATTATTCGGCTGCATGGTACTCCAGAGTTGATAGTATCTGACAGAGATCCGAGGTTTACTTCCCGGTTTTGGCAGAGCTTACAGGAAGCTTTTGGGATAAAGCTGCACTTCAGTACTGCCTTTCATCCTCAGACCGACGGACAGTCTAAGCGGACCATCCAGATTCTCGAGGATATGATGAGAGAGTGTCTCTTACAGTTTCAGGGTACTTGGGAGTCACATTTACCTTTGATGGAGTTCGCCTACAATAACAATTATCAGGAGAGTATTGGGATGGCTCCTTATGAGGCTTTGTACGGGCGACAGTGCCGGACTCCATTGTGTTGGACCGAGGTTGGTGAGAGGAGATTGACTACTTCCGAGCTGGTAGACCTTACCCAGGAAAAAGTGGCATTGATCAGAGATCGACTGAAGGCGGCACATGACCGACAAAAGAGTTACGCCGACCGTAGGATCAGAGATTTGGAGTTTGCAGTAGGAGACTGGGTTTTCTTGAAGTTATCTCCTTGGAAGGGTATCGTACGGTTTGGCAGGCGAGGAAAGTTGACCATTGACCGTGACGTAGTTTAGGACGTCACGAGTCCGTAGACAGGTGGCATGTCCGATTTGGACAATCGGAGAAAAAGTTATGACGTTCGGAAGTTTGAGGGCGTTACCGTAATTTTGATTAATCAGGGGAAAATGTTGACTTTTTAGTGGACTTGTGATTTTCACGTAGACCGAGGACCGTTAGATAGGTCTCGACCTCCTGAATACAACGACAGGTAGAACGCTGTCATCGGACGTCGGACGGAATAGTTATGGGTCTAGAAAGTTTGAGGGCAAAATGGTAATTTTTAAACCTAGGGGCATTTTGGTATTTTTCTCTTAGGCCCAATCAGATAAAGGCAAGTGGCATGAGTGGGATTGAATATTTTGTGCTGATGACCATGGAGAAGGGGACACGTGGTAATGCCTAGATGGTTCTAGGATTGTGTACAATGTACACGGCCACAAATTGTCCAAAATTTAACCGTGTTTGTGCTGTGAAGAATAGAAAACAGAGAGTGAAGAAGTGAGAGTTTGTGATCGATTCAGTGTGTGGGTGAGTGTTTGGTGAGTTGTGAGAGTGACAAAGAGAAGAGAGGAAGTTGGTGACTGAGTTTTGGGAGTGAGATTGTGCAAGAAACACGACGGTGGTGAGGCTGAGTTTCAGGGAAAACAGAGAGACCGTGGGACAGAGGTGGTGGCTGTGCCGTGTCTTGGCTCAATCCAAGCTGGGGAGGAGTTAGGACGACCGCAGGGGACTCAGTGAGCACCGTGGCACACTGTGGTGCAGACGGCGGAGGAAGAATCGCAGGTGAGATCCCATTCCCCCGTTATTCCCGTTTGATTGTTTTCAAAAGTCGTGGACTTTGGGCTAGAGTCGAGGGTTTTGGAGGTTAGGGTGAGACTCCTGAAGGTCCCAGGAGTCGTCTGAGGTTGGTGCCGTGACGGGGGATGACCTGGGTGGCCGGAGGCCAAAACAGGGCAAACGGACAGTTTGTTTCAGGGATGAAGACGATGGGTTTTAGGCGTCGATTTCCAGGTTTTAGGACTGGGTTTGGTTGCAGGGAATTGGACGAAGCTTCTGGGATTGGATTGGACGGAAATGGTGGAAGAATGGAGGAGAACCGGTCGCGCCGGTTCAATACAGTTGAACCGGGTGACTCGAGGTAGACGATGCACTGTAGCTGGCGCGTGAGGCCCACGCACAGCCACTTTGGGCGGCGCGTGGGGGCGCGTGGGGAGGATTCTGAACAAACTTCCAACATGGGTTTTGTTCTACATGTTCTAAGGAATCCATTGGTGTAACTTTCGGGTTAATCGGACGATGTTACATGGATAGTTCGAGGATTCAGACGGTTTAGGGTTTTAGTTTAAATTATGTATAAATTCCCAAAAATTTGGGGAAATTAGGGTTAGCATATTTGATGTATTTGTGACCTTATTTGGTGCTTACTGATAGGACGGGAGACGCCTGAGACGGTTGAAGAGCGCACGGAGCGCGATTGACACTTTCAGATTCGTGAGTGGACTCTTTCTTTTCCTACGAGTATGCCTAACTGTTTTTATTCATGTTTTATGATTTAAAGTATGTTTTATGCTTTTAATGGTGATTATATGTGGTTGATATGCTTGCACGTTTTTTGAGACCTTTTCGGGGTTTTTGCACGTTTTTCGAGGAAAAGCTGGATTTCTGATTTTGACGTTAAGTTTCCATGTTTTCAATCTATAATTGTTTTCTGATGGTTATAAGTGGATTATGAAATATGATTTTGGTAATCCAGGTTTGGTTTTAAAGTCGGAAAAATGGAATTCCAGATTTGGGTTCGGAATGACGGTTCTAGATGCCGGAAGGGCATCAGACCAGTGATTTCGGATTCGGGTTTCGAGATGGATTTTAAAATTGGTTTTGGATTGGATTTGCTGGATCTGGATATTGGGTTTAAAGATCCGAATTCTGATGGACGGGGGACGGGCCCGGATTTGAATTTAAAGATTCGGGAGTTCAAAGACTCGGATATTTACGATATTACTCCCGTAGGCCTACTGAGTTTAAAGACTCGGGAGTTTAAAGACTCGGATTACATTTGATGCCTGGTTGAGTTTAAAGACTCGGATAGACCCATCAGGTTTGATCGGATTTTGATATTTGCGGATTTGGTTTTATGATGCGATCTTAGCATACTTATCATACTGTTTGTTTTATATTGTGGTTTTCTGATACTTGTTAGGCATGCATATTTTAAAACAGAGGGTAAAATCTTATTGTTTTTCTTAAATCCTTGTTGCTTTCTAAATCGTGTTTGAAATTCTTATTGCTTTTAGTCCACTCACACTTTTTGGTTTTAACTTACCCTCCAGGTCGTGGTGATAGCGCTGGGGTGAACGTTGAGGCAGGGATCGAGGCATAGAGCTTACGACGTTCTTTCGTTGCGAGATTAGCCTAGTAGGATTTTGTGCCTGTTTTGTATTAACTATGCTCTGAATTACGGTTGTATTATATTTCTCCCTTGTCTGATAGTTATGCTTATGGTTGTGTTGAGGTTATTTGGATACTCTAAGTGTGATTGTCAAACGGGAGCAGGGTTCGTCCCGGGTATCGAGGTGATATTTGGGACGGGTCCTGACATCCCGGACCAGATTCCGGAGAGATGATCGGACTAGGTCCGAAGTTGAGCCTCCCAGATGGAGAATTCCTGGGAGAAGACTCGGTGTAACACCCCGGAAATTCGAGGATTTCCATATTGTAATTTTTTGTGTGAATTGACGATTTTACCCCTGTGAATGGTATGGTCAAATTGTTGACTTTTTGATTGAGGAACTAAATGGACTTTGACCTATGACCGTGACGTAGTTCGGGACGTCACGAGTTCATAGACAGGTGGCACGTCCATTTCGGACGATCAGGGAAAAAGTTATGGCTATCGGAAGTTCAGGGGCATTACCGTAATTTGGACTCTCGGGGGAAAATGTTGACTTTTCTTTTGACAACTAATTTTCAGTTGACTCAAGGACCGTTGGGTAGGCCTCGACGTCCTGAGTCCGTAGACAGGCGGCACGCCGAAATCGGACTTCGTACGAGGAAGTTATGGTCAGAAACGTGAATTCGGGAAGTTCGTGTCTCGGTTTTCGTGTCGAATATTATATTCAGAAATTCTGATTGAAGGACACCTGGGGAGTGACAAGTGTCACTCACCCATTGGCTAGATTGGATCAGATCCACTATTGGATTAATTAAACATTTGGACCAGCTTTAAATGTCAGCCTTTGGATTGAAAACCCCAGATCAGATCTCAGCCCTTGATCTAATCTGGAGATTCAATCTGAGCCATCCATTTCCTTCCCTCCATTTCTTTATAATTCATACCCGCAGAGCACATTCTGCCATTTCGATCCAACCTTTCCAGCAAACCATCCACTCTCTGTGTCTGTGTATTGGGGACTTGCCGGCGAGGCTGAACGGTGGCAGTGAGCACGGCGGAGGACGGCGGCGTGGGGGGAAAACCGGAAAACCCGAAACGGTTTCTAAAACTCAGATTTTGGTAACTCGAATTCCCACGTTTAGTTTTGTTTCCTATTAATCCTAATCGACTCTAGGGACTTATAGGAACCTTCTGGGCTTGAGTTCACGACCGGAGGTAGCCTGAACGGAGTGCAAACGGCGACGGGAACCCGGGTCTGTTCATCGAGGTAAGTCTTTGTTTCAGCCCTTGTTTATTGATTTTAATTAGCTAGAACTGTTCCTGGGTATAAGACGAACATCTAGGAACAAACCAGAGTGAAAATGGTTGGGTGTAGAAGAAATGGTGACCGGGTCGTGATCGCGGGTCTGTTCGACCCAAGTTGCAGAGATACGGGTCAACCCGTCTGAGGACAGAGGTGATGACGTGGCACCCTGTCAGACTGTCAGGTGACGTGGACCAACCGTGAGCCGACACGTGTCACATGTCAGTGCACAGTCAGCACTGACATGTCAGTGACGTGGACCAGTCAGGGACTGCCACGTGTCACTGACATGTCAGTGACGTGGACCAGTGCCGTGCTGACACGTGGCACATGTCAGATCTGACACGTGGTCTGACAGATCAGTGAGGTGGACCAATTGGATGTTGACACGTGGCACCTGTCAGAGTCTGACAGGTCAGACCTGACAGCTGTCAGATGACGTCAGCATGACGTCATGCTGACGTCAGCAGTGACGTCAGCGATGACGTCAGCAGGAACTGTTCCTGCGTTGACCGCCACGTTGACCGGCGCGTGGGGGCGCGTGTGAACAGTGTTTCTGGTGGGACCACCACCATTCTTTAGGTTTCGACGATCCGGATCCAATGGCGGTGGTTTCGGGTCGATCGGAGATCATTAAGTTGGTCAAAATAAGGTTTATTGCCTTGGGAAGCGCGTTCGGGCGGCTTTCCCGGGTCGGTTTCGACCTAGGCTTTCATGGTTGAATGTTGGGGGTTTATTTTGACCTTTACGAATACTTGGATTTGACAGGGATTGTACATTTGTACCAGGACGAGGGTATACGTTCGGTTTCTAGCAGGATTGTACTGTGAGTGGGCCATTTTCTTAAACCCTTGTGTGCATAAATGTTTTCTGGTTTTATTATACTTATTCACATGCTAAAACAATGATGGTTTTGATGATATGAAAAATATGGTTATGGCACGTTTCACGGTATTTGGGCTTGAGACCCGTCCGATGAAACTGAATGATTGGTTCGGATTCTACCTATGTATATATATGTTTGCATGTGGATATCAATAAAATGTATTTGTTACTGCACTGTATAAATCCTTCCATATTATATTGTCTCCTCCGGATGAGGTACCCCGGAGAGGTCACGGACGTCTAGTACGTCCAGCGTCTATGACGCTAAGCATCGGGGATGCTGTACCCGAACGGGGTTCGGGGATTGAACTCGGAAATTGAGACCCGAGTGGCACGCGTAGCCTTGTGATTGTGACCTATTGGACGTCAGGGACGTCAGACATCAGGGATGTCGGGATTGGAGTGTATAGTGCAGCAACTAAAATTATGGTTATGGTTTTGCTATATGCCTTATGGTTCATATTCTATGGTTTATGATTTTGGAATTATGGTGCACGCATATTTGGAAAACGGAGGGGTAAATTATATGTTTTACTTATCAAACGATTTCATAAACTTGTGTTTCGGTCCACTCACCCTTACTGTTTGATAACCCCTCCAGGTCGGGAAACTGAGGTAGAGGAGGAACCAGAGGCTGAGGCATAGATCTACTTCTGCGTACCTGAACCCCTGCTGGGCGGTGTACCCGCAGGATTACTTTAGAGTCGTGCTCGCAAATTTGTAATTTTGGATTATATCCCTTGTCTGACATTCGTTTAATTCAGATTTTATGTATGACTTTAATTTGGTTATTTATGCTTTTAAATGTTTTGAGGTTAAAATTGGTATGAATTATTGGGTGTCGGACGGGAGCAGGGCACGTCCCCTTGTGGTCCCTGTGGGATCGGGGCGGGTCTTGTCAGCTTGGTATCAGAGCACTAGGTTGTGGTCAGTACTAGGGTATTGGTCTGCATGCTAGACTAGCGATTAGTACTAGTTACTTTTCGACTTTTAAGAATATTGTTTTCTTATCTATGCCTCTTGACAGTTGGTTATGCCTCCTAGGAGAATTCCGCATACTCGAACGGACGAGGATCTAGAAAGAGAGATGGAATGCGCGAGCATCGAAAGGGCTCAACGTTTGGGAGCCACTCCTTTCTGCGGGGGATCAAACCCCGAGGATGCTCACGACTGGATCACCAAGTGGGAGAGGATCTTCTCGGTGATGCACTGCCCTCCGGGCGAACGAGTGACTCTGGCGGCCTTCTTACTGGAGGGAGGAGCCTACCAGTGGTGGCATGGACTCGAAATGTCCGGGTGGTCTGTCCATACCACTACCTGGGAAGCTTTTCGTTCCAGGTTTCTGGACCAGTACTACCCGCGATCTTTTCGCGCGGCGCGGGAGGCGGAATTCCTGCGGCTGGAGCAGGGTGACATGTCTGTTTCAGACTACGAGCAAACTTTCGGGAGACTTTCCCGGTTCGCTGCCTCATTCGTAAGCACGGAGGAGGACAAATGCCAGCGGTTTGAGCTTGGACTCCGAGGGGAGATCCGGGCCAGTGTGACTGCTACCACTCATGCTTCTCTGAGGGATATGGTCGACGCAGCGGTGCGTGTCGAGGCCAGTCTGGCGGCACACCAATCACGACAACCTTCGGGGGAGGGGCGACGTCAGGATCGCCCACACCATGGGCCATCAGGCCGGAAGAACAATAGGGGAGGGAGCTACAGAGGAGCACCCTCATCCTTCAAGGGTCGTGGCTGGTCGGGTCGACGTGGAGGCTCTCAGGGCAGAGGATCTGGACACAACTCTGGGCAGCACTCATCTTGGAGTGGTGCATCTGGTGGGCATTCGGGCAGGCCAAGGCCAGTAACTTGTTTTGCTTGCGGAGAGGAAGGCCACTATGCCTGCGATTGTCCGCAGTTGTCCAAAAACAACGACGCTGGGGGCTCGAGTGTGGTGCAGAGCACGGCGTCCCACACTAACGGAGGTCGCGGTCAGGGAGGTGACCGTGGTGCTGGACGTGGCGCGCGCGGGCGCGGACGGAACGGAGGGCCGAGGGCCCAAGTGTTTGCAATGACCCAGCAGCAGGCGAGGACTGCTCCAGGCGTGGTCACAGGTACACTACATATCCTTAATTTTCTTGTACGTGTATTAATGGATGCGGGGGCTACACATTCTTTTATTTCGAGGAGTTGTGCTGGTTTGCTTGATTGTGTGGTATCAGCCTTAGATTGCGAAATGGGTGTTGGCACCCCGATGGGTACCGTGTACCTTGTGAATCAGGTGATTCGGAGGTGCCCGGTAAGAATTGAGGATGTGGATTTACCAGCAGACTTAATTATTCTGGATATCCACGACTTCGATATAATCCTAGGGATGGATTGGCTGTCGGAGCACGGATCGCTCATCGACTGCTGTAGCAAGCAAGTAATTTTGCGGAGCCCGGGTTTGCCGGAAGTTATCTTTCAGGGGGAACGTGATGGTTCGCCTCCTGAAGTGATTTCGTCACTTACTGCTACCAAACTTCTACGGAAGGGATGCCAGGGTTATCTGGCGCATGTCGTGTCGGAACGGGTCGATACTCCGGTTATCGACGAAATACCGGTGGTCTGTGAGTTTCCGGACGTATTCCCGGAAGACTTACCTGGATTGCCACCATCGCGGGAGATTGAGTTTACTATTGAACTACTCCCGGGTACCCGACCTATATCCCAGGCACCATACCGGATGGCGCCGGCCGAGTTACGGGAACTCAAGACTCAATTGCAGGAGTTGGTAGATTTGGGGTATGTCCGACCGAGCACTTCACCGTGGGGAGCACCGGTGTTGTTCGTGAAGAAGAAGGAAGGAAGTCTCCGTTTATGTATTGATTATCGACAACTCAACAAGGTGACATTGAGGAACCAGTATCCTCTACCCAGGATTGATGACCTTTTCGACCAGTTGCGGGGAGCTCAGTGCTTCTCGAAAATTGATTTGCGATCTGGGTATCACCAACTGAGGATTTCGGAGGAGGATATTCCGAAAACTGCTTTTCGAACCCGTTACGGGCACTACGAGTTCCTTGTTATGCCATTTGGTTTGACGAATGCTCCAGCAGCATTCATGGATCTGATGAACCGGGTCTTCCGACCCTACCTGGATAAGTTCGTGATTGTGTTCATCGATGATATTTTGGTATACTCGAGGAGTGCCCGTGCACATGAAGAACATCTACGGCTGGTCTTGGAGAAACTGAGACAAGAACAATTGTATGCCAAGCTGAGCAAGTGTCAGTTTTGGCTGAGCAGTATTGGTTTTCTGGGACACGTGATATCGACGGATGGGATTTGCGTGGATCCCCAGAAAACAGAAGCGGTGACCAACTGGGCTAAACCGACAACAGTGACCGAGGTGCGGAGTTTCGTCGGATTGGCAGGTTACTACCGGAGATTCGTGGAGGGTTTCTCCAAAATTGCTGCACCATTGACTCGTTTGACTCGAAAGGGAGTAAAGTTTATCTGGGACGAGCAGTGCGATCGGAGCTTTCAAGAGTTGAAGGATCGATTGACCACTGCGCCTGTCCTTGCATTGCCGGACGACAGTGGAGAGTTTGTGGTCTTCAGTGATGCATCGCTGCAAGGTCTAGGCTGCGTGTTGATGCAAACTGGCAAGGTTATCGCCTATGCATCCCGGCAGCTGAAGACCCATGAGTTGAACTACCCTACCCATGATTTGGAGTTGGCAGCGGTGGTTCATGCCCTCAAGATCTGGAGACATTATCTGTTCGGCGCAACGTGTCGAATATACACCGACCACCAGAGTCTTAAATATTTATTCACTCAGAAGGAGCTCAACATGAGACAACGGAGATGGTTGGAGCTACTGAAGGACTATGACTGTACGATCGAGTACCATCCGGGTAAGGCCAATGTGGTGGCGGATGCACTCAGCAGGAAATCAGCAGGAACTATTGCACACCTTGGGGTGGTGTATCTTCCCTTGCTGGTGGAACTCCGGAAGGCGGGAGTTATTTTGGGTACTGACGAGCATGGAGCTTTGTTGGCCAGCTTCCATGTGCGACCGGTACTGATTGATCGGATCATTGAAGCACAACTGCAGGATCCGATACTCTGTATTTACAGAATTGAGGTCGATGCGGATGGGAGACAGGATTTTACCATCCGGGACGATGGAGCACTGGTGAAATTGGGCCGTTTGTGCGTACCTGCAGTGGCAGAGTTACGGGCCGAGATACTTGAAGAGGCCCACAGTTCGGCCTATGCTATGCATCCGGGAGGTACAAAGATGTACCGTACCCTCCGGAACCATTATTGGTGGCCAGGAATGAAGAAGGATATTGCTGAGTTCGTGAGCAAATGCTTAACCTGTCAGCAGGTTAAGGCGGAACGGCAGAGACCGTATGGGGCTATGCAGCCACTTCCGATTCCTGAGTGGAAGTGGGATCACATCACCATGGACTTCGTCTTTAAGTTACCGAGGACTCAGAGTGGAGTGGACGGAGTATGGGTGATCGTGGATCGGTTAACCAAATCAGCCCATTTTCTGCCAGTTCAGGAAACCTATAAACCTAACCGACTGGCTCAGCTGTTTGTGAAGGAAATCATACGACTTCATGGTACGCCGGAATCAATCGTGTCCGATCGTGATCCGCGTTTCACTTCCAGGTTCTGGCGGAGTTTGCAAGCTACTTTGGGAACAAACCTACGTTTCAGTACTGCTTTCCATCCACAGACCGATGGACAGTCTGAGAGAACCATTCAAACCCTGGAGGACATGATGAGGTCATGTGTACTACAGTTTCAAGACTCTTGGGATACTCATTTGCCATTGATGGAATTCGCTTACAACAACAGCTATCAGGCAAGCATCGGGATGGCACCTTATGAGGCACTGTATGGCCGACAGTGCAGGACACCTATCTGCTGGACGGAGGTAGGGGAGCGAGCGGCTGTAGGGCCGGAGGTAATGGACTTAACCATGCAAACTGTTCGCGTGATCAAGGAAAGATTGAAGGTGGCACAGGATCGCCAGAAGAGTTATGCCGACCGACGGATTCGAGACTTGGAGTTTGAAGTGGGAGATTTTGTCTTCCTGAAGTTGTCTCCGTGGAGGGGGATTATCCGTTTTGGCCGACGGGGGAAACTGAGTCCGCGTTTTATCGGACCTTATGAAATCGTGGAGAGAATTGGCAGAGTTGCATACAGATTGGCACTACCCCCAGAACTATCAAGAGTTCACGATGTTTTCCACGTATCGATGTTGCGGATGTACGTACGTGATGCTTCTCATGTACTTAGGGAACAACCTGTCGAACTACGGGAGGATTTGAGCTTTGAAGAACAACCAGTACAGATCTTGGATCGGAAGGACAAGGTACTACGTCGAAAGACGATCCCTCTCGTGAAAATTCTCTGGAGAAACCAGGATGTGGAAGAAGCCACATGGGAGCCTGAGGCTCAGATGCGAGAACAATTTCCTCATTTGTTTCTTTGAAATTTCGGGACGAAATTTCTTAAGGGGGGAAGGTTGTAACACCCCGGAAATTCGAGGATTTCCATATTGTAATTTTTTGTGTGAATTGACGATTTTACCCCTGTGAATGGTATGGTCAAATTGTTGACTTTTTGATTGAGGAACTAAATGGACTTTGACCTATGACCGTGACGTAGTTCGGGACGTCACGAGTTCATAGACAGGTGGCACGTCCATTTCGGACGATCAGGGAAAAAGTTATGGCTATCGGAAGTTCAGGGGCATTACCGTAATTTGGACTCTCGGGGGAAAATGTTGACTTTTCTTTTGACAACTAATTTTCAGTTGACTCAAGGACCGTTGGGTAGGCCTCGACGTCCTGAGTCCGTAGACAGGCGGCACGCCGAAATCGGACTTCGTACGAGGAAGTTATGGTCAGAAACGTGAATTCGGGAAGTTCGTGTCTCGGTTTTCGTGTCGAATATTATATTCAGAAATTCTGATTGAAGGACACCTGGGGAGTGACAAGTGTCACTCACCCATTGGCTAGATTGGATCAGATCCACTATTGGATTAATTAAACATTTGAACCAGCTTTAAATGTCAGCCTTTGGATTGAAAACCCCAGATCAGATCTCAGCCCTTGATCTAATCTGGAGATTCAATCTGAGCCATCCATTTCCTTCCCTCCATTTCTTTATAATTCATACCCGCAGAGCACATTCTGCCATTTCGATCCAACCTTTCCAGCAAACCATCCACTCTCTGTGTCTGTGTATTGGGGACTTGCCGGCGAGGCTGAACGGTGGCAGTGAGCACGGCGGAGGACGGCGGCGTGGGGGGAAAACCGGAAAACCCGAAACGGTTTCTAAAACTCAGATTTTGGTAACTCGAATTCCCACGTTTAGTTTTGTTTCCTATTAATCCTAATCGACTCTAGGGACTTATAGGAACCTTCTGGGCTTGAGTTCACGACCGGAGGTAGCCTGAACGGAGTGCAAACGGCGACGGGAACCCGGGTCTGTTCATCGAGGTAAGTCTTTGTTTCAGCCCTTGTTTATTGATTTTAATTAGCTAGAACTGTTCCTGGGTATAAGACGAACATCTAGGAACAAACCAGAGTGAAAATGGTTGGGTGTAGAAGAAATGGTGACCGGGTCGTGATCGCGGGTCTGTTCGACCCAAGTTGCAGAGATACGGGTCAACCCGTCTGAGGACAGAGGTGATGACGTGGCACCCTGTCAGACTGTCAGGTGACGTGGACCAACCGTGAGCCGACACGTGTCACATGTCAGTGCACAGTCAGCACTGACATGTCAGTGACGTGGACCAGTCAGGGACTGCCACGTGTCACTGACATGTCAGTGACGTGGACCAGTGCCGTGCTGACACGTGGCACATGTCAGATCTGACACGTGGTCTGACAGATCAGTGAGGTGGACCAATTGGATGTTGACACGTGGCACCTGTCAGAGTCTGACAGGTCAGACCTGACAGCTGTCAGATGACGTCAGCATGACGTCATGCTGACGTCAGCAGTGACGTCAGCGATGACGTCAGCAGGAACTGTTCCTGCGTTGACCGCCACGTTGACCGGCGCGTGGGGGCGCGTGTGAACAGTGTTTCTGGTGGGACCACCACCATTCTTTAGGTTTCGACGATCCGGATCCAATGGCGGTGGTTTCGGGTCGATCGGAGATCATTAAGTTGGTCAAAATAAGGTTTATTGCCTTGGGAAGCGCGTTCGGGCGGCTTTCCCGGGTCGGTTTCGACCTAGGCTTTCATGGTTGAATGTTGGGGGTTTATTTTGACCTTTACGAATACTTGGATTTGACAGGGATTGTACATTTGTACCAGGACGAGGGTATACGTTCGGTTTCTAGCAGGATTGTACTGTGAGTGGGCCATTTTCTTAAACCCTTGTGTGCATAAATGTTTTCTGGTTTTATTATACTTATTCACATGCTAAAACAATGATGGTTTTGATGATATGAAAAATATGGTTATGGCACGTTTCACGGTATTTGGGCTTGAGACCCGTCCGATGAAACTGAATGATTGGTTCGGATTCTACCTATGTATATATATGTTTGCATGTGGATATCAATAAAATGTATTTGTTACTGCACTGTATAAATCCTTCCATATTATATTGTCTCCTCCGGATGAGGTACCCCGGAGAGGTCACGGACGTCTAGTACGTCCAGCGTCTATGACGCTAAGCATCGGGGATGCTGTACCCGAACGGGGTTCGGGGATTGAACTCGGAAATTGAGACCCGAGTGGCACGCGTAGCCTTGTGATTGTGACCTATTGGACGTCAGGGACGTCAGACATCAGGGATGTCGGGATTGGAGTGTATAGTGCAGCAACTAAAATTATGGTTATGGTTTTGCTATATGCCTTATGGTTCATATTCTATGGTTTATGATTTTGGAATTATGGTGCACGCATATTTGGAAAACGGAGGGGTAAATTATATGTTTTACTTATCAAACGATTTCATAAACTTGTGTTTCGGTCCACTCACCCTTACTGTTTGATAACCCCTCCAGGTCGGGAAACTGAGGTAGAGGAGGAACCAGAGGCTGAGGCATAGATCTACTTCTGCGTACCTGAACCCCTGCTGGGCGGTGTACCCGCAGGATTACTTTAGAGTCGTGCTCGCAAATTTGTAATTTTGGATTATATCCCTTGTCTGACATTCGTTTAATTCAGATTTTATGTATGACTTTAATTTGGTTATTTATGCTTTTAAATGTTTTGAGGTTAAAATTGGTATGAATTATTGGGTGTCGGACGGGAGCAGGGCACGTCCCCTTGTGGTCCCTGTGGGATCGGGGCGGGTCCTGTCACTCGGAGTGAGACCCCGAGTAGTATGCATACTTGTATTTATAGAGATATCATGACTATATGAGGGATGTGTTCCCTAGGGGCTGTGTGCCCCGAGTTGGCATCTTCTCCGGAAGTGCCTAGGATGGGTTATATATGTATATACGTATATGTGTATGAGATTTCACTAAGATGGCGTTGGGCTGAGATCCACGCGTATTGGTTTTGGGCTGAGACCCTTATGAGTTGGTTTTGGGATGAGTTCCCACGTGTTTTGGTTTGGACGGAGGTCCCATGTATTGATTGACGGATTTGGGGCCAAGACCCAAATGGTTTTATGGTTCTTGACGGTTTATGGGAACCAGGCATGAACCCTAGAAATGGTTTTCGAATGCATGCATATGTTTTTAATGAAGGGCATAAAGGTCTTTTACGAAATATTTTTATAAAATAATTATTTTGTCCACTCACAGCTTTTGTGTTTTGAATACCCTTCAGGTTGATCACTGATGAGGCTGTAGCTGAGACGAGACATTACATTCCTCCTCCGGATCCTGGTGCACTCTGATAGCCCCGGTTGGGCAAAGGACGGAAATACGTGTCAGACGGGAGCAGACACGTCCCATGCTAATTCCGAAGGATTTGCGACGGGTCCTGTCATTGAGACCCAGTTGGACTATGATTTTGTAATCGAATGTGAAATTGAACTGTGATTTGATTGTGAAAGGGGAACTGGACACCGTTTTTATGATTTTTTTGGAAACCCTATTTTGCGATGAGACCCTATGCAAAACAGCGATTTGATTTGAAAGCAAAGTGTTTATGAAAATGTGTTTCCACTGTTTTCAAAATGACCATTCTCCGTGATTATGAAGGCCTCCGGTTGTGAATATGTTTCCTCGGAAAAGACCCTATGGGTATGATGCCCGCCTCCGGGATGCGCTGTGTCCCCCCCTCTCTCTCTCTCTCTCTCTCTCTCTCTCTAGGAGAGGTCACGATGCACTGCTGTTGTCGAGCAGCCGTGGGAGGCCGACTCAAGAATGCTTATGTTATATGAGATCGATTGTTGATATGTTTACGACGATATGTTGAACTTCAGTCAGTGATATGTTCACGGCGACGTTCTCGAACCTGAGCAGTCTTGGAGCTATGTGCACGCGTTGTTTGGATATCGTGATTGATGATGTTATGACAGTATAAGACAGAGGTTGGATATGAGAATGAGTCCCGAGGTTTTGAATTATTGATTTGTGTCCAGAGATTTTAACGTGTGTTGGTTTTACGATAATTGCATCAGTTTTCATGTATTACAGTTATATTATTTTCTTGGAAAGAAATTATTTTAAATTGATATGCATGCATGCTTGTAAAACAGAGGGTGAAATGTATATTTTGGAAAATGGTTTTAATAAATGATTATTTTCGTCCACTCATACATTTTATTGTTTTGGCACCTTCCAAGTTGATCGTGGATGCGGGCTGCAGTAGAAACGGAAACATCACATGAAGCTGCGTACTATCTCTAGTCTTACACGTGGTGTCAGACGGGAACATGATATCCCTCGTAAATCATGAGAGATCAGGGATGGGTCCGATCAATATATATATATATATATATATATATATTGAATACATAAAGTTGCTTCAATGTTTTTAAGTACTACGGCCCACCAATACATATATTGAGTAGGGGTGGCACGGTACAGTTCGATAGGAGTATTGACAATATTTAAATTCAAACCGTTAAAATCTTAACAGTTCAATACGATTTGGATTTTCTAAAATTAAAAATAAAACTATTTTGATTCAAATCGTTATTAATGGTTTGGTTTGGATCGAAACGGTTTAAACCCGTTAAGGAATAAAAAAAACAAGGATATATAAAAAAATAAGGATAAAAAAAAAAGAATACTCAATACTCAAAATTTTATATATTAGGCTTACTAAGTATTGAATTGCAAACATTAGAACTATACTAAAATTTATCAAATAAATAAACTATTTAATAATGTTTTATATATAATACTCTTATGTGAGTATACATATACTTATATGGGTATATCTAGTTATCTTTTTATTTTTATTATTTTTACTTTGTATTAATAATAGATTTAAAAATTAATTTCTTAACAGTCCGATTTGAATTTAACGGATTTTTAAAATGAAAATCCAAATCCAAACCGTTACTAACGGAACGGTTTGGATTTTCAAATCGTTTGACTTTTATCCGATCAAATCTAAACCTTTCGATAAATAACGATTTGAAACGGTTTAATTAGCGATTTTAATGAATTCGTGCACACCTCTAATATTGAGTACATGCATCCAATCTTTAAGTCCATGCAGCTCACCAATAGTAACACCAAAAGACAAAAGTTTCACGCACGAACTCAGGATTGAAAATAGAGGTGAGCTGAATCCATAATTAAGAACAGAAAAAGGCTGATTTATAGCTAATTAACTTAATAAAATAACATTTATTAGAAATTTAGTAAAAAAATTCTTTAATTTTTTCACATTTTTTCACATTTTTTCACATTTTTTCACATTTGAGGTGAGCTGTTGCCCACCCCACAACCTTCGATCCGTGCTTAACTTCACCCATCAGACTCATCCATGTGTGTAATCAGCGAGCTGCAAAAGATCAATCAAAGGCAAGCGTGCTCACTACGTGAAATTCAAAGCAGAAAAAGCATATGGAAATCTAACGCCAGCTTACGTCAGCACTACCTTTGCCAAGCCAGAGCCTTGCACGGGTCTACTACTCTACTCAGAAGTTTCTCTGCGGACAACCACTGGCCCAGACCACAATCATTCAATCAGAGGCTTCCATGTGTTTTAAGTCATTGCACCGCCAACAAGTCACCGATAAGACGGTCCCACTAGTTGGACAATCCAATCGAAGCACCCACAAGTCACTTCCAGGCACGCCAGCTGCCCACAAATAGCAGTACGCCCAGCTTATCTGACCAATCAGCGCACACGCGATTTCAGGAGACCAACGGTGCTCCACGTCGCCAGACATGCCTGCCCCGTCACCAACAGCTGGCGTTGACTCCCCAGCAATCCAACCGCATGTCGCCACTTTTCCACACCGCTCACATCGGACGCTGACACGCCGAACCCACAGCTTTCCTCTCCAATCGGATGAGCCCACGCATCCACTTGCATCAGCAGATAGCTGACGTTTATAACTTATGAAAATGATTTGTACCTGTGTTTCTTGCGTATTACCTGGAAAGATGATTTGTACTGTGTTTCTAATTAGCACCAAAGTAAAATGTGCGGTTCACATCTCTGGTTGTATGAGAGGAATATATTCTTGCGTATTACCTGGAAAGATGATTTGTACTGTGTTTCTAATTTATGTTTATAACTTATGTGAGATATTAATATAATTTCGGACCACTTTCCTGCTAATTAATTTCCGACCAATTTCTTGCTGATTTCGGACCATATATTGGTCTGCAGGTTTGAACAATAGGTTGAAAATTAAAGACGAAACATGAATTGACTGTGATTAATTGGCCGCCGGTGTTCTCTATTTTCATAGCTAGATAGATTGCTTGACCATAAAAATGAATGAGCTTAATTATTACCTTAATTAATGCATTTTTAAATTTTTTATTGATATAGGATATTATGATTAGTGAATTTATATATATATTTTTATCACTTTAATTAATTTCCGATTTTTTATATGCAGAAATTACAAAGAAGAAAAAGGGTTATACATAGAAGGGCAAATATATTACATTTCAGTATTTTGTTTCTTACACTAAATATTAGAGTTATATCTGATTTTTCAAATTTTAATATATTTCATTTTTGAGTTTTGTCAATCCAATACATTTTCATCAAAATTTCCGTCAATTGATTATGTGGTATTTGTGGGGCCTACCTAAAGATGATATCAAGTGATTTTATTATGCTAAATATTTGTTTAATTAATTCTTAGTTTATCTCTCATCCAATGCAGGAGACAAGTCTTGAGATAGCCAACTCATAATTAAGTAATCTTGTCGCAATTACTCTGAGATTCGTTTTTGGGAGAGCCTCACACACTCCATGCCATTTGTGGAATCCAAAATTACCGGAAAAATGTGGAGTTGACACGTAACCCATATTTTCCGAAATGACCAAATTGTCCCTGACAATAATACTAATGACTTACAGATATTCAAACATTAAATAATCTATTTACTAACTAAATACGTTATTTAATCGGGTTAAAAGTCTCCGTAATATTAATATTCTACCCGAGAGTTAATTGTCATTATTCTTAATAATGAACAATAAATATTAATATTAAATTGTTATCATTATCATCATAATGAGCAATTATTATAATTATTAAATAATATATTTTTATTAATAATATATTATTTATCAATTAAAAATCCAACCGACCAATCAGAACGCTTCGAGGCTCCCAAAGTAAGCTCATTATTTCACTTTAAAGGTAAGTCGATTCTTCGCTTCGAAGTATATCATTTTTCACTCACAAAGCTAACTTAGGCATCAAAGTGTTTTTGGTCGAACAACCCGCCGGGTAATGGATCGATGCAATAATAACTAATTGTTTTCTGTTTACAGGAATTGTGAGGACTTTTTGCGGTGGGTTTGATTTCTGCTTCAACAATTAGTGCTTTCATTGAGAGGTGATTGAGAAATACTCAAGGGTAGCTATCACGATCGTTCATCGTTCATCATACTTCGTTCATCGTTCATCGACAATGTTCCAAGTTCTTGAACGTTGCTCATCGTTCTTCAGCCATGTTCATCGTTCATCATACATCATTCGTCGTTGATCGACTATGTTTGAAGTCCTTGAATGTTGTTCATCAGTCATGTTCATCGTTCATTATACTTCGTTCGTCATTCATTGACTATGTTCGAAGTTCTTGAACGTTGTTCATCGTTCATCGAAACTTTCCATCAATCCTCGCGATTCAACATGGTTAGGGCACGACGATCCTTTTGATCATTTAAAGGTAGCATTTCAACCTTTGTAGCTTGGAAAGGGAGCAGAGAATGCACTATGTTTCTTGAAGAGCATACAAAGCCTTCGCCCTTGTGAAGCACCAAAGTCTTCATCCCCGTGAAGCATGCAAAGCCTTCGCTCCTATGAAGCATCTGAAGCCTTCATTCTCGTGAAGCACCAAAGCCTTCGCCCCAACGAAGCATTTGAAGCCTTTGGTCCAACGAAGCACCAAAGAATTTGACCCAGCAAAGCATTTGAAGCCTTCACCCCAGCGAAGCATCTAAAGCCTTTGCTCTTGCGAAACACCGAAGCCTTCACCGCAACGAAGCGACTGAAGCCTTTTCCCCAGCGAAGCATCCAAGCCCCCGCTCCAGCGAAACATCCAAAGCCTTCACCCCCTCAAAACATCCAAGCCTTCGCTCCTGCGAAGCACCAAAACCTTCGCCCCCGTGAAGCATCTGAAGCCTTCGTTCCCGCGAAACACCAAAGCCTTCGCCCTAGTGAAGCGTTTGAAGCCTTTTCTTCAGCGAAGCATCCAAGCCTTCGCTCCAGCGAAGCATACGAAGCCTTCGCTCCCGTGAAGCATCAGAAGCCTTCGCTCCCGCGAAGCATCAAAGCCTTCGCTCCCGCGAAGTACCAAAGCTTTCGTCCCATCAAAGCATCTGCAGCCTTCCCTCCCGTGAAACACCAAAACCTTCGCTCCCGCCAAGCATCTGAAGCTTTCGCCCCCGCGATGCATCTGAAGCTTTCGCCCCCGCGATGCATCTGAAGCCCTCGCTCCACAAAGCATCAAAGCCTTCGTTCTCACAAAGCACCAAAGCCTTCAACCCCGCGAAGCATCTGAAGCCTTCGCTCCTGCAAAGTATCAATGCCTTCGCTCCCGCGAAGCACCAAAGCCTTTGCTCCTGCGAAGCATCAAAGGCTTCGCTCCTACCAAGCACCAAAGCCTTCGCCCCCATGAAGCGGCTGAAGCCTTTGCTATATGAAGCACCAAAGCCTTTCCCCTTCGAAGCATCCAAGCCTTCACTGATGCGAAAAACCAAAGCCTTCGCCATGCGAAGCATCAAAGCCTTAGTCATGCGAAGCAACAAAGCCTTCGCAATGTGAAGCACCAGAGCCTTCGCCATGCGAAGCATCAACGCCTACTCCATGGGAAGCATCAAGGTCTTCCTCTGGGAAACATCTCAGGCTTTTTGTCAGGACCCACCCCGGTTCCACCCCGAAAACCGAGGTAAATCCTGCTCCCGTCTGACAACCCAGAATGGAAAACCAAAAATACCCTTACGAAAACCACAAATACACTGTCAGACGCAGGAGAAATTTAGTACAACCCAGAGTCAAAACTATACAGAGCATAGTACTAAACAAAGGAATGCAAAAACCGATACACAGAGTACACGCACAATGGGAAAATGTAAACCACTTCGGGGTCACTCTCGAATACTCTATGCCTCCGATGCTGCCTCAACGTCTAACCCCCGCGCTAGCTCCACGACCTGGAGGGCAATTAAAAAAACAGAAGGTGTGAGTGGACCATAAAGAATAAAAGTTGCGAAAAAAACCGTTTTATAATCAAACCAGGGTTTTAGCCCTCCGTTTTGAAAACACACATGCATAACCCATTTGCTGGAAACAGTTATAAATCACATAAGGACCGTCATAAAAACAGAATTGAAAACAGTTATAGAAATCACGTCATAAGCATCAGAAAACCATATCATAAAGCATAAATATCAAGCAATCATTATCCGATCAAACCTGCTGGACCTATCCGAGTCTTTAAACTCCTGAGTCTTTAAACGCAATCTAGGCCTCAATAATATCCAAGTCTTTAAACTCAACAGGCCTACGAGGGAAATAGCAGTATATCCGAGTCTTTAAACTCAATCCGGGTCTTTAAACCCAATCCGGGCCCGTCCCCTGTCAATCACAATCCAGGTCTTTAAACCCAATAACCAGATCCAGCAAATCCAATCCAAAACTATTTGAATACCATTTCTAAATTCACATCCAAACCCGAATCTGAAATCACTGGTCTGATGCCCTTCCGGCATCCAGTGTAACGACCCGTCCCGAATTCCGGGATTAGTTTAGTGACTAATCTTGATTAGTGAGGTTGAACGGTGGTTAGTAGGGCGGAATCGGACAAATTGTGCAAAATGACCGTTTTGCCCCTAGCCGTGGGCAAAATGTTGACTTTTTGATCGGGCGGTCAAACGGACTTTGACCGATGACCGTGACGTAGTTCGGGACGTCACGAGTTCATAGACAGGTGGCACGTTAAATTCCGACATTCGTAGAGAAAGTTATGGTGTTCGGAAGTTGAGGGGTATTTTGGTAATTTGGCTTACTAGGGGCCAAATGTTGACTTTTTGACCGGGAGGTCCGATGGGCGAGGGCCAAGGACCGTTACGTAGGTATCGTCGATACGAATGCAATGACAGGCGGCATGCCGAAATCGGAGTTCGGATAACGAAGTTATGGTCAAGGAACGAACTAACGAACCGAGGCCGGGATTAAAATAATAATATAATAGTGAATAGTGACCGTTGACTGTGCACCTCCGGATGAGTGACAAGTGTCACCCATCCCCTAATCTAAGCCCTAAAACCTGATCCATGTCTCCCTACATCATCATTACAACCTCATTATCACCATTAATCTAAACTAATTAATCCCCCTAATTCTCCTTCTGTGTCTTTGAACCCATGAGCAACTGAGTGTGAGGGATGGGGGAATTGGCTGATTTCTTGCAGCAAAATTGGGAGAATTGAGTGAGTTTGAAGACTGTGTTAACTGAGTGAATCACGGGAGACAGAGTGTGGGGGGGGCTGAAGCAAAAACCGAAAATTGAGATTGGGAGGGAAATTCGAAATCAAATCATAGGGCCGTGAGGATTGAATTGGGGATTACCTTCAGCTTCCTGGGAGTACCACGATCATAATTGTCGAAGAAACGAGAAGAATTGGTGCCGTTTTGGCTCTGAACGGGCTTGGTGACAGAGGAGGAATTTCGAGGTTGAGTCGTGATCGTGGAGTGTTTAGACGACGGAATTGAGGTGGGGAAACTGCTTATCATGATCCCACGATGCTTCTGGGTTCGTCAATTGAAAGGAAACGGTCGTGGTTGACGAAACTCCATGCTTGAACAGTGACTGTGTTCGAGCTTGAGTTCATTGGGTTAGAGGTGAGATTGTATGAAATTAATCTTGTAGAAATGATCCTTACACTCTCACGATACTCACTGTGTTAATTAATTTGAAAAACAGGGTCGAAATCTATGAACCCGAATCGGAGACCCGTCGAGGATCGATCGAGAGTCGTGAGGATTTAGACCACGATTCGAGAAATTGAACTTGCAGAACTTAATTAGAGTTGGATTGGAAGGGATCAGTTGAAAGAACGGATCGAATTGAGGTTAAATTGAATGAGATTGAATCAGGTCTGTTCGCGGGTTTTTCAACCCGTTTACCAGACAAACGGGCGAAGGGGATGACTGTGCTGGTACTGTAGCTAGCGCGTGGCTTCCACGCGCAGCCGCTTGCGGCGGCGCGTGGGGGCGCGTGATTAGGAATCTTGAGGTGAGGTCAACATGACTTCTGTCCTATTTAATGTAACGGACATTTTGGAATTGGTTTCGTGTCGATCGGACACCGTCTCGATAGTGTTCGGGATGTCCGAAGGTTTTAAATTAAGTTTAAAAATAAGTAAAAATTCGGGAAAATTACGGGACTTTGATAGGATGTTAATGATAAGGTTAGTGACCCTCTAATGTGATTTGGACAGGATTGGGAGTCCCGGTGATAGTGGTGTGGCCCGGGAGGGCCGGTGGCACGCGTATCGAGGCATACCGTTAAAACGGTCTGTGAGTGGACTTTGGTTTTATAAATTCTATGCATGCTTAAATGTTTTATATGGATTATGGTTGTGATTGTGTGATGTTGATTTGGTTGTTGGTAAATTGTACGGTTTCACGTATTTCGAGGCGATTTACGTGCTTGCACGTAAATCGAGGTTTTCCGGTTTTACATGGATTTTCCATATTTATGGCTTGGATATAATATGATAAAATGGTTTTGAAATTGGAAATAGGAACTCGGGCTTGAGGCCCAATTATGTTGGAAATTTCGGACTTGGAGTCCATTTGAGAATCGGGCCGGGGGCCCAGTTGGTTAATGAAATCGGGCCAGGGGCCCAGTTGGTATAAAATCGGGCTGAGACCCATTTGAGTTATGTTATCGGGCCAGGGGCCCAGTTGATTTACGAATTCGGGCCGTGGGCCCAGTGGGTTTATAAGTCGGGCTGCGGGCCCAGTTGGTTTACAAATCGGGCCGTGGGCCCAGTGGTTTATAAAATCGGGCATGAGGCCCAGTTGGATAATAAATGTGATTTCGGGTCAGGGACCCTATATTTTATAATGGTGATTTTGGGTCAAGGACCCTAAATGGAATTACATGGTTTTATGGAAATTTCGGGCAGGGCCCAATGGTAATAATATGATAAAAGGATTAAATAAAACTGTTTTCCATATACCATCTGGACACAAGGATATATGATGGTCTCCTCCAGATGTCTGGGACACTGGGGAGGTCACGGTGCATTGCCTGCGAGGGGTCATTATACGGAGCAGCCGGACCGTATGATGACTCAGGAGCAGGATTGCTATGATTGACGTCAGGGACGTCAGACATCAGGGATGTCAGATATATGGACCCGGAGAGACCCCGGGCAGCACGCGTAGCTTATGAAACCGTGAGATATGACGTCAGGGACGTCTAGCGTCTGGGACGCTAAGCATCTGGGATGCTGGTGATGGTAATGGTAAAATATGGATTAATGAATAAAATGGCTTATTGATTGGATATGTGTTATGTGGTAAAAATGGATTATTGGTTATGAAATGGTATGTAGGGTCGGGGACCCTAAATGGTTTTGGATTTTTGAATTGATGTTCATCTATGGTCGTGGGTGGTGACCCACATGGTTTTAATATGTATGGTGGTGGTATTCCACAGTTTTGGGCTGAGTTCCCACACTTGGTTTTTGGTTAACGGTTTTTGGGCTAAGGCCCTAATGGCTCGGTTGAGCAAACGTTTTGGTTACTGGTTTTTCGTGGCATGCATACGCGTTTTTATTGGAGGGCATAAATGTCTTATAAATGTATTTGGTAAACTTAATGGTTTTTGTCCACTCACAGCTTTTGGTTTTAATGCCCTTCAGGTTGATCACGGATACGATTGCAGCAGGGACTGGGACATTGCACACCTCCTCCATCGATCCTTGCACACTCTGGATGCCCCGTTTGGGCAGTAGCTCTTGGTCATCCCTTGTCTGACACCCCTGGTTGGACGGGAGCAGGGCACATTCCATGGTAATCCCGGGGGGATTGGGATGGGTCCTGTGATCCAGAACCGTCATTCCGAACCCAAATCCGGAATTCCACTTTTCAACTTTAAAACCAAATATCGATTCTCGAAATCCGATTCTAAAACCGAAAACCTTGATCATCGAAATCATGTTCCAAAATCCCTTTATAATCATTGAAAACCAAGTATAGATTTAAATCCCAAAACCATGGCATCATACTCAGAAATCAAGCATTTCTCGTAAAACGTGCCAAAAATCGTACTTTCTCGAAAAACGTGCAATTAAGTAAAACAGTTATAGCATATTCAAATAACCATGAAATCACATATAAAACCGTAAAACAAGTAATTAAAAGCAGTTATGCATGCTCAGTTATAGAGAAGGGGTCCACTTACAGATACCGGGCACGACACTCGTGTCCCGAACGTCCTGCACGTTCCTCGACCTCCTCGGGGATTCCCGATCCTATCAACAGCCACCAAACTAAGTCACTAACACGTTAACGAAGGTTCTCCCAATTTTTCCCAATTCCCCCGAACTTCAAAACATAACGAACCGAGACCCTAAACCTTCAACCTTGTCGAACTAACCTCAAAAGACGTCCGATTAACCCGAAACCTATCCCAAAAGATCCGTTACAACCTCTAGACCAAAAACCTAGTTGACCACTTTCCTAGAAACCACCCCACGCGCCCCCACACGCCGCCCAAAGTGGCCGCGCGTGGGCCTCACGCGCCTGCACACAGGCTACTATTCATCGTCTTCCTAGGCTACTCGACCGTTCTGAAACGGCGAGAGAGATTCTCTGCCGTCCGTCCACCATTTCTGCTCCTCTTTTCACCAATCTATTCGTCCTCTTCCCAGTAATTGATTCCCCTAATCCAAACACTCCAATCCTAGCTCTAACCAGTCGTCCCTAGTTCGAAACAAAACCCGTTCAATCCCCTGTTTGCACTCCCGGCCAACCAAGCAATCCCCAAGCCTCAAATTGTTTCCCTAAGCTCAAAGATAACTCAATGGACTCCTCCAAACCCCTAAAACAGTTCGACTCAACCTCAAAACCCACGACTTTAAGTTTGAACCCAAATTGCAAAACAGAGAACACGGTAAACTCACCGTCGTTCTAGCCTCTGCCGTGCAATCCCCCGTCACGGCTGCACAACCAGCAGCTACCTAGGACCCTTGACAGGACCCGCCCCGATCCCACAGGGACCACAAGGGGACGTGCCCTGCTCCCGTCTGACACCCAATAATTCATACCAATTTTAACCTCAAAACATTTAAAAGCATAAATAACCAAATTAAAGTCATACATAAAATCCGAATTAAACGAATGTCAGACAAGGGATATAATCCAAAATTACAAATTTGCGAGCACGACTCTAAAGTAATCCTGCGGGTACACCGCCCAGCAGGGGTTCAGGTACGCAGAAGTAGATCTATGCCTCAGCCTCTGGTTCCTCCTCTACTTCAGTTTCCCGACCTGGAGGGGTTATCCAAAAACATTAAAGGGTGAGTGGACCGAAACTCAAGTTTATGAAATCGTTTGATAAGTAAAACATATAATTTACCCCTCCGTTTTCCAAACATGCGTGCACCATAATTCCAAAATCATAAACCATATAATATGAACCATAAGGCATATAACAAAACCATAACCATAATTTTAGTTGCTGCACTATACACTCCAATCCCGACATCCCTGATGTCTGACGTCCCTGACGTCCAATAAGGTCACAATCACAAGGCTACGCGTGCCACTCGGGTCTCAATTTCCGAGTTCAATCCCCGAACCCCGTTCGGGTACAGCATCCCCGATGCTTAGCGTCATAGACGCTGGACGTACTAGACGTCCGTGACCTCTCCGGGGTACCTCATCCGGAGGAGACAATATAATATGGAAGGATCTATACAGTGCAGTAACAAATACATTTTATTGATATCCACATGCAAACATATATATACATAGGTAGAATCCGAACCAATCATTCAGTTTCATCGGACGGGTCTCAAGCCCAAATACCGTGAAACGTGCCATAACCATATTTTCCATATCATCAAAACCATCATTGTTTTAGCATGTGAATAAGTATAATAAAACCAGAAAACATTTATGCACACAAGGGTTTAAGAAAATGGCCCACTCACAGTACAATCCTACTAGAAACCGAACGTATACCCTCGTCCTGGTACAAATGTACAATCCCTGTCAAGTCCAAGTATTCGTAAAGGTCAAATTAAACCCCCAACATTCAACCATGAAAGTCTAGGTCGAAACCGACCCGGGAAAGCCGCCGGAACGCGCTCTCCAAGGTAATAAACCTTATTTTGACCAACTTAGGGATCTCCGATCGACCCGAAACCACCGCCATTGGATCCGGATCGTCGAAACCTAAAGAATGGTGGTGGTCCCACCAAAAACACTGTTCACACGCGCCCCCACGCGCCGGTCAACGCGGCGGTCAACGCAGGAACAGTTCCTGCTGACGTCATCGCTGACGTCACTGCTGACGTCAGCATGACGTCATGCTGACGTCATCTGACAGCTGTCAGGTCTGACATGTCAGACTCTGACAGGTGCCACGTGTCACCATCTGATTGGTCCACCACACTGATCTGTCAGACCACGTGTCAGATCTGACATGTGCCACGTGTCAGCACGGCACTGGTCCACGTCACTGACATGTCAGTGACACGTGGCAGTCCCTGACTGGTCCACGTCACTGACATGTCAGTGCTGACTGTGCACTGACATGTGACACGTGTCGACTCACGGTTGGTCCACGTCATCTGACAGACTGACAGGGTGCCACGTCAGCACCACTGTCATCAGACGGGTTGACCCGTTTTCCTGCAACTCGGGTCGATCAGACCCGCGATCGAGACCCGGTTGCCATTCCTTCATTTCTGGGTCATTTTCAGTCCTTTCAATTCCTAAATACTCGTCTTAGTCCCAGAAAGTGTTCTATGGAATCAAAAACAAGAGAACAATATTAGATCCTTACCTGCAAACAAAACCCGAAGCTTCAGATTTTCTGGTTATCCTCCCCGTCAATTCCGGCCACCTCGAGCCTTGAAGTCAAGCCTACAGGTCTGTTTCAGTCCCTAGGTCTCATGAGAAGCAAGAAAGGGAACAAAACTCGACTACACGTTGACTTCCAAATTTTGAAAGTAAAAAGCTCACGGGTTACTCACCTGCCGTGAACCACCGTGCCTCCACCGCCGTTCCTGCCGCCCCCCCCGTCGTCTCTCAGTCCTAGTCACACTCACACGCACACAGAGAATGGTTGTAATGCGGAGGTGTGATGGTTGAAATGGGCAGAAGGTGGGTGTCGGGTAGAAGAATATATAGAGATGGAGGGAAATGATGGACGGCCCAGATTGAATCTCAGAAATGAGATCAAGGGCTGAGATCAGATCTGGAGGTTTTCAATCCAAAGGCTGAAATTTAAAGCTGGTTCAAATGTTTAATTAATCCAATAGTGGATCAGATCCAATCTAGCCAATGGGTGAGTGACACTTGTCACTCACCAGGTGTCCTCCAATCAGATTTCCTGAATTTAATATTCGACACGAAAACCGAGACACGAACTTCCCGAATTCACGTTTCTGACCATAACTTCCTCGTACGAAGTCCGATTTCGGCGTGCCGCCTGTCTACGGACTCAGGACGTCGAGGCCTACCCAACGGTCCTTGAGTCAACTGAAAATTAGTTGTCAAAAGAAAAGTCAACATTTTCCCCCCGAGAGTCCAAATTACGGTAATGCCCCTGAACTTCCGATAGCCATAACTTTTACCCTGATCGTCCGAATTGGACGTGCCACCTGTCTATGAACTCGTGACGTCCCGAACTACGTCACGGTCATAGGTCAAAGTCCATTTAGTTCATCAATCAAAAAGTCAACATTTTGACCATACCATTCACAGGGGTAAAATCGTCAAATCACTCAATAAATTACAATATGGAAATCCTCGAATTTCCGGGGTGTTACAACCCTACTGAACTCACCAGACCTCACCAGACACCTCGACTCAGCCCCTACTTTCACGACTATCGATTTGAACTTCCACGGAAAAACAGAGCAATTATACGGGGGAAAGAAATTACCTGCCTGTTGATCGCCGCCGTGAGCTCAGCTGTGAAAATGTGACTCCTCTCGTCCTCCTCCGTCCTCTGGACACCACCACCAGCCTCGATTGGTCAACCACGGCAGCACCACCACCTAACACCCTCTCTGTTTCTCTGGTTTTTCCAGTGAACTCACACACTCCTCACACACTCAAACTCACACGAGCTGCCCTCACAACTCACTCACTACCTCCCTCTCGATCTCTCCCCACTTACTCAATCACCAAGCCACACCAACACACACAGGCACTCAATTTTCTCTCAATCTCACCTTCTGTTTCTCTCTTGTTCGAACAAACACGAACACACACTGCACAAATTTAAAACACACACACACACCGTGCACTCCCTAGAACATACTACACATACACCACGTGTCACCATCCCCTCAGCCCTCTCACAAAATATCCCATCTCTCATGTACACTTGGCCTTATCAGATTGGCCCAATTCCCAATGCACCAAAAGACCAAAATGCCTCTATGAGTTAAAATTATCGTTTTACCCCACACCATTCTAGACCCGTAACTTGCCCGTCTTATGTCCAATGAACACGTGCCGCTTGTCGTTAAACTCAGGACGACGAGATCTACCTAACGGTCTTCGGTCTACGTGTCAAAACCTCGTTACATGAAAATTCAACTTTTCCCTCTATTTTACCCAAATTACGGTAATGCCCTCTGACAGGACCGCCCCCGAAAGGGGGCATCGATGACCGTGCCCGGTCCTGCTCCCGTCTGGCAAGATGACTGAAACCCCAAGTTACCCTCAGTACTTGCCAAACCAGGGATAGCCACACGTGCTTACTCATGCTTCCGCCTCTCATACAGCCTCGAACAACGCGCAACGACCTGGAGGGTCAATAAAAAAAAACCAAAAGGTGTGAGTGGACAAAAATAAATCAGTTTAGTAAAACGGTTACAACAAACGTTTTTACCCTCCGCGTAAAAACCAATGCATGCATGCAAAAACATTTCGCCATCGGTTAAGATTTTCCACATAATAAAAACTGTGTATCAAATTTCAACATAAGGAAGAATTCGAATGAACCTCAAAATCATTTTCCTTTCTCAGCCATCGGGTCTTAGCCCGCAATCATAAACACCGGGCCTCAGCCCAACCACGAATCAAAACCAAAAGCACAACATGATCCAAGACCAACAACCATATACCGGGCCACTGCCCAACTCAACCGAAACATAAAAAATCATCAATAAATCACAAGTCAAACATTTTGCTGGATAACAAGTGCGCCCGAGTCTTTAAACTCAAAACCATGCGCATAAACAGGCCTTCCCGGGATATCAACGAGTCTTTAAACTCAGAACATAATCAATAGGCCTCGGGGGTATCACAGTAACCGAGTCTTTAAACTCATTAAGGGCCCTCCCCCGTCATCAATTAACCGAGTCTTTAAACTCAAAACGTGCTCCAGCAATAGCACCGGGTCTTTTAACCCAAAACAGTTTTCAAACACAACAACGGGTCTTTAAACCCAAAACAGTTTTCAACGGGTCTTTAAACCCCCAAACAGTTTATCATTCACGACAACGTGGGATCCATCCCCAAAATCCTACTTTTCACAATAGGACCCATGGTCCGAATTTCCACCTTCAATTCTCCAAATCATACTTCACAAACATAATCAAATTATCGTTAAACACGGGGCATGTACAATCATACCAAATCACTTTATTAAATCCTTTTTCATTCCCGAATTCGAATTCGCGATAATGATTCCGTAAGCCGGCATCCGGAAACATCATCGTGAACCCAAACCAAGAATCCACTTTAAATTTCCGAAAACCGAAACCCCGTAAATCAAAGTTACTTTTATGCCCCGAGCATCAAGCCCGAAATCACCCTTTTCAAATCCATCTTTATTCTTAGAAATCACCCCTTTCTCAAATCTCATTTTCAACACATCAAACCCACAATCATAATCACCAAAATCACGATCCGATCGAAATAATACTCAAAACCCATTTTAAAATCCTCAAAATCACAAGTCTCATTTCAATTCCCAGATTCAACATCAACAGTGACCAAATCACAATAACTCGAAATCTCGTAAGACGTGCAAATCCGGAACATTCTCGAAAACGTGTTAAAACCGTAAGTCACACTCGCAAATCATAAACAACCTTCCTAATTCATTTTACACCCATTTCATATAATTTCTTTTATTAAACCATCATTAAACACACGAGTGACCCTAGTCTCGAAATACGCGTAATTTCACATAAAAATACGTTTAAATACGGGGACTAAATACGTATAAATACGGAAATCAAAATCAATCACAACCTATAATCATAATCATAAAATCATAGAAATAATTTATGCATGCATTAAATTTTGAAAGCAACGTCCACTCACACACCGTTCTTAAGGCTCGGTTTCGCGCCGCCCGCGGTCCCGTAATTCCCGGCATTTTCCAGGAAACTCGAATCCTGTCCGAAATTACATTCCAGGGTCATTAAGGTCTCAAATAACAACATATTAATTTCCCAAAATTTTCCGGGAATTATTCGTTAATTAAAAACGTAACCTAAACCTTCGGACCCTCGGAATAACATCGCGACGGTGTCCGAAAAATCCGAAACCAACGTTAAAATGTTCGTTACATTGTGTAGGGCAAAATTCGTGTTGAACTCACCTTGAAATTCGGACCCACGCGCCCTCACGCGCCGCCGTGAGTGGCTGCGCGTGAGCCCACGCGCCGCCGTGAGTGGCTGCGCGTGAGCCCACGCGCCGCTACAGTACCCAGCACTGTTCATCACCTGCTTCACCCGTTCCTCTGGTAAACAGGCCCGATAACCCGCGATGCAACCCGGCTGAGTCTCCGCTAATTCCAGCTTGTTTTCCAAAATTAAATCATCAATCAGCTTCGATTTGGACTTAATTAGGGTTCTGTGAAATCAAGCAAGTCTAACTTACCTCAAACCATCTAATTGAGCTCAAAATCCCGACGAACGACCACGCACAGCTCTTCCTTGGAGTCCATTGATCCTCATCGTCCTTCTGCAATTAGTCGAACCAGAAGCTTCGCAGGACTACCAGGAACCAATATTCGATCCCAAATGTGAGCTCGGATCCCTCGAACCATTCCAACTCAACTAGGATTCCAAAGGCCGAACTCACAAACCGTTGGGGCTCATATCCTCACCAAATCCCTCGCTGTCGATCCCATTCGACTCGTTTGAACATCTAGAAACTCGAACTCAGCTCCAATACCATCACTTGGCCGCCCAAAACAAAATTTGAAAACGAGACTCAAAATTGTAGTTTTTCGGGTTTCCGTTTCCCCTCCACCCCCTTCACTCTCAACTCATTCTCTCCCCATCTCACTCACCACCCAGAGACTGATCCAGACTCTCCAAATAATCGATCATCACGACCCGTGCTCTGCTCAGTGTGAAAGGAAAATCAAGTGCTCTGTTTTTCTGTTTTTCCACTCAAACTCACCGCCCAGTTTCCAGTCCCCCACACCACCACCTACAGCTTGCACTCCCCTTCTGTCCTGTGTCCTCACTCCACCTAAAGAATTTACTCGCACTCACCTCTCCAATGGCCTCGGGAAATCGATCACGCGTGGGGGGACAATCTCAGTCTCATTTCTCCAAATTTTCGAACACCCCAGCAGCTCCTGCTCAACCCAGCACGCCTAGCACTAAGTCTGTAGTGCGAAACATTCTTCTCCCAAGGCCACAAACCGTTAATAATCAATTCATTGGGCAGACCAAACAACTCCCTCAGCCCATGCTCTGTTTCTGGAAGGGGAAACCACGCCGCGCACGGCTGTCGCTCAACAGCAGTCAAAATTACCATTTTACCCTCAATTGACAATTTACCAAAATGCCCCCAAGCAATCTAGACCCGCAACTTGATCATTCGAACTCCGATCGACGCGTGCCGCCTGCCCACGGACTCAGGGCATCGAGACCTTCCTAACAGTCCCCGGTCCTCGGCCATCGGACCCCCCGATCAAAAAGTCAACATTTCCCCCATTTTGTTAAAATTACGGAAATGCCCCTGGGCTTCCGAACGTCATAACTTCCACCACGAAAGTCGGAATCGAACGTGCCACCTGTCTATGAACTCGTGACGTCCCAATCTACGTCACGGTCATCGGTCAAAGTCCATTTGACCGCTCGAATTAAAAGTCAACGTTTTACCCAAGACCAAGGGCAAAACGGTCATTTTGCACCGTTCGTCCGATTTCACCCAACTAATCACCGATTAACCCCGCTAATCATGATTAGTTGCAATTTTAATCCCGAATTCCGGAATGGGTCGTTACACCCTCGACCTTCCGAACATCATAACTTCCTCCTCGGATGTCGGAATCGGGCGTGCCACCTGTCTACGAACTCGTGACGTCCCTAACTATGTCACGGTCATCGGTTAATACCCAATTGACCACCCGAACTAAAAGTCAATTTTTTGCCCAACCTAGGGGCAAAATCGTCATTCTACGCCCAAAGTCCAACAGTACCCGACTAAACATCGATTAACTCACTAATCTGTTACTGATCACTTTACTAATCCCAACTCTCGGGACGGGTCGTTACACTTTTCCTTCATGAGGTAATCAAATCCTTTTTCCAGAAAGTTTGCAAAGCCTTGCTCTCTTGAGCACATCAAGACCTTCCACCTGGAAGCACTAAGTCTTCATCCTAGAACTAGTCCAAGACTCTATCTGGGAATCGCCGTAGGTATAATGGAGTCGAAAAGCTCTCAGTGGATGCTCATGGATGCAATGAGGGCATTTGACAAACCTACAAGTTCGGAAGCTAATTCAACAAATAAAACGTTTGTAGAGGAAGCTTCAAACATGAATTCAAAATTCAAAATTTTCATTTCTTTGTTTTGAAAATGGTTGGCAAATCACATGTTGATCGCTCAAATCAGGTATTCAATATTTAAATGAAAGTACAATATGGACAAAGATCATATAATCTATGCAAATTCTAGGGACTCATCCCAAAACCTGTACACATCACATTTCATATATCATATATACATATAAATCACACAACCAATCCTGACATGATTTCCAAAGCTACGTGCGTGCTACCCTGGGTCTCAAGCCCAAGTCTCTCAGGGTCCAAGGTCAATGTCTGTAGACCAATGACCCTCCCTAAGGTTATAATACAAGCCCTCCTAAGAGTAAGGAACCCAACGGGGGCGACTCCACTCAGTCAGTGCTCGGTGACTATTCCGGGGTCCACTCAGACCAATGACCCTCCCTAGAGGAGACAATCGAAGTAAAGGAAGGGATATGAATATATATACACATATATATATATATATATAAACATCCTTAAAACCTTTCAAGGGTTCATGCTGGTTCCCATAAACCATCATGAACCATAATACCATTCATGGGTTCATGCTGGTTCCCATAAACCGTCATGAACCTGGAAATCCATTTAGGGTCCCCGACACGAAATCTTAAACGAAAAGTAACTGGGTCTTATGCTCGAATGACAGGACCCACCCCTAATCCCCCTGGATTAAGGGCCAAACCCTGTTCCCGTCTAACTTACGCAGGACACGAAGGCTAAATTGACGTCCAACCTCCATGTGACACGTAAGTCGGACAAAATATTTTCGTTCCAACCGTCCTAAAAGTATCCGGACTTCCCAGAGTGTGCCGAACTACTGTGAATCGCGTTTGTGATGTCTCCATCTCTCTCGACCAATAGGCCGTACCGCAACAACCTGAAGGGTATCGATAACACAAAAGACTGTGAGTGGACAAAAATAAAGAATAAGTTCAAAAATAGTTCAATAAAACAATTTACATTTTTTACCCTCCACGCAAAACCCAATGCATGCATATCAAGTCATGTTATGAAACCATTCATGTCAAAACCATCAATGAAAACGATTATTGGAAACCGGAATCAAAATCCGTTATCCAATTCCAGGCCTCATCCTCAAATCACAAAGCAATCGCAAACCCAATTCTCATCAAATCTCAGCCCCAAATCTCATCAAATCCAATTCATCCGGGCCACTGCCCAAAAAAACAGAAAACCAGTGAAAAACATCAATCATACAAGTTTACTGGATCTCAAGTGCGCCCAAGTCTTTAAACTCAAAACCATGCGCAATAACCAGGCCTTCCTGGGATATGAACGAGTCTTTAAACTCAAAACACAATCACAGGCCTCAAGGGGGTATCATAACCGAGTCTTTAAACGCAAAACATATCAATCCAGGGCCCTCCCCCCGTCAATCAATCCGAGTCTTTAAACTCAAAACCAGATCCAGCGGTTTTTCTTTTCTTTTTTGGGTCTTGAAACCTAAAACCATTTTTCAATCAACAGTGAAAACCATCGAAAATCCTTATCCGAATTCAAAACAATGATTCCGTAAGCTAGCATCCGAATCCATCATCCCGAACCCATATCCAGACTTCCTTTCCACGTCTCAAAACCGAAAGCTCGTTTATCGAAATCTTAGAAACAGGGCTCCAAGCCCGAAATCACTTTTCCGAAATCCATTTCATCAGTAAGAAAGCCCGAAATCACTATGCACTAGTGAGAAAGCCTCACTATGCACATGAGCACTATGAAACCAACATAACTTCCCCCACCTCCTCAATCCATTTCAAATCATTGAAATCAAATCATGTTTCAAATCCCAAAATCAAATCATTAAAACCATAGTCAAATCACAAGATCAATCGAAATCTCATAAAACGTGAAATTCCATAAATACCTCGAAAACCGTGCAAAATCGTAAATCATAAAGATCATAAATCAAATCATAGAATCACGTATAGAAAACATATAAACACATATGCATGCATCAAGAGTTAGAAAGCAAAGTCCACTCACAAACCATAGCGTCGTCGCCCGCGCGCACTTACGCTGTTCTCGGCCGTTCCACTAACCTCGGCTTCGCCGAACCTGTCCAAATCCCAAAATACGGTTACTAACTACTTCACAATGATCATACTTAAGCCCCGTATTTTTTTTTGAATTTTTAACTATTTTTAATCGAGTCCTAAAATCTTCGGACAGCCCGAAACATATCGAGGCGATGTCCGATCGACTCGAAACTAGTCCGAAAATGTTCGTTACATCACATACTTTAAAAGTCGTGTTGGAAGATTTCCCAAACTACCCTTCACGCGCCCCCACGTGCCTCTAGAAGCTTCGGCACATGAAACCCACCCGCGTGAACAGTGTCACCATCAACCTCTGGTGAACTCGGTTCACCTGGTTCGAACCGGGCCTGTAACACCCCGGAAATTCGAGGATTCTCATTTTGTAATTTAATGTGTGATTTGACGATTTTACCCTTGTGAATGGTATGGTCAAATTATTGACTTTTTGATTGATGAACTAAATGGACTTTGACCTATGACGGTGACGTAGTTCGGGACGTCACGAGTTCATAGACAGGTGGCACGTCCGATTCGGACGATCAGGGTGAAAGTTATGGCTATCGGAAGTTCAGGGGCATTACCGTAATTTGGACTTCCGGGGGAAAATGTTGACTTTTCTTTCGACAACTAATTTTCAGTTGACTCAAGGACCGTTGGGTAGGCCTCGACGTCCTGAGTCCGTAGACAGGCGGCACGCCGAAATCGGACTTCGTACGAGGAAGTTATGGTCAGAAACGTGAATTCGGGAAGTTCGTGTCTCGGTTTTCGTGTCGAATATTAAATTCAGGAAATCTGATTGGAGGACACCTGGTGAGTGACAAGTGTCACTCACCCATTGGCTAGATTGGATCTGATCCACTATTGGATTAATTAAACAATTGTACCAGCTTTAAATTTCAGCCTTTGGATTGAAAACCTCCAGATCTAATCTCAGCCCTTGATCTAATCTGGAGATCAAATCTGGGCCGTCCATTATTTTCCCTCCATCTCTATATATTCTTCTACCCGACACCCACCTTCTGCCCATTTCAACCCACACACCTCCGCATTACAACCTTTCTCTGTGTGCGTGTGAGTGTGACTAGGACTGAGAGACGACGGGAGGGCGGCAGGAACGGCGGTGGAGGCACGGTGGTTCACGGCAGGTGAGTAACCCGTGAGCTTTGTACTTTCAAAATTTGGAAGTCAACGTGTAGTCGAGTTTGGTTCCCTTTTCTTGCTTCTCATGAGACCTAGGGACTGAAACAGACCTGTAGGCTTGACTTCAAGGCTCGAGGTGGCCGGAATTGACGGGGAGGATAACCGGAAAATCTGAAGCTTCGGGTTTTGTTTGCAGGTAAGGATCTAATGTTGTTCTCTTGTTTTTGATTCCATAGAACACTTTCTGGAACTAAGACGAGTACTTAGGAATTGAAAGGACTGAAAATGACCCAGAAATGAAGGAATGGCAACCGGGTCTCGATCGCGGGTCTGATCGACCCGAGTTGCAGGAAAACGGGTCAACCCGTCTGATGACAGTGGTGCTGACGTGGCACCCTGTCAGTCTGTCAGATGACGTGGACCAACCGTGAGCCGACACGTGTCACATGTCAGTGCACAATCAGCACTGACATGTCAGTGACGTGGACCAGTCAGGGACTGCCACGTGTCACTGACATGTCAGTGACGTGGACCAGTGCCGTGCTGACACGTGGCACATGTCAGATCTGACACGTGGTCTGACAGATCAGTGAGGTGGACCAATCAGATGTTGACACGTGGCACCTGTCAGAGTCTGACATGTCAGACCTGACAGCTGTCAGATGACGTCAGCATGATGTCATGCTGACGTCAGCAGTGACGTCAGCGATGACGTCAGCAGGACTGTTCCACCGTTGACCGCCGCGTTGACCGGCGCGTGGGGGCGCGTGTGAACAGTGTTTCTGGTGGGACCACCACCATTCTTTAGGTTTCGACGATCCGGATCCAATGGCGGTGGTTTCGGGTCGATCGGAGATCATTAAGTTGGTCAAAATAAGGTTTATTGCCTTGGGAAGCGCGTTCGGGCGGCTTTCCCGGGTCGGTTTCGACCTAGGCTTTCATGGTTGAATGTTGGGGGTTTAATTTGACCTTTACGAATACTTGGACTTGACAGGGATTGTACATTTGTACCAGGACGAGGGTATACGTTCGGTTTCTAGCAGGATTGTACTGTGAGTGGGCCATTTTCTTAAACCCTTGTGTGCATAAATGTTTTCTGGTTTTATTATACTTATTCACATGCTAAAACAATGATGGTTTTGATGATATGGAAAATATGGTTATGGCACGTTTCACGGTATTTGGGCTTGTGACCCGTCCGATGGAACTGAATGATTGGTTCGGATTCTACCTATGTATATATATGTTTGCATGTGGATATCAATAAAATGTATTTGTTACTGCACTGTATAGATCCTTCCATATTATATTGTCTCCTCCGGATGAGGTACCCCGGAGAGGTCACGGACGTCTAGTACGTCCAGCGTCTATGACGCTAAGCATCGGGGATGCTGTACCCGAACGGGGTTCGGGGATTGAACTCGGAAATTGAGACCCGAGTGGCACGCGTAGCCTTGTGATTGTGACCTATTGGACGTCAGGGACGTCAGACATCAGGGATGTCGGGATTGGAGTGTATAGTGCAGCAACTAAAATTATGGTTATGGTTTTGCTATATGCCTTATGGTTCATATTATATGGTTTATGATTTTGGAATTATGGTGCACGCATATTTGGAAAACGGAGGGGTAAATTATATGTTTTACTTATCAAACGATTTCATAAACTTGTGTTTCGGTCCACTCACCCTTACTGTTTTGATAACCCCTCCAGGTCGGGAAACTGAGGTAGAGGAGGAACCAGAGGCTGAGGCATAGATCTACTTCTGCGTACCTGAACCCCTGCTGGGCGGTGTACTCGCAGGATTACTTTAGAGTCGTGCTCGCAATTTGTAATTTTGGATTATATCCCTTGTCTGACATTCGTTTAATTCGGATTTTATGTATGACTTTAATTTGGTTATTTATGCTTTTAAATGTTTTGAGGGTAAAATTGGTATGAATTATTGGGTGTCAGACGGGAGCAGGGCACGTCCCCTTGTGGTCCCTGTGGGATCGGGGCGGGTCCTGTCAGGGCCGGTCTAGGCTAAACCGGCGTTCATGATTTTCATTCAATTTTCATTTTTTTATCCTTCTTTTAATTCCTTTAGCTTCGTCCTAACGTCTATGATCGATCTTTCTAATTAAAATATAAAATTCTGAGTTGTAGGTTACCTTTCCAATCGAGATCACACGTTCTGTTTCCCTCCGGCCACCACAACCCGTGCTTCCAAGTCCATTCGTTCTGTAACACCCCGGAAATTCGAGGATTATAATAATGTAATTTAATGTATGAATTGACGTTTTTACCCTTGTGTATGGTATGGCCAAATTGTTGACTTTTTTATTTATGGGTCAGATGGACTTTGACCAATGACCGTGACGTAGTTCGGGATGTCACGAGTCCATAGACAGGTGGAACGTCCAATTCGGACGATCAGGGTAAAATTTATGACTATCGGAAGTTCAGGGGCATTACCGTAATTTGGACTTTAGGGGCGAAAATGTTGACTTTTCGTTTGGCAACTAATTTTCACATGACTCAAAGACCGTTAGGTAGGTCTCGATGCCCTGAGTCCGTAGACAGGCAGAACGCCGAAATCGGACTTCGTATGGCTGAGTTACGGGTCTAGAAAGTGAAGGGTATTTTGGTAATTATTGAACCAGGGGCATTTTGGTCATTTCACCCACGGGTTACTGTAGCAAACCGTGAAGGACAGCGGCTGCACGACCGTGTGCGGTGTCTCTGTGCAATCTTAATAATTTTAGGCGGTAATGAACTGGAAAAGGGAGATTTAACTAAACATTACAGACTGTCTCAACGTGGGCTGAGTCACTCTTCATCAGTGGACACCATTTTTAATTTCTGGATCGAAGCTTTTCGGGGGACAATTCTCAGTGGATAGTAAGGCTTCCACGAGCCTCTGGGACGGCTTAAAATTGTTTAAAACTGAATAGGAATTGAGTGAGCTTCACTCTGCTGTTGAAGAAACTGAGAATAAGTGAGGAACCAGAGAGAAACCATTTCGGGAAAATTTGGAGGGAAATCGGGTTTTCAATTTCTGGTGATTGTTAGACCAAACAAAGGTCTGGTTTAGTCTTCTGGGAGTATTTGGAACTCAACCATATCGAAATCGAAGGCCATCAGCCACAGGTGAGCTGGGACGGTGACTGCAGTGTTCAGAGAAATTTCAGAGGTTTGGACGGCTACTTCCAGGTAACGTTTTGTTCAATTGATCATTCCTTATAGTTCGTATTAGCCCTAGGATGCTTCCTGTGAAGTTAATTGGAGATTGAATTAGAAACCAGGAAGTTCTGGTGATTGACCCGTTTGGTTGATCACGGGTCGATGGGTCGATTGGGGACTTGTCGAGGTTGATTAATGTCTCAGAACCTAAATTGGATAGTTAATGAACATGTTAGGATCAAATACGAGTGAAATCGAGTGGAAATTGGGGGTTAATTAACCGGGTCAAGCCGCGGGTGGCAGGCCCATATTACAGACAAACGGGTGAGGGTGGTGACACTGTAGCAGCTACAGTGCCAGGCGCGTGACTTTCACGCACAGCCACTTTGGGCGGCACGTGAGGGCGCATTGGACCTTATCTCTGATCACAATCAACATGACTTTTATTCCTCTCATCATTCTGAACATTTTTGGTGAATTAACCATGTTGATCTGAGATAGTTTTGATGGGTCAGTTAGGGCCGGTTGTCTCGGGAAACCTGTTGGCGGTTTCCCCGAGCCGGTTTCTGTTTCGGACTTTTTGGATAAATGTTAAGACTTGTAGTGACCCTTACGTGTGATTTGGACTGACATGAATTGTACGATAATCCCGGTACAAGTTCGTACGCGCAGGTTCACCGCGGGATCGTACTGTGAGTGGGCCCGATTTCATTAAACCCTTGCATGCTTAAATGTTTTCTGATTTACTTACATATTCACATGCTGGAATCATGAAACGGTTTTGATGATATTGAAATTATGGTTATGGCACGTTTCACGGTGTTTGGGTTTGAGACCCGTTTGATGAAACTTAAAGATTGGTTTGGATTTTATCTACGTATATATGTTTTGCATGTGGATATCAATAAAATGTATTTGGTACTGCACTGTATAGATCCATTCTTGTGATACTATCTCCTCCGGATGTGGTACCCCGGAGTGGTCATGGCGCATTGCCTGTGAGGGGTCATTCTACCGAGGAACCGGACCGTAAAATGACTTAGGAGCAGGATTGCTTATTTGACGTCAGGGACGTCGAGCGTCTAGGACGCTAGGCATTTGAGATGCAGTACCCGGACAGGGTTCGGGGATTGGACTCGGAATTGAGACCCGAGTGGCACGCGTAGCCTTGAGACTGTGACCTTATTGGACGTCAGGGACGTCAAGCATCTGGGATGTAAGGATCGGAGCGTATAGTGCAGTAGCTAAAATTATCTTATGATTTTATTACATGCCTTATGGTTCATACTATATGATTTATGGTTTTAAATTCTGAGGCATGCATGTTTGGAAAACGGAGGGGTAAATTATATGTTTTACTTATTAAATGGTTTTATAAACTTGAGTTTCGGCCCACTCACCCTTATTGTTTTGGTAACCCCTCCAGGCGGTGCTACTGAGGTAGAGGAGGATCCTGAGGCTGAGGCATAGATCTACTTCCGCATACCTGATCTCCTGTTGGGTGGTTTGCCCGCAGGTTTATTTTAGAGTCGTGCTCGCAACTTGTAATTTTGGATTTCATCCCTTGTCTGACATCTGTTTATTTCGGATTTGATGTAAAACTTTAATTTGGTTATTTATGCATTTGAACGTTTGAGGTTAAAATTGGTATGTTATTTTGGGTGTCAGACGGGAGCAGGGCACGTCCCCATGTGGTCCCATGGGGATCGGGGCGGGTCCTGTCACGTTCTCTTTTTGCCTCCAGAACTCGTGCCAAACAAAAAAATCACTTAGGAACTCTCGAAACACAAACTACCATTATTGAATTCAAAGGGAACTTCCACGGGGTTTTGTCCTTACCTAAGTGTTGTCCGCCGTCGTGACCACCAATGGACTTGTCACACTTCCCTTTCCATCTATCCTTCAGACAACATAGGCAAAAGATGAGGTTTGAGTGGTGGTCTGGGGTTTATTTCTTTTGATATCATGGCCACCGTCCACGACGGTCCATGACGACAACCCCATCACCCTCGTCCCTTAATTCTCTCTGTATTTCCTTCACAAATCAAGGCCAGAAGATGACGATCAAGGGACTAATTTGAAGGATTCCCTCACTGTTGCACCTTCACTCTGTTTTTCCAACTCCAAATCATGTAAAACCAATTTAAACAACCGTGTAAAAATGTGAGGCGGTCATCAAGTGTTCCACAAACATCTGGAGAGGGACACTTGTCAAACACCTGGTGGTCACCTTCTCCAAAATAGCCAAATGTCCTCTTGTCATTGGGCACAATTCCCTATGCAGCAGAATGACCATCATACCTCCTACAGACAAATTACCATTTTGCCCCTCGTAATCCTTGACCCGTAACACTATTAATTGAACTCCAAATGGTACATGCCGCCTGTCGTTGGAATCAGGGACTCGAGACCTACCTAATGGTCCTCAAAGTGTGTGAAAATTCCATGTCATTTGAAAAGTCAACAACTTGCCCCTTTTTAACCAAATTACCAAATTGCCCCTGGACTTCCGAACTTCGTAACTTCTTCCTCGGATGTCAGAATCGGACGTGCCACCTGTCTATGAACTCGTGACGTCCCAAATTACGTCACAGTCATTGGTCAAAGTCCATTTGACCGCTCGGTCGAAAAGTTAACATTTTGCCAAATTCTAAGGGCAAAATCGTCATTTCGCACCGTCCGTCCGAACACCTCCAACTAATCACCGGTTAACTGCACTAATCCGTCATTAACAACTAATCTAATCCCGATTCCTGGAACGGGTCGTTACAATCTACCCCCCTTAAAGAATTTCGTCTCCGAAATTCAACACCTCGTACTTCTGTAACTATCTGGAAAATCTAACTTCTCTCACACCTGGGTCTCCTACTCGGTGTCCAGTACCTGCCAAGTCAAATTATCCTTACAGTTCCCAACTGTCACCACATCTTCATCGAATAAAATAACTCAACCATCCTTTAGTTCATCGGATGATCGTCCCAATCGCACTGGGATCATTACAAATCAACCACGCTTCACTTTGAAGCCCATCGATCACTCCAACCTCTAGACTAAACTACATGTCTCCCGGGGACGTCCAATTGAAATCCCTTCCAAATCTCCCAATCTCCTGGGTCTCCCGACCAATATGAAATCCATTCACAGTCTCAACCACGTACATAGGGCAGACCCAGCACTAGATCCAAGTCCAATATCCATACGTATGCAACCACAGACCACATACGTCCTGCACCACTCCTCCAAGACAGAGCACTCTCCTCATCTGTATGTCCAACATCCATTGTAACAACCCGTCCCGAGAACCGGACTTACTAGACCAATTAAGATAGTGATTAAGGTGTGATTAGTGAGATTAATCCGTGGTTAGTTGGTCCCGATAAAAATGACGATTTTGCCCCTGGTTTGGGCAAAATAGTTGACTTTTAGTTCGGGTGGTCAAATGAGGGTTGACCAGTGACCAGGACGTAGTTTAGGACGTCACGAATTCATAGGTAGGTGGCACGCCTGATTCCGACATTCGAGGAGGAAGTTGTGATGTTCGGAAGGTCGAGGGCATAACCGTAATTGGGTAAAATAGGGGGAATAGTTGACTTTTTGGATAATCGAGTTTTGGTAGGTTGACCTAGGTTGGTTAGGTAGCTTTCGACGTCCTGAGTTCGATGACAGGCGGCACGTATTCATCGGACTTACGAGGCGAGAGTTACGGGTCTAGGAAGTTTTGGTAAAACCGTAAAAATGTGTAAAACAGGAGGGTATTTTGATCTTTTTGGTTTCTAGGGATTTGTGCAGAGAGAAAGGAGATGGACGGCTGGAGTTTAACCAAGTGGGATAAGGAGTGGAGTGGATGGTGACACATGGTAGGGGGCTAGAGGATTCTGGGAGAATCCTGTGTGTTACAGCCCAATTATTTGGGGTGCACTCGTGCTTACCCGTGTAGTGTTCTTCGAAACACAGAGAAACAGAGAGAGCTTGTGAGGAGAAGGTGAGGATTGATCGTGGTAATTGACGAGTCCTGGTGAGTGAGAGAGGAACAGGGAGGTAAGAGGAAGCTGCTGGTCGTGATTTGGTGGTGCAATCGTGCACGGCGGCACGGCGGTGGTGCGGCATAGGTTTTGGGGAAACAGGGAGACCGTGAGTTCGAGGTGGTGGCTACGCCGTGGAGTGGCTCAAACCAAGGCAAGGGGAGGCTGAGGAGACTGCAGGGAGGCCAACGAACACCGTAGTACGCGGCGTTGTGCACGGCGGAGTTGCAATCGACAGGTGAGATCTTTGCTCTGTTTTTCCCGTGGATTTCATTTGGAAAGTCGTGGACCTAGGGCTAGAGTCGAGGGATCTGGAGGTTAGGGTGAGACTCCTGAGAGTCCTAGAAATCGTTTGAGTGTGCTGCCGTGATGGGTGGTGCACGGTCGTGGAGAGCACGACGGAGGGACCTTCAGTACTCTGTTTTGGCCGTGGGTTCAAACGGCGAGTCGTGAAGGTAGGGGCTGAGTCGAAGGTCTAGGAAGGTTGGTTTAGGTTCAGTGTGGTCCAGGGAATAGTTTGGTGAAGCCACCGTGAAGGGAGGTGAGCTGGGTGGCTGGATCGTGAAGCAGAGGAGTTTGGGGCCGTCTGGTTCGAGCTTGAGTCGACGATGTAGGAGATGAATTGAGGTGAATGGAGTTAGGGACTGATTAGGGCAGGTTTGGACGAAGAAAATGGTAAAGGAAGGAGGTGAGATGGTGACCGGACGGCGGAGAACGGTTCTCGCCGGTCCAGTTGCAGCGGCCGGTTCAGCACAGTGCACTCGAGGTTGGGGGTGACACTGTAGCTGGCGCGTGGGGGCGCGTGCGGCAGCGATGGGGAAAACGGTCAACATGTGTTTTGGTCCAGGAGTTCTGGTGAATTCAATGGAGTTGGTTTCGGGGCAATCGGACGTCGTTTGAGGTTGGGTCCGCGAGGGTGAAAGTTTAGGGTCCCGGGTTTTAGGTTTTCGATTCGGGGATTTTTTTTTGAGGGAATTTAGGTGAGTGTTTGTAGACGTGTTAGTGACGTAATTTGGTGATTTTGAACAGGATCGGGATTTCCCGAGAAAGCCGAGGAAGCCGAGGAACGTGTTGGACGTTCGGGATACGATTAAGGGCTTGGTACTGTGAGTGGACCCTTTCTCTAAACTTGAGCATGCATAACTATTTTCTATCGTTGTTTTGTGGATTTAATCATTATTGAATATGTTTTGGTTGGTTTTACATTGTTGCACGTTTTTCGAGAAATACGGTATTTGACACGTTTTACGAGATATGTCGATTTCGGAGCAAAATGCCAAGGTTTTGGGATTTTTAAAGGATAATTAGTTGATTGTTTACAAAGGGATTTTGAAACATGAGTTAATAATTAAATGATTTTCGGGAAGCGGAATTTGGATTTAAAGTTGGAAAATGGATTCCGGATTTGGGTTCGGAATGACGGTTCTGGATACCGGAAGGGTATCGGACCAGTGATTTCGGATTCGGGTTTGGATGTGGATTGGTAAATGATTTTCAATGGTTTTGGGATTAGATTTGCTGGATCTGGATATTGGGTTTAAAGACCCGGATATATGTGACGGGGGACCGGCCGGATTGGGTTTAAAGACCCGGATTGAGTTTAAAGACTCGGGAGTTTAAAGACTCGGATATATTGATATTTCCCCCGTAGGCCTTGAGTTTAAAGACTCGGATATGATTAAGGCCTGGATTGAGTTTAAAGACTCGGATAGGTCCAGCAGGTTTGATCGGAAAATGATGTTTTGCTGTTTATGGTTTCTGATACGGTTTTATGATTCACATGCTGTGGTTTTTCTAACTGGTTTATAGTGTTTCTGTTTCTTATGATGCGGTTTATGGAAAATTGATTTATAATTGTGTTCATAATTATTGGTTATGCATGTGGTTTTCAAAACGGAGGGCCAAACCCTGTTTTGTTATCAAATGGTTTTCGAAACTTTTATTCTTTTTGGTCCACTCACATCTTCTGTTTTAAATTGCCCTCCAGGTTGTGGAGCGAACGCGGGGTCTTGACGTCGAGGCAGAGTCCGAGGCATAGAAGCGACGTGAGGGATCCCAGAATAACTTACAATCTTCCGTGTGCGTGTACTTTATCGGGTTTTAGTTCTTTGTATTTTGTACTAGGTTCTGTAAACGATAACATCGGCATATTTTGTTTAATTACTCCTGCGTCTGACTGGATTTGAGTGAGTTTTACTTGGGTGTTGTGTCGGGGAGTCAGACGGGAGCGGGATTGACCTCGGGTTTCGGGGTGAAACCGGGGTGGGTCCTGACATCCATCCTCTATCTTGTCATCCTATCTTCCTAATCCACCATATTTAATCCTGAGTAAAAAACACTCCAGTCCTGATCCACTCACTCCTAAGTGGATCCTACTGCCTAAGTTCCAGACTGCTGCATCAAATCCAATCGATCTTCTATATTGCACGTCTAGATTGTGGGTTCTTTTCATTAACCTCATATCGATCAGTTATAGTCACTCATTTTCCATTTCCTTTCGTCATCCTTCAACGGAACTCACAATGGTCCTGAACCATGTCAACACAACGACTATAATCCATCTTACACCATCTCCTAACACTCACTCCTGAACACAAATGTCCACACTTAAATGGGGTTTACAAATCCTGCCATTTCAACCACAGTTTCCCAACGCAACTCTAGAGTATACACCACACACAACACACCCCCACCACAAACAAACCCAAATAACCAAACTCAACAAACCACACTCACAATATTTCCAGCATCAAATTTCCAACTCAGAACCAACCACAGTATTTCACCATCTCCTGATTCCGAGATTCCAACTAGGTTGGAAGTATGTCCACCTTTTTCCCAACCATGAAACTCAATCCGCAACTCGAATACCACCATTGGACAAATCATCAAAATGTCAAATCCACTATCCTTAGAACGATCGTTAACTTCTACGGATCAGGACCACGTGTCCGCACCTAAACCAACTCACATGTCGGTTAATCACCGTGTATGCACATCCAAAAAGAGTATCAATCATCACTCCTTCTGATGACCGCATCACATCCTGCCCGAGGTTCCACTCCACGCACCTGCTAGGATACAAGTCACCAACTCTCGGCATCCTCAATCCTCAATGACTGACCTCGAGTTCCCCAGTTACCACCCTCGAAGTCGCCACTCACTCAGTGTCATCCTCGGCACCGGCCGACATATACCAATATGTCAGGGGGAAGTCTACTCGTACCAACCTCACGAGCGGTCAACCCCGACCATTCAAACCATCCAACACGAACCCTAGGTCCACCGCGCTTCCGTTGCGCTACTCTGATCACCTAACGACATCCTGATCGTTCGTCCCAAAATATGACCTACCAATGGTCAACACATCTTCTTGACAGTAGCATCTGAATCCTAATCACAACCTCAACTCATGAGATACTAATCGTACTGTGCACAAGTATCCCAGCTCGTGGCACATCATCTCGATCTAGTGCTCTCAACACACCAATCCCGAACCTCCGCTCTTACCGAGCCAAAACCCTCAATCTACACTCGAGTCAGGGAAACTAACATCCCTTGTCGTAATCCACAACTATGAGCAACCAAATGCTTAACCCATGCCGCACTCGTACTGGACTCGTCTAGAGTCATTCACCAGTCATCCACAACCTAGGCTTCACTTAGCGGCAACATCTCCAATCCGGGCCGTAAGTCGGCCCAACCACCACGACTACCGACCACAAACCCCAACTCACGGTTTCCAAACTAAGCAATTGCCCTGGTGTTTCTTACTCACATACTCACATTCCAGACCAGTCATCCTACGGGGTTCCTCAAATCATCCCTGTCATATGGGTTATCCAAACCGCGACAATCACTAGGTCACAACAACCTTACCACTCGAGTCGTCACACCCGTCCCAAACAAACACCATCCGGCCCAACAGGCCACCGTCAACCAACCTCCTTAGCCTACGTATCTCCCTAACTCAAAGGGCTACTCTCGGGCCCCACAGGCCGACCAACCTACTCATCCGTAGCTCAACGGCTACCATCCAGGTTAATCCCGTTGGCGTATCTCCGACCCTATGGTCCAATCATCAAGCATAACCAGTGCCAACGCACTAACCGTTCCGGACCTAAGTCGACGTATGTCATACCTCGTACCGCATATCGAGCGACTATCATCCTGACACTAACAAGCACCGCTAACTATCCACAAAAGAACAGACTGTCACTATCGCGTCCAGGTTGCTGACAGACTGTTCCGCATCGAGACATCACATCCACAGTAGCATCACAATATCCAAGTGGACAAACCAATGAATCTGGGAACTAAACCTCGCGCGGTAAGGGCTAAACCCTGCTCCCGTCTAACTTAAGCAGGACATGAAGGCTAAACTGACGTCCAACCTTCATGTGACAAGTAAGTCGGACAAGGGATTTTTCAATCCAACCATCCTAAAAGTATCCGGACTTCCCAGCGTGCGCCGAACTACTGTGAATCGAGGTTGTGATGTCTCCGTCTCTCTCGACCAATAGCCCGTACCGCAACAACCTGGAGGGTATCAAAAACACAAAAGACTGTGAGAGGAGAAAAATAAAGAATAAGTTCAAAAACAGTTCAATAAAACAATTTACATTTTTTACCCTCCACGCAAAAACCAATGCATGCATATCAAGTCATGTTATGAAACCATTCATGTTAAAACCATCAATGAAAACGATTGTCGGAAACCGGAATCAAAATTCGTTATCCAATTCCAGGCCTCAGCCTCAAATCACAAAGCAATCGTAAATACGGGAACTCAGCCCCAAATATCATCAAATCCAATTCATCTGGGCCACTGCCCAAAACATCGGAAAACCAGTGAAAAACAACAATCATACAAGTTTACTGGATCTCAAGTGCGCCCGAGTCTTTAAACTCAAAACCATGCGCAATAACTAGGCCTTCCTGGGATATGAAAGAGTCTTTAAACTCAAAACACAATCACAGGCCTCGGGGGGGTATCATAACCGAGTCTTTAAACTCAAAACATTTCAATCCAGGGCCCTCCCCCCTCAATCAATCCGAGTCTTTAAACTCAAAACCAGATCCAGCGGTTTTTCTTTTCTTTTTCCGGGTCTTTAAACCCAAAACCGTTTTTCAATCAACAATGAAAACCATCGAAAATCCTTATCCGAATTCGCAACAATGATTCCGTAACCTAGCATCGGGAACCATCATCCCGAACCCAAATCCAGACTTCCTTTCCACGTCTCAAAACTGAAAGCTCGTATATCGAAATCTCATAAACACGGCTCCAAGCCCGAAGTCACTTTTACGAAATCCATTTCAAATAATTGAAATCAAATCATGTTTCAAATCCAAAAATTAAATCATTAAAACCAAAGTCAAATCACAAGATCAATCAAAATCTCGTAAAACGTGAAATTCCGTAATACCTCGAAAACCGTGCAAAATCGTAAATCATAAAGATCATAAATCAAATCATAGAATCACGTATATAAAACATATAAAAACATATATGCATGCATCAAGAGTTAAAAATCAAAGTTCACTCACAGACCACAGCGTCGTTGCCCGCTCGCACTTACGCCGTTCCCAGCCGTTCCACTAACCTCGGCTTCCTCGAACCTGTCCAAATCCCAAAATACGGTTACTAACTACTTCACAATGATCATACTTAAGCCCCGTAATTTTCCCGAATTTTTAACTATTTTTAATCGAGGCCTAAAACCTTCGGACAGCTCAAAACATATCGAGACGATGTCCGATCGACTCGAAACCAGTCCCAAAATGTTCTTACATTACATACTTTAAAACTCGTATTAGAAAATTCCCCAAACTACCCTTCACGCGCCCCCACGCGCGTCTGGAAGCTTCTGCGCCTAAAACCCACACGCGTGAACAATGTCACCATCAACCTCTGGTGAACCCGGTTCAAACCGGTCCGGTCTAGGCTAAACCGGCGTTCACGGTCTTCCTTCAATTTTCATCCGTTTTTTCCTTCTTCTAATTCCTTTAGCTTCGTCCTAACATCTATGATCGATCTTGCTAATTAAAACATAAAATCTGAGCTGTAGGTTACCTTTCCAATCGAGATCACACGTTCTGTTTCCCTCCGGCCAGTTCCGGTGTTTCCGGCCACCACAACCCGTGCTTCCAAGTCCATTCGTTCCCTTTTTACCAATCAAACAAATCACTTAGGAACTCTCGAAACACAAACTACCATTCTTGAATTCAAAGAGAACTTCCACGGGGTTTTGTCCTTGCTTGAGTGTTGTCCGCCGTCGTGATCACCAATGGACTCGTCACACCTCCCTTTCCATCTTTCCTTCAGACAACATAGGAAAAAGATGAAGTTTGAGTAGTGGTCTGGGGTTGGCTTCTCACTGTTGCACACGGTCACTCTGTTTCTTTCGATATCATGGCCACCGTCCACGACGGTCCATGACAACAGCACCATCATCCTCGTCCCTTACTTCTCTCTATATTTCCTTCACAAATCAAGGCAAGAAGATGATGATCAAGGGACTAATTTGAAGGATTCCCTCACGGTTGCACCTCAACTTTGTTTTTCCAACTCCAAATCATGTAAAACCAATTTAAACAACCGTGTAAAAATGTGAGGCGATCATCAAGTGTTCCACAAACATCTGGAGAGGGAAACTTGTCAAACACCTAGTGGTCACCTTCTCCAAAACAACGAAATGTCCTCTTGTCATTGGGCACAATTCCCTATGCAGCAAAATGACCATCATACCCTTACATACAAATTACCATTTTGCCCCTCGTAATCCCTGACCCGTAACACTATTTCCTGAACTCCAAATGGTACATGCCGCCTGTCGTTGGAATAAGGGACTCGAAACCTACCTAACAGTCCTCAAAGTGCATGAAATCTCCATGTCATTTGAAAAGTTAACAACTTACCCCTTTTTAACCAAATTACCAAATTGCCCATGGACTTCCGAACGTCGTAACTTCCTCCTCGGATGTCAGAATCGGACGTGCCACTTGTCTATGAACTCGTTACGTCCCAAACTACGTCACGGTCATCGGTCAAAGTCCATTTGACCGCTCGATCGAAAAGACCATTTTGCCCAATTCCAAGGGCAAAATCGTCATTTTGCACCTTCCTTCCGAACGCCTCTAACTAATCACCGATTAACTGCACTAATCTGTCATTAACAACTAATCTAATCCCGATTCTTGGAATGGGTCGTTACATCGAATACATGACTCAAATGGGCATCGTTCCCGATATCTCAGGGCCAGTCACGACTCCGATCGTAGTGATGTGTGCAACCATCTATCCAAGACCGCCCTCAATCCTGGTATGTCACCATGAACGAATCAACCAAATCGACCACCACTAGATTATGGAGCACTCATCACCGATCGATATCTTGAATCTCCAACACTTCGAAGTCAAGCCTCCATCGGTTGCCCGACAACAGATCGTGCATCGTGACCTCTCTAGAAGGAACTTATCCTAGTCCGGAGGCGAGCGTCGTATGGTAAGTCGCCGTGCACATAACACTTTCCGCGACCACGATTTAGACCCATAGGTCATAAATAGAGCCACATGCCTGAGACAAAACCAAATGGGCCTCATGCCCGAGTTTATCCTTTTGAAATCTAAAACCATTTCATCTAAACCAACAAAAAAAGTACAAACCCGTATTGGCACCGTATAAGGTCGAAACTCGAAATACGTGCCAATACGTAACCACACTCAAATGCACTCATGGCATCACCAAACAAGTATTAAAACCTATAATAAACATTTATGCATGCATCAATTTAGAAAACAAAGGACGACTCACAGACCGTCCGAGCTGTCGCCTCGATATGCGTGTCATACGGCTCTCCCGAAGCCAATCACCGTTACCGGGACTCCCAAACCTGTCCAAATTGTAATAGAGGGTTACTAACTACTTAAATAACCCCTCACTAAGGCCCCAAAATTTTCTGAAAATTTTAGCTATTTTTAAAGTCGATCCTAAACTTTTGGACGCCCCGAAACCTATCGAAACGATGTCCGATTAACACAAACCAGTCCCAAAATGTTCGTTACATCGAATAGATGATTTCACATGTTGGAACCATCCCCAAAATGTGGACTACGCGCCCTCACGCGCCCCAAAACGCTCCTACGCGTGGGCCTCACGCGCCAGGACACTGTACACGTGTCTTCAAGCTCTGGCCGGTTCAGTCCATCTTCTACAACTGGACCGGCGTGACCTCTTGAATGGTTTTCCTCCCCTATTTTTCGTCCAATCTTCTCCTTTTCAATCCCATTCTTCCTATTCCAACATTTCCTATCATTTCTAATTATCAAAACCAAGCAAAACCATATAAAACCCATGGTTCGATTTGAATCCACGACCCAATTTTTTCCTTTTTTCCCTTGGGGTTTCTCAACCTCTAACCTCCCTCAAAATCATCTTAACACACTCCTACTAACCCAATAAAGCCATCCTAATCATTAAAAACAAGCCATAACGATTAAAATCGAAAAATGGAGAATATGGGTTAAACCGATACCTATCGGGTTTTCCTCGTCCACGCTGCCGTGGATGGTGGTCCTGCAGCCCCCTCAGTCCTCAGGCCACTCTCAGGTACACTCTCAGTCACTCATTAATCCTCATAACTCGTATGGACGCTGTGGGGTGGTGTTTTTTTTAGAGAGACATAGAGAAATGGAGAAATGGTGTTTCGGTGTGTTTGAAGAAGAAGAAATGATATTTGATCAAATGAGAGGGAGATGGGATGGATGGTGAGGATTGATAGATTAATTGAAATGGAGGGTTAGGATTGAGTGGTGGGTGAGGTTTAATTATAAAATAATAATAATAATAATAATTAATTAGGATAGATCCACAATTTAGGGGAATTTACCAATGGGATGAGTGACACTTGTCACTCATCCATGGGTCCCACCAAAATATATGCCCAATCAGAATAAGCCACCTCAGCATCGTCTCGAAGTACGTGCATAGTGAAACCGAACTTCCGTGACCCATAACTTTCCCATTCGAAGTTCGATTTCAGCATGCTGCCTATGTACGGATTCGCATCGTCCCGATCTACGTAACGGTCCTTGGCCCTCGGCCATCGGACCTCCCGATACAAAAGTCAACTATTTGTCCCTTTTAAGCAAAATTACCAAAATGCCCTTGAACTTCCGAACGTCATAGCTTCTTCCTCGAATGTCGGAATTGAACGTACCACCTGTCTATGAACTCGTGACGTCTCGAACTACGTCACAGTCATTGGCAAAAGTCTATTTGACAACCAGAACGAAAAGTCAACGTTTTACCCACGACCAAGGGCAAAACGGTCATTTTGCACCGTTCGTCCGATTTCGCCCAACTAATCACGGATTAACCTCACTAATCATGATTAGTCACTATTCTAATCCCAGAATTCGGGATGGGTCGTTACAGCTTGTCATGCTTTGGGGCTCAATTTATTTTTCGGCTGAACGTAGGGGAAAGTTGTCCACCATTCATGGCCTCATCCCCCAGCTACAATGACACCACCTATCCCAATCCCCCCCAGGATTAACGTGGGATATGCCATGCTCCCGTCTGACACGAAGTGTCAGACAAGGGATAACCTGAAACCTTAGTCCAAACGGGGCTTCTAGAGTACGCCAGGATCCAGTGAAGGAGTGTGATGTGACACGACCCACCCTCAATCCCCCGGGATTAAGGGCTAAGCCATGCTCCTGTCTAACATACGCTTGACACGAGGACTAAACCTACGTCCAACCTCCGTGTAACACGTAAGCCAGATAAGGGATTTCCAATCAAACCATCCAAAAGTTCCAGACTTCCCAGAGCGCGCAGACTCTACTATGGATCGCGTGTGTGATGTCTCCGTCTCTCTCTACCAACAGCCCGCACCGCAACAACCTGGAGGGTATCGAAAACATAAAAGACTGTGGGTGGACAAAAATAAAGGATAAGTTTAAAACCGTTTACAAGAAAAGGCATTTATTCCCTCCGTTTAAAAACCAATGCATGCATACAAAATCCATTTCACATTTAAGTTGATATAAATATTTATGAAACCAAAAACCAGAAATCATTTCTTTTTCTTAAATCCCGAGCCTCAGCCCAAAACCATCAAAAGCCATCTCATCCGAGTCATATCCCAAATCACTGGAAAACTATTAGTGAAAGCCATCATTATCACCGAAATGCAAAACACATTTGAAAACACTTTTGAAAACACATTTCCATCCATCGAACCTGCTGGATCTATCCGAGTCTTTAAACTTAATCCAGGCCTCAATATAATCCGAGTCTTTAAACTCAATAGGCCTACGAGGGAAATCACAGTATCCGAGTCTTTAAACTTCCGAGCCTTTAAACTTCCGAGTCTTTAAACTCAATCTGGGTTTTTAAACCCAATCTGGGCCCGCCCCTGTCATAATCATATCCGGGTCTTTAAACCCAATAACCAGATCCAGAAAAATCCAACCCAAATCATTTTTAAACCATTTTCAAATCCATGTCCAAATCCAAATTCGAAATCACCATTTCGAATTCCAAGCCGAATCCGAAATCAGCATCCCGAATCTAAATCCAGAATCATATCTATCATCCATTTCCAAATCCGAATCCGAAACCATCATTTCGTAAGCTAGCATCCAGAACAATCATTTCGAACCCAAATTCGGAAATCCAGTTTCAAGTTCCAAAATCGAATCCCGAATCGTCATCCTGAAATCCGATTCCAAAACCTGAAATCACGTTTTTGAAACCACTTTAATGAACTGGGCTTCAAGCCCGAAATCACTTTTCCAAAATCCATTTTAAATCTTTGAAATCAAATCATATTTCAAATCCCGAAATCAAATCATCAAACCATAGCAGAAAACCATATCTCGTGAAACGTGTTTTTTTGTAATTATCTTGAAATGCGTGCAAAACATTAAATCATCAAGTTCATAATCGTAAACATATAAATCACGTATAGAAAACATATAAAACATTTATGCATGCATCATAAGTATGAAAGGAAAGTCCACTCACAGACCATTAGCGTCGATGCCTCGATACGCGTGCCATTTCGATTCCCAAATCTGTCCAAATCGCACAATAGGGTCACTAACTACTTCACAATGCTTCTACTAAATCCCCGTAATTTTCCCGTATTTTTAACTATTTTTAACCGAACCCTAAAACCTTTGGACATCCCGAAACCCATCAAGAAGATGTCCGATCGACTAGAAATCGGTGCCAAAATGTTCGTTACATTGAATACTTTAAAAGTCATGTTGGAACCACCCTAAAAACCCATGCCATGTGCCCACACGTGCTTCCCAAAGGGGCTGCGCGTGGCCTCACGCGCCAGGCACTGTGCTTGTCTTCAACCTCTATTGAACCGGGTTCGGTTAAGCTCTGCATACTCGGTCTAATTGGACCGGCGTGAGCGGTTCGCCACTGTAAACTATATATTTTCGGTCCATTTTTTATTCTATTTGATCCTATAGTTATCTCCCTTTATTTATAATTGATCTGTAATGTCCTTACTTAAAAATCACGGCTAAATCTTACCTCTTCGAACTTCGATCAAACCTTCAAACATCTCCTATGTATTCTTGCATCTACGGCCGTCTCAGGCCTTCCTTCCAAGTCTAACAAGACCCTAACAACATCCAAAACCTTTCCTGATTAACTAATTTCACAGAAAACCAACAAAACGTGAATTGCCATTGTCAAAGTAAAGCTCACCCTTTCGGGTTTCACAGCTACCAGCCGTGGCGAGGTTCAAAACCCGACTTGATCCACTCATGGAAATCTCTAGAACTTCATCCCAATAATTAAGTAGCTCACTAACCACTAAAACAGACGAATCAAAATCGAGCTAAAGCCAATTGTTACAGTTCTTACCTCCTAGCTTCCTCCACCGTGCACGTCGGCCCTCTGTGGTGGTACCATCGCAATCCTCTTCGTCCATTTTCTTACTTTGATTCACAGTCCATGGACAACAGGTGAAAGATAGAGGGAATTGTGGAGATGGGTTCATGGTTCCCCTGTTTTTGTTTCCTTCAAATTGTGCACGACATTGATATAAAACAAGTGAGACGGTGGAAGAGGCTTCCACGCCCTTCCAGTGAGGGACATGTGTCCCAAAACCAGTGGGCACATACCTCAAGACACCAGGTGTCACCATTTTACTGGGCACAGATCCCTAGGCAGTGAAAAGACCAAATTGCCCTTTGAGGCTAAATTACGAAAATGCCCTTAGCATTGTTAAACCAAAATCCAACCATCCGAAGTCCGGTCACCGCGTGCCGCTTGTCGTTGTACTTAGGGGATCGAGATCTACCTAACGACCCTTGAATTACGTGAAAAGTTCATGTCGTTTGAAAAGTCAATAAATTGCCCCTTTTAACCAAATTACCAAATTACCCTTGAACTTCCGCACATCATAACTTCCTCCTCAGATGTCGGAATCGGACGTGCCACCTGTCTATGAACTCGTGACGTCCCGAACTACGTCACAGTCCTCGGTCAAAGTTCGGTTGTCCGCTTCAACCAAAAGTCAACTGTTCGTCCAATTCTAGGGGCCCTTATTTTCGAGACGGGTCGTTACATGATGTCTCGTTCTCTGCTACAACCTGCATCCGTGATCAACCTAATGGGCATTAAAACAACAAAAACTGTGAGTGGATGAAAGTCAATAGTGTAATAAAAACTCATTTATCTCAAAAAGACATTTATGCCCTTCATTAAAAAGCATGCATGCATTCGAAAACCATTTATTCAATAACCATTATAAGGGTCTCAGCCCAAATTCCGTAAATCCAAGTCATACAGGCCCCTGCCCAAATCCATTTACACAAATCCGTAACTTATCAACCATATGTGGGAACTCAGCCCAAAACCGTAAATCCGAGTGTATGGGTCATTGCCCAAATCCATTTACTATTCACAAAACACCATTTCATAAATCCAAGAAATCAAGTTCACCAAATATCATATAACCAATCCTGTAACGGTTTCCAAAGCTACACGCGTGCTACCTGGGGTCTCAAATCCCAAGCTTCCTCAAGGTCCACCCAGGTCAATGTCCGCAGATCAATGACTCTCCCTGGGGGTTATAATTCATAAATGTCTTCCTGAGAGTAAGGTACCCTACGGGGGCGACTCCATTCAGTTAGTGCTCCGTGACTACTCCGAGGTCCACCCAGGCCAACGACCCTCCCTAGAGGAAACAATCCATAAATAAAAAGATGGTATATGAAAAACCATTTCGCAATCATTCTTAAAACCTTTCAAATCTTTCAAAGGGTTCATGCCCAGTCCACATAAACCGTCATGAAACTAGAAATCCATGTTTCCAAATCCAAATCCATTTATCTAAATCCATCTATGGGTCCCCGACCCGAAATCACATCCATAATCCATTTATGGATTATCAAAAGACACACAAAAAACTCGTTTGGGTATGCAAGAGATGGGCATTCGGCCACATTTGTGGCCAAAAGTTGTGAATGGTAAATACAACATGGCTCATCCAATTTATACATTTATGCCAGAAAATAAGAAATCTTTTTTTAAGTGGTTGCAAAGTGTGAAATTTCCCAATGGTTATGAAGGAAACATCTCTCGAAATATTAGCACTGATGACAGCACCGTATCTGGCATGAAAATTCACGACTACCACGTTTTATTACAACGACTCATTCCTATTGGCATTCGGCCTTATTTGCAGCCTAAAGTTGTTGAGACGGTCATTTACTTGATAGGACCCATCCCAATCCCCCCGGGATTAATGCGGGATGACCCTACTCCCGTCTGATACGAAGTGTCAGACAAGGGATATTTCCGACCTTTGCCCTCCCGGGCTATCAGAGTACGCCAGGATCCGGAGGAGGCATGTGATATCTTGGTCTCTGCTACAGTCCACATCCGATATCAACATGAAGGGTATTAAAAACAGAAAGACTGTGAGTGGACAAAAAGTAATAAGTTTCGTAAAACACATTTATAAAAGACCTTTATACCCTTCACTAAAAAGCATGCATGCATTCGAAAACCATTTAACCAAATGGACCACATGTGGGAACTAAGCCCAAATCAGAAATAAACCAAGGTCGAAAGGACCACCATGAAATCGACCATACCGGCCACTGCCCAAATCCATAAGAAAACCAATCAGGGACTCAGCCCATAACCATAAACATACACGAGCCACTACTCAATCCTGTGCACACCACATATCAAATCTCATATACCATATCATATATCATATATGCATATAAGTCACACAACCAATCCTATCACGGTATCCAAAGCTACGCGCGTGCTACCCAGGTCTCAATCCGAGTCTTCTCAAAGTCAAGGTCAATGTCCGCAGACCACTGATCGTACTCGAGGTATAGTAACCATAGCCTTCCTGAGAGTAAGGAACCCAACTAGGGGGGTGACTCCACTCAGTCGGTGCTCCGTGACTACTCCGGGGTCCACCCAGGCCAACGACCCTCCCCGGAGGAGATAGAAGAAGTAAAGGAAGGTATATGCACATATATATACACAATACAAATATCCATGCTCGGTCCCCTCGAACCGGGATTGACAGGACCCATCCCAATCCCCCCCCCCCCGGGATTAGTGCGGGATGACCCTGCTCCCGTCTGACACGGAGTGTCAGACAAGGGATAATTTCGACCCTTGCCCTCCCCGAGCTATCAGAGTACGCCAGGATCCAGAGGAGGCATGTGATATCTCGGTCTCTGCTACAGCCCACATCCGATGTCAACCTGAAGGGCAGTCAAAACATTAAAAACTGTGAGTGGACAAAACAAAAGTTTATAAAAACATTTAATAAGGAAGACATTTGTACCCTCCACTAAAAAGCATGCATACATTCGAAAACCATTTATCCAAAACAAACCATATGTGGGACTAAGCCCAAAGCAGATATAAACTAAGGTCGAAAGGACCACAATGAAAACGACCATACGGGCCACTGCCCAAATCCTGTGCACACCTGTACACAGCACATATCATATATCATATATCCATCACATATATATATATAAGTCACACAACCAATCCTGTCACGGTATCCAAAGCTACGCACGCGCTACCCGGGTCTCAATCCGAGTCATCTCAAAGTCAAGGTCAATGTCCGTAGACCACTGACCCTACACGAGGTAATAGTAACCATAGCCTTCCTGAGAGTAAGGAACCCAACTGGGGGGTGACTCCACTCAGTCGGTGCTCCGTGACTACTCCGGGGTCCACGCAGGCCAACGACCCTCCCTGGAGGAGATAATAGAAGTAAAGGAAGGTAGACGAACATATATATACATAACATAAACATTCATGACCGGTTCCCCTGAACCGTCATGATCCATAATATCCATAAGCAAGTAACATGCCGGTTCCCATAAACCGTCATGTACCGTAATATCATAACCAGGGTTCATGCCAGTCCCCATAAACCGTCATGAACCAGAATGACCTGACAAAGGTTCATGCCGGTTCCCATAAACCGTCATGAACCACAATGACCTTTCCAGAGTTCATGCCGGTTCCCATAAACCGCCATGAACTTGGAAATCCATCTAGGGTCCCTAACCCGAAATCATCAGTGTAAAACATCGGGGTCTCGTGCCCGAACATATGACTCAACTAGGCACCGTGCCTGATATCCAAGGGTCAGTCACGACTCCGATCATAGTGATGCGTGTAACCATCCATCCAGGACCACCCTCAATCCTGGTATGTCGCCGTGAACGAATCGACCGACGCGACCATCGCAAGATCATGGTGCACTCATCACCGATCGCTATCCTGAACCATCAGCACTCCGTAGTCGAGCCTCCCCAGGCTTCCCGACAACGAATCGTGCATCGTGACCTCTCCGGAAGGAACACATCCAAATCCGGAGGCGAGCGTCGTATCGTCGATCGCCGTGCACATAGCACCCGTCGCGACCACGATTTAGACCTGAAGGTCGTAAATAGCGTCATATGCCCGAGACAAAACCAAATGGGTCTCATACCCGAGTTGATCCTTTTAGAAATCCAAAACCAAATCATTTAAGTCAATAACGAAATACAGACCCGTATAAGCACCGTATAAGGCCGAAATCTCAAAATACGTGCTTATACGTAACCACATACAAATGCACCCATGGCATCCTCAAACAAGTAATAAAACATATAATAAACATTTATGCATGCACCAATTTAGAAAACAAAGTCCACTCACAGACCGTCCGAGCTGCCGCCTCGATTTGCGTGCCATACGGCTTCCCGAGCCGATCACCGTCACCGGGACTCCCAAACCTGTCCAAATCGTAATAGAAGGTTACTAACTACTTAATTAACCTCCCACTAAAGCCCCATAATTTTCCCGTGTTTTTAACTATTTTTAATCCCGAACCTAAACCTTCCGATGCCCCGAAACATATCGAGACGGTGTCCGATCGACACGAAACCAGTCCCAAAATGTTCGTTACATCGAATAGATGATTTCACATGTTGGAACCTTCCCCAGATTCCCTGCCACGCGTCCTCACGCGCCGCCTGAAGTGGCTGCGCGTGGGCTTCATGCGCCTGCTACAGTACCTGCTGACGTCATCGCTGACGTCAGCATGACGTCATCATTGACAGCCCATGACAGTGACACGTGTCACGCTCCCATTGGCCCACTGTCTGACATGTCAGTCTGACATTGTCAGATCTGACATGATGACGTCATCCCTGAGATGATGACGTCATCAGTCATCCCCTACATCGGTCAGACCGGTCCGAACCGGTCCGGTCCGGTTTTTCCTGCAACTTGGACCGGCGTAACCGGTCCAGGTGTCCTTCTCCCTCATTTTCGATCCGATTTCATCCATTCCAATTCCTAAATTCCTATTTCTTCATTTCCTATCTAACCCAATTAACAAAACTACCTAAAACCCTCGAAATCCGACCGGTTCAATTTTGAACCTCACGGTTCAATTTTCCCGAAACCTCCCAGGGCTTCTCCGACGTCCAACCACCACCAAAACCTCCCTAACAACTCCCTAGCAACCCATTTAACTCAAACCAATCGTCCAAATCGACCCATAACAACAAAATCCACACGAAAATTGAAAATGGGCTTACCGGGTACCCGATCGGGTTCTGGTTTCCCGCCACCGCCCACGGCGGTTCCAGCCACCAGCTGCCATCCTTAGTCCTCCTCTCTCACCCTCTGGTCTCAGTTATGGTTAGAAGGGAAGGGTTTGGTGTTTGGGTGAGGAAATGGTGATCGGTTTGGTTTGGGAAGAAAATGGGAGAAATGGATGAACGGGGAAGGGTTTGGTGCATGAGTGGGTGGGGTTGGCCAGTGGATGGGTGACAAGTGTCACTCATCCATTGGGCCTCCATTAAATATCTGGGCCCACTAGAGACAAAACTGCACTTTTGTCTCGTAGAACGTGCCATCGTGAATAGTAACCAAAAACTTCCGTGAACCGTAACTTCGTCGTCGAACGTCCGAATTCGACGTGCCGCCTGTCTACGGATTCGTATCGTCCTTATCTACGTAACGGTCTTCGGCCCTCGGCCATCGGACCTCCCGATCAAAAAGTCAACTTTTGACCTCTTATTCCCCCAAATTACCAAAATGCCCCTAAACTTCCGAACGTCATAACTTCTTCCTCGAACATCGGAATTGAACGTGCCACCTGTCTATGAACTCGTGACGTCACGAACTACGTCACGGTCATCGGTCAAAGTCCATTTGACCGCCCGATTGAAAAGTCAACGTTTTACCACCACTAGGGGCAAAACGGGCATTTCGCATCGTTCGTCCGATTTCGCTCTACTAATCACAGATTAGCCTCACTAATCGTGATTAGTCACTAATCTAATCATGAAATTCGGGACGGATCGTTACAGGGATGATCCATAATATCCAGTCCATTCATATATATATATATATATATATAACATCCTCCATGCCCGGTTCCCATAAACCGTCATGTACCGTAATAACATAACCAGGGTTCATGCCGGTTCCCATAAACCGTCATGTACCATAATAACATAACCAGGGTTCATGCCGGTCCCCATAATCCGTCATGAACCACGATACCATAACAAGGGTTCATGCCGGTTCCCATAAACCGTCATGAACCGGGAAATCCATTTAAGGTTCCCTAACCTGAAATCAAAACCATAAAGTAACCTGGGTCTCGTGCCCGAACATATGACATCAGCTGAGCACCGTTCCCGATATCTGAGGTCATATGCCCGAGAAAAAACCAAATGGATCTCATACCCATGTTTATCCTTTTGAAATCCAAATCCAATTCATTAAAACCACTAAGGAAATACAGACCCGTATAGGCACCATATAAGGCCGAACTCTCGGAATACATGCCTATACGTAACCACATACAAATGCACCCATGGCATTACCAAACATGTAATAAAACATATAATAAACATTTATGCATGCACCAATTTAGAAAACCAAGGTCCACTCACAGACCGTCCGAGTTGCCACCTCGATATGCGTGCCATACGGCTCTCCCGAGCCAATCACCGTCACCGGGACTCCCAAACCTGTCCAAATTGTAATAGAAGGTTACTAACTATCTTATTAACCTCCCACTAAAGCCCCATAAGTTTCCGGAATTTTTAACTATTTTTAAAGTCGATCCTAAACCTTCGGACACTCCGAAACCTATCGAAACGATGTCCGATTGACACGAAACCAGTCCCAAAATGTTCGTTACATCGAATAGATAATTTCGTATGTTGACAACATCCTTGAAATATGGGCCACGCGCCCTCACGCACCCCAAGAAGCCACTACGCGTGGGCCTCACGCGCCCTGCACAGTGCTTCTTCAACCTTGAGACGGCCGATTCAGACCGGCCGATCCGGTCTTTTCCTGCAACTGGACCTGCGTGACCGGTCTAGGCCCATACAATCTCCATTTTGGTCCGATTTCAACCCTAATCAATCCTAATCTTCCTTATTTAGTCCTAGGAACCTAAATCCATTATCTAAAACCCTTAAAACAACCAAAACCGACCGATCCAATTCTAGGCTCACGGTCCAGTTTTTCTAAAATTCCCCCAGCGGTTCGTCAACGTCCAAACTCTCTCAAAACCTCTCCAACCACTCCCTAGCAACCTATTTAATTCAACCAAACCATCCAAAACTAACCATAACATTAAAATCGAATTAAAAGTGGAAAAATGGGTAACCGGGTTACCTCTCGGGTTTCTCCACCTCTCGCCACCGTGGACGGTGGTTCAGGCCATCCTTCAACCACCTCAGTCCTCTCATCACTCTCTGGGTCTCACAGGTGATCATATGGGGTTGAAGGTTTTGGGATTTTTGGGTGAAATGAGATCGGGTGGGTTGTTTGTGTTTGAAATGAAGAAATGAAAATGCACGGGGAAGATGCATGAATACAATTTGGGTGGCCTGTGGATGGGTGACAAGTGTCACTCATCCATTGGGCCTTCATAAAATATCTGGGGCCCACTAGAGTCCAAAAGTGAAGTTATCTCGTAATTTGTGCATTAGTGCACTTAAACTTCCTTGAACCGTAACTTCGCCGTCGAACGTCCGAATTCGACGTCCGCCTGTCTATGGATTCGTATCATCTAGATCTACGTAATGGTTCTAGGCCCTCGGCCATCGGACATCCCAGGTCAAAAGTCAACTATTTGCCCCATTTAACTAAAATTACCAAATTGCCCCAAAACTTCCGAACGTCATAACTTTTTCCTCGAATGTCGGAATTGAACGTGCCACCTGTCTATGAAATCGTGACGTCATGAACTACGTCACGGTCATCGGTCAAAGTCCATTTGACTGCCCGAATGAAAAGTCAACGTTTTGCCACGACCAAGGGCAAAACGGTTATTTTGCATCGTTCATCCGATTTCGCCTAACTAATCACCGATTAACCTCACTAATCGTGATTAGTCACTAATCTAATCTAGGAATTTGGGACAGGTCGTTACATTACTTGTCTCAATTTTTCCAAATACTCTGTGCCAAGTCACTAGCAAAGGTGGACCTCGAACCAATTAAAGAGGACATTATCTATATTACGTGTCAACTTGAGAAAATATTCCCACCAGCTTTCTTTGATGTAATGGTTCACCTACTAATACATCTTCCAGACGAGGCAATCTTAGCCGGCCCAATTCAATTTCGTTCGATGTACCCAATCTAAAGGTATAAACTATTCCTAATACTGTGACTATGTCCTTAATAAACTGTTTATATTTGAATCACTTTGTTTATGTCGTTGCAGAATACAAGAGGTACGTCCGCAACAAGACACATTGTGAAGGCTCTATAGCGGAGGCATACATTGCAAAAGAGTCACTTACATTTTGCGCAATGTACCTTCGAAATGTTGAAACTTCTTTCAATAGAGCCCCACGAAATGATGATGGTGGTCAACATGAAGAGTCCCTATTAGTATTTTTCCAACCCTCAAAACCATTTGGGACTGGTCCAATCTCAGAGCCTTTTACTGATAGCGACATGGAAGTGGCGTATTGGTTCATATTGAACAATTGTGACGAAGTCTGGCCTTTCCACGAAGAGCACGAGGCATTGTTGAAGGCCCAATATGTAACGACCCGTCCAGAGAGCCGGGATTAGAAAAGAGATTAGTAATGGATTAGTGAGCCTAATTGGTGTTTAGTTGGTTACTTTTGGCCCGTTAGTGTAGAATGACGGTTTTGCCCCTAGCTTGGGCAAAAAGTTGACTTTTAGTTCTGGCAGTCAATTGGACATTGACCGATGACCGAGACGTAGTTCGGGACGTCACGAGTCTGTAGACAGGAGGCACGCCCGATTCCGACATCCGAGGAGAAAGTTATGATGTTCGGAAGGTTGAGGACACTTTCGTAATTTGGTTAAAATAGGGGGAAAAACGTTGACCTTTGCTAGACTTGTCAGTTTCAAGTAGACCGAGGACCGTTAGGTAGATCTCGTCGTCCTGAGTTCAACGATAGGCGGCATACCTGCATCGGACATCGAACAGTTAAGATATAGGTTTAGAACGGTGAAGGGTAAAATGGTAATTTTGAGTCATAGGGGCAATTTGGTCTTTTTGCACATTGGGATTTGTACAAAAAAGATTGGGACAAGTGTGTAGTGTTGATTGGGATATTTTGAGATTGGGGCCATGGGATGGTGGACACGTGGGGTGTGTGTAGTGGGTTCTAGGGTGCACGGGCAAAAAATTAAAATTGTGCTCAGTGTGTGTAGCCGTGTTCGAAGAGAGAAGAAAAGAGACTGGGATTGAGAGAAAATTGATCGATGGCCGGGAAGTGTGTGTGTTGGTGAGTGAGTCAGTGAAAAGTAGAGAGAGTCTGAGAATTGGTGAGAGTTTTGTGAGTGGAATTGTGGGCAAAACAGTTGTGTGTGTGGTGTGAGGTTTCAGTGAAAAACAGAGAAGGATCGAGGTGGTGGTGTTGCTGTGTTGTGATCAAACCCGTGGATTGAGGCTGTGGTGGTGTTGAGAGACTTGAGGGAAGTCGAGTGAGCACGGTGGAGCTCACGGTAGAGAGCAGGACGCAGGTAATTTCTTCAACCCGTTTTTATGCTCTATTTTTCCCGTGAAGTTCAAACGTTGAGTCGTGATGGTAGGGGCTGAGTCGAGGTGTCTGGTAGGTCTTAATCGACTCCTTAGGTCCTTAGGAAGCTCTGGGGTTCGAAGCCGTGACGGGGGAGTAGACGGTTGGCCGGGAGAGCAAACAAAGGTGTTCGGGTGTTTTTGTTTCGAGCTAGGGAAGACGGGTTAGAGGTAGGATTGTAGTGTTTTGAGTAAGAGAGTGAGTTGCTTAGGGTAGGACAAAGCTAAGGGAGGAAAAAGTAAGGAAAACAGACGGTGGACAGCGGAGAACCGGCCACGCCAGTTCAGAACAGTGACGGCTCGAGGTTGAAGATGAACAGTGTTTCTGTTCAGGCGCGTGAGGCCCACGCGCAGCCACTTTGGGCGGCGCGTGGAGGCGCGTGCGGTGGTTTATGCGAAAATGTTCAACTAGGTTTTTGGTTTAGAAGTTGTAACGGATCTTTTGAGATAGGTTTCGGGTTAAACGGACGTTGTTTCGAGTTAGTTCCGCGAGGTCGAAGGTTTAGGGTCTCGGTTCGTTACGTTTAGTAACCAGGGAATTTTGTGGATCGGGAATCCCCGAGGAGGTCGAGGAACGTGCAGGATGTTCGGGACGCGAGTGACGTGCCTGGTATCTGTGAGTGGACCCCTTCTCTATAATTGAGCATGCATAACTGCTTTTCTATAATTGTTTTATGGTTTTACATGTGATTTCATGTTTACTGAATATGCTATAACTGTTTTACATTATTGTATGTTTTTTGAGAAATTACGTATTTGACACGTTTTACGAGAAATGTTTGATTTCTGATTATGATGCTATGGTTTTGGGATTTCAAACGATAAAGGGTTTTCAATGATTATAAAGAGGATTTGGAACATGATTTCGTTGATCAAGGTTTTCGGTTTTAGAATCAGATTTCGGAAGGAGAGATTTGATTTTAAAGTTGAAAAGTGGAACTCCGGATTTGGGTTCGGAATGACGGTTCTGGATGCCGGAAGGGCTTCAGACCAATGATTTCGGATTCGGGTTTGGATACGGATTTAGAAATGGTTTTCAAATGGTTTTGATTGGATTTGTTGGATCTGGTTATTGGGTTTAAAGACCCGGATTGAGTTTAAAGACTCGGATATATTGATATTTCCCCCGTAGGCCTGTTGAGTTTAAAGACTCGAAGTTTAAAGACTCAGATATTATTGAGGCCTGGATTGAGTTTAAAGAATCGGGAGTTTAAAGACTCGGATAGGTCCAGCAGGTTTGATCGGATGATGATTGCTTGGTATTTATGCTTTATGATATGGTTTTATGATACTTTTGACGTGATTTTTATAACTGTTTTTACGATGATTCTTATGTGATTATAACTGTTTTCGAAAATGGGTTATGCATGTATGTTTTCAAAACGGAGGGCCAAAACCCTGGTTTGTTTATGAAATGGTTTTTGAACTTTTATTCTTTATGGTCCACTCACATTTTCTGGTTTTTACTTGCCCTCCAGGACGTGGAGTTAGCGCGAGGGTTGACGTTGAGGCAGAGTCGGAGGCATAGAGTACTCGAGAGTTTTCCCGAAGTGTTTCCGATTTTCCGTTGTGCGTATATTCTGTATATCGGCTAGTTTTCCTTAAGTTTGGTACTATGCTCTGTATAACTGCTGAGTCTGGGATGTTTTAAATTTCTCCTGCGTTTGACACTGTAATTTGTGGTTTTCGTGAGGTTGTTTCGGTCTTTCGTTTTTGGGTTGTCAGACGGGAGCAAGGCTTAGTCCCTAATCCTGGGGGATTAGCGGTGGGCCCTGACACAATATCCTTTTAATTGGGAGGAAATGGACAAACAATTGTTTTCACTTTGGTTTTCCAAACATGCAAGTAAAATATTGTATCAAATTACTTTTAAGTGAAACAGTGTAAAAATGTGTGTTTTCCTTTCAGATGTCACGGTTGAAAGATGACAACTCGCCCAAGTTCTGCAAAGAATTGATGCAGTTTTCAATTGGCCCATTTCGAGGAGAAACATACGCTGGTTGTTACGTCAACGGAGTTAAGTTCGTGTGCGCAGAGCGTGATGACAGGTTGTTTACTCAAAATAGTGGGGTATTCATGCTGGGGGATGGATTAAATGCTGATACGGGATTTTACGGTAAATTATTAAGTGTGGTGAAAGTATTTTATGCAGACTGGCATATTGTTGTCTTGTTTAAGTGTTATTGGTTTGATACGGACCCAAGTATCCCGAGAAGGATCATCAAAGATCATTTATATACCTCTGTCAACACAAACATCCGGTGGTTTGAGAGTGATCCATACATCATCGCCAGTACAGCGAAACCATTCTTCTACGTTGATGATCCAAAAGCTGGTGCTGGTTGGAAAGTAGTTGAAACGATGAAACATAGAAACATTTGGGACTTGGAGGACCAGCACAATGAAGATGGTGGAGAAACGGAAAATGACAATTTTGTTTATTAGGAGGATTCCTCAGCACACACCATAAACGTGGAAGGAGTTCGAACCGACGACCTCACCCCGCCAGTTGCGATTGATGGTATTTTTATAGATCTCGATACCTTAGAATCAATTGAAAGTGACTCGGAGGATACGAGTAGTCTGCATAGCTCATATGATAAGGGTGATTAGGAGGGGGATAGTGAAACCGACATTGATTAAATGTTGTCTACCCACCATAAGTTCATAGTTAGGCTAGTATATATTTATATGTAATATACGTTAATACTCATATGTAATTACAAGATAGGTTATATACTATAATTATTAAAATCAAGTATATTCGCCGTGCAAGACTCTTTGTAATATGTTCACATTTCACGTCTGGTTTTAGTATTTTCTCATTTTTTTTTCCTCCATGGTTCGAGTGATCCAACCGTCCAAATTAATGATAAACACTCATAGATCATGTCCGGAAAATTTCACGGAATTTCTACACCCCCAGAACAGGTTACGGTGTTGAGAACTTTTAAATTTTATTTTATATACAGGGTCTTGCCCAGCGCACAGCCGCCGGGCGATGCGGGTTGGCCCGGCGCATCAACTGGATTCGACGTGCAGGACCCCATGTGTAAATTTTTTTTATTTTGTTTTTTTCTTGGGTTTTTATTTTTGAAATTTTACTTATTAATTTCTTATATATGTTTACATTCCACATAGTACATATATATTCATATGTAACATATATTAATTATACTATAATTATTCACCTCAAGTATAGTTGTTGGGAACTTTTAAATTTTATTTTATATACAAGGGCTTGCCCAGCGCACATCCGCCGGGCAATGTGGGTTGACCCGGCGCATCAACTGGATTCGCCGTGCAAGACCCCATGTGTAATTTTTTTCCCTTTATTTTTTTCTTGGGTTTTTGTTTTATAAATTTTACTTATTAATTTCTTATATAGGTATACTTATTAATTAGGATGACTCAGAGATCATGTCAATAAAATTCACACGTTACCATTCCGATTGAACGAAAAAATGAAGATTAGTATTGAAAATTCCTATAAAAGTTCTAAGTGTTAATCAATTTGATGATTTTAGTATTTTTTCTATGTTCTGTTCATGGTTCGAGTGATTCAACCATCCACATTAATTAGAATGACTCAGAGATCATGTCTGTAAAATTTCACTGAATTTCGACGTCCCGACAATAGGCTACAGTGCGAAACGAATCGACGGTAACAAATCGTCGGTCGTTGATCGGAGGCCCTTAAACCATCCAAACATCGCCAATTTCGACAGGTCTGGACACACCCTATCACTATATGAACGGTCGGATTTCTCAAATTCACTCGTTACCATTTCGATCGAACGAAAAAATGAAGATTAGTATAGAAAATTCCAATAAAAGTTCGAAGTGTTGATGAATTTGATGATTTTAGTATTTTCTCTATGTTCTGTTCATGGTTCGAGTGATCCAACTGTCCACATTAATTAGAATGACTCAGAGATCGGGTCCGTAAAATTTCACGGAATTTGGACGTCCCGACAATAGATTACGGTGCGAAACAAATCGACGGTAACAAATTTTCGGTCATTGATCGGAGGCCCATCAGTTCCTCCAAACGTCGCCATTTTTGACAGGCGATGTCTGGACACACCCTTTGTCAGGACCCAACCCTCCTTTGTCAGGACCCGACTCATCTAGCACCATATTATCCGCTTTGGGTCTCGCCCTCACGGTTTTGTTTTCGGGAGCTCATGGTGCAACTTCCCAGGGGGTCAACCATCATGGAATTGCACCAGGCTCAACTCGCTTAACTTTGGGGTTCCAATCCCCCCCAAAGCCACTTGAGCTCCCAAAAGGCCTAGTGCTAGATAGGTGTGTGCCTACACCTTTAAGGCACACGACCAACCTCTCCCAGACCATTCCCCTTCGCAGGAATGTGGGATTGTTCACCGTTCCCTCCAAGACACGGGTCTTATAATCCACCCCCCTTAGGGCCCAGCATTCTCGCTGGCACACTTCCCGGTCAGGGTCTAGCTCTGATACCAAATTGTCAGGACCCGACTCATCTAGCACCATATTGTCCGCTTTGGGCCTCGCCCTCACGGTTTTGTTTTCGGGAGCTCATGGTGCAACTTCCCAAGAGGTCACCCATCATGGAATTGTACCAGCCTTAACTCGCTTAACTTTGGGGTTCCAATCCCCCCCAAAGCCACTTGAGCTCCCAAAAGGCATAGTGCTATATAGGTGTGTGCCTACACCTTTAAGGCACACCACTATCCTCTCCCAGTTGATAGGACCCGCCTCGATCCGCCTGGGACCACAAGGGGACGTGCCCTGCATCCGTCTGACACCCAAAAAAGCATACAATTTTAACCTTTAAAGTCAAATGCATAAATATCAAAAATAAAGTCATACATAAAATCCGAATTCAAAAGATGTCAGACAAGGAATAATGTCCAAAAATATAAGTTCTGAGAACGACTCTAAGCTATCCTGTAGGCTAACCTACCCAACAGGGGGTTCAGGTGCGCAGTGTAGATCTATGCCTCTGCCTCACGATCCTCTACTAGCTCAGTATCACGGCCTGGAAAGGTCAACAAAACATTAAGGGTGAGTGAGCCAAAATTCAAAGTTTATAAAACAGTTCAACAAATAAAAACATAACTTTTTACCCCTCCGTTTTCCAAACATGCATGCATTAGTATTTAAAACCATAAAATCATATAAGATAACGTAAGCCATATAATAAAACCATAAACATAACCTCAGCCACTGCACTATACATCCCAACCCTGACATCCCAGATGTCCGACGTCCGAGACGTCCAATAAGGTCACATTCCCAAGGCTACGCGTGCCACTCGGGGTCTCAATCTCGAGTCCAATCCTCGAATCCAGTCGGGGTACGGCATCCCAGATCTCTGACGTCCCAGACGTCCAATCGTAGCAATCCTGCTCCTGAGTCATCCTATGGTCCGGTCCCTCCGTAGAATGACCCCTCGCAGGCATTGCGCCGTGACCACTCCTGGGTACCCACATCCGGAGGAGACAGTATCACACAGGTAGATCTATATAGTGCAGTACCAAAGATCGACGTCCACATACATAAATATATATATATATAATCCAAAATAGTACTTAATTTCACCAGAAGGGTCTCAAGCCCAAACATCTTAAATCGTGTCATAGCCATAACTCAAGATAATCGAAACCTTTACTTGATTCACATATATATATATATATGTATATATATAGAAGTGAAAATAGTTATGCATGCAAGGGTTTAATGAAATCGGGCCCACTCACAGTACAATTCTGCTGCAAAACCGCGCGTATAACCTCGTCCTGGTACTATTGTGCGGTTCCTGTCATGTCCAAATCACACGTAAGGGTCATTACAAGTCCTTAACATTCGACCATGAAATCCTAGACTGAAATCGGCCCCTGGAAAGCCGCCCGAACATGCTTCCCGAGGCAATAGACCCTGTTTTGACCAACATAACTATCTCCGATCGACTCGAAATTTAGCTCAAAATATTCAATAAACTGAAAGGATGAAAACTCAAGTTGACTGTGACCGGAGATAAGGCCTCACGCGCCCTCATGGGCCGCCCAAAGTGGCTACTCGTGAAAGCCACGCGTCATGCACTGTAGCTACAGTGTCATCGTCCTTACCCGAACGTCTATTAAACGGGTCCCAAACTCGTGACTCAACCCGGTTTAAACTCCATCAATTCTTACTCGAATCTCTTCCTTTTCCCACCTAAAGCCTTCCTTAACCTTTTAATTTAAGTTCCCATTCATTAATTAACTTCAAAAAGTCCTAAATCGACCATTCGACCAGTGATCAACCAAACGGGTCAACCGTTGTCCTTCACTCAACTCAACTCCATTTCCAAATTAACTTAACCTGAAGCTTACTAGGACCTAAACGAACTCTAAAAAACAACCAATTTCACAAATCCTTACCTGGAAGTCGTCGTCCTCAGGTCTGAAATTCCTTCGAAAATGGAACTTGGGTTCCTGGCCAAACCGTGAACGATTATTTTCAGAAGTGATACGATTGAACTCCAAATGGTCCCAGAAGGCTGTTTCAATCCTTGATTTTGTTCCTCTCGACTCACAATTCAACTTTCGGTTTTCCCTCCAATTTTTCCCAATTTCTCCGAACTCTGTTTTCTCTCAAGCTCTCAGTCTATTCTCATCAGAAATGACTCTCTCTCAAACTCTTCTATCTCTCTGATAATCAAACCGTGTAGCCAGCAACTCGTGGGAATCCCTCTAGCCTCTCTGGAATTCTGGTTCCCACAACGGTCCCAAACCAGTTAAATATGGTGTCCGTGCACTGGTTATCTGTCCCAGCTATACCAAAACGTTCCCATTACCTCAAAACCAATAAACTAATCTCCTGTCCAACCACTAACACGGTTAAACAATTGCTTGATCAGAACAACCAAGCACGGTGGCGCAGGTCCTGTTTCCACGGTTTTCAAACAGTACCCCTTGCAAAATTACTATTTTGCCCTTCTGCACAAAATTACCAAAATGCCCTTCTCTTTCTAGACTCGTAACTCATCCGTCCGATGTCCGTTTTCAGTGTGCCGCCTATCTACGGACTCAGGGTATCGAGACCTACCTAAAGGTCCTCGAACTTCCGCACGTCATAACTTCTTCCCTGGTTGTCGGAATTGGACGTGCCACCTGTCTATGGACTCGTGACGTCCCGAACTACGTCACGGTCATCGGTCAACATCCGTTTGACCTACCAATAAAAAATTCAACAATTTGACCATACTATTCACAAGGGTAAAAATGTCATTTCATTTATTATTTTACAATTTTGCATTCCTCGAATTCCCGGGGCGTTACATCCAGACCATTTCCCCTCACAGGAATGTGGGATTGTTGACCGTTCCCTCCAGGACACGAGTCTTACACCCTTTCACTATCCGAACGGTCGGATTTCTTAAATTCACTCGTTACCATATCGATCGAACGAAAAAATGAAGATTAGTATTGAACACCTAGCCCGGTGGGTTATGTATATCCGCCGAGCAAGGTTATATTTCGCGAAGATTCAAAAATTCCGCCAAAAAATTCGTGAAACTTTGAAATTGCCACCCAAAGGGGCCCGACGCATCATTTAAGTTGGCCCGGCGAATCTGTGCGCCTGGAAAAGTCCACCAGTCACTAGAACAGACACGACCTTTCCTTTCCTCCTTCCTCTCTTCATTTCGAAAAACCCATCTGCCGCACCCTTCTGCAAAAGCTCCCATTCGCCCTCTCTCCCTCCCTTAATCACTCATCTCTCTCTCTTTCTCTCCTCTCTCAATCAAAGTCTACCCATTCATTCATCATCATCTCTCACTGACCCCAAAAACCCTAAACTTTGAACCAAAATACCCACAACCCGAACCCAAAGACCCCAAACCCTCAAATCGGACCATCATCTCGCTCCTCTCACTCTCAATCACTCTCTCTCGATCTACACTCATCGTATCCTCATTGTAAGCCCTCACTTTCAATTTTTCATTTTTTTAATATAATTTTATTAATTTTTTGGATTAATTTATAATATTTGATTGTTTTTTGGATTAATTATATGATTGTTCATTGGATTTGAACGTTTGGATTGGTTTATTACTGATGGTTTTAGAGTGTTTATTAGAATTTTCACTTGGAATTGATTATTGGATTCTATAGATTGTTTTGGAATTTGTTGAATATTTGGTAATTTTCAGAAATTATTGAAAATATTGGAAATTATTGATTTATTGGATGAAAATATTGGAAAATATTTGGTAATTTGACTCCAATTGGAAAATATTTGGTAATTTGACATTATTATATATTTTGGTAATTTTACATAATTATATATTTCTGGATGAAAATATTGGAAATTATTGATTTATTGGATTGTTGGAAAAAAAAATGGGATTTATTGAATTAGAAGATTTTTGGAATTTATTGGAAATTATTGAATTAGTGGATTGTTAAAAAATAGTGGAAATTATTGAAATTTTGGATATGTTGGGAAATTAATGGAAATTGTTGTATTGTTGGATATGTTTGGAAATTATTGGAAAATGTTGAATTTTTATACATTTGGAAAATAGTGCATTATTAATATTTTTTCAAATGTTTGAAAATTATTAGTAATTTTTGGAAATTATCGATTGTTTGTAATTTTTGGAAATTATTGAAAATTAGTTAATTAGTAAATTATTGGATTATTTTGTATTTTTGGAAATTATTAGAAATTAGTGAATTAATGCATATTTTTTAAAATTATTAGAAATTGTACGAAATTATTTGATTATTTGGTTATTTGTTTACTTATTTAATTATTTCAATATTAATAATTAATAATTAGTGTTGTATTTGCAGATGTCGTTATGTAAATTTATCACTTCGCGAGGTCGTCGTAATACGCCCGTAGAGTAGCCATCTTCAACACCAGTGCCTTCCCCGACGGAGCAACCATCTTCGGTACTGCCGTCCTAGACGGAGCAACCATCTCTAGGATCAGTTCCTCATTCGACGGAGCATTCATCACCTTCTACTGGAGCATCATCATCAGATCAGCCAGGATCTTCCTCAGAACACCCGCGAGTTATTCTTAACGATCGGGTGATACCAGGGCCCCGATGAGCGAGACGTCGCATCAGTTCGCAACGAGGGCAACCTCGTACTACCCCTGAGGCCACTGGAGTTGCCGTTGTAGAGGGAGGCGATGCACAGATCCCATAGTGTAAGACCCCTTATCTTATTGAATTTAAAACTTGTATATATTTTGCATACCATTTTGTACTAATTTTAATCCAATTTTTAGGGAGTACCATAAAGGTGCGGGGCATTAGCAAGGGTTTAAAGTCCCATCAGATTTGCAGGTCGACAGGAGCGAAGATCTAGGTTGAGTGGGTTGACCGACTTTCCGCACTGTACCCCAACGTGCATACTCTGCTGGTGCTGGAAATGGGGACGATTATTCGCACTAGATCGAAGATGATGGCTGACACCTTCAGAGAACAAGCCCCCGCGGAGCTCGTCGTTTGTTGGTCTGGTTTACGGGTATGAAGTTTTTTACTATTTTTTATTTTTTTATATTAACATATTTTTATATTGGATTGCAGATTAACTTTGAATGGGATGAGACCAACGCCGAACTAATGACATATGAACTTCCATTGGCAGAAGCGTTATTCTGATTGGAAGTTTGAGCTTCATGCCTACTACGAGTGCTGGAGCTCGCATGCTCTGGCCCTAACAAATCCTCATGAGGAGATACTAGGGGACAAGTTGGTTGGTGGGAGTGGTTATGCGGGTATTGGATCAGCAATCAATTTAAAGTAAGTTTTTTTTCTATATTTATTTAATATTAATTTACATACTTCCATATTAATAATACTTGTTTTCCTAATATGCAGGTAAAATCAAAGGCTAATAAGGCGAATCGGGCAGAGTAGAAATTTGAGCACCACGGGGGATCGCGCCCCTTGTTGGCCCGACATGAGGCACGATGTGCGGCTGAGTCCCTGTTCCCAGAGATAGAAGCCTAGGGGGAGGTTTATGTTGGGCGAGGCAATGAGACAGCTGACGCTATTCATGTAAGTTCAGTATTTGCAGTTATTAAATATTTTATTATTTTTAATTACATAATTTTGTAATTATTACTTTATTCAGCTTTGTATGCCGTCATGGTGGAGGACGTGCAACAGATTTAGGAACAGTTGGCCTAGCAACAACTTGAGGTCCCGCTGCAAGACCAACTACCGGATCCCTAGACGTCGATTGGCATCCTGGAGCGCCATCTTGGCAGACGACTCAGGAAAGTTGTTCGGGGCGCTGGAGCGGGGCTCTTTCGAGACATCTCGAGCCGATCCTCGAGTTCGTCTCGGGGAGTTAATCCCGAGGAGGTCACTCAGCTGCGGGGCAATTTGGAGGCTCTTCAAGCGGAAAATACGGAGTTTAAGGTTGGCCATGCGCACCTCGAGGCTCAACAGGCAGTTATACAAGCACAACTTGCAATGCTTTTCACCCAAATGGGTCAGCGCATGCTTGATGTCAATGGTACACCCTCCCAATTGGATCCTAGTTAGCAGCCTACCCGAGATAATGCTCACCCACCACCGAACAATTATAACTTTATTAGGTTTTTTCAAAAAAAAAATTATGTAAAATTATTACATTTATTTTATATATATTAGATTTAATTTTCATTTATTTATAATTTTTTCATGTTTTAATATTATTTCCATTTATATATATAATATAAAAAATATATAATTATTAAAATATTAAAATAATTTTAATAAAAAATATTTAAACGGTTGCTCGGCGGCAATGTCTACTCTGGCTCGGCGCATCTCCGCGGGGCAAACCTCGCGTGCCTCATATTTCAGACTACGTTGCTCGGCGAACACTGCGCCGGGAAAATAGCGTTGACTAACGTTTTTTTCGGCAGAGCATCGTAATCCGCCGGGAGAAATCTTTGCCCGAAGAGTCCTGCTCGACGCAGTTGACCCGGCGGAGATGCGCCGGGCAAACAGTTGCCCGGTGTAGGGTGACGTTTGCTCGGTGGAAACCCTCCGCCGGGCAAATCCTATTTTGTTGTAGTGAATAAATATTAATATTAAATTGTTATCATTATCATCCTAAGGAGCAATTATTATAATTATTAAATAATATATTTTTATTAATTACAAATTCAACCGATCAATCAAAACGTTCCGAGATTCGTAAGGTTTTCCTTTAAATAGTGAAACTCATTTCACTTTCAAGATAAGTCGATTCTTCGCTTCGAAATATATCATTTTTTTTCTCTCAAAGCTAATTTAGGCATCAGAGTGTTCTTGATCAAACAACTCTCGGGTAATCGATCGAGACAACGATAGTTAATTATTTGCTGTTTGCAGGAATTATGAGGACTTTTCGCGGCGGGTTCGACTTTTGCTTCAACACCATCCGCTAATAAAAATTCTGCACAAAATTTTACTGTGGGACATCGATATGAAATTCACATTTAAAAATATTTAAGGTATTTCGACGTAAAATGAAAAAAAAAATGAGGAAAGAAACTATGGCACGAAAACGATCCCAATCGATCAAGAAACTATGGCACGAAAACAATCCCAATTGATCATCACTCCTCAGTAGTAATTAACAAGCAAAGGTGTCACGAAAACAAAGGTGGTTCACTTAATTCGTTAGCTTGTATATATAATAAAGCATTTGACATATATATATACACAACTTCAACAATATTTAATTAACAAAAAAATATGGCACTTGCTGGATCTTCTTCTTCTTTGATCCAGCCGCATCCTTGGAAATACGATGTCTTCGTCAGTTTTAGAGGTGCAGACACACGCTTCGATTTTGTGTCGCATCTGTACGACAGTTTGAGACTGCACAAGATTAGCACCGTAGATAATGAGGAGATACTCAGAGGGGAAAGCATATCCACTGCGACGCTTCGCGAAGCAATCGAAGGGTCAAGGATTTCTGTCATCGTATTCTCTGAGAACTATGCTTCCTCACCCGCGTGCTTGGATGAACTGGTTCACGTCCTTCGATTTAAAGAACTCAACGACCAACATATTGTTATACCAATTTTTTACAAAGTGGAGCCCCCGGAGGTAAGAAGGCGAAGCGGCCTTTTTGGCAGCCAATTTGTTCACCTTGCACAAAGACACGAGCAGGATATGGAGCGCGTTGAGAGATGGAGGACAGCTCTTAGCATAGCTGGTAAATTGTCTGGGTGGCATTTCACGGGCGGGTACTTTTTTCTTTTCTTTTCCTTTTCTTATATTAATCAATATTTTTTTTTTTATGTGAAGACATTTATTAACTGACGTAGACCCAATATTTAGCATATTAATCAATGATTTAAGAGTTAATCAATGATTTAAGAGTTAATCAATGATTTAAGAGTTAATTAAGCTTCAGAAACATTTTTGTTTTAATTAAAAAACTAAAATAAAATTAATTATTATATTTTGATTATTGAATATGGTAGAATTATTTGAAAAAAAAATTAAAACGTAAACTTGTCATTTTATAATTAAGTGGCTTTTAGTTCATAGTTTATTAAGAGAATACATAAATGTCTAAAAGTTTAAAATGTTATTCAGTTTAGTCCAGTACATATTCAATTAGCAAATTACAAATCAATACTTTGTGATTCAGATATAATATTTTAAAGGCTTTTTAGGCTAACTGCACTAGAAATAAGAAAAACAATCTCAAAATACCTCAGGAATATAAATTTGTCTCAGGTTGCTACAGGAACAAGTATATCGTCAAGACCGTTGCACCATCCGTCAGTCAAATTTATTAACTCCGTTAATTTTGATGACGTGACAATAATATTACAAAATTAGTAAGGGTATTTTAGACAATTATTTTATTTTATTATATTTTCTAATAAAACTCTTTCTAAAAAAAACTAAAACCCATCTTCCCCTACCCAATTCATTCTTTCATCTTCTTTCCTAAATTTGGCATCTTCTTTTTGTTACATTTCTCAGGTGCCAGCCAACCCAGTACCACATGTTACCACCGATTACCATTACCACCTAGCTTAGCTTCCTCATCCTTATTGGGTCATATGCACTCCATGGTCTGGTTTGATTTTGGTACCTAAAACCCGAAACCTACTTTGGACCACACAAAATGTCAATTGTTATCATTCTCTATTATCTTCTCTCCTGAAGTTTCGGTGTGGGGATAACAGAGCTGACTGAGCGGATTACCAGGTTCGTGACCCCTTTTCTTACAGCCCTTTACTGCTCCGTTTGAGCGGGTAGCCAGAGCTCCGGCCTCGGTAGGTTCTAAAGCCCCAAGCCATTACATACTCACAAAAATCAACCCCTAACCCCAAAATTTTTTAATTTAATTTTTTGATTAATTGTCGCCGAAGAATGGATGCCGACATTAGCTTGTTGCGTGGACACTGCTGTTGCGCCTCCCGGCTATGCCTTTACCGAGGATAGCTATCTTCCCGCGCCGCCTTTCCCCGACGTATATCCACCCACCACTGCCGACAGTTCCCGTTGGTCTCCATCCCTGCCGTCCGACCACTACCGAATTGACGCATGGGTGGGCCCTACTTCAACGTCAATTCCTCCAGAAACTTTTTCGTTCGTCCGCATGGGTCGGCGACACTTCCCCACCAGGAGATCGATCTGCTAAAGATCATGAAGAAAGCTTCGGATCCAAAGGTCGACTGCGAGCTTGGGTTGTAGCTGTCACTTATTGTTCGCTTGCCCGATGTTCTCAAGAACTGGCTCGAGTGGCTCTAGTGTCAGGACCAATCCCAAATCCCCTGGGATTAACGTGGGACGTGCCTGATCCCGTTTGACACGAAGTATCAGACTAGGGAAAATTCCATCTCTAGCCCTCGCCGAGGCTATCAGAGTGCGTCAGGATCGTAGGCGGAGAAGTGTGATGTTTGTCTTTGCTACAGCCCGCATCCGCGATCAACCTGAAGAACATTAAAACACGAAAACTGTGAGTGGACAAAAATAAATATTTTCTTTAAAGACATTTTTGAATAAGGACATTTATGTCCTTCATAAAAACATACGCATGCATTCAAAACCATTTATGAAACGTTCATAAAAACCTTTGTCAAATATTTTCAAAACCTTTCAAGGATTCATACCCGGTTCCCATAAGCCGTCATGACCCATAAATCCATTTGAGTCCCCGACCCGAAATCACAATTTCCGAAACCCGTAAATCCATAACTCAAAACATGTGGGAACTCATCCCAAATAGACGTACGTGGGTCTCAACCCAAAACAATTTCCAGTGAAATACCAAACATAACATACGGGGTCTCCGCCCCAAATCATTTCTAAAACATGGAACACAGGTCTCTGCCCTCAAATCACTTTCCAAAATGTAAAACATGGAACACGGGGTCTCCGCCTCCAAATCACTTTCTGTAAACCACATACGTATCGACATACGTATAATCCATCTGCGACACTTCTGAGAAGATGCCATCTCGGGGCACACAAGCCCTAGGGAATACATCCCCGATATAAGTCACGATATCATCATATCTATACTAGTGTGCACACTACTCGGAGTCTCACTCCGAGTCTTCTCCCAGGAATTCTCCATCTGAGAGCCTCAATCTCTGGATCTACTCCGAACTCTCTCTGGACCTAGTCCACACAACTCTCCGGAATCTTGTCCGGGACCACAACATATCTTGTAACCCCCACTCCTGGAACGGTATCCCTATGGGGATACCCACTCTGGTATGTGGATCGTGACTCTTCAGGTCGGCGTCTGGAGGAGACCATATAATCAATATGGAGGGTTCATTCATTTCAATTACTTTCTTTTTTTCTCAAATCATATTTCAACTGGGTCTCATACTCGATTCATTTCAACATGATTTCTCGAATCCGATTCAAATCACGTTCACAAGCCTCGGCCTAAATCCACAGTTTAACAGGGTCTTATGCCCGAATTCTCATTTCACAAACTGAACTGGGACTCAAGCCCAATGTTACATTCAACTGGGCCTCAAGCCCGATACCACAACCAACTGGGCCCTAAGCTCAAAACCATAAACTAACGGGACCCTCGGTCCGATCGTATAACTCAAATGGGCCCTCGGTCTGATTCCTCGTCAAATCAAATGGACTCCAAGTCTGAGAGTTTGTAAATCAATTGGGTCTCGTGCCTGATTTCATATTTCCAAATCCAAAACTCATTCATTAAATCCTCTTTGAAAACCTAGCACGTCTACTTATCGTATAAAATCAGAAATCTCGAAATACGTGCAAATACGTAAATCCTAGGCTACCACAAACAATTGCACTCATGGAAACACAAAACATGTATTAAAAACATTTATAAACATTTATGCATGCATCAATTTCGAAAGAAGGGTCCACTTACAGACCGTCAGAAGCCGCGCCTCGATACGCGTGTCATAAGCTTCTCCTGGGTCAATCGTCGCCTCCGGGATTCCCAAACCTGTCCAAATTAATTTAGAGAGTTACTAACTACTTATATAACCCCTCACTAATGTCCTGTAATTTTCCGGAATTTCTAACTATTTTTAAACCGATCCTAAACTTTCGGACGTCCCGAACTATATCGAAACGATGTCCGATTGACACGAAACCAGTCTCAAAATGTTCGTTACATCAAATAGATGAAATTACATGTTGGAACCATCCTCAAATTCCCTGCCACGCGCCCGCATGCGCCATGGGATTGCACAGCGCATGGGCCTCACGCGCCCATGCACAATGTCATCCCCTACCTTCAGCCGACCAGTCCGGTTTTTCCTGCCACTTGAACCGGCGTGACCGGTCCAGGTCCTTACACGGTCCAATCTTCGTCCATTTCTTCTCTAATTAATCCTATTCTTCTTATCTCGACCCTAGAAACTTAAACCAATAAACTAGAACCCCTAAAACACCCAAAACCCGACCGGTCCAACATTTCCTCGCACGGTTCGATTTTCCAAAACTTCCCCAGAGGTTTCTCCACGTCCAATCTCCCTCAAAACCTTCCTAATAGCTTCCTAAAAACCTATTTACTTCATTAGAATCATTAAAAACGGTCCATAATACAAGAAATGGAAAATGAATTGAAAATCGGTTAAACTGATTACCTCGCACTGTTTCCTCCTCCGCCGTGCATGGAGGCTCTGCCTGGGCCAGCCACCACCTCCTCAGTTCCTCCTCTCTGTTTCCTTCACGGTCAAATGGGTTGAAGGGTTTGGTTTTGGGGTGGGAGGATGGATCGGGTTTGGTGGGTTTGGAAATGAAGAAATGATCGATGATCAAGGAATGGGAGATGCATGAATGAAAATGATGTCCAGTGGATGAGTGACACTTGTCACTCATCTGTTGGGCCTTGGGACAAATATCTGGGCCCCACTTGCTGCCAAAAGTCCTCGTCCCGTAAAAAGTGCAATAGTACGTTCGAACTTCCGTGAACCGTAACTTCTCCGTCAAGCCACCTGTCTACGGATTCGTATCATCCCGATCTACGTAACGGTCATTAGCCCTCGGCCATCGGACCTCCCGGGTCAAAAGTCAACTTTTGGCTCCTTTTCAACTAAATTACCAAAATGCCCTCGAACTTCCGAACATCATAACTTCTTCCTTGAATGTCGGAATCGAGCGTACCACCTGTCTCTGAACTCGTGACGTCAAGAACTACATCACAGTCATTGTCCAAAGTCCATTTGACCGCCTGAACGAAAAGTCAACGATTTGCTCATTCTAGTGGCAAAATCGTCATTTCTCCTGAACGTCCGCTAATCCTCGTCTAATCCCCAATTAGCCTCGCTAATCCATCATTAATTCTTAATTAATTCCCCTAATTCAGGACGGGTCATCACATCTAGGGTGGCTTCGATCTTGCGATCGAGTCCCACGAGTATGGGTCTCACTACAATGGCGTGTACCTTGTAAAATGCAACCAGGACCGGTTCCTCGTGGAGGACATTGTCAAGTTTGGGTCGCAGTTCTGGTTCGGATTGGAAGCTGGGTCAAAGCAGAAACTTCTCTTGGCCATGAGCTGTTTGTGTAAAGGTAACCCAGGCGCCCTTCTTATCTGTAATGGTTTCAAAGACTTTGAGTATATCTCTTTGGCTATGTTTGCTCGCAAGTTCGATTTAAACACCGTGACTATTCTTGAGCAAGAGGAAGAACTCAACTTCCATTAGGGTGTCATACTCCACGACGACGAGGGGAGGATGGTTGGCGGAAGTGGATGGGTTTGTTTTAGAGGACACGACCGGTGCCGGAGTTGGGAGAGAGATGATCGAATGAATTGGGTAGGGGAAGATGGGTTTTAATTTTTTAGAAAGAGTTTTATTAGAAAATATAATAAAATAAAGTAAATGTCTAAAATATATTCCCTTACTAATTTTGTAATATTACTGTCACATCATCAAAATCAACGGCGTTAATAACTTTGACTGACGAATGGTGCACCGGTTTTGACGATGTACTTGTTCCTACAGCAACCTGAGACAAATTTCTGTTCCTGGGCCATTTTGATATTGTTTTTCATGTTCCTAGTGAATTTAGCCTAATAAGCCTATTTTAAATATCGTTTTGCAAAAGGCTGCTAAATGAGCCTAAAGATTTTTACACTTTTTATTTTTATAATTACAATAATCTATTTTATATTAAATTAAAAGGTGGAGAGAGCATGGAATTGATTTTAGGTGTATAAAGAAGCGTATCTCTTGGTATAATTAACCTCCTCATATCTCCCTTTAGATTTATTTAATTGTCTTTATATATATGTCATAATCGGAATCGTTCATTTTCTTTGTCATTATGTCAAGATTATATTCGTAAGAAATAAATAAGCTTAGATGTCATTTAGTCATTCATGTGTACCAAATAAATCAACGATTTTGGTAAGATTAAAGATTCTTATGGTGAATCCTTCATTTAGTTGATATATATGAATCATTAAACGACTTCCGATCTTATTCATTTTTTTTTTGAGACGATCCTAACATAATGATTTAAAATAAACGGTTTTGATTATGATATATCTATAAAGAAAATTTGATAAATTAAAAGAATGGTATGAAAAGGTATCACCAGTATAAGATGCAAGTATATATTGTCCACATAATAATTGCACGTTGATCAATTATAATTAGTAAAGAATAAATCAGACGGGAAACGAGTAAAAATGGAGTTGATTAGCTTTGTATCCAGCCTTGGAAATGTTAATTACAAATAGAGCATATCTTCTCTTGCTATGTATATGTATGGCTTCCATTTCAATATTGAGTGTTTCATATGCTTTCATATTGGCAGGATTAATCAGGCTGATTTTATTAGTAAAATCATTGGACAAATTACAACACGACTGGATCGTAGTTACTTAAAGGTGGCAAAGTACCCAATCCAAATAGAGTCTCGTGTACAAGAAATAGATGAGCTTTTAAGTCTTGGGTTAGATGAAGTTCGCATGATAGGTATATGGGGGGCTGGTGGGATAGGCAAGACCACAGTTGCTAAAGCTGTATATAATTCAATTGCCTCCATGTTTGAAGGCTCTTGCTTTTTGAACAATGTCAGAGAAACTTCGATGTCGCCGGCAGGCCTAGTCAAACTGCAAAAGAATCTTCTTTCAGATATTCTAGGAGGAAAATGGAAAATTAAAGATGTTCATGAAGGAATGTTTCTGATAAAGAACAGACTGCGGCAAAAAAAGATTCTTTTAATTCTTGATAATGTGGACGAACGGATGAGCCAGTTAGAATACCTAAGTGGTGATTTGAGTTGGTTCGGTTTGGGAAGCAGGATTCTTATAACGACAAGGGACAAAAATTTGGTAAAGCGTTATAAAAAAGTCAAGTTAATAAGTTATGAGGTGAAGGGGTTAGGTTTGGAGGACGCTGTTGAGCTCTTCAGTTGGAATGCCTTCAAAAGAAGTAGACCTGTGGTTGGTTATAAAAAACTTGCAATTAGCATAGTAGGGTATGCTCAAGGGAATCCATTAGCTCTTACAGCTATAGCTTCATTTCTACGTGGTAGAACCAAACTTGAATGGCAAGCGTTGTTAGATGATTATGAAAGAGCTCCTAGCCATGAGGTGCATGAAATTCTCAAAATAACCAAAAACGCACAAGAAAATTCGGTAAAAGTAAAGGAAATGCAACAAAAAGAAGAAGAAGAAGAAGAAGAAGAAGAAACTAGCAAAGAACCAGAAAAAGAAAAAAAGGAGGAATCAAAAAGACAAGAAGGGATACAACGACAAGTGGCCAATCTTATCCAAACAGCAACCACAGTAAGTATAATTCTATATATACACACCTATATACTTTTGACGCTCAACTGATTTTCACGCTCTCTTTTTATTTCTCATATACTCTTTTAATTTTTTCTAATCGTTAGATTGAATAAAATAAAGTAAGATCACATGAACAAAAACTAACGAAAGAATCATATATGTAGAATGAAAAAATTGAAATATGAAAATCATTTCCCTAGTCTTAATTAGTTAATCTAACAAGTATATATAACATATTTGTTAGTAATATTCAATTCCTTTTTAGAGAAGCGACGTTGCTGACCCTAATTCGACTGAACCAGATGCGATAAGCGATGGTGCTACAAGCTTCTCAGAGGTGAAGTATCTGCAACTCTTTCTTACATATAACTATGACCTAGGTAATACAAAAATAGATGCAAACCTAAATTTTGTCTATTTTTAGAGAATAATATGCTACATGACAAATTTCCATTTTTTTGTTAAAAATAGGCTTATTTATTGGTTTACCCATGTGCTTTTCATTTAGTTTTATGTTTCCTCTTGTGCTTCTTTCTATTGTAGCATATTTCGAGGGATAAATCTTTTAAATATCCTGATTAATTAATATATCGTAGTACATATTGATTTCTTTTCTAGGTCTTCTTAGAGTGGATCTTTCTAATCACTAGCCTCTTCCTAGAGGTTTCTTCAGCCCTTTGTGATCAGTTTTACTCCACAAGAAAGCCCCACTATGCCTTAACTGGTACGATGTTGTCTATTCTGGCTTTAATATGTTGCATTTGCGAACTCATCCACAAGGGTAGAAAAGGAAAAGTCAAATTTGGGAGATGCTCAAAGCGGCTCCTTCATAGTTCAGGGGAGCTTTTTGGGTCTTTTCCTGTCATTTGGTGGTTTTATTATCCACACTCAGGGGAGCTTCTTGGGTCTTTCCCTGACATTTGTGGGTTCATCTGTGCAATATCTCAGTGCGGCTCCTCCATAGTTCGCTGTGTGTGCGTGCTTTGGAATATTGATAATCCTTTCAGAGTAAACCTTTTGCCTATCATCTTTCTTGTGTGTTCCTTGGTTTCAAAATTTTTTGGGAATCGGAGGTACTGTGGTGCCACAGATCATGATCATCACGATGAAAGCATTCAAATGACCTCCATTGCTACTCTTCCTTGAGGCTTCTTACGGTACTCGAACTCATTGTAATTTTGGAAATCATTGTTGACTAATAATAATAGTTGCGTTTGTGAAATTTTGTGTTATGATGGAGGTGCTCGTTTCATTGTTGATAATATTGAGTTCTTGCTGTTAAAAATAAAAGAGATATTCTTGACTTGAAAAGAATTGTATTCAGTATTAAATTCAGAATAAGTATGAAAAGTATATGCTAGTTACAAAAAGCTTAATTAAGAAAGGAAAATAATATACTTTATATTAAGAAATTAAAGAGTTAATTTCTAATAATGTGAATAAAAATTAAAAGGACAAAATTGTTGGACCATTATACCTTTAAAAAGTTAGGATTTGACCCAAATAATTCATTCATAATTTTCTAGATGAATATTAATTTGTATAAAATTAATATTTAGATTAGAAAATTGAATAATATATATATATATATATATATAATTTGAATTAAAGTGCAATATGGTTTGGTAACCTTTGGTAGAAGGGGCATATGGAATTTCATGAAGAGATAAATATTAAAAGTCCAATGGCGACATACAATGTCTCTTATGAAAAGAATGTGTCTATTATTAAAAAAATGTGTCTTTTATTAAAAGATGCATCTTTTATTCAAGGATGTGTCTTTTATTAAGAGACATGTCTCTTATTAAGATATGTGTTCCTTATTAAAAAAATGTATACTTTATTTAATAGATGTATATCTTATTAAGAGATGAGTCTCTTATGAAGATATGTTAACACATCTATAAATAGAGTTGCCCACAATTTATTTCATTCATTCAAAATAAACATTCAATCATTCAATACATTTGTGGAGATTGAATATTAGGTCTTGAAAGTATACAACTTTAGAATATTTCAAGACAGAGTTTCAAACACAGTTTGCGTTCGCTATTCTTGTGGATTGAAGTGCTACTTCCGCAAGAAACCGATCGTTGTATTCTGGGAGACGTTTGCCAAGTAAAATCCTTAAGCACCGGTGAGGACGTAATTTCGTCTTAAGTAAATAGAACTAAGTTCTAGACTCGATCATACATATAAAGTGTCTCTTACTTATTTCATTTGTAATTCATTTATTCGATTATAAAGATTGTTTTATTTTCATATTTATGTGAATATAGCAATTATCAATATTTTTACCAACAATCTTAAGACAAAAAAATTTTTTATTTGGTAATTGTTATATTTGATTTTGAGAATATTTATTTTCTTTTGGTCCTTAGTTTTATTTTATTTATATCAAATTGTGTATTTTTCCTTTTTACTGAAGGAAAAATGTGGCTAGTAATACTAGTGATGATGTTACTAGTAATGATGGTACTAGAAATGATAAGGGAAATCGTGTGGCTCATACCCAACCTATGATGATCCTTACTTCCTCTTCTCATGGAGAGAAACCAGAAAATTTCAATGGAACGGAATTTAAGAGATGGCAACAAAAAATGTTGTTCTATTTTACCACTCTTAATTTGACAAAAGTTTTTAAAGGAATATGCTCCTGCAATTAGTTCTACTACAAAAGTAGTGGCTACTGCAGATACATGGAATTATTCATATTTCCTATGCAGTAACTATATCCTTAATGGATTGGACAATTCTCTATACAATGTATATAGTCCAATCAAAACTGCTAAGGCCCTATGGGAGTCGCTTGACAAGAAATACAAGATTGAAGATGTCGGCATGAAGAAATTTGTGGTCGGTCGATTTCTTGACTACAAGATGGTAGACTCCAAGACGGTTATCAACCAAGTCCAAGAACTCCAACTTATTATCCATGAGATTGAGGCGGAAAATATGGTTCTAAGTGAGACTTTCCAAGCTGCTGCTGTAATTGAAAAATTGACACATTCATGGAAAGACTTCAAGTATTATCTCAAATGACACAACCCATCCCAATCCCCCCAGGATTATTGCGGGATGTGCCATACTCCCATCTGACACTACGTGCCAGACAAGGGATAAACCAAACCTTAACCCGCTCGAGGTTATCCAGAGTGCGCTAGGATCTGTGGTGACATGTGATGTCTCCGTCTCTGCTACAGCCCGCATCCGCGATTTACCTGAAGGGTATCAAAAACCATAAAAGATGTGAGTGGACGAAAATAAACAGTTTATACAAATATTTTATCGGAAAGACATTTAGACCCTTCACGTAAAAGTATGGATGCATCATAAAACAGTATTTTAAATACTTTCTTAAAAACAAGACGTATTGCTTTTCAAATCAAATGTAATGAAAACGTGGATCAATCAAAGCCATTTCCTCAGTAGGGACTTAGCCCAAAACCAAATCACATGGGTCTCAGCCAAAGATAAAACCACATGGGAACTCAGCCCAAAACATAAACCATGTGGGAACTCAGCCCAAAACCAAATCCACGTGAGTCGCTGCCCAAATTAGTAAACATAGATGAACTAATCCTTGACATCCCAGATGTCTAATCAATAATATCACAATCTATAAGGCTACATGTGCCACTCGGGGTCTCAAGTTCGAGTACTCCTCAGGGTCCACCCAAGTCCCTGACCCTTCCTGGGGGTGATACCCATATCTAGTAATCCTGATCCTGGGCCTCTCCTCGCAGAGCGACAAGCGGCCCCTCACATGCATTGCTCAATGACTACTCCAGGATCTTAGACATATGGAGGAGACAATCCATTCATAAGAATGGTTGTGATGAAAACATTTCACAAATCTCAAAACATCTTAAAGGGGCCAACGCCCGGAATATAGTTTCATCAAATCCGTTTCCACAAAGTCATCGTAAATCCACAACTAGGTCTCAAGCCCGAATATCTTTCATAAATCTCATAACTGGGTCACATCACGATATATCACACGTTTGACTATACTCTAAGTCAAACTATAAATCAACTAGGTCATACGTCCGAAAGATATTTCTAAATCTGAAAACCATTTCATTATTCAATTCATTTTCCAAATCACAAACAATCATGTGATTTCCAATTGGGGCTTAAGCCCGAATATCGATTTCAAGTATCTCCGTGAAATCATTAAACAGTTATCTGTGAAACGCTCAAATCTTATAAAACCATATAAAACACATGCACATAGAATGCTTGGTCAAAACTCATTTATCATATAAAACATAAATCTCGAACTACGTGCACTAACGCAAATCATATTTAAAGCATATGTAATCAATGCATCTCAAATCATAGTAATAAAGCAGTTAAAACAGTTATGCATGCATTTCATTTTATAAAACAAAAGTTCACTCACATATTGACAGGACCCGTCCCCAACTGGACCTCAAAAACCGTACCCGGTCCTGCTCCCGTCTGACAAGTCAACTGAAGTCCCGAAACGATCCTTCAGTACCTATCAGGCAAGGGATAGTTGCGCTGATTTCCGCTTATGCCTTCGCCTCGAGATCAGCCCCAAACGTTGTGCCACGGCCTAGAGGGTCAACAAAACAGAAAAGTGTGAGTGGACAAAAATATATTCATTAAAACACATTTTAAAAGGCATCATTTACCCTCTAGTTTATCAAACCTTGCATGCATAGGAAAAATATATGAACGGCAATCACCGGCTTTCCAGCCAAACCATATAATAAGTCAAACTTCCGGCTCTCAGGCCAAACACATGAAAACATAGTCACCTGGCCACACGGACCAAAACTCGTACTCAATACCAGTACGCCATCATAATCATAATCATCATCAAACAGTACCATGCACAAGGTCATAAACAATTACTTAATCCGCACTATTCACAAGTGCATAAGCCATCACATAATCACATCCGTACTAGGCCATATCCCCGAGCATTAGCCGTCTGGGAACACCCCGAGCTTCGGCTATCTGGGAATACTTATCACCCCGAGTACCAGCCGCCTGGGAACACCCCTAGCTCCGGCTGCCTGGGAACAATCACAATCATATCCCCGAGCTTCGGTCGTCTGGGACTACCCCTAGCTTCGACCGTCTGGGCATTCATAGTCACAATCACAATCACAAGGAAAACCATCCGGGATCACATCCCAAAACATGTTAGTCAAATCCATGACCCAATCCAAGTTAAATTATTACCAATCGGGACTCAAGCCTACATATCCTTTACACGTAAATCCGTAAAACCATAAAATCATATAGAAAACATTATAATAATCTAGAAATCAATCTTAACTCATTCATTCATCAAAATATCCATTTTGAAATCATTTTGACTCCGGCCCTAGCCTAAAATATCATTTGCACATTTCCTCGAAAAACGTGCCAAAATACCAATTAAAATAATATAATATTCCCCAAAATCCAGAATTCACCATATCGGAACACTAATCATACCAAATCATGTCAAATCATATTATAAAGCGTTTAAAACATATATGCATGCATTCAGGGTAGAAAACAAAAGTCCACTCACACACCGTCCAATTGCTCGTTTCCCGCGCTGCACGCGTTTCTGTAATTTCCGATACGTGCCAGGAATCCTGAATCCTGTTCACAATTATTATTCAAGGTTACTAACAAGTCAAGTTACATCATATAATTTTCCCATAATTTTCCGGGATTTAAATATTATTTTAAAATATAATTTAAACCATCGGACCCTCGAAACATTATCGAGCCGGTGTCCGATTGACACGAAACCAATTTTAAAATGTCCGTTACATTATAGGGAGTAAAACACCTGTTGGAACTTTCCTCAGAAAACCTGTCACGCGCCCTCACGCGCCGCCGCAAGCGGCTGCGCGTGAGTCCACGCGCCGTGCTACAGTACCAGCTACAGTTGTCCCTGTTACCCGTTTACCTGGTAAACGGAGCTTATGACCCGCGATGCAACCCGATTCATTCCTAGCCAATTCAACCCTAATTCTTTCCGTTCTTTCACTCATTAGCATTAAACCAATATGTATTAAGGATCTGTGAATTCAATTTCGTGAAACCATGCCCCAAAGTTCACGACTCAACACGAACACCCGACGGGTCCTAACTCGGGTTTCACCCCAGTTCATGTCATATCATTAAATTGATCATACAGGAAGCATTCTACGTCCATTCTAAGCATAAAGGTGTAATCAATTTCAGAAATCCTTACCTCCAAGTAATCGAACCCAAGCACCTAATTTCGACACAGTCGCAGGGGCTGTTCTCTATCGATTCACCGTCAATTGACCACCCAATTGATTCGGTTCACTTCGTTGAGCTCCCAGAAGACTAATTGTTCAATCAATTTCAATCAAAAGCATCCAAACAATCAAATTCGACATTTGTTCTTGATTGAGTTTTTCGAGTATTCTCAGTAGGGTTCTAGGTTCATTTCCTCTCGATTTTCACTCAATTCCCTCACATAAATCTCTCTGTTTTTCTCTTTTTCACACTGGTATCAGTTGGGTTTTTGAATCATGATCGATCAATTATAGGAGAAATGGTGTGTTCTCTGTTTTTCTTTTTTTAAACATGAACACTATATGCTAATTAATAATGTCACCGTTTCATTTAATTATTTAATTAATAACAAAGGCACTAAGTGCCACTAATCTCCATTTGAATTGGCCAAGTGTCATTTAGGTAGTTATCCTCATCCCACTTAGGCTGAATCAGCCAAAGTCCTCTTTTAATTAATCCTACTGCTTCAATTTACCATTTTACCCTTGTTCTCACAAATTACCAAAATACCCCTCATTGTTCTAGACCCATAAGTTTCTCGTTCGGGCTCCGATTGACGCATGCCGCCTGTCTACGGATTCAGCGTCCCGAGACCTATCCAACGTCACGGTCATCGATCAAAGTCTGTTTGACCGCTCAAATTAAAAGTCAACTTTTTGCCCAATTCCGGGGGCAAAATCGTCATTTTCTTCAATTTTTTTTCCAAATTTTCATGTTTCGAATTTCCGGGGCGTTACACATATCGTCCAAGGTGTACCTCGATAATCGTGTCGTAAGTCACTTCAGGGCTAATCCAACCTTTTCGGGTCGTCCGGAGCTGTCAATAACACACTCAAAGTCCACTACCAATCTAGACAAGTCCTAATCAAAAACCCCTAAAACTACCGAAAAAGTTAATGTGCCCCAAACAAGCTTCCCTAGGCTAAAAATCTCAATTTGACCTATCAAATGATCTCCGATCGACCTGAAATGACCACCATTGGATTCAAATCGTAGAAACCTTTTGAATGGAACCGGTTTCCCCTTAAAATTCATGCCCACGCGCCCCTACACTCGGGTCAAAGTTTCTGGTCAATGCTGGTCAAAAGTCAACGCTGACGTCAGCAAAAGTCAATACTGACGTCATGGTCAACAGTCAACGCTGATGTCATGGTCAACGGTCAATGTTGATGTCAGCCTGACACGTGCCATGTGTTACACGCTGACTGATCAACGTGTCCTCTAACACCTCTGACTGTCTACCACGTGGCACCACTTGATTGGTCCACGTGTCTGACATGTCAGTGCTGACTGTACACTAACAACTACCATATGGCAGCACTCCATTGGCCACGTGGCCTGAAAACTTGACAGATGATGACATCATCATCTTCAACCTCGCTACTGGTCAGCCCGTTTCTCTGTAACGGGTCACCCAGACCCGCGACCCGACCCAATCGTAACTCAGCCAAAACTCAACCATTTTCGACCCCGTTTGTTCCTATAGACTCGTACTAACCTATAGAACAGTTCTACAAACCTAGAATTAGCCAAAATGGTCTAGAATTTACCTCTCACATGATGAACAGTGACGACCACCTGCAACCTTGTTTTTCCGTCCATTCCAGCCACCTTAATCCTCAAAATTGATCCCTACAGCCTCAAATAGTCCCAAGGAACAAGTTTTGATCGTTAGAAACCCCTAACAATCCCTAGACCTCGAATTCAAAATTTTGAATTTAAAAGCTTACCCTTTCGGTTTCCCCACCACCGTCCTCGGTGGTTATCACCGTTGCTGCCATGCTGATCGTCTCGTCTCCCTCTTTCACTTTCCCGTTCACTCCATTGCAATTGGTCCAACCAGATTTCAACCCAATCCAAATCTGCCAATTGTACATTTTTCTAATGTGAACCATAACTTTTGCGTCCGACGTCCGATTTTGACGTGCTACCTGTCTACAGACTCGCACGTCTCGATCTAATAGTCCTCGATCGATGTGCATTGGACTTGGGAGGTCAAAATTTAACTTTTCGCCCTTCACCTAAGGGTAAAATCGTCATTTTACCTTGATCATCTGATAATCCTTGACTAATTCCTGATTAGTACATAATTAATTCTCATTAATCTATCATTAATCCTTAATTAATCTGTAAATTTGGGACGGGTTGTTACATCAACCATAAGCGCAAAGAGAGGGACTTGAGGATTTGATCGTGAGGTTGAGAATTAATGAAGACAATCGTGGTTCTGAAAAGAAAACCACTAGAAAATCGATGGTGGCTAAGACACACGTTGTGGAAGATATGCCAAAGAACAAGAAAAAGAGGAAGCACAACGAAATCTCTACTCATTGGAACTCAAAGAAAATTGGAGAGTTCAAAGGTAAGTGCTTTAAGTGTAATAAACCTAGCCATAGGGCAGCAAATTATCGATCTAAAAAGATTAAGGGCAATACCAAAAAGAAGCTCACATAACCGAGGAGGATAAATCTCAAAAGAATCTATCTGAGATCAATCTCTCGGTTGTGATCTCTGATGTGAACTTGGTAAGCAATACTAAGGAATGATGGATAGACACTGGAGCTACACGCCAGATCTGCTCAGATAGGAAGATGTTCGCAACCTATCATGAAGTTACCCAAGGGGAGCAACTATTTATAGGAGCCGCTTCCAGGGTTGAAGGTTAAGGAAAGGTGATCCTCAAGATGACTTCTGGGAAGGAGCTAACTTTGAATGAAGTGCTACATGTGCCTGACATCCGGATGAACTTGGTTTCTCGATCTCTATTAAGAAAGAATAGATTCAAATTGGTCTTTGAGGCTGATAAATTTGTTCTTACTAAGAATGAGATGTATGTGGGGAAAAGGTACCTCAGTAATGGTCTTTTCATGATGAATGTAATGACTGTTGTACCTTCTATTAATAATAATAACACAGTTCATTTTGCTTATATTATTGAGTCCCCAAATGTTTGGCATGGTAGATTAGAACATGTTAATTATGATACTATGCGTCGATTAGTTAACATGGATTTATTACCTGCGTTTAATATTGATGCAAATCACAAGTGTGAAATTTATGTTGAAGCCAAACAAACCAGAACATCTTTTCATTATATGGAAAGGAGTACAGAACCTCTAGAATTAATTCACAGTGATATATGTGATTTAAAGTATGTGTAAACTAGAGGTGGTAAAAATTATTTTATTACTTTTATCGATGATTGCACAAGATATTGCTATATTTATTTGCTTAGAAGCAAAGATGAAGCCTTAGTAATGTTTCAACATTATAAGAATGAAGTTGAGAATCAACTTAGCAGAAAAATTAAAGTTTTAAGAAGCGATAGGGGAGATGAATATGTTACACCTTTTGCAAAGTTCTGTGCTCAACATGAGATTATTCACCAAACTACTGCTCTTTATTCACCACAACAAAATAGTATTGTTGGACGCAAAAACCGAACATTAAAAGAAATGATGAATTATATGTTGATAAGTTCTCGAGCTACCCAGATTTTGTGGGGAGAAGCTTTACTTTCTGCAAATTATATTCTCAATAAATTACTTCATAAAAAAGTTAGAAAAAACGCCATATGAGGTATGGAAAGGTTGAAGACCTTCTTATAAATATCTCAAATTTTGGGGGTGTCTTGCTAAGGTAGCGGTGCCATATCGATCCTAAAAGGGTTAAAATAGGACCGAAAACCATTGATTATGTATTCATTGGTTATGCTTCTAATAGTAGTCCATATCGATTCCTTGTACATAAGTCAGATAACAATGATGTACATGTGAATACAATTATTGAATCAAGGAATGCAACATTTTTTGAGAATGTGTTTCCTTGGAAAGATGCACATGAACAAAGTTCTCATAAAAGAATTTATGATAGCAGTAATCTTGACAATCATCAAGATCAATCAGACCAAGAATCTGAAAGACTTGAAAATGAGGCTGAACCTAGACGAAGTAAAAGGGCAAAAACGTCTAAGTAGTTTGGTCCCGATTTTCTAACATATTTGTTGGAAAATGAACCTCAAACCTACAAAGAAACAATGTCATCCCCTGAAGCTTCTTTTTGGAAAGAGACTATTAATACTGATGTGGATTCCATTCTACTAGATCATACATGGGAATTAGTGGATCTTCCTCCTGAGAATAAACCTTTGGGTTATAAATGGATTTTTAAAAGAAAGATGAAAGCCAAGGGATCCATATATAAGTACAAGGTGAGACTTGTTATCAAAGGTTATAAGCAAAATGAAGGCTTAGACTATTGTGATACTTACTCACCAATTACGAGAATAATATATATTAGAATGTTAATTACAATAGTTGCTTTAGATAATCTTGAAATACATCAAATGGATGTTAAAATGGCATTTCTAAACAGTGATTTATAAGAGGCGCTTTACATGGAACAACCGGAAGGATTCATTGTTCCTGGACAAGAGAAGAAAGTATGTAGGCTCAAAATTAATGAGTGTGATATATGTGTCTACACAAAAGTCATACCAAATGGTTATGTCATTGTGTGTCTTTATGTAGACGACATGCTCATTATTGGTAGTAATAATGAGATGATTAAATCTACCAAGAGGTTGTTGACCAGTAAGTTTGATATGAAAGATATGGGAGTTGTATATGTTATTTTAGGAATTAAGATTTCTAGAACTTCTGATGTATTAATATTATCTCAAGGTCATTGCATTGAGAAAATACTTTCCAAGTTTGAAAAGTAAGGAAGGTTTTAAGATGGTTTTGATGGCGGTTCATGGCTGAGGAGCCCAGGGGGTGGTCGAGGAGTTTGGACAGTGATAATTGGTTTTGGTTAGTCGGGTTTTACATAGTTTTTCTTAGGTTTCTTGATATGAAATGATAGGAAATGAGAAAATAGGAAGAATGGAATCGAAAGGGGAAGAAACGGACCGAAAATGAAGGGGTTAGAGAGCTGAACTGGACATGTCAGTTTGGCTGGACCGGCTACATGGGACCGGCCAGTTCGGACCGGTCGAGAGGTTGAAGACGATCCACAGTGCTCTGGCACGTGGCTCCCACGCGCAACCCCTTTGTGCCACACATGAGGGCGTGTGAACAGTCCGATGGGGAAACTTCCAACATGTAATTTCATTTATTCGATGTAACGAACATTTTGGGACTGGTTTCGTGTCAATCGGATATCGTTTCGATATAGTTCGAGACGTCTGAAGGTTTAGGATCGAGTTTAAAAATAGTTTAAAATTCCAGAAAATTAAGGGGTTTTAGTGAGTGGTTATTTAAGTAGTTAATAACCCTCTAAATTAATTTGGACAGGTTCGGGGACCCCGGAGGCGACGATTGGTGCAAAAAGACTTTTTGGCGCACGTATCGAGGCGCAGCTTCGGACGGTCTGTGAGTTGACCTTTCTTTCGAAATTGATGCATGCATAAATGTTTTATAATTGTTTTAGAATATGTTTTGTGATGCTATGAGTGCATTTGTTTGTGGTAGCCTAGGATTTACGTATTTGCACGTATTTAGAGATTTCTGGTTTTATACGATGCTGATACATGCAAGGTTTTCAACGAAGGTTTAATGAAATGGATTTTGGATTTGGAACTATGAAACCGGGCATAAGACCCATTTGATTTACAAACTCTCGGACTTGCACTCCATTTGATTTGATGAGGAATCGGGCCGAGGGTCCATTTGAGTTATATGATCGGGCCGAGGGCCCCGTTGGTTTACGAGTTCGGGCTTGAGGCCCAGTTGGCTGTAATATCAAGCTTGAGGCCCCTTTGACTGTAGTATCAGGCTTGAGGCCCTATTGGTTGTGAAATCGGGCTTGAGGCCCCGTTGCTTTATGGTTTCGGGCTTGAGGACCAGTTAGTCGTGATATCGGGCTAGAGGCCAGTTCATTGTAACATCAGGCTTGAGTCCCAGTTCGATTTATGAAATGAGAATTCGGGTATGAGACCCTGTTGAACTGTGGATTTAGAGCGGTGCCTGTGAAATTGAATTGAATCGGATTCGAGGAATCCTACTGAGATGAATCGGGTATGAGACCCAGTTGAAATATGATTTGAAAAAGAAAGTATTTAAAAATGTATATAAACCCTCCATATGATTTAATTGGTCTCCTCCAGATGTCGACTTAGAGAGTCACGATCCACAGACCAGAATAGGTATCCCCATAGGGATCCCGTTCTAGGAGTGGTAGTTATGATGTGGTCCTGGACCAGATTCTAGAGAGATGTTCGGACTAGATCCGGAGATAGATCTCGGACTAGATCCAGAGATAGAGCCTCCCAGATGGAGAATTCCTGGGGGAAGACTCTGAGTGAGACCCCGAGTGGTGTGCACACTAGTATAGAGATGAAATCGTGACATATATCGGGGATGTGTTCCCTAGGGGTTGTGTGCCCCTAGTTGGCATCTTCTCGGAAATGCCTCGGATGGGTTATACGTATGCGTACGTATGAGGTTTACGGAAAGTGATTTGGGGGCGGAGACCCCGTGTCCATGTTTTAGAAAGTGATTTGGGGTGGAGATCCCGTATTCGATGTTTTGGAAATGGTTTGATGCGGAGACCCCGTATTGTATGTTTTGGTATTTCAATGAGAATGGTTTTTGGGCTGAGACCCACGTATGTTGATTTGGGTTGAGTTCCCACATGTATGGATTTACGAGTTTTTGTGATTTCGGGTCGAGGATCCATAAATGGATTTATGGTTCATGAAAGTTTATGGGGACCGGCATGAACCCTTGAAAGGTTTTTATGGGTCATGACGGTTTATGAGGACCGGGCATGAACCCTTGAAAGCTTTTGAGAATGTTTTCAAATGGTTTTATGAACGTTTGATAAATGGTTTTTTTTAATGCATGCATATGCTTTTAGTGAAGGGCATAAAGTATATTTTGTGAAAACGTTTTATTAAAATATTATTTTTTCCACTCACAATTTTTGTAGTTTTAATGCCCTTCAGGTTGATTGCGGATGCGGGCTGTAGCAGAGATCGAGACATCACACTCCTCCTCCTACGATCATGGCGTACTCTAGAAGCCCCGGTGAGGGCTAGAGATGGAATTATCCCTGATCTGAAACTTCATGTCAGACGGGATCAGGCGTGTCCCACGTTAATCCCAGGGGATTTGGGACGAGTCCTGACACCTTGTGAGATTTGGCGCGCGTGCACCGAATTCGTCTATTACATTTCAGCGCGCGTGTGTCTTACTGTCCCTCAGTCTGACCCGCCTGATGCGCTGAATTCCTCTGCTTTTGTCAGCGCACGCCTACTGATCCCTACTATGTCTGTCAACCAGCCCACGTCGAATGACCAGTCCAATCCCAGCTGCAGTCTGCCGAGTCCTTTCATTGTAGCTCAGCTACTTCCTGCCGAGTTCCAGCCTATCCACCTGCTTCCCTTCCTCGTATTTCTTCTTTCATCTTCACAAGTTTCCTACTGTTGTTCGGTGATTCTTGTGAAAAAACCATATTTTTCTACTTAAATTCTTGTTATTGTTATTGGTTTTACTTATAGTTCAATATATGTGTTGATATTTTCTTTCTAACATTTGTAAGTAAGAATGCAATCTCCATGTGTTTTACTTTTTGAAATGTTTTTTACTTCATATGTTTTAGTGCTTAAACATCAATTCGAAGATAAATATTGATCCGTTGTTTGGGGCATTTAGAATAGAATTGAAGAGATTTAATGTTTGACCGTTGTTCGGCGCATTAAATTATAAACTTAAGGTGAATCATATTGTAAGTAATAATCCGTTGTTAGGTGCATTTATAATATAAAAAATGTATTCATGTATTTGAGATGATTAAGGTAGAATTTCGTGATTGGTTCAATATGAGTATGATGTTAGAGTGTTAGTAAAAATTGTGTTTGAAGAAAGTCCACTTGTACAAAAGTTAAAGTAGAAGTAGAATTAAATACTTAATTATTTTTAATTTTTATTTTATTTTATGATTACAATCTTTTCAAACCCCCATTTAATTCTTTATTCTTTCATTATTTAATTATTGAATTCTTTATTCATTAATTCTTTTATTCATTTATTCATTAGTTCATTATTTTTTTATTTATTATTCTTTCTCACTAACACATTATTAATGTTTCTTAATTTCCCCGGTTAAGAACGATCCCTATTTACCAATACTACAGCTACACAAAAAGGGTTTAAATTGCATAATACTCGAATTACGTGCTTAATCTAATACGTAGTTTGGACGTTATCAAGGGTAAACTCAGCTTTTAATGATTTCTATGACTTAGAAATCTAAGTAGGATATAACAGGATACTCTTAATAGGAATACACTTATATCAGTGCGAAATGAGGTCGTTTTTATGAGAATTTTAAGACTGAATTCTCTAAAGTATTGACAAATACCCGGAGTGTCCATGGCAGGAAGAACACAACATTGAACCAAACGTGTTAGAAAGGGTATTATGTGAGTAAGATTGTCTTGGTTTATATAAACGGATGGGCAGTTCAAGACATCCCGTTCACTGGTCAGTTAGTAAATTCGATCTTCTTTCACTACGGAAAGTTCAAGGCCAAAAACTACCTATCCTGATGTGGTATCTTCTCGATTAAACTCTCTCAAGTGTCTGCAATATTGTACATTTGCATTTTCAGGCTAATTTTCATTCATGTGGGGAATTGTTAGGAAATTAAAGAGTTAATTTCTAATAATGTGAATAAAAAATAAAAGGACATAATTGTTGGACCATTATACCTTTAAAATTAGAGTTTGACCCTAATAATTAATTCATAATTTTCTGGATGAATGTTAATTTGTATAAAATTAATATTTATATTAGAAAATTGAATAATATATATTTATATTTATCATTTGAATTAAAGTACCATATGGTTTGGTAACCTTTGTTAAAAGGGGCATATGGAATTTCGTGAAGAGGTACATATTAAAAGTCCAATGGCTACATATAATGTCTCTTACGAAAAGAATGTATCTGTTATTAAAAGATGTGTCTTTTATTCAAAGATGTGTCTTTTATTCAAAGATGTGTCTTTTATTCAAAGATGTGTATTTTATTAAGAGACATGTCTCTTATTAAGATATGTGTTCCTTATTAAAAAGATGTATACTTTATTTAATAGATGTATCTCTTATTAAGAGATGTGTCTCTTATGAAGAGATGTTAGCACATCGATAAATAGAGTTGCTCACAATTCATTTCATTCATTCAAAACAAATATTCAATCATTCAATATATTTGTGGAGATTGAATATTAAGTCTATAAAGCATACAACTTTAGAATATTTCTAGAGAGAGTTTTAAACACAGTTTGCGTTCGCTATTCTTGTGAATTGAAGTGCTACTTCCGCAAGAAGCTGATCGTTTTATCTTGGGACACATTTACCAAGTAAAATCTTTGAGCACCGGTGAGAAGGTAATTTCGTCTTAAGGAAATATAACCAAGTTTTAGACTCGATCATACCTGTAAAGTGTCTTTTACTCATTTCCTTTGTAATTCATTTATTCGATTATAAATATTGTTTTATTTTCATATTTATGTGAATATAATAATTATCAATATTTTTACCAACACTTTATCTTAACAAGATGCTATTACAAGAAATTGTAGTCAATCGAAGACATTAAATTAATCTAAGATTTGCAGCAATTTAGTTTCTCATACTCGCTCTCAAGCTGAGGACTGAATATTATGAAATATCAACTTACAAAGTAAGCTTTTTATTCTAAGTATTGTCTTCTACGTTCTTTCAAACATCCCACCATCTTGGTAAGGTAGTAACCCCAATAACTTAGGTTAGGAATGACCCATTTTAAGCTCACTTAAAACCGCTTTGTAGGGACAAAAGCCAAATGCGGTGGCACAAAGACCAAAAATTGATTTATATCCTAAGATGGCACAAAATAGTAGGATATGGTATAATGAGCAAATAAGATAGCACAAAAGACTTAAGGCTACGTTTAACATATCGTATAAGGAACTGGATAAAATAATATAATATGAAACCGGTGTTTGGTATGACTTGTATTAATTAGTCACTGTATAAATTAATACGATTGAATGTCTTTATATGGTTCAGACACGCTAAAATGATACTATCTAAATTGTCTATATTAAATAATCAAATGACTAACAATCTTGAACAGTATAATAATAATAATAATAATAATAATAATAATAGTAATAAATATAAAATAAAATAAAATTTTAATAAATATAAATAATAATAATAATTAATAAAAATAAATAACTCATAATGAAAATAAAATAATAATGTACATAATTAATATTTATGATATAAATATTTTTTATCATCTACAATAATATAATCAGTCAAGTATAATATAATCGGCATTTTAATCCGATCAAGCACCAAACGCCCAACTAAATTGTCAATTTATCCAATAGATATATTAATCTATTCGACTGAAATAATCAGTATAATATGACCTACAAAATAAGATCTAAATTTGTTAGTACGCAAAAACCACTTTGACGCACAAAGGCCCACTAAGTATGGCGGTACAAAATGCCATTACCACTTTGAAGCACAAAGGTCCACTAAGTATGGTGGCACAAAATGCCATTACAATGGCACAAAATGCCATTACAATGGCACAAAAGACCAATTGAATGGCACAAAAGACTAATTGAATGGGATAAAGGTCCACTAAGTATGGTGGCACAAACGCGGATTTGGGTGGGATAAAGGGCAATCTTCATCTTTAGGTTCGTTTTCAATTGGAGTGGCTCAACATCATATATTGTAGGATAATCGTTATATTTTACCATTTAGAAAATCTCTTCTTCCTTTTTTTTTTTTTTTTACAATTTAGGGTATTTTTCATATATGTCATTTTTAATCAATCTCCAAATTTGTCCGGCATGGAATTGTATCTAGTGCTGTTAACCCTATGTTCCATGGGCACAGAAAGTACATTGAGTTGATTACCATATTGTTCGGGAAAAATTACAGGCTGACATTATTACATCATCTCACATTCCTTCCCGAGGACAGCTCGCCGAAATCTTCACCAAGGCATTAGGAAAGGAGCTGTTTCAATTTTTAAGTGGCATGTTGGATATTCAAAATATTCATTCTCCAACTTAAACGGGAGATGATATCCTTCCCAGTGTAGGTCTTTGTACATCGCTATTTATTTGTAAAGTATACATCAACGAATTCAATTAAGGAAAACACGTTGTTTTAACAGAAGTGACCCACACGCACATAAAAGCACTCCATGCCACCTTTTCATTCAACCACCAATTGTGCAAATGTTAAGCGAAGTGACCCACACGTATAATGTAAGACTTCTAAAAGCATCTTTTGTGTGACACTTCCATTCCACTAGTCATAAAAAATTTAGCTATTTTTTTAGCAGCTTATTTATTATCGAGTTAAAATAAAATAAAAAATATGAGCCTTCCCTATCCAATTGAGAAATTTCTTTTGTAGCCAAATCTTGTTCTACCTCTCTTCTTATTATGATTCCATTTCCTCATAAAATAAATAAATATTTAGATTTCTATGTGTAAAAATCATGACATTAGATTATGATTCTTATAACATTATTTTTACAATAGTGAGTGTAATATATGTAAAATTTTATGTATTAATTGTGAAACTCAATTTATTTTGATAGATCATCATAGGCTTCGGCATTGGGCCGGGCCGGGCGGGCTTAGTTACATATAAAAGAGCCCACGGGCTTTTATCGGGGCGGGTTTATATCGGGCCTTTCGGGTCTGACCTATTAAGCCCACTTGGATCGAGTTTTCATGGGCTTTTACAATAAATTATGTCTCAAATTTTAAAGATACCAAAAAAATATATGTATGAAAAAAAATATTAATAACAAAAAAAAAATACTCAAGGGTGCAAAAAAGTGTCCTCGTTAAAACCTTACCTTAAAAACCCTTTTAAGGGAAAAATCAGGTAAGGAAAAAGAGTACCACATGCACCCTTTGAGTTTGAGATCACAATTATATATTAGTTTAATGTCCATATTACAATCCTTTTAGGTAAAAAAATATATATTACAACTCTAATACTCTATCACGAAAGTGCCTCACTTTCACTCTCAACCACTTCAACATCATCATCATCATCACTATCATCCATCCATTCTGGCCTTGATGCTTTGACATTCAGTAATTCTTCAGCCATTTTCTCTTGTAGAAGAGCATCTTGCATGATATGAGATGTGAGATCTGAAGGAAAGAGGAGAGTGATATGAGATGAGAGACGTGAGAATGAGATGTGAGGTGAGGGAAAGAGGAGAGCCGAGAGAGATCTGAATTCTGAGGGAAAGAGGAGAGTGATATGATATTATGCGGCTAAAAGGGTTAAGACTTAAAGGGTGAGGGTGTAGTTAGGGTTTGTATTGGGTATTGGCTTTTTAAAATAAATTAGGTGGACTTGGGGTTGAAATTTGGGTTTGGGTTTAAATATTAGTATTAAGAATGAGTTGAGTATTAGTTTTTAAATAATAAGTATTTTATATTTTCGGATCTATGAGTCGGGTTTATTACGGGCGGTTCGGGCTGGGTTTACCGGGCTTTATCGGGCTCGGACCTATCGAGTTTGAACACCATAAGCCCAAGCTCATCCCGTTAACTCTCGGGCCGGGCCGGCCCATGGCCCATAGCGGGTCGAGTCGGACTTTTGTCCATCGGACCTATCGGGCTCCCATAAGCCCATGAACTTTTGGGTCAAATGGTGAGGCCTAAATCATCACATGCATACTTAATGTTTGTTTTTATTTTCTCTCTTGAGTAATTAATATATTGCTCTCGCAATATATTATAATCATTATCCTTTTGTATTTCAAAGTACAATATCAATAAATAATCATTCCTTTTTTTCTCTAACATTTCAATGAAACTTCCTTTTTATGTCTAGCAACTTTGCTAGTCACATTGCAAAGTTCTTTATTTAAGCCATCTTCATCAATACTCTCCTACCATAATATTCCTTCATCGCCGTCTAATTCTATCACTATCTTCCTCTTTGATATTTTCCACAATGGAGTCAACCAGCGACGAAATCGCTCACGAATTTCGCTTCTTCCAGGTCTACAAAGACGGTCGCATCAAAGTCTTCTACGACACACAGAAAATCCCACCCTCTAATGACCCAATCACCGGGGTCCAATCCAAAGATGTAATCATCCAACCTGAGCCCTCTGTTTCTGCCCGTATCTTCCTACCCAAGATCCACGACCCAGCCCAGAAACTCCCCCTCCTCTTCTACCTTCACGGCGGCGGGTTTTGCTTTGAGTCAGCATTCTCTCCAATCTACCACAACTTTATCTCCCGCTTGGCCGCCGAATCCAATGCAATCGCGGTGTCGGTTGAGTACGGGCTGTTCCCAGACCGACCCGTACCCGCTTGTTATGAGGACTCATGGGCCGCGCTCAAATGGGTCGCATCCCATGCTACCGGGGATGGACCCGACTCGTGGTTAAACAATCATGCTGACTTCGACCGGGTTTTTATCGGCGGCGACAGCGGCGGAGCGAACTTGTCACACTATTTGGGGGTCCGCCTCGGATCCGAACGATTATCAGCTGTGAAGATCGTTGGGTTGATTTTAGTACACCCGTTTTTTGGCGGGTTGGAAGAGGATGACCGCATGTTTCTATACACGTGTCCAGAGAATGATGGGTTGCAAGATCGTAGGCTGAGACCCCCACCAGAGGATTTTGCAAAGATCGTGTGCACGAGGATGTTGATATTTTTTGCTGCAGGAGACCACCTGAGAGAGGCGGGGCAGATGTACTACGATGACCTCAAAAAGAGCAAGTGGAGTGGGCATATTGATGTGGTGGAGCACGATGAAGTCCACGTGTTCCACTTGTTCAATTCTAACTCTGAGAATGCTGCAGACTTGGTTAAGAAATTTGCATCCTTTATCAACCAAAATTAGTTTGGTAATTTTCAGTTTAATTATTAATTAACCTTTTTTCAATCAAGAACAAGTTGAAATCTTTCAACATGTGTCATTTCTACCCCTATGTTTTTTAATCAAGTCTTTTTTTTTTTTTCCATCATTCCTTTTGATCTCATGGTTCTATTGCATGTTTGCCTCTTCATACTTAGTTAACGTGTCTATGCTTACTTATTACTCCATTTTTTTATATACTTATTTGCGTTTAATATTTAATGTACGTGTATGATTTCTTAATTCAATATTCTTGTATAGAATGAACTTGTAAAAAGAATCATACCTTTTCTGATTAGTTAACGTGCTTATGCTATTACTTATTACTCTAATGTGTACGATTCTCTAATTCAATATTCTTGCATAGAATTTAGTTGTAAGAAGAAGCATACTCTCTTTAATTATTAACGTGCTTATGCTCTACTAATTACTCCCTTTTTTTATAAACCAATTTGCATTTTGTATCTAATGTATATGATTCTCTAATTTAATATTCTTGTATAGAATAAAGTTGCCAAAAAAAAAAAAATACTCTTTCGAATTAGTTAACGTGCCTATGCTATACTTATTACTCTGTTTTTTTATACACCAAAGTTGAATATACACATTGTACTATATTAATGTTGCCATACTCAATATCCAAAAGAGATTTCTTTGTAATCTTTTAGTGCTTTCTCTGATTGTTAGAAAGTCACGGATTGTTGATTGATTCTAGTGAATGAATTACACTTTACATACATTCATTTTTACATATCTCACGGTTAGGATTGATGACATCACTCCTCGCACATTTTACATAACGTTCTTGCTCCCTAAGGCACACACACCTCACACTCACGGTTGTAACAACCTCACATCTGCCACTCTCTCATTTCTTCTAGAATCTCCATGTACTTAATAGGGTTTTAGATCCGCTGCAATGCAGCTTGATCACTACCCCTGCAATGGCATCTTACACTTCAACAATATTAGTCATGGAATAAAGGTCTTTAACAATTCTATTTGGCGATGTAGGAGATGCGGTGGCTCTGCTGAACATGATCAACTTGGAAAAGGCCATTCCCGGCAATTCACCATCTTCCTCAGGTGGGATCCGTCAATTTTCTTCAAAAAAGACTTTGTAGAGAGGACATGTGTGCTCAACATTACGTTGTTCGGTAGTTTTCCCCCAAGGTTTTGTTTTCATACTGTAGGATGGCTGTTGTCTTGTTGGGAACATTCATTGTGAGATCATATCCCGCCCTGTCACAATGAAATTGTGTATCACTCTGATTCGTCACGCCCGTTTTGGTAGCGACAAAGAATTTGGAGATTTCCCAGATTTCAGCTGGGATATTTCAGCGACAACCGTCAAAAATCACCAAATCTACTACTCTTACTTGGGCAATATAGTGATGAAGAGTCGGATGATGATCAAATCAAATGCTTAGCAAACTTGAGTTTAGTTTTTGAGACGCTTGATGAATGAAGCTTTACAATCTTCTATTATAACTATTTGTATATCTAAAAGAAAGGGGTAATCTGACCTCTAGTGATTTACGCACTGAATAAGATGTGAGCTATATGTAGATTAAATTCAATCAAATTAATATGTTAGAATAAGATGATGAAATATGAATTGGAATTGATAAGTAAGAATGAGTAAAAAAAAATCTAATTTTTTTCATATAGATAAAGATTTAAAAAAAAAAATTAATCGTTAAAAACTCACCATTAAAAAATTTGTGTTAGAAAATAGTCATTAAAATATTAGTTATTAAAAAACTAGTCGTTGTAGAAAAATTAGGTTGTTATATATTCAAATTTGAAAAAAAAAATGAATTTAATATTCAAAGTTGATGAAAATATAAAAAATATGATTTTGTTAAATATAAAGATTGGCTAACTATTAATAGCGTTTGAGTAATTTTAAATTAAATTTATCCAAAAAGTTATTGAGTCTGCTGCTGATACTCTAAGAAGAGCATTAAGGGACCCATAACAAACTTTTTTTGTTTTCCTTCGTTTGCAAAAACATACATTTCTAAGAGTTTTTTTTTTAAAAAAAAACGAATATTTCACTGTTTTTTTATATAATAATATTGAGGAAGGAAAATTCTATGTGACGTTTCACATTTTTTTATTATTCTCTATATTTGTATATATACATATATGTTGCCCACTTTAAAAATCACAAACTCATAATATGAATTTTTATATAAACAATATATAAATAAAATACATACACTATCAAAGTACACATTTCATCTTGTTTTTCAGTAAAAAATGAAATTATATTTTAAATCAACCACAAATGAAAAAAAAAAAAAAAAAACCCCATGGTCTAGTAATTGGATGAGAATTGTGAAATGTCTAATTTGAATTGTCGTGTATACTAATTATTAGCTTAAAATCACTCAAATTTAAACAGCAAAGACGAAAATGAAAAATCAGATAAACTAGAGGAATCAATAGTGATTTAAGGCGGTTTAATAATAAATTGTATTGGTTAAACAAAAATCTACAAAGTTTAATAGAAAAAAAAATTCAGAATTCAAAGGAAATCTAAACCAACATCCAATTCAAGAAATAAACGATGTTTTTCATCAAGGTCACGACTTGGTGAGGAATGAGATTGAATAAAGAGCTATTACTTCTACCTTCTTTTTTTGGGCACCGTAGAGGGCATAGCCCAAAGAAAAACAGGAAACTAGATGAGCACAGTCCTTAAATATACTCTGCACAAAGAGTCAGCATTGAGAATGGCGGAAGAAGTAGGTGGGGGCTTCCTACAAATGCAGACCAATATCACGGCCTCCAATTGGCCAAAAAATTAGTAGCGTGGTTCTTCTCACAATACAAATGATGGAGCTCACATCTCCAAGGTCTCTTCAAAATCATTATGCAGACAAGGGTGAGGAGAGGATGACAAGTATCAATGTAGCTCAGAATAAGGGAAATAAATAGCGATAAGGGAATCACATTCCACAATAATAGCTCTGAAAGTTCAGCTTCTAGACTATTACCTCCCAAGGTTAATAGCAAACCCCTTGATCCAATTCCCATCATGGTTGTGAATTAAACCACCCGCACTGATATGCCCTACAGGCCTAATACAACTACCATCAATGTTAATCTTACACCAATCTTTAGGAGTAGGACTCCAATGCATAGAGATGATATGTCTAGACTCTGTATAAATTTTCTTCTTGTTGGCATCAAACCAATCTCTATTACTTCTCCAATCTCTATTACTTCTCCCTTGAGACTCGATTCAAACCTCAATTCAGTCCTCTAAATTGGATATGTTATTGTAACTGCTAGAAAAATTCAAATAATTAGACAATATGTTGTTTGATTAATTAGATAATTAAATTGTTTGATTAAATATTTTAATCAAAAAATGCGTTGATCTGGGAAAGAATTGTAAATCTTATAAAAAGTTATGATGGAGGAGACACACCCTTAGAATAGGAGATATCCTTTGAATTGATATATTGAATGTAGGTAATTCTTTATTTTGTTTAAAATCAGTTGAATATTTGTTTTATTTTTTAAAACAATTCATATTGTTGCATCGAGAATGTGTCTCTTGAATAGATATAACCTTTCTTTTGAAAGGTTACGTCTCTGATGGAGAATGCTCTCATTCCCTATATAAAGCAAATCAAATTATAATCTTTTCAACTCAATATCGAACGATTCTTTCTCAAAATCTCAAGAATAATACATATCAAGTAAGTTTGAGTCTATTAATCATGAAGACAACTTGTCTTAAACTTTTTTCGTACTAAGGAAGAGTGACAAATTAGTCTTAAAGAAAACGAATCTAATTCCTTCGTGGACTCAACGTTCTCATTCAATTTCGTTATTGCCTTTATACTTAATTTCCTACATCCTTTCCAACAGTAACTCCCTATGTCATTCTTTTCTATCCGTATTGTCCCTCATACACGAGCGTATAAAACATATCGAATTAAATTATGGTAAAATCCGCGAAAGGATTCAGAACGGAAACATCAAAACCATGCATGTTTAGTCTAGAACTAAGATATATTGCCCTATCTTCACCAAGCCATTCAATCACTTCGTAGCAAGTCAGGTGTGCTTGACATTCACACTCCAACTTGAGGTGGAGTATTGAATAGGGCCATGATATATAATTAGCAACTATTTACCTCAAATTACAAAGTATCATTGTATGATTAATTGAATCCCTAGATACAGAGAGATTTACAATGTCCCTCGTGTTATTGTTGTTTACTGAGGGAATATTATTGAGTAAACAGATTGTGCCCTAGTTTTGTATAAGGTTACAAAAATTAAGAAACTACTAATGATTTAAGAAATAAGCGACGTTTTTCATCAACTCTACAGCTTGTGGGGACTTAGGTTCGGACAACTGAAACACATGCCCAACCAACTTTGATTCCACCACCTTCACTGTCCCTCTCCATCCACTCTTTCTCAGTGACTCACTATAATACCACCCTCTATCTCTCAATGGATCCAGCTCAGAAACACAAACCAGCACTCTCTCACACCCTAATTTCCTCAATTTCGGGTCCTTTTCCGGGTTGATATACGGGCCATCTGATCCGCTAGTAGTTGGATACGCGAACCGCCACATTGCAGCAGCAAACATTCTCACAGTCAAAGGCATCTGTGATTCTTTACCAACTCGTTTTGTTCCCCAAAAATATGGTTGCAACAATAGAATTCCACTAAGCTTAGCACCTCCCAACCCCATGCCCCCCACTTTCAAACCCATCTGATGTGCAATGTTACCGCCCGCGCTGTCACCGCCGAAAAACAGATGCCGAAAGTCGGCATGGCGGTTTACCTCGCGTTCGGGGCCTTTACCCCGAAAATGGGAAACAACCCATTTGATGGCTTCCCATGAATCCTCGTACGCGATTGGCAAATAGTGCTCAGGTGCCAGCCTGTACTCAACCGACACCGCGACCACGTTGGCTGCGGAGACTAGTCGGTTGAGGTAGTCGTGGTAAGGCGAGGAGCAGCAACTTCCGGCTGTGAAGCCACCTCCGTGAAAGTAGACAAGGAGAGGGAGTTTTTTTTGGGATGAGTTGGCGGTGGAGTTGGGGAGGAACAGCCTTGCATATACTGCATCGGAGATCACAACGTCCTTTGATTGAACGCCGGTTTCGGGGTCAAGTGATGGAGGAACCTTCTCTGCCCAACTTCGTACGATTCGGCCATCTTTGTATACTTTGATGTAAGGAGAGAGATCAATGAGCACTTCCTCGGCTATGCCTGAACTTATAATGGAAGTGAAGAGAATAAAGAATAAAAGTTTGGAAGTTGTGGTCATGTTGGACGGATTAAGGGCTTTTCTTGACTTGCAAGATTGAAATTATAACAATGTTAGGAAAGTAATGAATCAATTGTGTGTGTGTGTTAGGGATTTATTTATGCCTTTATGTCTTGATTGAGCAATAGCATTCCGATCAATGCGTTCAAGAATGAGAGGCGAGCCGTTGGAAGAAAAATAATATGTGGTCATAAAAAGTTTTGAGTTATTGGACTATTTGGACTTTGAAGAATTCTTTGATTGAATCCTTGGTAGGAATGACTTGGGACTTGTTACTCATATATCTCTTGCTGTTTAGCGGCAAGCTCATGAGCAGTGTCTTTAATAAAGCCGAAATTTTATGCGGATTATATTTGTAAATCATGTTACAAAATTAACTAAATTTTTAGTTCATGTAGGTGGAATATGTATGGTTTTGATTGCTCCCTATGTCATTCTTTACAATGTAGACGGTAAACACAATCTTCCTAATTAACATTGCTCTTAACAAAAAAGAATTGTAGCAGATGTCTCTAAATTTATACTAATTTTAGCAGATGTCCATAAACTTGTTTTGTAGATTCAAACGTTCCCTGAACTTGTTCAAAGTAGTCAATTTTCCCCTCCATTAAATCTATAAACGGAATCGGTTAAATTGAGGTAAAACAGTCCATTCATGCCTTCTTTTTTTGATAACTCAAATTCAATAAAATGGAAGAACCCAAAAACAAAAGAGCCCTGGAAAACAGAGAAGCCCAACACGCCAAAAGGCTTACAAACCCCGAAGGAAACGAGGGGAACAAGGAGAACCCAAGTTAAACACCGGGAATGTTCCAAACTCTAGCCACTTGGGCATTTACAGAAGAAGTAGAAAAATTAAAAGTACGGAGCCGGATATGGATGAGGGAGAGAACATGCTCCAAGGCCATCTTGGGAGGGGGATTAGTTTCAGACCTATGATCTGCATATCATCATTGATAACTCTGAACCACTCCAACCCCAGTTTCTTCCCTCGTCCTGTACTGAAATTTCATATCTATAAACGAAATCTGCCAACTCCTCTTGCTTAAATCCCTCTCACCATCGTCCCTCCTTCCCCTCAAATAGTGTGAGAGTTCATTCAATCATCAACAATCATTGAATTTCAATTCAATTTCGTAAATTGAGTACATAAGTGACTCTAGCTAAGGCCCGAATGAAATTAAAAATGATCTCTCTTAAGCACAATGTATCTTATGAGGTGATCATCAAAATGGAAATCGAAGAAGAAATCTGATTTTTTTTTTTCAAAATTTTAAAAATCGATTAAAAATTGTAAATTTTCAGCGTTTTTGTGAAAAATTTAACAGCTCTCGTTATAAAAAGTTTCTATTGCTATAAAGACATGTCCAGTGTTTATTAACTATTTTATGAATTTTTCAAAACAAAAAATTTGAATTTCAAAGAAATTTCATAAGGGATTCAAAGTGACATTAGGGCCCAAAAGTAATAGATCATCTCTCTCAATTTCAAAGTGTCTTACTGATAATAAGAATGGAAATAGAATAAATATATATTTTTTAAACTCATGAATTTCAACTTCGAGAAATCCGAAAGACATTCTATGATCTGAAAATTATTAGAAATCATCTTTCTCAACTTCGAGTACGAGATGCCTATATTCAAGTTACCGTTAGTACCCGACCTAGCATCGTGTACCAAACTTGGCGGTAAATAAGATAAAAGAATTAGACCAATTATGCATGAGACCAAAAATATGAACACTGGAAATCCAATAATTGAGAAATGAACTCTCATAAGTCACAAATGTATTCATTGTAATTGGTTGCGTAAACATCTGCTAGCCTCTAGGCACCTGGTACATGCGTGTCAATTTGTTTTTTTTTTTTGGTAAAAAAATTTACAATAAAAAGCATAAAATTGAGTTTTAATTTTTTTATAAAATAAAAAAAGTTTATTACTCAAAATGCTCCTCTAACTGGATATTAAGTATCACTTTGTTCCCACAAATGAATTTAGTTCCAATGTGCTGCCACAACTGCACTTCTAACATCTCTGTTGCTCAATTTTGTTAGCCAAGTTAATGATACTGTCAATAATGCTTACGTGACAATAAGAAATTAGTGGGCAAATTATTTTGTATAAAATTATTAAAATTTAAAAATTTAAAAACAAAAATTGAAGAAGGAAGAAGATGATGAACAGTTAAATTCTTGTGAATCCTTTACATTATTGAATTAACAGCAATAATAGCCATCGAATTCGGCTCACTCACTTCACCACCATCTTCTGACAGGACCCATCCCAATCCCCCCGGCATTAGTGCGGAATGATCCTGCTCCCATCTGACACGAAGTGTCAGACAAGGGATATTTCCGACCTTTGCCCTCCCGGGCTGTCAGAGTACGCCAGGATCCGGAGGAGGCATGTGATATCTCGGTCTCTGCTACAGTCCACATCCGATGTCAACCTGAAGGGCAGTCAAAACATTAAAAACTGTGAGTGGACAAAACAAGAATTTATAAAAACATTTTAACGAGAAGATATTTGTACCCTTCACTAAAAAGCATGCATGCATTCGAAAACCATTTATCCAGAAAACCATAATGAAATCAAGTACACGGGCCACTGCCCAAATCCATAAGGGACTCAGCTCAAATCATAAGAAACTAACCATATGGGCCACTGCCCAAAACCTGTGTAAACACACATCATATATCATATATAGCATACATCACATATACATATAATTCACACAACCAATCCTGTCACGGTTTCCAAAGCTACGCGCGTGCTACCCAGGTCTCAATCCGAGTCTTCTCAAAGTCAAGATCAATGTCCGTAGACCACTGACCCTACCCTAGGTAATAGTAACCATAACCTTCTTGAGAGTAAGGAACCCAACTGGGGGGTGACTCTACTCAGTCGGTGCTCCGTGACTACTCCGGGGTCCACCCAGGCCAACGACCCTCCCCGGAGGAGATAATAGAAGTAAAGGAAGATATATGAATACATATATATACATAACATAAACATTCATGCCCGGTTCCCTTGAACCGTCATGATCCATAACATCCATAACAAGGGTTCATGCCGGTTCCCATAAACCGTCATGAACCAGAATGACCTGACAGAGGTTCATGCCGGTTCCCATAAACCGTCATGAACCTGGAAATCCATCTAGGGTCCCTGACCCGAAAGCATCAGTGTAAAACAACTGGGTCTCGTGCCCGAACATATGACTCAACTGGGTATCCTGTCCGATATTTAAGGGTCAGTCACGACTCCGATCATGGTGATGCGTGCAACCATCCATCCAGGACCGCTCTCAATCCTGGTATGTCGCCGTGAACGAATCAACCGACGCGACCACCACAAGATCATGGTGCACTCATCACCGATCGCTATCCTAAACCGTCAGCACTCCGAAATCGAGCCTCCCCAGGCTGGCCGACCACGAATCGTGCATCGTGACCTCTCCGAAAGGAACACATCCAAATCCGGAGGCGAGCGTCGTATCGTCGATTGCCGTGCACATAGCACCCGTCGCGACCACGATTTAGACCCGAAGGTTGTAAATAGCGTCATATGCCCGAGACAAAACCAAATGGGTCTCATACCCGAGTTTATCCTTTTAGAAATCCAAAACCAAATCATTTAAGTCAATAAAGAAATACAGACCCGTATAAGCACCGTATAAGGCCGAAACCTCGAAATACGTGCTTATATGTAACCACATACAAATGCACCCATGGCATTACAAACAAGCATTTAAAACATACAAGAAATATTTATGCATGCACCAATTTAGAAAACAAGGTCCACTCACAGACCGTCCGAGCTGCCGCCTCGATTTGCATGCCATACGGCTCCCCAAGCCGATCACCGTCACCGGGGCTCCCAAACCTGTCCAAATCGTAATAGAAGGTTACTAACTACTTAATTAACCTACAACCTACTACTAAAGCCCCGTAATTTTCCCGTATTTTTAACTATTTTTAATCCCGAACCTAAACCTTCCGATGCCCCGAAACATATCGAGACGGTGTCCAATCGACACGAAACTAGTCCCAAAATGTTCGTTACATCGAATAGATGATTTCACATGTTGAACATATCCCCAAATTCTCCCCCATGCGCCCACACGCGCCGCCTGAAGTGGCTGCGCGTGGGCTTCACGCGTCGCCTGAAGTGGCTGCGCGCGGGCTTCACGCGCCAGCTACAGTACCTGCTGACGTCAGCAGTAATGTCATCACTGACAGCCTCTGACAGTGACACGTGTCACGCTCCCATTGGCCCACTGTCTGACATGTCAGTCTGACATTGTCAGATCTGACATGATGACGTCATCCCTGACATGATGACGTCATCAGGATGACGTCATCAGTCATCCCTGCCTCCTCGCCGGGTCGACCCGAATGTCTGCAACCGGGTCGCCGTGACCCGCGGCTTGACCCGGCCGGTTCTCCGCCGTTCGGCCACCAAAACCGTTCCCGTTTGTCCCATTTTCATCCTCTAATCCTAACCTAGGGTTCTATGACATTAAAATGGAAGGAAAACACCGAAAACCATACCTTCGAGCTTGGCCATGGCGGCCGTGCATTCCTCCACCGTTCACGGCCGTTCCAGGCCATCCTAAACCTCTTTCCACCACCTCACGGTCATGTTCAGCTCACCCAAGCAAGGAATGGTGATGGTGTGTGGTTGTTTCGAATTTGTGAAGGAAAAGGAAGAAAATGAAATGAAAATGGTGGTGGTGCCGTGGAAGAGAAGAGGAGAGAAGGTGATGTGATCAGATGAGAGAAGAGAGGATTGATGGTAAGGATTGATAGTTAGTTGGTAATGGATGGTTAGGATTAATGGTAGGATAGATTAATTATATAATAATAATTATAATATTATTTTATTAAGTAGATCCACATTTTGGGGGAGGTAGCCAATAGGATGAGTGACACTTGTCACTCATCCATGGGACCCACTAAAAATATCTGCCCAATCAGATTTCGTCAATTCATCCCCGTCTCGAAGTTCGTGCATAGTGAAATCGAACTTCCGTGACCTATAACTTCCCCGTTCGAAGTCCGATTTCAGAGTTCCGCCTGCCTATGGATTCGTATCATCCTTATCTACGTAACGGTCTTCGGCCCTCGGCCATCGGACCTCCCGGTCAAAAAGTCAACATTTGACCCCCATTTAACCAAAATTACCAAAATGCCCCTAAACTTCCGAACGTCATAACTTCCTCCTCGAACGTCGGAATTGAACGTGCCACCTGTCTATGAACTCGTGACGTCACGAACTACGTCACGGTCATAGGTCAAAGTCCATTTGACCTTCCGATTAAAAAGTCAACGTTTTGCCACCACTAGGGGCAAAACGGTCATTTCGCATCGTTCGTCCGATTTCGCCCTACTAATCACCGATTAGCCTCACTAATCGTGATTAGTCACTAATCTAATCTAGAAATTTGGGACGGGTCGTTACATCTTCGACCAAAGGTCAGTCATCCTCCAAATCTGCATCTGCCTCAACCAGGCACGAACTCAGAATTGAAAATAAAGGTGGGCTGAATCCATAATTAAGAATAGAAGAGGGTTGATTTATAGTCAATTAACTTAATAAAATAACATTTCCTAGAAATTTAGTAAAAAAATTCTTTGATTTTTTCATATTTTTTCACATTTGAGATGGGCTGGAGCCCACCCCAAAACCTTCTCGGTTCGTACCTAGCCTTAACCAACGCATCACCACCCATCTCAATCTCATCCCAATTCTCTCAATCCCCACTCGTGCACACTCCACCAACATTAACATCACCCAGAACTTCCACAATTAGAGCATCCCCAATACAAGAACCACCTTGATCTTCACCCACATCCCCACTGAAAATCGCCTTAACCTGACCATTTTCACCCCCCCAATCCCATCCCCAGCAGAAACACCCTCAACCTGACCATTTTTGCCCACATTCTCATCTCCATTGGAAAACCCTTCAACCTAAGATTTCAAATGGGTTGTTTCAAAAATGGTGATTCACGTTGAGATAAAAGAAGATTGACAACCCATATGAGGCAAAGAGCTCAAGAGAAGGCTGGTAGTGTTATAGAGCCGCAACAACAATACAACAAGAGTAACAAGGATAGAGCGACCATCACCGAGTTCGAGCCGAGCTCGATTTGCTTGGGGAAGATGGTACAGAATTTCATCGAATAAACCAGCAAAAAGCAGCCACATCCAAAATGTGGACCGAGCCGTTGCAATTGCTTTCACGGTAACGTCAATGATAGCTCTGACGACGAGTTTGGCGTCTTCGGTAGCGGTTTTGGGGACTCAATCTCCTCTGATTCGTTTGGTGGTGACGCCTCCAATATTCTTAAAGGATAATCTTTTCTTCAATTTACATTTTTTGTTGGCGATTAGCAGCAGGATCTTGTTAGCTTCAGGTAATCTTCTTTATCATCTTCTCTCTCTCTCTCACACACACACACTAGCTGAATCAAATTAGATAGGATGATCATGTATGCAATGTTTAGAAGATAGGTTTGATCTTGTACTCTGTTTGGATTAGAATTGCGGGTTTAGGATTGAACTCTGCAGTGATTTAATCTCAATGCACACCAAGTGTTTGTAGAAATGACTATGAGCAGAGTTTTAGAGATTCTTGTGATTTCTTTCTCTTCAATCCGTGTGTTATCTTTTTCTTTCCTTTTCATTGCTATATATGAGACTTGTACAATCTTGTTAGACGGTTAGGGAGGCTGTTACAAATTTAACAGCTCATCCAATTACAAAGAGACACCTAGCCTAAGTCTAGAAGCATGTGACAACTAGCACTCTTGCTCTCCAAGTAATCCACCTCACTCCCCACGTGATGGATTCAATTATAACTATTTCAACTCCCACACAGCTCACACACTCTTGTACACACTAAAGCACCACATTGTTGCTCTTAGTTAACTGATCAGTGCATTAGCTTAGGGTCCAACACTCCCTTCTAAGCTATGTACTGATCTAATTCCTAACATTCCTTTTAGATAGAAAAACCTTCTCTTGGCCAGTGCTTTAGTAAAAAAATCTGCCAACTGGGGGTCTGTTTTACAGTAGAATAACTCCACCTCCCCAGCTTGGATTGCATCTCTAATGAAGTGAAAACGTCTGTGTATGTGTTTACTTCTCTAGTGAAACACATGATTTCTAGACATAGCAATAGCTGATGTGTTATCACATAGGATAGGAGTAGGACTAGTTTGTTCCTCCCCAAAGTCTTCTAACACAAACCTGAGCAACTTAGCTTGTGTGGTGGCTTCACTTGCACTCACATACTCTGCTTCTGCAGTAGACAATACCACACTGTGTTGCTTTACTGAAGCCCATGAGAAAATCCCACTGCCAAAAGAGAAAGCATACCCTGAGGTGCTTTTCATATCGTCCAAACTGCCACATACTCGATCCCATAATCCAATATACCCTGGATGTACCTCAGAACTCTTTTAGCAATTCCTTAATGCTTCCTTGAAGGACCATGCATATACCTAGACAGTAAACTGGCAGCAAACATAATGTCTGACCTAGTTGCAGTTAAGTAGAGTAAACTGCCCACAATCTGACAGGACCCGCCCCGATCCTCTCTGGGACCACATGGGGACGTGCCCTGCTCCCGTCTGACACCCAAAATTATGTTCCAATTTTAACCTTAAACGTTCAAATGCATAAAAACCAAATTAAAGTTTTACATCAAGTTCGAAATAAACAAATGTCAGACAAGGGATGAAATCCAAATCACAAGTTGCGAGCACGACTCTAACATAAACCTGCGGGTAAAATCACCCAACAGGGATTCAGGTACGCAGAAGTAGATCTATGCCTCAGCCTCAGGTTCATCCTCTACCTCATTAGCACGACCTGGAGGGGTTACCAAAACATCAAGGGTGAGTGGGCCGAAACTCAAGTTTATAAAATCGTTTAGTAAGTAAAACATATAATTTACCCCTCCGTTTTCCAAACATGCATGCATCAGAATTTAAAACCATAATTCATATGATATGTATCATAAGGCATATAATAAAACCATAAACATAATTTCAGCCACTGCACTATACACTCCGATCTTGACATCCCCGATGTCTGACGTCCCTGACGTCCAATAAGGTCACAGTCTCAAGGCTACGCGTGCCACTCGGGTCTCAATTCCGAGTCCAATCCCTGAACCCCGTCCGGGTACGGCATCTCAAATGCCTAGCGTCCTAGACGCTCGACGTCCCTGACGTCAAATAAGCAATCCTGCTCCTGAGTCATTCTACGGTCCAGTTCCTCCGTAGAATGACCCCTCGCAGGCAATGCGCCATGACCACTCTGGGGTACCACATCCGGAGGAGACAGTATCATAAGAATGGATCCATACAGTGCAGTACCAAATACATTTTATTGATATCCACATGCAAAACATATATATATACATAGATAAAATCCAAACCGATCGTTAAGTTTCATCAGACGGGTTTCAAACCCAAATACCGTGAAACGTGCCATAACCATAATTTCAATATCATCAAAACCGTTTCTTGATTCCAGCATGTGAACATATGAGTAAATCGGAAAATATTTAAGCATGCAAGGTTTAATGAAATCAAGCCCACTCACAGGATAATCTTGCTAGGAACCGAACGTATACCCTCGTCCTGGTACAATTGTACAATCCCTGTCATGTCCAAAGTATACGTAAAGGTCAATATAAATCCCTAACATTCAACCATGAAATCCTAGGCTGAAACCGGCCCGGAAAAGCCGCCCGAACGCGCTTCCCAAGGCAATAGACCTCATTTTGACCAACTTAATGATCTCCGATCGACCCGAAAAGACCGCCCTTGGATCCGGATCGTCGAAACCTAAAGGATGGTGGTGGTCCCACCAAAAACACTGTTCACACGTGCCCCCACACGCCGGTCAATGCAGGAACAGTTCATGCTGACGTCACCGCTAACATCAGCATGACGTCATGCTGACAGCTGTCAGGTCTGACATGTCAGACTCTGACAGGTGCCACGTGTCAACACCCGATTGGTCCACCTCACTGATCTGTCAGGACACGTGTCAGATCTGACATGTGCCACGTGTCAACACGGCACTGGTCCACGTCACTGACATGTCAGTAACACGTGGTAGTCCCTGATTGGGCCACGTCACTGACATGTCAGTGCTGACTGTGCACTGACATGTGACACGTGTCGTCCGAAGAATGGTCCACGTCACCTGACAAGTCTGATAGGGTGCCACGTCATCACCCCTGTCCTCCTGACGGGTCAACCCATATCTCTGCAGTTGGGTCGATCAGACCCGCGATCTGACCCGGTCACCATTTCTTCAATTCACAACCATTTTCGTTCTAGTTTCTTCCTAAATGCTCGTCTCATTCCCAGAAATGGTTCTATCAAATTAAAATCATCAAATAAGGACTGAATCGAAGACTTACCTCGATGAACAGACCCGGTTTCCCGTCGCCGTTTACATTCTGTTCAGGCCACCACTGGTCACGAAATCGAGCCCTATAGGTTCCTATTAGTCCCTAGAATCGATTAGGGTTAATAGAAAACAAAAATACACGTTGGAAATTCAAGTTTCCATTCCTGATTTTCAAAACAGTTTCGGGTTTTTAGGACTGCCTACCTCACCGCCGTCCCCCGTCGTGATCACTGCCGTCCCTCTGCCTCACCAGCTCAGTCCAGCCACGCCCAAAACAAAGGTCAGGTGCTACGCAGGTGTGATGGTTGAAATGGGTAGAATGTGGGTGTCGGGTAGGAAAATATATAGAATGGGGGGAATCTGCTCACACAAAATGGATGGTCCAGATTTGATCGCAGGGATGTGATCAATGGTTGGGATGAAATCTGGGGGTTTCAAATCAATGGCTGGGATTAAAAGGTAGATTAATTCTATTTAATCACATAGTGGAGTTTGATCCAATCTAGCCAATGGGTGAGTGACACTTGTCACGCATCCAGGTGTCCTCCAATCATAACATCAGAATAAAATATTCGACACGATTACCGAGACGCGAAACTCTCGAATTCACGTTTCTGACCATAACTTCCCCGTACGAAGTCCGATTTCGGCGTACCGCCTGTCTATGAACTCAGGGCATCGAGACCTACCTAACGGTCCTTGAGTCATGTGAAAATTAGTTTCCAAACGAAAAGTCAACGTTTTCGCCCCGAAAGTCCAAATTACGGTAATACCCCTGAACTTCCGATAGTCATAACTTTTTTCCTGATTGTCCGAATTGGACGTGCCACCTGTCTATGGACTCGTGACGTCCCGAACTACGTCACGGTCATTGGTCAAAGTCCATTTGACCCACCAATCAAAAAGTCAACAATTCGGCCATACCATTCACAAGGGTAAAAACGTCAATTCATACATTAAATTACAATATTAAAATCCTCGAATTTCCGAGGTGTTACAACCTTCCCCCCTTAAGAAATTTCGTTCCGAAATTTCAAAGAAACAAATGAGGAAATTGTTCTCGCATCTGAGCCTCGGGCTCCCATGTGGCTTCTTCCACATTCTGGTTTCTCCAGAGAATCTTCACGAGAGGGATAGTCTTCCGACGTAGTACTTTGTCCTTCCGATCCAAAATCTGCACTGGTTGTTCCTCAAAGCTCAAATCCCCTCGGAGTCCGATAGGTTGTTCCCCTAGTACATGGGAAGCATCATGTACGTACTTCCGCAGCATCGATACGTGAAAAACATCGTGAACTCTAGAAAGTTCTGGAGGTAGTGCAATTCTGTATGCAACCCTGCCAATCCTCTCCACGATCTCTTATGGTCCGATAAAACGCGGACTCAGTTTCCCCCGTCGACCAAAACGGATAATCCCTTTCCACGGAGATAACTTCAGGAAGACAAAATCTCCCATTTCAAATTCCAAGTCTCGAATCCATCGATCAGCATAACTCTTTTGGCGATCCTGTGCCGCCTTCAATCTTTCCTTGATAACCCGAACAGTTTCCAGGGTTAAGTCCATCAATTCTGGCCCTACAGTCGCTCGTTCCCCTATCTCCATCCAGCAGATAGGTGTCCTGCACTGTCGACCATACAGTGCCTCATAGGGTGCCATCCCGATGCTTGTCTGATAGCTGTTGTTGTAAGCGAATTCCATCAATGGAAAATGAGTATCCCATGAGTCCTGAAACTGTAGCACACAGGACCTCATCATGTCCTCCAGGGTCCGAATGGTCCGTTCAGACTGTCCATCGGTCTGTGGATGGAACGCAGTACTGAAATGTAGGGTTGTTCCCAAAGTAGCTTGCAAACTCCGCCAGAACCTGGAAGTGAAACGCGGATCACGATCGATTCCGGCGTACCATGTAATCGTATGATTTCCTTTACGAACAATTGAGCCAGTCGATTAGGTTTATAGGTCTCCTGAATTGGCAGAAAATGGGTTGACTTGGTTAACCGGTCCACGATGTAACGACCCGTCCCGAATATCGAGATTTAATAATATTTAATTGTGATTTACTAATCTGGGGTTAGTTGGGCGATTTCGGACAAATTGTGCAAAATGACCGTTTTGCCCCTAGGCGTGGGAAAAACGTTGACTTTTAATTCGGATGGTCAAATGGACTTTGACCGATGACCGTGACGTAGTTCAGGACATCACGAGTTCATAGACAGGTGGCACGTTCGATTCCGACGTTCGTGGAAGAAGTTATGATGTACGGAAACCCAAGGGCATTTTCGTAATTTGACTTAAATGGGGCCAAATGTTGACTTTTTGACCAGGGTGTCCGATGGCCGAGGGCCAAGGACCGTTACGTAGGTCTCGTCGATTCGAATCCATTGACAGGTGGCACGCCGAAATCGGACTTCGTACGAGGAAGTTATGGTCTGAACCGTGAAATCGGGGAAGTTACGTCTTGGTAACTGTGTTGATTATTTTATTCTGAAATGGTTGTTGGAGGACACTTGGATGAGTGACAAGTGTCACTCATTCGACAGCTAGATTGGATCTTGATCCACTAATCATAATTTATATACTAAAGTTCCCACTATAGAATTATTTAGGAATTAAATCTCTACTTAAATCTGAACCATCCATCTCACTCCCCAGATTCCTTCACAGCCGTCCATCTCATCTCTCCCTTCTATTTCTGATCATTCCTTCCTCACCCGTGAACAAGCAAAACAGAGATTGGATTATGGCCATTGTCAATTTTCCTTCCAAAATTGATTGCACATATGGAATTTGAGTGGGTTGGGGAAGGATTTGGCTGAGGGAGAGCACGGGGGACTAAGTGGGGAGGTGTAATTCGGGAATCAGAATTTCGGAGAATTGGAGGGAATTTCGAATTGGAATATTTGGTCCGTGACGATCAAAATGGAGTTTAGTTTGAGTCTGCTGAGATCAAAACGATCATCTTTGCTGCAAGAACGAAGAGAAACCGTGGCGGATTGAGGAAGAACTGAGCTTCCATGGCAGCTCAAAATCGAGCTTGGGTTCAATGGGTTTGAGGTAAGTAATTCTCAAATTGATCTTGAAGAAATGTCCCTTACACTCTCACGATGCTAACTGAATGAATTAATTTGGAAACCAGGGACGATATTGTGAAACCCGAATTGAAAACCCGTCGAGGATCGATCGTGAGTCGTGGAGATATATACCCTAATTTGTGTAATTCGATTTACAGAACTTAAATGGTGATTGATTACAAGGGATCAGTTGAAAGATTGGATTAAATTGATGTCGAATTGGGTGAGTTTGAACCGGGTCAGATCGCGGGTAATCAGACCCGTTTACCAGTCATTCGGGTGAAGGTGGTGACTGTAGCAGTCACTGTAGCAGGCGCGTGGCTTTCACGCGCAGCCACTCATGGCGGCGCGTGACAGCGCGTGGGCACGAATCTCGAGGTGAGGTCAACATGACTTTTAATCTATGCAATGTAACGAACATTTTGGGATTGGTTTCGTGTCGATCGGATCTCGTTTCGATGTTGTTCGGGATGTCCGAAGGTTTTAAATCCAGTTTAAAAATACTTAAAAATTCGGGAAAATTACGGGACTTGAATAGGATGTTAATGATGAGGTTAGTAATCCTCTAATGTGATTTGGGCAGGATTGGAAGTCCCGGTGATAGTGGTGTGGCCCAGGAAGGCCTATGGCACGTGTATCGAGGCGCTCGATTAAACGGTCTGTGAGTGGACATTGGTTTTATAAATTCGATGCATGCATAACTGTTTCATGATTGTTATAATTATGATTAAATGATTTATTTTGGATATCGGTGAATTTAAAATGATTTCACGCATTTCGAGGCGATTTACGTATTTGCAGGTAAACCGAGGTTTTCTGGATTTGCACCGATTTCCATAAATGTGGTTGGATATGATTTCATGAAATGGTTACGGAATTGATAAGTAAAATCGGGCCAGGGGCCCAGTTAACTTGTGAATCGGGCCAGGGGCCTAGTTAACTTGTGAATTCGGGCCAGGGGCCCAGTGGACTTATGAATTCGGGCCAGGGGCCAGTTAACTTATGAAATCGGGCCAGGGGCCCAGTTGAATTATACATGTGATTCGGGTCGGGGACCCTAAAATGGAATCGAATAAATGATTTTGGAATTAAATCAACTATTTGGACTTATAATGGTTTTGATGATATTGAAATTATGGTTATGGCACGTTTCACGGTATTTGGGCTTGAGACCCGTCTGATGAAACTTAAAGATTGGTTTGGATTTTATCTATGTATATATTTATGCTTTGCATTTGGATATCAATAAAATGTATTTGGTACTGCACTGTATAGATCCTTCCATATTATATTGTCTCCTCTAGATGAGGTACCCCGGAGAGGTCACGGACGTCTAGTACATCTAGCGTCTATGAAGCTAAGCATCGGGGATGCTGTACCCGAACGGGTTCGGGGATTGAACTCGGAAATTGAGACCCGAGTGGCACGCGTAGCCTTGTGATTGTGACCTTATTAGACGTCAGGGACGTCAGACATCAGGGATGTCGGATTGGAGTGTATGGTGCAGTGGCTAAAATTATGTTTATGGTTCACATTATATGATATATGATTTTAAATGATGGTGCATGCATGTGATTTTACTGAGGGGCATAAATGTCTTATAAATGTTTTAAACAGACTTGTTTATTTTCGTCCACTCACAGCTTTTGTTTTTAATGCCCTTCAGGTTGATTCCGGATGCGACTGCAGCAGAGACTTGAGCATCGCACACCTCCTCCATCGACCCTTACGCACTCTGGAAGCCTGGTTGGGCAGTGGTAACAGGTTATCCCTTGTCTGACACCTCTTGTCAGACGGGAGCATGACACATCCCATGGTAATCTCGGGGGGATTGGGATGGGTCGTGTCAAGTGGTATCAGAGCAGGTTTTGCTCTTTTGTGCGCGAAGGTCGAGGGTGTGATGTCTCTTTGGGCTGCAGTTCCGTTGTCAGCCTGATAGATAGTTTTGGGTTTGAATGGTGGATTGGGTGTGTTTGGCCCGATACGCCGTGCATTGATGCGAATCAACCCATGTGGGTTGTATACGATTAACTGGTAATGTGGGACCGTCGGTTCGGTCATGTGATGATGGATGGTTGTGCCACTGGGCACAGCTAGGTTCAGTGAACCCCATTTGAATAATGTTATGGAAATGCGAAACTCAGTTGAGTACTGGTCTAAGTTTTGGACCCTAGTAGTGTTGACTAGTGTACAGGGTGTTGGTGCATCGGAGTTAGCCGATGACTTTCGTTGTGGAACCCACGATGGAACCCACGTTGAGTTGACGATTGGATTGGATTGGACGTCTATACGATGTCAGGACCGCGGGGTCGGTCAGGTTGTGGATTTTACTGCAGAAGGCAGTTGGGTTCGGTGGAACCCTAGGGTGTGATTTTGGAACCCTCATTTATAATCGATGGACTGGAAAAGTGAACCTTAAATGAGAACTTGTGCTGCAACGAGCGGCTGAGGTCATGGATGACCATGTGGATAACTCTAGTGAGTCTTATGGGTTTCGATCCACGGATGCAGTTATGAGATAAAATATGGAAACCCGTGTTGGATCGAATATTAGTGTAATGTGTGGATACGGATTTTGACAAACGATGACTGTTGGTCGACAATTGTGTCGAGATAACTGGCTATCGAGGGTATTTAGTGTGGCTTTCACACTTGTGGATCAGGGGACGTTCATTATCCTGATGTGCCGATGGCAAAAATTGGAGGTACCCAAAGTCGTGGGGTACGAGTGGTGTTACGGGATCGTCGTTCGGAATGAACGGAGATCTAGGGTAACAACTTTGCACACAGTGTGCTAGCATGGATGTTCGTGTGCTAGCATGGATGTTCGTGTGCTATGTATGGATGTTGGTATAGTGGTACTTTTATGCCAATACTAGTATGGATGCCAGCGTGCTGATACTAGTGTTGATGATGGTGCGTTGGTACTGGTACTAACACTGGTGTTGGTGTCAATGATTGTGATGACGATGAGCCACCAGTTGGGGTGTGACTCTGTCATGATGGACAGATGATCGGTATCTGCGACTCAGTGGTGGTTGAGTCTTGGACTGGATGGGATCCAATGGAGGTTGTGTCGTGTTGGGATAAGTCCTAACAGATATATGATGACAAGTGGTGAATGGATCAAAAGGTATGATTGAAACTTGAGGAATTTAGGGACGATGTTCCCTACTTCATGAGAATCAGTGGATTTGGGGAGTTGTTGTCAACTCCGAGATTGGTAAGATTGTTTACCTCTAATATCCTCAGAGGGTGCAAGGAACTTACTGAAATTGGAAAAGTCGGGGAAACCGTTCGTAGTTTTGATGTGAGATTTTGCGATTGTGAATCACTTGGAACCTGAGGATTGAACCTGTAAAGGTTGAGATGTGAGACGGAGGCAGTTGGGTATGCACATCTAGGCAGAGTTGTGGATATTCCGTTCGGAATCAGGGTATGTGCATAAATGATTATTGGCGGACGTGAGGTCCGAGGAATGAATTGATTTTGGACACGTGGTGGTCCAAGTGAGGTAAGGACGTGGGCAGTCCAGTGGTTGGACTTGACATCTCATTTGGGAGCATATCTGTTTCCAACATGGTTGGAACTCCCGATTCGGGGAGAGTTGTGATTGGGAGACGAGAGGAGTGCTCGTTTCCGCGTCGGTGATTGGTATTCCGAAGTCATTGGGGCTGACTTCTTATTTCCTGCCGTGGCAGATGATGATTGTTGCTACCAGTACGTGGAGCGTGTATTGGTAGGTGGACCCATGTTTGGCCTTGTGTCATTGGACACAAGATGTTGTGTATGATTTTGGATTTGGTGGTGAAATACGGGATCACCATTCCACCAAGGGAAATTTGGCGAATGATTCCATGAGGGTGTAAGACCCTACGATCAGCTTTCAGATGGATTGTTACCTATGTGGGCATGTGTGGATCCTAGGTGGATCTGATTTGTGATGTTGTCGACTTTGGACGATGTGACGATCTAGGATCGTGATATTACTTGTCGGGTGACATAGTGATGGATCTGGATCGTGATCGTGATGACCCAAATTGGATGAGAGTTTATCACTCTTACCTTGGTATATGGGTCGTAAATGACGGGACTGAACTTCTTTTCGGAGTGAGTCCATATGGTTTGTGACTTGGTTGAGTAGGTTTCCGATGTGGTCGGATTTTGTCAACCTTTGACGTATGGATATTGGGATTGGCTTCCCTATGAAGTCAATCGAGTGTTTCGGACAGGCAACCGATAGGTTCGGTTTTGTTACGTCTTGGTGGACGTAAACGAGATTTTGGGTTTTGGAATCGAATTTCTGGGTGACGATTCAGAATTCGATTGCGAAGCTCGAAAATGGATTACTGGATTTGGGTGCGGAATGATTATTCCAATGCTAGCTTACGGAATAATGATTTCGGATTCGGATTTGGACATGGATTGAAAATATGATGTTTGGGTTCGGATACGGGATTTCTTACGAAATTACGGATTCGGATTCGGAATTGGAACTAGATGATGGGTGGAGTTCGTTTTGTCTCATGTTGGTTTGGGCAAAGGTACTTCATTATTGGAACGTGGTTGGCTATGACCTGGGTGGTTATAGGCAGAATGATGGATTGAGGTGCGTACAGGGTACGTTGTACGAGGATTGATACTGGTTAGGCTGAGTGGTGCCTAATGGCGGTACATGGGATGCACCCGAGGTGTGTGATTAAACGTGTTGGTTATCGGCTTGGTTCCGATATCATTTATTTGGCTGTGTTGTGGACTGGACATTGGATACTGTGCGCTGTGCAGAGCGATTTTGTCGGGTTCAGTGATTGTACGAGCAGGTGCTCTTAGCCATGGTTGGCTAGTGGAACCCTATTTTCGAGATGTGTGATCACTGCTGTGCTGGTATTCAATGTGTTCCAGTTACACCACTTGATTGTGTAAATTGACGGTATACGTACACTCAGGATGAGTGATTTGGTGGTCAGAGTAACCACGAGTAGCCTTGTGTGACTTGATCACACCGTGATCTCCCAGCATCTTGGTTCGCTGAGGGAGTCGGCGATTATGGATATTGAGATGGATATGTATCGCAGGATTGGGCTTGCCCTGCGAATTGAGATCATGTGGTTGATCTTACGCTACATCGAGAGTGATGTAGTACGTAGTGTTGTCACTGACTGGCAGATGGTTGGGGCTTTACTAGGGTGGTAAAGCTTAGCGGTGACAGTTTGGCTGGTGGTGTCAGCGTGGACTGACAAATGAGATTTGGTGACTCCCATTGGGAGCAAATGTAAGGATATTTTGGCAATGGAAGGGAACTATCTAGCTGAAGGAGTCAGCTAAATGGTTAAGCGATTTTATCGCGGACCAGGTGATCAATTCCACTCGAGGTGGTCGAGTGTTTTTTTTTATGACGTATGACTGTGATGGAATGTCTGGGTACAGACGAGACTGGTGTTGTTCCAGTAAGTGGGTGTACAGGTGTACACAGATGTGAGGTCGAAATGTTTTCCACGTGGTGGTTGTGGAATAAGGTTATTGGTAATTTCGAGGACGAAATTCTTTAAGGAGGGAAGGTTGTAACGACCCGTCCCGAATATCGGGATTTAATAATATTTAATTGTGATTTACTAATCTGGGATTAGTTGGGTGATTTCGGACGAATTGTGCAAAATGTCCGTTTTGCCCCTGGGCGTGGGTAAAACGTTGACTTTTAATTCGGATGGTCAAATGGACTTTGACCGATGACCGTGACGTAGTTCGGGAGGTCACGAGTTCATAGACAGGTGGCACGTTCGATTCCGACGTTCGTGGAAGAAGTTATGATGTACGGAAGCCCAAGGGCATTTTCGTAATTTTACTTAAATGGGGCCAAATGTTGACTTTTTGACCAGGGTGTCCGATGGCCGAGGGCCAAGGACCGTTACGTAGGTCTCGTCGATACGAATCCATTGACAGGCCGCACGCCAAAATCGGACTTCGTACGAGGAAGTTATGGTCTGAACCGTGAAATCGGGGAAGTTGCGTCTCGGTAATTGTGTTGATTATTTTATTCTGAAATGGTTGTTGGAGGACACTTGGATGAGTGACAAGTGTCACTCATCCGACGGCTAGATTGGATCTTGATCCACTAATCATAATTTATATACTAAAGTTCCCACTATAGAATTATTTAGGAATTAAATCTCTTCTTAAATCTGAACCATCCATCTCACTCCCCAGATTGCATCACAGTCGTCCATCTCATCTCTCCCTTCTATTTCTGATCATTCCTTCCTCACCCGTGAACAAGCAAAATAGAGATTGGATTATGGCCATTGTCAATTTTCCTTCCAAAATTGATTGCACATATGGAATTTGAGTGGGTTGGGGAAGGATTTGGCTGAGGGAGAGCACGGGGGACTGAGTGGGGAGGTGTAATTCGGGAATCGGAATTTCGGAGAATTGGAGGGAATTTCGAATTGGAATAATTGGGCCGTGACGATCAAAATGGAGTTTAGTTTGAGTCTGCTGAGATCAAAACGATCATCTTTGCTGCAAGAACGAAGAGAAACCGTGGCGGATTGAGGAAGAACTGAGCTTCCATGGCAGCTCAAAATCGAGCTTGGGTTCAATGGGTTTGAGGTAAGTAATTCTCAAATTGATCTTGTAGAAATGTCCCTTACACTCTCACGATGCTAACTGAATGAATTAATTTGGAAACCAGGGACGATATTGTGAAACCCGAATTGAAAACCCGTCGAGGATCGATCGTGAGTCATGGAGATATATACCCTAATTTGTGTAATTCGATTTACAGAACATAAATGGTGATTGATTACAAGGGATCAGTTGAAAGATTGGATTAAATTGATGTCGAATTGGGTGAGTTTGAACCGGGTCAGATCGCGGGTAATCAGACCCGTTTACCAGTCATTCGGGTGAAGGTGGTGACTGTAGCAGTCACTGTAGCAGGCGCGTGGCTTTCACGCACAGCCACTCACGGCAGCGCGTGACGGCGCGTGGGCACGAATCTCGAGGTGAGGTCAACATGACTTTTAATCTATGCAATGTAACGAACATTTTGGGATTGGTTTCGTGTCGATCGGATCCCGTTTCGATATTGTTCGGGATGTCCGAAGGTTTTAAATCCAGTTTAAAAATACTTAAAAATTCTTGAAAATTACGGGACTTGAATAGGATGTTAATGATGAGGTTAGTAATCCTCTAATGTGATTTGGGCAGGATTGGAAGTCCCGGTGATAGTGGTGTGGCCCGGGAAGGCCTATGGCACGTGTATCGAGGCGCTCGATTAAACGGTATGTGAGTGGACATTGGTTTTATAAATTCGATGCATGCATAACTGTTTCATGATTGTTATAATTATGATTAAATGATTTATTTTGGATATCGGTGAATTTAAAATGATTTCACGCATTTCGAGGCGATTTACGTATTTGCAGGTAAACCGAGGTTTTCTGGATTTGCACCGATTTCCATAAATGTGGTTGGATATGATTTCATGAAATGGTTACGGACTTGATAAGTAAAATCGGGCCAGGGGCCCTGTTAACTTGTGAATCGGGCCAGGGGCCCAGTTAACTTGTGTATTCGGGCCAGGGGCCTAGTGGACTTATGAATTAGAGCCAGGGGCCAGTTAACTTATGAAATCGGGCCAGGGGCCCAGTTGATTTATACATGTGATTCGGGTCGGGGACCCTAAAATGGAATCGAATAAATGATTTTGGATTTAAATCAACTATTTGGACTTATAATGGTTTTGATGATATTGAAATTATGGTTATGGCACGTTTCACGGTATTTGGGCTTGAGACCCGTCTGATGAAACTTAAAGATTGGTTTGGATTTTATCTATGTATATATTTATGCTTTGCATTTGGATATCAATAAAATGTATTTGGTACTGCACTGTATAGATCCTTCCATATTATATTGTCTCCTCCGGATGAGGTACCCCGGAGAGGTCACGGACGTCTAGTACATCCAGCGTCTATGACGCTAAGCATCGAGGATGCTGTACCCGAACGGGATTCGGGGATTCAACTCGGAAATTGAGACCCGAGTGGCACGCGTAGCCTTGTGATTGTGACCTTATTAGACGTCAGGGACGTCAGACATCAGGGATGTCGGATTGGAGTGTATGGTGCAGTGGCTAAAATTATGTTTATGGTTCACATTATATGATATATGATTTTAAATGATGGTGCATGCATGTGATTTTACTGAGGGGCATAAATGTCTTATAAATATTTTAAACAGACTTGTTTATTTTCGTCCACTCACAGCTTTTGTTTTTAATGTCCTTCAGGTTGATTCCGGATGCGACTGCAGCAGAGACTTGGGCATCGCACACCTCCTCCATCGACCCTTACGCACTCTGGAAGCCCGGTTGGGCACTGGCAACAGGTTATCCCTTGTCTGACACCTCTTGTCAGACGGGAGCATGACATTTCCCATGGTAATCTCGGGGGGATTGGGATGGGTCGTGTCACACGATCACCCACACTCCGTCAACTCCACTCTGAGTACTTGGTAACTTAAAGACGAAGTCCATGGTGATGTGATCCCACTTCCACTCAGGAATCGGAAGTGGCTGCATAGCCCCATACGGTCTCTGCCGTTCCGGCTTAACCTGCCGACATGTTAAGCATTTGCTCATAAACTCTGCAATGTCCTTCTTCATTCCTGGCCACCAATAATGGTTCCGGAGGGTACGGTACATCTTTGTACCTCCCGGATGCATAGCATAAGCCGAACTATGGGCCTCCTCAAGAATCTCGGCCCGTAACTCTGCCACTGCAGGTACACACAAACGGCCCAACTTCACATGTGCTCCATCATCCCGGATGGTAAAATCCCGTCTCCTATCCGCATCGACCTTAATCCTGTAAATACAAAGTATCGGATCCTGAAGTTGTGCTTCGATGATCCGATCAATCAGTACAGGTCGTACATTTAACCTGGCCAACAAAGCTCCATGCTTATCAGTATCCAACATAATTCCCGCCTTCCGGAGTTCCACCAGCAAAGGAAGATACACCATCCCTAAGTGTGCAACAGATCCCGCTGACTTCCTGCTGAGTGCATCTGCCACCACATTGGCCTTACCCGGATGGTACTTGATCGTACAGTCATAATCCTTCAGCAGCTCTAACCATCTGCGTTGTCTCATGTTAAGCTCCTTCTGAGTGAATAGGTACTTTAGACTCTGGTGGTCAGTGTATATCCGGCACGTTGCGCCGAATAGGTAATGTCTCCAGATTTTTAGGGCATGAACCACAGCTGCCAACTCCAAATCATGGGTAGGGTAGTTCAACTCATGAGCCTTTAGCTGCCGGGATGCGTAGGCGATAACCTTGCCAGTTTGCATCAACACGCAGCCCAAACCTTGTAGTGATGCGTCACTAAAGACCACGAATTCTCCACTGTCATCCGGCAATGCAAGGACAGGTGTAGTGGTCAATCGATCCTTCAATTCTTGAAAACTCCGATCACACTGCTTGTCCCAAATAAACTACACTCCCTTCCGAGTCAAACGAGTCAATGGTGCAGCAATGTTGGAGAAACCCTCCATGAATCTTCGGTAGTAAGCAGCTAACTCGACAAAACTCCGCACCTCCGTTACCGTTGTCGGTCTAGCCCAGTTAGTCACCGCTTCTGTTTTCTGGGGATCCACGCTAATCCCATCCGTCGATATCACGTGTCCCATAAAACCAATACTGCTCAGCCAAAACTGACACTTGCTCAGCTTGGCGTACAATTGTTCTTGTCTCAGCTTCTCCAACACCAACCATAGATGCTCCTCATGTGCTCGGGCACTCCTCGAGTACACCAAGATATCATCGATGAACATAATCACGAACTTATCCAAGTAGGGTCGAAAAACCCGGTTCATCATATCCATGAATGCTGTTGGAGCATTCGTCAAACCAAAAGGCATAACAAGGAACTCGTAGTGTCCGTAACGGGTTCGAAAAGCAGTTTTTGGAATATCCTCCTCCGAAATCCTCAGTTGGTGATACCCAGACCGCAAATCAATCTTTGAAAAGCATTGTGCTCCCCGCATCAAAAAGGACATCGATCCTGGGTAGAGGATACTGGTTCCTCAGTGTCACCTTGTTGAGTTGCTGATAGTCAATGCACAAACAGAGATTCTCTTCCTTCTTCTTTACGAACAACACCGGTGCTCCCCACGGTGAAGTGCTCGGTCGGACGTATCCCAAATCCACCAACTCCTGCAATTGAGTTTTGAGTTCTCTTAACTCGGCCGGCGCCATCCGGTATGGTGCCTGAGGTATAGGTCGGGTACCGGGGAGTAGTTCAATTGTAAACTCGATCTCCCGTGATGGCGGTAATCCAGGTAAGTCTTCCGGGAACACATCCGGAAACTCACGTACCACCGGTATCTCGTCGATACCCGGAGTATCAACCTTCTCCGACACGACATGCGCCAGATAACCCTGGAATCCCTTCCGTAGAAGTTTGGTAGTAGTAAGTGAAGAAATCACTTCAGGAGGCAAACCGTCACGTTCCCCTTGAAAGATAACCTACGGCAAACCCGGGCTTCGCAGAATCACCTGCTTGCTACAGCAATCGATGAGCGACCCATGCTCCGATAGCCAATCCATACCCAAAATTACATCAAAGTCGTGGATATCCAGAATAATTAAGTTCGCTGGTAAATCCACATCCTCAATCCTCACTGGGCACCTCCGAATCACCTGATTCACAAGGTACACGATGCCCATCGGGGTGCCAACACCCATCTCACCATCTAAGGCTAATACCACACAATCAAGCATACCAGCACAACTCTTCGAAATAAAAGAATGTGTAGCCCCGCATCCATCAATACATGAACAAGAAGGTTTAGGATATGTAGTGTACCTGTAACCACGCCTGGGGCGGTCCTCGCCTGCTGCTGGGTCATTGCAAACACTTGAACCCTAGGCCCTCCATTTCGTCCGCGCCCGCGCGCGCCACACCTAGCACCACGGTCACCTCCTTGACCGCGATCTCCATTAGTGTGGGAAGTCGTGCTCTGCACCACACTAGAGCCCCCAGCGTCGTTGCTCTTGGACAATAGCGGGCAATCACAGGCATAGTGGCCCTCTTCTCTTCTCCGCAAGCAAAGCAGGTTACTGGCCTCGGCCTGTCCGAATGCCCACCAGACGCACCGCTCCATGATGAACGCTGCCCGGAGTTGTATCCTGATCCTCTGCCCTGAGAGCCTCCGCGTCGACCTGACCAGCCACGACCCTTGAAGGATGAGGGTGCTCCCCTGTAGCCCCCTCCCTTGTTGTTCTTCTGGCCTGATGGCCCACGGTGTGGGCGATCCTGACGTTGCCCTTCGCCCGAAGGCTGTCGTGTCTGGTGTGCCGCCAGACTGGCCTCGACACGCACCGCAGCGTCTACCATATCTCTCAGAGAAGCATGAGTAGCAGTAGTCACACTTGCTCGGATCTCCCCTCGGATTCCAAGCTCAAACCTTTGGCATTTGTCCTCCTCCATGCTCACGAATGATGCAGCGAACCGGGAAAGTTTTCCGAAAGTCAGTTCGTAGTCCGCAACAGACATATCCCCCTGCTCCAGCCGCAGGAACTCAGCCTCCCGTGCCGCGTGAAATGATCGCGGGTAGTACTGGTCCAGAAATCGGGAATGAAAAGCTTCCCAAGTAGTGGTATGGACAGACCATCCAGACATTTCAAGGCCATGCCACCACTGGTAGGCTCCTCCTTCTAGTAAGAAGGCCGCCAAAGTTACCCGTTCGCCCAGAGGGCAGTGCATCACCGTGAAGATCTTTTCCCATTTGGTGATCCAATCATGAGCATCTTTGGGGTTCGATCCCCTTTTGAAAGGTGTGGCTCCCAGACGTTGAGCCCGCTCAATGCTTGCGCATTCCATTTCCCTTTCCAGATCCTCGTTAGTTCGTGTATGAGGAATCCTCCTTGGAGGCATAACCAACTGTCAAGAGGCATAGATCAGTTAACATTATCCTTAAACTCGAAAAGTAACTAGTACTAATCGCTAGTCTAGCATGCTGACCACAACCTAGTGCTCTGATACCAAGCTGACAGGACCCGCTCCGATCCTCTCTGGGACCACATGGGGACGTGCCCTGCTCCCGTCTGACACCCAAAATTATGTTCCAATTTTAACCTTAAACGTTCAAATGCATAAAAACCAAATTAAAGTTTTACATCAAGTTCGAAATAAACAGATGTCAGACAAGGGATGAAATCCAAATCACAAGTTGCGAGCACGACTCTAACATAAACCTGCGGGTAAAATCACCCAACAGGGATTCAGGTACGCAGAAGTAGATCTATGCCTCAGCCTCAGGTTCCTCATCTACCTCATTAGCACGACCTGGAGGGGTTACCAAAACATCAAGGGTGAGTGGGCCGAAACTCAAGTTTATAAAATCGTTTAGTAAGTAAAACATATAATTTACCCCTCCGTTTTCCAAACATGCATGCATCAGAATTTAAAACCATAATTCATATGATATGTATCATAAGGCATATAATAAAACCATAAACATAATTTTAGCCACTGCACTATACACTCCGATCTTGACATCCCCGATGTCTGACGTCCCTGACGTCCAATAAGGTCACAGTCTCAAGGCTATGCGTGCCACTCGGGTCTCAATTCCGAGTCCAATCCCCGAACTCCGTCCGGGTACAGCATCTCAAATGCCTAGCGTCCTAGACGCTCGACGTCCCTGACGTCAAATAAGCAATCCTGCTCCTGAGTTATTCTACGGTTCGGTTCCTCCGTAGAATGACCCCTCGCAGGCAATGCGCCATGACCACTCCGGGGTACCACATCCGGAGGAGACAGTATCATAAGAATGGATCCATACAGTGCAGTACCAAATACATTTTATTGATATCCACATGCAAAACATATATATATATATAGATAAAATCCAAACCGATCGTTAAGTTTCATCAGACGGGTTTCAAACCCAAATACCGTGAAATGTGCCATAACCATAATTCAATATCATCAAAACAGTTTCTTGATTCCAGCATGTGAACATATGAGTAAATCGGAAAACGTTTAAGCATGCAAGTTTTAATGAAATCGGGCCCACTCACAGTACAATCCTGCTAGGAACCGAACGTATACCCTCGTCCTGGTACAATTGTACAATCCCTGTCATGTCCAAAGTATACGTAAAGGTCAATATAAACCCCTAACATTCAACCATGAAATCCTAGGCTGAAACCGACTGGGAAAAGCCGCCTGAACGCGCTTCCCAAGGTAATAGACCTCATTTTGACCAACTTAATGATCTCCGATCGACCCGAAATGACCGCCATTGGATCCGTATCGTCGAAACCTAAAGGATGGTGGTGGTCCCACCAAAAACACTGTTCACACGCGCCCCCACGCGCTGGTCAATGCAGGAACAGTTCATGCTGACGTCACTGCTAACATCAACATGACATCATGCTGACAGCTGTCAGGTCTGACATGTCAGACTCTGACAGGTGCCACGTGTCAACACCCGATTGGTCCACCTTACTGATCTGTCAGGCCACGTGTTAGATCTGACATGTGCCACGTGTCAGCACGGCACTGGTCCACGTCACTGACATGTCAGTAACACGTGGCAGTCCCTGATTGGGCCACGTCACTGACATGTAAGTGCTGACTGTGCATTGACATGTGACACGTGTCGTCCGAAGAATGGTCCACGTCACCTGACAAGTCTGACAGGGTGCCACGTCATCACCCCTGTCCTCCTGACGGGTCGACCCGTATCTCTGCAACTGGGTCGATCAGACCCGCGATCTGACCCGGTCACCATTTCTTCAATTCACAACCATTTTCGTTCTAGTTTCTTCCTAAATGCTCGCCTCAATCCCAGAAATGGTTCTATCAAATTAAAATCATCAAATAAGGACTGAATCGAAGACTTACCTCGATGAACAGACCTGGTTTCCCATCGTCGTTTACACTCTGTTCAGTCCACCACTGGTCACGAAATCGAGCCCTATAGGTTCCTATTAGTCCCTAGAATCGATTAGGGTTAATAGAAAACAAAAATACACGTTGGAAATTCAAGTTTCCATTCCTGAGTTTCAAAACAGTTTCGGGTTTTTAGGACTGCCGTCCGCCGTCGTGATCACTGCCGTCCCTCTGCCTCACCAGCTCAGTCCAGCCACGCCCAAAGCAAAGGTCAGGTGCTACGAAGGTGTGATGGTTGAAATGGGCAGAATGTGGGTGTCGGGTAGGAAAATATATAGAATGGAGAGAATCTGACACGACCCATCCCAATCCCCCCGGGATTACCATGGAATGTATCATGCTCCCGTCTGACAAGAGGCGTCAGACAAGGGATAACCGATTGCCATTGCCTAGACGGGCTTCCAGAGTGCGTAAGGATCGATGGAGGAGGTGTGCGATGCTCAAGTCTCTGCTGCAGTCGTATCTGGAATCAACCTGAAGGGCATTGAAAACAAAATCTGTGAGTGGACGAAAATAAACAAGTCTGTTTAAAACATTTATAAGACATTTATGCCCCTCAGTAAAATCATATGCATGCACCAAAACCAATAATCCCATATTTATTTAGAAATAACCATTAGGGCCTTAGCCCGGAAACCAAAGCCTAGTTTCAATTTCCAAAAGTAAATCCAAGAGTTATTTCATAAATCCAGTAATATGAACCATAAGGCATATAATATAAACCATAACCATTATTTTAGCCACTGCACTATACACTCCAATCCGACATCCCTGATGTCTGACGTCCCTGACGTCAATAAGGTCACAATCACAAGGCTACGCGTGCCACTCGGGTCTCAATTTTCAGAGTTAAATCCCCGAACCCCGTTCGGGTACAGCATCACCTGATGCTTAGCGTCATAGACGCTGGACGTACTAGACGCCCGTGACCTCTCCGGGGTACCTCGCCGGAGGAGACAATATAATATGGAAGGATCTATACAGTGCAGTACTAAATACATTTTATCGATATCCACATGCAAGACATATATATATACATGGATAAAAATCCAAACCAATCATTAAGTTTCATCAGACGGGTCTCAAGCCCAAATACCGTGAAACATGCCATAACCAGATTTTCCATATCATCAAAACCACTATTGTTTTTAGCATGTGAATATATATAAAATGTAAACCAGAAAACATTTATTCAATTCCGTTTTAGGGTCCCCAACCCGCAAACACATGTAGAAGTCAACTGGGCCCCTGGCCCGATTTCACAAGTTAACTGGGCCCCTGGCCCGATCCACATGTTAACTGGGCCCCTGGCCCGATTTCATAGTTCAACTGGGCCCCTGGCCCGATTTTACTTTATTCAAGTTCGTAACCGTTTCATGAAATCATATCCAACCACATTTATGGAAATCGGTGCAAATCCAGAAAACCTCGGTTTACGTGAAAATACGTAAATCGCCTCGAAATGCGTGAAATCATTTAAATTCACCGATATCCAAAGTAAATCATTTAATCATAACCATAACAATCATAAAACAGTTATGCATGCATCGAATTTATAAAACCAATGTCCACTCACAGACCGTTTAACCGAGCGCCTCGATACGCGTGTCATAGGCCTTCCCGGGCCACATCACTATCACCGGGACTCCCAATCCTGTTCAAAACAATTTAGAGGATCACTAACCTCATCATTAACATCCTATTCAAGTCCCGTAATTTTCCCGAATTTTTAAGTATTTTTAAACTGGATTTAAAACCTTCGGACATCCCGAACAATAACGAAACGGGATCCGATCGACACGAAACCAATCCCAAAATGTTCGTTACATTGTATAGGACAAAAGTCATGTTGATCATACCTCGGGATTCGCACTCACGCGCCCCCACGCGCCACCGCAAGCGGCTGCGCGTGGAAGCCACGCGCCAGCTACAGTACCCGCACAGTCATCCCTCTCACCCGTTTGTCTGTAAAACGGGTTGAAAACCCCGCGAACAGACCCGGTCCAATTACACCCAATTCGACATCAAATCCATCCGTTCTTTCAACTGATCCCTTGTAATCAATCACCAATTAAGTTCTGTAGATTGAATTACACAATATAGGGTCCAAATCCTCACGACTCTCGATCGATTCTTGACGGGTTTCCAATTCGGGTTCACCGATTCCGTCCCTGATTTCCAAATTAATTCATATAGTAAGCATCGTGAGAGTGTAAGGGATGTTTCTGCACAATCAATTTGATGAATTCATACCTCTAACCTGTTGAACTCAAGCTCGAAATGAAGCTGCCATGGAAGCTCCGTTCTCCTTCAATCCGACACGGTTTCCTGTCGTTCTTGCTGCAAGACAGTTCGTTTTGATCCCAGAAGACTCCAGCTAAACCCCATTTTGATCGACACGGCCCAATTACTCCAATTCGAAATTCCCTCCAATTCCCCGAAACTTTGATTCCCGAATTACACCACCCCACTCAGTCCCCCGTGCTCTCCCTCAGCCAGAACCTTCCCCAAATCACCAATTAACCATTTGTGCAATCAATTGTGGAAGAGAGATTGGCAATGGCCAGAACCCAACTCTCAATTTTCTTGTTCACGGTGAGGGAGGAATGATCAGAAATGGAAGGGGGAAAATGAGATGGACGGTTGTGATGCAATCTGGGGGTGGAATGGATGGCTCAGATAAAAAACAGGGATTAAATTCTAGATTATTATGTAGTGGAGGCTTTTAGTATATAGTTTATGATTAGTGGATCAAGATCCAATCTAGCCGTCGGATGAGTGACACTTGTCACTCATCCAAGTGTCCTCCAACCACCATTTCAGAATAAAATAATCCACACAGTTACCGAGACATAACTTCCCCGATTTCACGTTCCAGACCATAACTTCCTCGTACGAAGTTCGATTTCGGCGTGCCGCCTGTCGTTGGATTCGCATCGACGAAACCTCCGTAACGGTCCTTGGCCCTCGGCCATCGGACATCCTGGTCAAAAAGTCAACATTTGCCCATATATCGTCCAAATTACGAAAATGCCCCTGGACTTCCGTACATCATAACTTTCACCACGAACGTCGAAATCGAACGTGCCACCTGTCTATGAACTCGTGACGTCCCGAACTACGTCACGGTCATCGGTCAAAGTCCATTTGACCATCCGAATTAAAAGTCAACGTTTTGCCCACACCCAGGGGCAAAACGGTCATTTTGCACAATTCGTCCGAAATCGCCCAACTAATCCCAGATTAGTAAATCACAATTAAATATTATTAAATCCCGATATTCGGGACGGGTCGTTACAACCTTCCCTCCTTAAAGAATTTCGTCCTCGAAATTACCAACAATCTTATTCCACAACCACCTTGTGGAAAACAATTCGACCACACATCTGTGTACACTTGTACACCCACATACTGGGACAACACCAGCCTTGTTTGTACCTAGACATCCCATCACCGTCATACGTCATAATAGCAACAACACTCGACCACCTCGAGTGGAAATGATCACCTGATCCGCGATAAAATCGCCTAACCATTTAGCTGACTCCTTCAGCTAGATGGTTCCTTTCCATTTTCAATATATCCTTACATTTGCTCCCATTGGGAGTCACCAAATCTCATTTGTCAGTCCACGCCGACACCATCAGTTAAACTGTCACCACTAAGCTTTACCACCCTTGTAAAGCCCCAACCATCTGTCTGTCCGTGACAACACCACGTACTACATCACTCTCGATGTAGCGCAAGATCAACCATATGATCTCAATTCGCAGGGCAAGCCCAATCCTGCGACACCAATTAATCTCAATGTCCATAATCACCGACTCCCTCAGCGAACCGAGACGCTGGGAAATCACGGTGTGATCAAGTCACACAAGGCTACTCGTGGTTACTCAGACCACCAATTCACTCATCCAGAGTGTACGTATACCGTCAATTAACCCAATCAAGTGGCGCAACTGGAACACATTGAATACCAGCCCAGCAGTGAACACACATCTCAATACCGGGGTTCCACTAGCCAACCATGGCTAAGAGCACCTGCTCTTAAGATCACTGAACCAGACAAGCTCAATCTGCCCAGCGCACAGTATCCAATGTCCAGTCCACAATACAGCCAAACAAATGATATCAGAACCAATCCGATTACCAACACATTAGTTACACACCACTGGTACATCCCATGTACCGCCATTAGGCACCACTCAGCCTAACCAGTCTCAATCCTCGTACAACGTACCCTGTACGTTCATCAATCCAACAATCCACCTACAACCACCCAGGTCATAGCCAGACACGTTCCAATAATGAAGTACCTTTGTCCAAACCATCATGAGATAAAACGAACTCCACCCGTCATCTAGTTCCAATTCCGAATCCGAATCCACAATTTCGTAAGAAATCCCGAATCCGAACCCAAACATCATATTTTATTCCATTTCCAAATCCGAATCCGAAATCATTACTCCGTAAGCTAGCATTGGAATAATCATTCCGCACCCAAATCCAGTAATCCACTTTCGAGCTTCGCAATCGAATCCTGAATCGTCACCTAGAAATTCGATTCCAAAACCCAAAATCTCGCTTACGTCCACCAAGATGTAACATAACCGAACCTATCGGTTGCCTGTCAAAAATACTCGATTGACTTCATAGGGAAGCCAATCCCAATATTCACTCGTCAAAGGTTGACAAAATCTGACCACATCGGAAACCTACTCAACCAAGTCACAAACCATATGGACTTCACTCCGAAAAGAAGTTCAGTCCCGTCATCTATGACTCACATACCAAGGTAAGAGTGATAACCTCTCCACCCATCTGGATCATCAAGATCACAATCCATATCCATCGCTACATCACCCGACAAGTAATATCACGATCCTAGATCGTCACATCGACCAAAGTCGACAACATCGCAAATCAGATCCACCTAGGATCCACACATGTCCACATAGCTAACAATCCATCTGAAAGCTGATCGTAGGGTCTTACACCCTCAATTGAATCTTTCGCTAAATTTCCCTTGGTGGAAAGATGACCTCGCATTTCCCACCAAATCCAAAATCATACACAACTTCTTGTGTCCAATGACCCAAGGCCAAACCTGGGTCCACCTACCAATACACGCTCAACGTACTGGTAGCAAAAATCATCATCTGCCACGGCAGGAAATATGAAGTCAACCCTAATGACTTCGGAATACCAATCACCGATGCGGAAACGAGCACTCCTCTCGTCTCCCAATCACAACTCTCCCCGAAACGGGAGTTCCAACCATGCTGGAAACAGACATGCTCCCAAATGAGATGTCAAGTCCAACCACTGGACTGCCCACGTCCATACCTCACTTGGACCACCACGTGTCCAAAATCAATTCATTACTCGGACCTCACGTCCGCCAATAATCATGTATGCACACACCCCGATTCCGAACGGGATATCCACAATTTTGCCTGAATGTGCATACCATACTGCCTCCGTCTCACATCTCAACCTAAACAGGTTCAATCCTCAGGTTCCAAGTGATTCACAATCACAAAATCCCACATCAATACCACGAATGGTTTCCCCGACTTTTCCAACTTCAATAATTTCCTTGCACTTTCTGGGGATATAAGAAGTATACCATCATACCAATCTCGGAGTTGCCAACAACTCCCCAAATCCACCAATTCTTATGAAATAGGGAACATCGTCCCTAGATTCCTCAAGTTTCAATCATACCATTTTATCTGTTCATCACTTGTCGTCATATATCTGTTAGGACTTATCCCAACACGACACAACCTCCACTGGATCCCATCCAGTCCAAGACTCAACCACCACTGAGTCGCAGATACCAATCATCTGTTCATCATGACAGAGTCACACCCCAACTGGTGGCTCATCGTCATCACAATTGCTGTCACCTGCACCAGCGCTAGTACCAGCACCAACGCACCATCATCAAAACCAGTATCAGCACACAGGCATCCATACTAGTATTGGCATATAGGTATCACCATACCAACATCCATACATAGCACACGAACACCCATGCTAGCACACGAACATCCATGCTAGCACACAGTGTGCAAAGTTGTTACCCTGGATCTCCGTTCATTCCGAACGACGATCCCGTAACACCACTCGTACCCCACGACTATGGGTACCTCCAATTTGACCACTGGCACATCAGGATAATGGACGTTCCCTGAACATCCCCTGATCCCCAAGTCTGAAAGCCACACAAAATACCCTCGATAGCCAGTCATCTCGACACAACTGTCGACCAACAGTCATCGTTGTCAAGATCCGTAACCACACCTCACACCAGTATTCGATCCAACACGGGATTCCATATTTTATCTCATAACCGCATCCGTGGATCAAATCCCATAATCCAGACTAGACTCACTAGAGTCATCCACATGGTCATCCATGACCTCAGCCGCTCGTCGCAGGACAAGTTCTCACTTAAGGTTCACCTTTCGGTCCATCAATTATAAATTAGGGTTCCAAGGTCACACCCTAGGGTTCCACCGAACCCAACTGTCTTCTGTAGTAAAATCCACAACCTGACCGACCCCGCGGTCCTGACATCGTATAGACGTCCAATCCAATCCAATCATCAACTCAACGTGGGTTCCATCGTGGGTTCCACCACGAAGGTCATCGGCTAACTCCGATGCATCAACACCCCGTACATTAGCCAACACTACCAGGGTCCAAAACATAGACCAATACTCAACTGAGTTTCGCACTTCCATAACATTATTCCAATGGGGTTCCCTGAACCTAGCTGTGCCCAGTGGCACAACAATCCATCATCACATGACCGAACCGACGGTCCCACATTACCAGTTACTCGTATACAACCCCACCTGGGTTGAATCGCAACAATGCACGGCGTATCATGCCAAACACACCCAATTCACCATACAAACCCAAAACTCTCTATCAGGTTGACAACGGAACAGCAGCCCAAAGAGACATCACACCCTCGACCTTCGCGCACAAAAAGAGCAAAACCTGCTCTGATACCACTTGACACGACCCATCCCAATCCCCCCGGGATTACCATGGAATGTATCATGCTCCCGTCTGACAAGAGGCGTCAGACAAGGGATAACCGATTGCCATTGCCAAGACGGGCTTCCAGAGTGCGTAAGGATCGATGGAGGAGGTGTGCGATGCTCAAGTCTCTGCTGCAGTCGTATCCGGAATCAACCTGAAGGGCATTGAAAACAAAAGCTGTGAGTGGACGAAAATAAACAAGTCTGTTTAAAACATTTATAAGACATTTATGCCCCTCAGTAAAATCATATGCATGCACCAAAACCAATAATCCCATATTTATTTAGAAATAACCATTAGGGCCTTAGCCCGGAAACCAAAGCCTAGTTTCAATTTCCAAAAGTAAATCCAAGAGTTATTTCATAAATCCAGTAATATGAACCATAAGGCATATAATATAAACCATAACCATTATTTTAGCCACTGCACTATACACTTCAATCCGACATCCCTGATGTCTGACGTCCCTGACGTCAATAAGGTCACAATCACAAGGCTACGCGTGCCACTCGGGTCTCAATTTTCCGAGTTAAATCCCCGAACCCCGTTCGGGTACAGCATCACCTGATGCTTAGCGTCATACACGCTGGACGTACTAGACGCCCGTGACCTCTCTGGGGTACCTCGCCGGAGGAGACAATATAATATGGAAGGATCTATACAGTGCAGTACTAAATACATTTTATCGATATCCACATGCAAGGCATATATATATATACATGGATAAAAATCCAAACCAATCATTAAGTTTCATCAGACGGGTCTCAAGCCCAAATACCGTGAAACATGCCATAACCAGATTTTCCATATCATCAAAACCACTATTGTTTTTAGCATGTGAATATATATAAAATGTAAACCAGAAAACATTTATTCAATTCCGTTTTAGGGTCCCCGACCCGCAAACACATGTAGAAGTCAACTGGGCCCCTGGCCCGATTTCACAAGTTAACTGGGCCCCTGGCCCGATCCACATGTTAACGGGGCCCCTGGCCCGATTTCATAGTTCAACTGGGCCCCTGGCCCGATTTTACTTTATTCAAGTTCGTAACCGTTTCATGAAATCATATCCAACCACATTTATGGAAATCGGTGCAAATCCAGAAAACCTCGGTTTACGTGAAAATACGTAAATCGCCTCGAAATGCGTGAAATCATTTAAATTCACCGATATCCAAAGTAAATCATTTAATCATAACCATAACAATCATAAAACAGTTATGCATGCATCGAATTTATAAAACCAATGTCCACTCACAGACCGTTTAACCGAGTGCCTCGATACGCGTGCCATAGGCCTTCCCGGGCCACATCACTATCACCGGGACTCCCAATCCTGTTCAAAACAATTTAGAGGATCACTAACCTCATCATTAACATCATATTCAAGTCCCGTAATTTTCCCGAATTTTTAAGTATTTTTAAACTGGATTTAAAACCTTCGGACATCCCGAACAATAACGAAACGGGATCCGATCGACACGAAACCAATCGCAAAATGTTCGTTACATTGTATAGGACAAAAGTCATGTTGATCATACCTCGGGATTCGCACTCACGCGCCTCCACGCGCCACCGCAAGCGGCTGCGCGTGGAAGCCACGCGCCAGCTACAGTACCCGCACAGTCATCCCTCTCACCCGTTTGTCTGTAAAACGGGTTGAAAAACCCGCGAACAGACCCGGTCCAATTACACCCAATTCGACATCAAATCCATCCGTTCTTTCAACTGATCCCTTGTAATCAATCACCAATTAAGTTCTGTAGATTGAATTACACAATATAGGGTCCAAATCCTCACGACTCTCGATCGATTCTTGACGGGTTTCCAATTCGGGTTCACCGATTCCGTCCCTGATTTCCAAATTAATTCATATAGTAAGAATCGTGAGAGTGTAAGGGATGTTTCTGCATAATCAATTTGATGAATTCATACCTCTAACCTGTTGAACTCAAGCTCGAAATGAAGCTGCCATGGAAGCTCCGTTCTCCTTCAATCCGACACGGTTTCCTGTCGTTCTTGCTGCAAGACAGTTCGTTTTGATCCCAGAAGACTCCAGCTAAACCCCATTTTGATCGACACGGCCCAATTACTCCAATTCGAAATTCCCTCCAATTCCCCGAAACTTTGATTCCCGAATTACACCACCCCACTCAGTCCCCCGTGCTCTCCCTCAGCCAGAACCTTCCCCAAATCACCAATTAACCATTTGTGCAATCAATTGTGGAAGAGAGATTGGCAATGGCCAGAACCCAACTCTCAATTTGCTTGTTCACGGTGAGGGAGGAATGATCAGAAATGGAAGGGGGAAAATGAGATGGACGGTTGTGATGCAATCTGGGGGTGGAATGGATGGCTCAGATCAAAAGCAGGGATTAAATTCTAGATTATTACGTAGTGGAAGCTTTTAGTATATAGTTTATGATTAGTGGATCAAGATCCAATCTAGCCGTCGGATGAGTGACACTTGTCACTCATCCAAGTGTCCTCCAACCACCATTTCAGAATAAAATAATCCACACAGTTACCGAGACGTAACTTCCCCGATTTCACGTTCCAGACCATAACTTCCTCGTACGAAGTCCGATTTCGGCGTGCCGCCTGTCGTTGGATTCGCATCGACGAAACCTCCGTAACGGTCCTTGGCCCTCGGCCATCGGACATCCCGGTCAAAAAGTCAACATTTGCCCATATATCGTCCAAATTACGAAAATGCCCCTGGACTTCCGTACATCATAACTTTCACCACGAACGTCGAAATCGAACGTGCCACCTGTCTATGAACTCGTGACGTCCCGAACTACGTCACGGTCATCGGTCAAAGTCCATTTGACCATCCGAATTAAAAGTCAACGTTTTGCCCACACCCAGGGGCAAAACGGTCATTTTGCACAATTCGTCCGAAATCGCCCAACTAATCCCAGATTAGTAAATCACAATTAAATATTATTAAATCCCGATATTCGGGACGGGTCGTTACAGAATCTGCTCACACAAAATGGATGGTCCAGATTTGATCTCAGGGATGAGATCAATGGTTGGGATGAAATCTGGGGGTTTCAAATCAATGGCTGGGATTAAAAGGTAGATTAATTCTATTTAATCACATAGTGGAGTTTGATCCAATCTAGCCAATGGGTGAGTGACACTTGTCACGCATCCAGGTGTCCTCCAATCATAACATCAGAATAAAATATTCGACACGATTACCGAGACGCGAAACTCCCGAATTCACGTTTCTGACCATAACTTCCCCGTACGAAGTCCGATTTCGGCGTGCCGCCTGTCTACGAACTCAGGGCATCGAGACCTACCTAACGGTCCTTGAGTCATGTGAAAATTAGTTTCCAAACGAAAAGTCAACGTTTTCGCCCCGAAAGTCTAAATTACGGTAATGCCCCTGAACTTCCGATAGTCATAACTTTTTCCCTGATCGTCCGAATTGGACGTGCCACCTGTCTATGGACTCGTGACGTCCCGAACTACGTCACGGTCATTGGTCAAAGTCCATTTGACCCACCAATCAAAAAGTCAACAATTTGGCCATACCATTTACAAGGGTAAAAACGTCAATTCATACATTAAATTACAATATTAAAATCCTCGAATTTTCGGGGTGTTACACAATCTGTCTATAGACACCTTCATCTACAGCCTCTGAACCATCATTTTTGCACAGCCTGTCACTTGTTGCAAGTGGTGTGCTTAGAGGCTTGCATCTCTTCATCCCAAACTTCTCAAGAAGTGTATGTGCATACTTCTTCTGATGTATGAATATAGAACTGTCTGTTTGGATCACTCCCATCCCTGGGAAGTGATGTAACGGTCCCAAATCAAACATTTCATACTTCATCATTATTTCCTTCTTGAAATCAGCCTTCAGTTGGTCACAATTTCTAGTGTAGACAATGTCATCTACAAAGATTGAGACTATTAGAATGCTTCCATCTCCTACTATCTTCATGTAGAGGGTTGCCTCACTTGGACTTCTTAGATAACCACATTTGATCAGATGTGCATCTATCTCCCCATACCAAGCCCTAGGAGCTTGTTTCAGTCCATATAGAGCCTTTCTCAACCTGTACACTTTCCCTGGTTCTGTTTGAGTCTCAAAACCATCTGGTTGTTCAACATACACTTCCTTATCTAACGTGTCATTCAGAAAAGCAGACTTGACATCAAGCTGATATAGATTCCAGCTTTTCAGATCAGCTAGTCCTAATGGTATCAAGTCTAGCCACTGGTGCAAAAGTCTCATTGAAGTTTATCCCAGGCTTTTGGGCATAGCCTTTTGCAACTAATTTAGCTTTATACTTCTAAATTGATCCATCTAAGTTGAGCTTTACTTTGTATACCCACTTTACTCCAATGACAGGTTTGTCTCTTGGCCTGTCAACTAGTTCCCAGGTGGCATTTTTTCAATCATTTCTATTTATGTTTCCATTGCCTTCCTCCATGTTTTTTCCTTTGTAGCTTCTGCATAGGTCTCTGGTTCAATGATAGACATGTGACATCTAGCATAGATGTCACTTATCCTTCTAAGCTTGACAGGAGTAGAACTAGGTGTAATTTCTTGACTGGTGCATGTGTTCATGGTTTCACCCTGCTGCTAATCTGAACTCTGATCATCACCATCAAATCCTCCACATTCCATTTCAAATCCTGCTGGTGTAGATAGATTGACCTCACTGTTTGATTCCAGTTCCACATCACTGCCTCATTGGAAATTACACTTCTTGAAACCATTACCTTCTTAGTTTCTAGGTTGTAAACCCTATACCCCTTTTCAAAGGTTTCATATCCAACAAACACACTCTTGCTAGAAGACTCATCTAGTTTCTGTCTTAGCTGAGTAGGAATGTGTGCATAGCACACAGATCCAAACATTCTTAGGTGCTTTACACCAGGTTTCCTTCCACTAAACACCTCGAATGGTGATTTCTATTCTATTTCTTTTGTTGGACACCTATTTAGAAGGTATACAGTTGTACTAACAGCCTCACCCCAGAACTCATAGGGCATTTTCTTGTCATGAAGCATGGCCTTTGCCATTTCAACTATTGTCCTATTTTTCCTCTCAGCCACCCCATTTTGCTGAGGAGAATAGGCTACTGTCAGCTGCTTTTCAATCCTTTCAGCTTCACAGAATTCCACAAACTCAGTTGAAGTGAACTCTCCATCTTTATCACTCCTCAACTTCTTTATTTTGTAACCACTTTGTAATTCCACCATAGACTTAAACTTCTTGAATACATTAAAGACCACAGACTTGTATCCCAAGAAGTAAGTCCAACACATTCTAGATAGATCATCTATGAATGTTACATAATACCTGTTTCCTCCCATTGTTTCTGTCTGCATAGGGCCACATACATCTGTATGAATGAGTTCCAAGGGACTTGAAGCTCTCCATGATTTTCCTTTATCAAAACTTTCTATATGCTGCTTCCCTGCAATGCAGCCTTCACAAGTCTCTATGTAACTTGACAGTCTAGGCAAACCCCAGACTATTTCCTATTTCTGCAGTGTCATCAAATTGGAATAGTTCAGATGACCAAACCTTCTATGCCATAGCCTAGCATTTCCTTCAACTGTTGCCTTCCTTTCCACTACATTGACACAGTCCAATGAAAGAGAAAAACATTTGTTCCCTAGCATTGGAACCGTGGCAACCATCTGAGTGAATCCTTCATCTTCATAGATGTCCACCTTTCTATTCCCAAAGGTCAAATGGTACCCGTGTTCAACCATTTGGCCTACACTGAGTAGGTTTGCATCAAGTCCAGGGACTAGCATCACTTCATGAATCCGTCTCTTGCCATTTCTGGTGTTAATCTCTAGAGTTCCCTTGCCTGTAGCTTGTACCAGTTCTCCTCTCCCCATTTTAACTTTAGTTGTCAAGGATTTATCCACATTAACCAACAATGACTCATGTGATGTCATGTGATTACTGCATGCACTGTCAACATACCAGTCACCAATCTCTTTTGCTACTGAGGCGGTATTACATGCATAGAACATCACAACATCATTCTCTTCTATAAGCCTTTCCTGGTGAACTTCTGGTTTAGGAACTACCTCAGTCTGCTTCTCAGAGCAGTTTCTTGCCAAGTGTCCAGACCTGTTACACTTGAAGCACCTCTTCACCTTGAACCAACAATGTCCCCAGTGACTCTTCTCACAGATCTTACACTTAGGAATGCTAGACTCTGACTTTCCTCCCTCAGTATTCTGATGACTTGGTCATATCCGATTGACCCGAAACCAACGCGGATAGGTTCATATCATCGAGAACATCAAGTTTCATGTTGACCACTTCCCCGGATTCCCATCCACGCGCCCTCACGTGCCTCCGCAAGCGGCTGAGCGTGAAAGCCACGCGCGTAGCACAGTAATGCTACAGTGCATCGTCATCGCCCGTTTGTCTGATAAACGGGTTGGAAAACCCGCGATAGAACCCGATTCAATCTCACTCAATTCGACCTCAAATCAATCCATTGTTTCAACTGATCCCATCTAATCCATCTCCATTTAAGTTCTGTAAGATTAATTACCTCAATTAGGGTTTAAAACCTCACGACTCACGATCATCCTTTGACGGGTCTCCTATTCGGGTTTACCGATTTCGTCCCTGATTTTCAAATTAATTCATACAGTGAGTATCGTGAGAGTGTAAGGAACGTTTTTACAAGATCAATTTGATAATTCCTTACCTCAAGCTAGTAGAACCTAAGCTCGATTTTAAGCAGCCATGGAAGCTTCTGTTCTTCCTCAATTCGACAGCAATTCCCTTCGTTTTTGTTGCAGAGAGTTTCGTTTTGATCCCAGAAGTCTAATTCAATCCTCAATTGTGATCCTCACCGCTCACAATTTCGAATTCGAATTTCCCTCTATTTTCAAGATTTTTCGAGCTCTGAATACAACCAGTTACTCTCAGTCCCTCGAGTTCATTTCTCTCAATTCAGTTCCTTAAGCTCTCAATTACACAATGGAGCTGAGACAATGGTTTATCACGGATCAATTTGGACAAAATGATGAGGTCAAGCCATAATTTAGGGGTTAATGTCCAAAGTAGCATAATTATGTTTTCCTTAATACCCGTTTCCATGTTATCTGGGGCAAGAAAAAGACAAAGTGACAGATGTCACTGTCTGGTAGCATGATTCATGGTTAAAAGACCATTTTACCTTTGGTTTGACAAATTACCATTTTGCCCCTAGACTTCCGTGACCCGTAATTTGGTCACCCGATGTCCTTTTGACGAGTGCCGCCTGTCGTTGTACTCAGGGCCTCGAGACCTACCTAACGGTCCTTGGCCCTCGTCCATTAGACTTCCCGGGTCAAAAGTCAACATTTGGCCCCTTTTCAGCCAAATTACCAAAATACCCCTCAACTTCCGAACGTCATAACTTCTTCCTCAAATGTCGGAATCGAACGTGCCACCTGTCTACGGACTCGTGACGTCCCGAACTACGTCACAGTCATCGGTCAAAGTCTGTTTGACCTCCGAAACTAAAAGTCAACATGTTGCCCACGACTAGGGGCAAAACCGTCATTTTGCACATTTCGTCCGATTTCACTCAACTAATCCCAGATTAGTCATTCTAAACCATAATTAATTAATATTTAATTCTGATACTCGGGACAGGTCGTTACAAATTATGTTGAATTGAAAAAAAAATAGAAAATTATATGTTGAATTGAAGAAAATTATCTGAATGGTTAATTTGAATATTAATACATTTTAGAAAAATATGAGATGAGCATACGATTAATAAGAATTTGTTTTACGTCCAATTTTCACTAATTAATGTCTAATTTTCTAAATCATTATGTAAATACAAACTCCCCGATTTTCTAAATTATTATGTAAATGTAAACTCCATTATTATGCTTATTTTTATGTTTTAATTATATTAACATTCAATCATAGTAATTCACTTCAATTTATATTTATGTTTAAAAATTTTATTAGTCTTATATAATTATTGAGTACTTAAGTTTTTCCTAAAGTTTCATTCCAAATTTCCAATTTTTAGACCAAATTTCCGTCATTTTTGTTAACCGTAAACGATATCGATATTTTGGGCTAAATATCTGTAAATTTAACTAGCGATATATCCGTTGATATTGATATCGACGGATATATGTATAACGAAAATTTGATAAATTAAAATGATAGAATAAGAAGATATTATTAGAGTAAGATGCAAGTATTATCCATAAAAAAATTACGAGTGTGAGCCAAACTCTATACATTTTAATATTTTATATTGGAACCAATGATATAAGTCATTCAACAGTTTATAAGAAAAAGGTTGAATTATTTTAAGAATGATTTTAACTGCTAGCCACTCGTTCATTAATTAGGACAAGATTTAAAATTGAGAAATGTTACTAATAAAGTGAATGAAATTATTCATGGTGATTCGTGCGTGATACATGAATTTAGAGTTCATTTTAAATTTGCTTCATGAATCAAATGTTATTAACGTTTAGTGAGATTTGGTATTGATTAGACGTCTATACTTGTTTATGATGGGGATGCATTCACGTAATAGAGTGGTTATCTGATTGTGTAAAAACTAATTTTTTTTTAAAAAAAAAATAGTAAAAATCCTCACTAACAAATGTGCGATTCCATCAGATGTTTTTACTCATCGAATGACCACTAATTTGTTCTATACATCGAGTAAGTCTCACAATATTTTCGTGGATTATCTGTTTGATATACGAGTTTTATAGTCAATGTAATTCATTCTCCAAATTAAACCACAATTAATACCTGAAGAGCTCACCTCACACTTGTTCTACTTAGCTAGGGCCGGCCATGACCTAAGGCTACAGAGCGATCGCTGTGACTCCATGGATCAGGAGGGCCAAAAAATTATAAATTTGACTTATTTCTATGGAAATAAAATTAAAGAATGTTTAAGCCTTTTTGAAAAATATTTAAATTGAGTTTGAAGAAATATTTTATTAAGTGCATCAAAAATATTTTATTAAAAAATTGGACTCATTTTCTTTAAAAATATTATTAAGAGTTATCTTAATTGATGTATAGTTATTTAGCTTTCTTTGTAAAATCATTAGGAAATATAGTATTATAAGATGACTATAAGGACACCTTTAAAATTTTTGCCCTACATCTCAAAGACTATAGGGGCACTTTCAAAATTTTCTACAAAAAAAACTTAATATACCATGTTAAGTGAGTATAATTCAATTGGATTTAGCGTTGATTTGTAGATAATTTGTCTCAAATTCAAACTCCAATGATATATTGTATGGAAAAATTCCAAACTTCCTCCTCCCTTTTAATTTTAAAAAAAACTTATTATACCACCAAAAAGAAAAACTTATTTCAAAGTCCTCTTCAATCAAACATCATTAACATTTTGAGTAAAACACTAAACATATTCTGTATAATTTTTAAGTAAAGCAATGAGCATGTATATAGATTCCACATCTAAACCCCATAATAGCTAACATATGACCTAAATATTTATGGCTATTATTGGCCTTGGAAATGTCCAAATATCTAAACTTTTTAGATATTTTGTTCATTAGCTTTTCCATAAGAATCCAACAACCCATTCCCTTTTGTTCATTTGCTTCTTCGCAAGAATTCAACAACCTATTCCCTTTTATTCAATAGCTTCTTCATAAGAAATCACCAAGTTCCAAAGGTCCAATTTTTGTCGTACCTATTACTCTCCTGCATCCATTATCCAATCTCCATATCTGTTTTCTCATTCTCTCCCCCGGTCAATCCAACCATGAGCGACGAACTCGCCCAAGAATTTCCTCCAATGATGAAAGTCTACAAAGACGGCCGAGTTGAGCGGCTTTTAGGCACAGCCACAGTTCCTCCCTCAACCCACCCCCACACCGGCGTCCAATCCAAAGACGTCGTGTTCTCACAACAACCACCACTCTCCGCCAGGCTTTATCTCCCCAAGTCCGCCGCCGCCGCCAACAAACTCCCTCTCTTCGTTTACTTCCACGGCGGCGCCTTCTGCGTCGAAAGCGCCTCTTCTCCCCAATACCACAATTACCTCAACTCCCTCGTCTCCGAGGCCAATGTCGTGGCGGTCTCCGTCAACTACAGGCTTGCCCCTGAGTACCCTCTACCTGCTGCCTACGACGATTCATGGGCCGCCCTCAAATGGGTCACTTCCCATTCTGACGGAACCGGCTCTGAAGATTGGCTAAACAAGTTCGCAGATTTAGACCGTGTGTTTTTCGCCGGCGACAGCGCTGGGGCTAATATAGCCCATAACATGGGATTAAAACTAGCCACCGAGGGACCAATTGGCCTTAAGCTAATTGGGATTGTACTAATCCATCCGTTCTTCTGGGGCACAGAGCCAGTTGGGGAAGAGTCCGATACCCCAGCACAAACAAGAGACTTCATTGCTGCCTTGTGGCGTTTTGCTCACCCGTCGACACCTGGATCTGATGACCCGCTTTTCAACCCGGGAAAAGACCCGAAATTGGGGGAATTGGGATGCGAGAAAGTGCTGGTTTTTGTTGCTGGGAAAGATGCGTTGAAAGATAGGGGATGGTATTATAGTGAGGTATTGAGACAGAGTGGGTGGAATGGGGTTGTGGAGGTCGTAGAGACAAAGGGGGAGGAGCATGTCTTCCATTTGATCAATCCCACTAGTGAAAATGCTGTGGACATGGAGAAAAAGATTGTGTCTTTCTTAAATTAGAAGCTTGGATTGAAAAAGATATTAGTAGTATGAATTTGAAGTTGAAAATTGCCTCCTCTAAGCCTAAGGAAGCTTGGGTTGTCTTCCGCCATCTCTTATATTATTCCTTGTGCCAGTGATTATGTATATGTTTCTTGCTTGAATAAATGTTAGAAAATGAGTTTCTTTTGCTACAAAATCAGACGATGCCAATTTGTTTTATGCCTAGTTTGCAGTTTTCCTCGTTTTCGGTTGGTCAAATGCTAGTGAACATTTGCTATTTCAAAAGATTTGTAATTTGTTCTATACATCAAATAAGTCACAATATTTTTGTGGATTATATGTTTTGATATACAAGTATACAGTTCATATAATTCATTCTCCAAATTAAACACAATTAATGTCTAAAGAGCTCATCTCACGCTCCTTCTATAGGGCTGGCCATGGCCTAGGCCACAATGACTACGACCCTAGGCCCATGAACTAGGGGGCTCAAAAATTCTAAATTTTACCTTTTGTTTTTTTTCTTATGTTAAAAAAATTAAAGAGTGTTCAAACTTTTTTGATTTTTTTTTTTTAAATTGAGCTAGAAAATATATTTTATTAAGTGCATAAAAAACATTTTATTAAAAATGTTTGCTCACTCATCCACGAGTGGATCTGATGGCCCGCTTTTCAACAGAAAAAAGACCCGAAATTAGAAGAGTTAGGATGCAAGGAAGTGCTAGTTTGTGTTGCTGGGAAAGAAGCAGTGATGAATGTAAAACCACTTTTGGTGTTACTTTGGAATTCAAGTCAAATTTGCTGGCTACCTAACTTATTAGCTAAGCGAGTTCAAGTAAAAAATGGTGGCTATGTAACTTAGGTGACTACGTAACTTGGAGTTCAAGTTAAACTTGATAGCTAAGTCAAACTAAGCGGATACGTGACTTGGAGGATAAACTAGTTCATTGCTTGATGGTTAAACAACTTCGTGGCTAAGTTTCATGGGTTGCATAACAGTTAAGCAACTTAAAAGGAGGGGGATACTTTTCTATAAATAGAAAGCATCTCTCTCATTTTCAAATCATCCCAATCATCCCAGGGCTCCCAAGCATTCAAGAAAGAGTCATTTAGAGATTTTCTCAAGAGAGTGTTAGGAAATTAATCCTCCACCACGCAAGTGCTAACAATAAAGATGAAAAAAGAAAATAAAGAAACCAAGAACACAAAAGATTTAACGAGGTTCGGCCAATTAACTTGCCTACGTCCTCGGAGAGTTTTCTCCTTCACTATGAGAGAATACAAAATACAAGATTACACTACTCAAGTTTATACCCAACTCAAGCCCTTGTATCCAATAGGATACCCCTTGTACACCTTCTCTCAACCCGAGAAAATCACTCTACCCCAAAGAGCTATACACACTCTTTCACCTCTCTTAACCGAGAAGATCACTCTACTCCAAGAGCTATACACACTCTTGAAGTGCTCAAGAAGATCACTCTAGCCCAAGAGCTATACACACTCTTGAAGCACTCACTCACTTGTGAGGTGTTCTCCTTGATGTTGAAATGTGACCAAGCTCTCCACCTTATATAGTGCTTAAGGCACAAGTTGTATTTGTGCTTTTCCAATGTGGGACAATTTCCTCACATTTCAACATCCTTCATTGAAGTCCATTCATGCACCTTCTTCAATTAATGCTCTTCTTCATGAAGCTTCCACATCAATCTTTTCCTACAAGGTTGAATGAACAACACCATGTATTTATTCCCAATACATAATCAAATTCAATGCATTAATAATCCACTAAGGAGGCATTAACTCAACAATCTCCCCCTGCCGACTTAGGTGGATAATGTTGCATCACCACTTCAATCCCTGAAGTACATCTCAAATTGAGATACCGCTTGATATACCCACAAGCATTCCATTGGCCTTATTCTTGTACCAACTACACATACCCCGAATCAGTTGCATACGATCCTAGCTCCCCCTGATTCAAAATGGCCAATGCTATGTGCAGCTGCTCCGAGTCAACAATTACCAGTTGGCTCCGAAGAGGGACCTTGACTTTGCCTCTTCCTTAGCAGGATTATCCTTCTCACCATCGTCTGAAACTTGGAAACATGTAGATAGCGTCTCTGCTGTGCCCGCAAACGAGACCCGCTTCAGGTACCTGTTCTCCTGTGCACCCTGTTTCCCAACAACCTTTGAGGTCTGAGTTTTTCCTATCAGACGGAACATACTTTTACATTTTTCTCCCTTCATTAGGACCATGCAGCCACGTGACACTTTCATAACTCCCCCTGCTGACGAAACCTTGCAGCCCTTGGAGTCTAGTTGGCTCAAGGATATTAGATTTCTCCGGAACTTTGGGACATACACCACATCACCCAATGTTCGAACTGCTCCATCGAACATTTTGATCTTCACCGTTCCCGTACCCATGACACGACGTCTTGTGCCATCACCCCAAGTCACAAATCCTTGGACTTCCTGGAACGTATCAAAATATTCTCTCCTAGAGCAAAGGTGATGAGAACAACCACTATCTAATATCCAATAATCTTGAGAAAAAATGTAATTACCTTTGGAGACTGTGAGAAGTTCTCCAAAATCTCTAGACATCTCCGCTACACCAGCCAAGGAGCAATCTGAGCCCTTATCGTCCTTCTCTTTCATCAATGGACAATCCGGCTTTATGTGTCCCCACTCCTTGCACTTGTAGCATTGCTTGCCCTTTCCTCTGCCTCTGGATTTAGACCTGCTATGCTCACTAAATCCCCTCGCAGTTGACCTTCCCTTACGATTCTGTTCATGAGCAATGAAGACGGAACCTTGAGAATCATCGGCTTTCCTTCTCTTCTCATGTGATAAGAGAGTCGATTCTACATCCTCCATCTTCAGTGTATCCTTACCATACACAATTGTAGTAACAATATTCTCATATGAATCGGGAAGCGAGGTAAGAAGTAAAAGGGCTTGATCTTCTTCCTCAATTTTAACCTCAACTCTTGATAGTTGATTTATCAATCCCTTGAACACATTCATGTGCTCCATGAGATTCGCACCTTCTCCCATCTTGAGCTTGTAGAGATCCCGCTTTAAATTCAGCTTCGTTTGCAAGCCTTTCCCAAGATAAAGCTTCTCCATTTTCTCCCAAAGCTCAGGTGCAGAATCTACATCATTAACATTATTTATAATATTGTCAGCAATATAAAGCCTAATAGTGCTGACACACCTGGACTCCAACTCGTCCCAATCTTCATCTGACATCTTCTCTGGCTTCGCATCCTTCCCCTTCAACGGTCTTGTAAGGCCTTGTTGAACTAGGATGTCCTTCACCCTCCTTTGCCATAGAGTGAAATTTCCTTTTCCATCAAACTGCTCCACCTTGAAATGTGAACCGCTAGAACTTGCCATGGCAAACCGCTCACGATCGATAAACCGAAGCTCTGATACCACTTGTTAGGAAATTAATCCTCCACCACGCAAGTGCTAACAATAAAGATGAAAAAAGAAAATAAAGAAACCAAGAACACAAAAGATTTAACGAGGTTCGGCCAATTAACTTGCCTACGTCCTCGGAGAGTTTTCTCCTTCACTATGAGAGAATACAAAATACAAGATTACACTACTCAAGTTTATACCCAACTCAAGCCCTTGTATCCAATAGGATACCCCTTGTACACCTTCTCTCAACCCGAGAAAATCACTCTACCCCAAAGAGCTATACACACTCTTTCACCTCTCTTAACCGAGAAGATCACTCTACTCCAAGAGCTATACACACTCTTGAAGTGCTCAAGAAGATCACTCTAGCCCAAGAGCTATACACACTCTTGAAGCACTCACTCACTTGTGAGGTGTTCTCCTTGATGTTGAAATGTGACCAAGCTCTCCACCTTATATAGTGCTTAAGGCACAAGTTGTATTTGTGCTTTTCCAATGTGGGACAATTTCCTCACATTTCAACATCCTTCATTGAAGTCCATTCATGCACCTTCTTCAATTAATGCTCTTCTTCATGAAGCTTCCACATCAATCTTTTCCTACAAGGTTGAATGAACAACACCATGTATTTATTCCCAATACATAATCAAATTCAATGCATTAATAATCCACTAAGGAGGCATTAACTCAACAGAGAGAACATATTGCTTTCTTCTTAGAAATTCTTAACTTCCATAATTTGCAAAAGAATTGTTTCTTCTATCTTCAAGAGAGTATAATTGTTCTCTCCTTGTATTTAGAGAGAAGGTGTTGTAATCCTTATCATTACAATAGTGAAATCCTCATACACATGCATGTGGTTTCCCTCCTAATTCATTTTGGGATTTTCCACGTAAAATCTTTTTGTCCACTCTATTCTTCGTGTTTCTTAATTTTGCTTTAGTTGTGTGCTTCTTTCGACCCATTAATTCCTTACCAGTGCCTTCATAACCATAAGCGCGCCTCTGACAATCTTCATGTTCTAATTTTCGATAAGAATCTTGCATCCAAGATTGTCTATTTGCCCCAAAGACAATAGATTCTTCCTCAAACCCTTCACATGTCATATTTCTTGAATAGTGCGAATTGTGCCATCAACCATATTTATTTTGATAGTACCAATACCATTGATCTCTATAGCATGATCATCACCCATGTGTACACAATCTCCTAAGACTTTCATATTTGTGGAACCATTCACTCTGAGATGTCATGTGCCATGTTGCTCCTGAGTCTAGTAACCAAATGTTAGAAAATCGCTTTCTGCATCCAACTGTCGTTGTTGCCTCGTTGTATAGAACTTCACCATTATCTGGGTACTTTGCCACATTTTCTTGAACATTTGATGACTCAGGGTCTCCACTTTTCTTATTGTGCCAAAAATCCTTTTTTTTTTTTAATTATTCTTTTCTTGCCACAGTTGTGACACTTGATGACAGGACCCACCCCCAATCCCCCGGAATTAAGGGCTAAATTCTACTCCCGTCTAACTTACGCATGATACGAAGGGTAAACCGACGTCCAACCTCCATGTGACACGTAAGTCGGACAAGGGATTCTCGATCCAACCATTCTAAAAGTATCTGGACTTTCCAGAGTGCGCCGAACCTATTGTGGATCGCGGGTGTGATGTCTCAGTCTCTCTCGACCAACAGCCCACACTGCAACAACCTGTAGGGTATCGAAAACACGAAGAGACTGTGAGTTGACAAAATAAAGTATAAGTTTAAAAAGAACAGTTATTAGAAAACACAATTACATTTATACCCTCCATGTAAAAACCAATGCATGCATATCAAATCCATGCCATAAAACCATTCTATACTCAAGTTGATCAAACCATCTAAGAAAAACTGAATTCATCTTCCTGTTCTCAAATCCCGAGCTTTAGCTTAAAACCATCGAAAACCGTATCATTCGGGTCATTACCCAAAACATTAGAAAACCATTAGTAAAAACCATCATCATCAAGTCTCATCGAAATCCAAAACACAATTGAAACCACATTTCCATTCATCGAACCTGCTAGATCTATCCGAGTCTTTAAACTCAATCCAGACCTCAATATAATCCGAGTCTTTAAACTCCCGAGTCTTTAAACTCAATAGGCCTACGAGGGAAATATCAATATCTGAGTCTTTAAACTCAATCCGGGTCTTTAAACCCAATCAGGACCCGCCCCCATCATATCATATCCGGGTCTTTAAACCCAATAACCAGATCCAGCAAATCCAATCCGAAAACCATTTTCTATTGCCGAATCAGAATCCGCAATCTCATCAGGATCCCTAATCCAAACCCAGAACTCAAAGCCATATCCGATTCCAAATCTGAGTCCGAAACCATCATTCCGTAAGCCGGCATCCGGAATAACCATTCCGAACCCAAATCCGGAATCCACTTTCGAGTTTCCAAAATCGTCATTCTAAAATCCGATTCAAAAACCCGAAATCTCGTTTATTAAAACCATTTTTCTGAACTGGGCTTCAAGCCCGAAGTTACTTTTCCAAAATCCATTTAAAAGAATTGAAATCAAATCATATTTCAAATTCCGAAATCAAATCATTTAAACCATAGTCAAATCACAACATCGATCGAAATCTTGTAAACGGTATAATTCCGTAAATACCTCGAAAAACATGCAAAACCATTAACCATCAAGATCATAAATCAAATCATAGAATCACGTATAGAAAACATATAAAAAAATATATGCATGCATCAAGAGTTAGAAAGAAAAGTCCACTCACAGACCATTTCGCCGCTACCTCGATACGCGTGCAATTACGCTTTTCCTCCCAATCTACTAGCATCGGCTTTCCTGAACCTGTCCAAATCCCATAATACGGTCACTAACTACTTTATAAAGCTTATATCAAAGCCCCCGTAATTTTTCCGAATTTTCAACTATTTTTAATCGAGCCCTAAAATCTACGGACATCCCAAAACATATCGAGACGATGTCCGATCGACTCGAACCCAGTCTTAAAATGTTCGTTACATCGATTACATCATTTCACATGTTGAACACTTCCTCAGAATCTGTGCCACGCGCCCACATGCGCCACCGGAAGTAGCTGCGCGTGGGTCTCACGCGCCTGTACTGTTCATCTTCAACCTCTCGCCGAACGGGGTCCAGACCGGTTCGGTTCAGGCCGGTCCAGCTGAACCGGCGGTCACGGTTTTTTTTTTTTTCATCTTTTTCAATTTCTTTATGGAGAACTTTATATGCTTGAACCAAAAGGTTTTTCTAAAACAAGTAAGGAAAAATTGGTTTGTATGATGACCAAATCTCTGTAAGATCTCAAACAGGGGCCAAGATGTTGGTATAAGAGATTTGATTCCTTCATTATTAGCCTTGGGAACAAAAAACTCAGTTTAGAATGTTGTATGTACTACAAAAGGTTTGATGGTGATAATGTATTTGCTATCTTGTTGTGTGGGTGGACGACTTGTTCGTAGCAGGACCCAACAAAGTTCGAGTCCAGGAATTGAAGGCACAATTGGCTAGGCAGTTTGATATGTAAGATTTAGGACCATCAAACAAGATTCTAGGGAGATTTGGAAAATTCACCGAGACATAAATAATAGGAAGATTTGGCTTTTTCAGAAGAACTACTTCAATAAGATCTTGCATTGTTTCAACATGCAAGATTGTAAGCTAGTTTCTACCCCACTTCCTATTAATTTCAAGTTATCCTAATAAATTCTTTGAAAGATAGGGGATGGTATTATAGTGAGGTATTGAGACCGAATGGGTGGAATGGGGTTGTGGGGGTCGTGGAGGCAAATGGGGAAGATCATGTTGTCCATTTGATCAATCCTACTACTGAAAATGTTGTGGCCATGGAGAAAAAGATTGTGTCTTCTTGAATCAGAAGCTTGGGTTGAAAAAGATTATTGGTAATTTGAATATGAAATTGAAAGTTTCCTTCTCTAAGTCTAAGGAAGCTTCAGTTATTTTCCTTCCATTTCTTATACAATGCCTTGTACCTATTTGATTATGTAAGTTTCCTGCTTGAGTAAATGTTGAAATATGAGTTTCTTTTGCTGCAAAATCAGGCAACGTGTGCCAATCTGTTTTATGTCTAATTTCCTTTGTGAATCAATTTTTTTATTTTTATAAAAATACAAATGTGAATACAATCAGAAAAAACAACTAGAAGTTCCACATTATTAAAATAATGTAAACTTACAAATTACACTCACAAGGTTTAAAACAACCAAAACTCTAACTGTCCCTATTATTCTAATCAAATTACCTCAACTAAAAGAAACAATCATTATTGTTAAATCCATCACATTTGGTTTGAAGAACCTATAGAGCAAGGGTGGATATGAGAAATGTTTGATCTCTCGCTATCCAATTGTGCATAAAAGTGAATAAATGATCGAAGTCCTAATATAATTACTGTGACCAAAACTAATGAAATTTATTGCGGTAAACTCCAACAATCGAAATGTGGAGTATGATTTAGGGGAAAAAAAATTAAAGGATGACTATGGGTAAAGAAATGGATTAAAAAATAGAATAATAACAACGATGGGAAACTCAAATCTGAACATAGTTCAGAACAAACAGTTACCACTAGGATTCTCATTATTAACTCAAAAGGAAAAGAGAAATTGTCAGCGAAGAGAAAAGAAGAAGATTAGTGACAGTTTCTAAACTCAAAATTTGGATAGACTAAATTTACATACTAGATTTAGAAGGTGCATAAAAAATATTTTAATAAAAATGCTTGCTCACCCATCCATGGGTGGATGTGATGACCCGCTTTTCAACCTGAGAAATGACCCAAAATTGGGCGAATTGGGATGTGAAAAGGTGTTGGCTTGTGTTGGTGAGAAAGATGGGTTGAAATATAGGGGGTGGTATTATAGTGAGCAACTAAAAAAAAGTGGGTGGAGTGGTGTTGTGGAGGCCATGGAGGCAAAGGGGAGGAGCATGTCTTCCGTTTGTTCAATCCCTTCGCTGAAAATGTTGTGGCCATGGAAAACAGATTGTGTCTTTCTTGAATTAGAAGCTTGGGTTGAAAAAAATTATTGGTAATCTGAATATGAAGTTGAAAGTTGCCTTGTAACGACCCGAACTTTCGTAATTCTTATTTTATTGTAAAATGACCGTTTTGCCCCTGAGGGGGGAAAAAGTTGACTTTTACCTCGGGAAGTATTTAGGACTTTGACACGTGACCGTGACGTAGTTTAGGACGTCACGAGTTCATAGGCAGGTGTCACGTTCGATTCTGACGTTCGGGGAAGAAGTTGTGACGTTCGGAAGTCGAGGGGTATTTTGGTAATTTGGCCATTTGGGGGCCAAATGTTGACTTTTGACCCGGGAAGTCCAACGGACGAGGGCCAATGACCGTTACGTAGGTCTCGTCGATACGAATCCGTAGACAGGCGGCACGCCGAATTCGGACTTACGACGAAAAAGTTATGGTCAAGAACGTAACCGAACTAACCGAGACTCGGAACTTAAAATAATAATAAAATATTAGAATCTGATTCACTTTAACCCAATCAATCTGGACCCTTGATGAGTGACACATGTCACTCATCTACCTCATCCACATCATCCCCAACAATCTGGATCTATGTCTGCCTTTAGACTAATTAATTAATTTAATTTCCTTAAATCCTCACCCTTCACTCTTAACTCAGATTGAATCTCAGCCCTTCATTCCATTTTCTCCTTCTGTTCTTAAACCATCAGAGAAACACATTTTCATTTTCATTCCTCCCTAAACCGTGCACCCTCTCATCCTTCGAACAAACACCTCACAGCCTCTCAGCCTCAACTCACGAACCAGGCAGCACCAGGCAACCACCAACAACCTCCAGACGGCCATCACCACCACCACGGCCACCCTGCACGGCCGGAAAACCCACAAACCCGAGAGGAACCCGTGCAGCCCAAAACTAACCAAACCGTCCAAACCATGACTTCTGGGCTCGAACCAACCTAGGGCTAGGACCGTTGTGACCTCTGGACGGCTTAGGACTGGACTGGGCAGCCCACGGCGGCGACACGGCGGCGGTAAGCCTGCAAACCCGAGAAGACCGATTTTCCTTCCCTGTCTCGAACCGTCCGTTTTTAACGTTAAACTTGTTTGGTTGTTTTTGAGACATAACCTAGGGGACTAGACGAGCATTTTGGACCAGAGTTTGCGGCTGGATGCTTGACGGCTCGCCGGAGAAGACGAACCAGAACCGGCAGCCAGTTCCCCGTCGTTTTTCAGGTGGTTTCTCGAACTTAAAATCTAGTTTTATTTGCACAGAACCATTGTTGAGGTAGAGACGAGTCCATAGGAACAAATCCCACCTGAATTGGTGGTCGGAATCACGATCTGTGATCGGGTCGAACCGTGGGTCTGCGGTGACCCGGTTCTCAGACCCGGTACTGTAGCTGATGACGTCATCATGCTGATGTCAGCAGTGACGTCATGATGACGTCATCATGTCAGAATATTGTCAGACTAGGGACCAATGGGCTGTTGACACGTGTCCTCTGACACTGTCAGTGATGACGTCATGCTGACGTCAGCAGTGACGTCATGCTGACGTCAGCATCATTGTAGCACTGTTGACCAGAGGGTTGACCGGCGCGTGGGGGGCTCGTGTGAACAGTATTTTGTGTGGGACCAGTGCCATTTTCAAGGTTTCGACGATACGGATCCAATGGCGGTGGTTTCGTGTCGATCGGAGATCGTTAAGTTGGTCAAATTAGGGTTTGACGCCTTGGGAAGCGTGTTCGGACGGCTTTCCCGGGCCGGTTTCAGTCTAGGGTTTCTTAGTTGTTTAGTGGGGACTTAAAGTGACCTTTACGTTTGTTTTGGGCATGACAGGAATTGTACTTTAACCCTTGGACGGGGCTTTACGCTCGGGATTGCAGCGGGATTGTACTGTGAGTGGGCCTTTGATTTCACTAAACTTCGGCATGCATAACTGTTTTACTTTCTACTATATCTATATGTGATTCAAGTAAAAGTATCTGTTTATCTTGTGTATGATTTATGGCACGTATTACGATGTTTGGGCATGAGACCCGTCTGGTTGTTTATGAATGGTTTGGAGTCATATATATATATAATGGATCTCGATATTATTTGTGGTACTGCACTGTATAGATCTACCCTAGGATTCTATCTCCTCCGGATGTAGGTACACCGGAGTGGTCACGGCGCATTACCTGTGAGGAGTCATTCTACGGAGGGACCGGACCGTAGAGTGACTCAGGAGCAGGATTGCTACTATTGGACGTCTGGGACGTCAGGCATCTAGAATGCCATGCTCGGACTAGGTTCGGGATTTGGACTCGGGATTGAGACCCCGGGTGGCACGCGTAGCCTTGAGACTGTGACCTTATCGGGCGTCTGGGACGTCAGACATCTGGGATGTCAGGGTTGGGATGTATAGTGCAGTGACTAAGATTATATTATGTTGATATTATTCTGCTTATGACTATATGGTTTTGTGGTTTATGTTACTATGCATGTCTTTTCGGAAAACGGAGGGGAAAAGCTATATGTTTTCGAAATGGTAAACTACTTTGTAAACCTTGAGTTTCGGCCCACTCACCTTTGTTGTTTTACTACCCCTCCAGGTAGTGCTATCGAGGAGGAGGATCCCGAGGAGGAGGAAGAGGAGGATCCCGAGGAGGAAGAGGCATAGGTTTACGTTGCGTACCTGAACCCTACTGCTGGGTAGGTTGGCACGTAGTGTGTCTAGAGTCGTGCTCAATAAACTGTATTCGGGAACTATCCCTTGTCTGACACTATTTGTATTCGAGTATTTGTGTGGCGTGCTATGTATGACTTAACTTTGGTTTTTCTTTATGCATTTCATCTTCAATAAGGGTATTTTTGGTATTTTAATGTCGGGTGTCAGACGGGAGCAGGGCACGTCCCGGGTGGTCCCACGGGGATCAGGGCGGGTCTTGTCATGCCTCCTCTAAGGCTAAGGAAGCTTGGGTTTTCTTCCTTCATCTCTTATATTATTCCTTGTACCAGTGATTATGTATATGTTTCTTGCTTGAATAAATGTTAGAATATGAGTTTCTTTTGCCACAAAATCAGACACTGCCAATTTTTTTATGTCTAATTTCCTTTTTGAATCAAGTTTTATTTATTTTTATGAAAATACAAAAGTGAATACAATTGGCATAAACAACTCGAAGTCCCACATTATTAAAATAATGCAAAATTAAAAATTACGCTTACAAGGTCTAAAACAACCAAAACTCGAACTGTACCTATTACTCTAATCAAATTACCTCAATTAAAAGAAACGGTCACCGTTGTTAAATCCATCACATTTGGTCTTGAATAACCTGTAAAGTAAAGACGGATCTGAGGAAGGCTTGATCTCTAACAATTTAATTGTGCATAAAAGCAAACAAATGACCAAAGTCTTAATCTAACTACTGTAACCAAAACTAATGAAATTTATTGCAGCAAACTCCTCCAACAGGAATGTAGAGTATACGATTTAGGGAAAAATAAGAAATTTCAAAGGAAGACTATGGATAAAAGAATGAATTTAAAAAAAAAAAAATAGCAAAATAACAATAATGGGAAACTCAAATCTGAACATAGTTTAAAACATATAGTTACCACAATGGGTTATTATTATTAACCCAAAAAAAAAAAAAACTATTAGCTAGGAGAAAGGAAGAAGATGATCTCTTAGTCCTACATCTTAGCTAATGTGCTTTTTTCTTTGAGACTGAGGAACAAGGGGAAAACATATGCTAAGATTTTGGATTACAGAGGGACGAGAGAAAACATAAGCTAAGATTTAGACTTTTGTGTGTGTTCTTCTTGAATCAAATTGATTTTGTTTTATTATATTTAGATTTTATCAATTTAAATAGGCCGGACTGAATGCGCTGCACCTATTCATAATCAAATTGATAAAAACTATCTACTAGTAGCTAGTATTCAATAGCGCGGCACCTATATATATATGAACAAACCAATGTTAGCCTACATATAGGCCACTTTTAGTGGGTCGGATTGAAATGTATTAATTGGATAATATACTCATCAAATTCAATGTTTATTAAATGTAAAAATGAATGTGTTTTTATGGTAATTGGGAGTTTAGAGGGGAATAAACATAAAAGAAAACTTATCAAATATATACCATCTCCTCAAAACAGTAAGATTAGAAAATGTAAGTTTCCTTCTATGTCCAGTCTCCTCTAATACACTCTCACATTGAAAACACTTTTATTTTTACATTATCTATATATAATATATATATATATATATATATATATATATTGAATTCGATGAATTATTCAATATCCAATTTAATCCAATCCACCCAAACCACAAGAGAATAACCTCATATAACAAAGTGTACTCCATGTAATGAAAATCTTCCGTTTCTTGTTTTCTAAATATAGCTCTCAACCATCTTCTATAGCCAATGAACCACCACCATCCGAGTTAGGCAAATCACTCATAAAAAATGGCAACTTTTCCCAGACCACATACATTTTCACTGGTCAATGGATTTTATATTGTAACTAATTAAAGGCAGTAAGTAAAATTAGGTTCCAATACAGCGATTAAGTATGCAAATGGGATCCATAAGATCATAATCATTTTCCCTTCTTGTTGCCAAATGAATGACTTGCATGTCAGGTAACCAAAAAAAATGTCCACATTGATCTTCGCAATCCGATTTGTTTTTCTCTTCTCTCTGCTGAATCCATGCATGAGCAAGGATGATGAATTATCCATTGATTTCTCCCCCCTATTGAAAGTATACAAAAACGGCACAGTCGACCGGATCATCGGTAAACAAAGGGTTCCTTCATCATTCGACCCGAAAACCGGCGTCCAATCAAAGGATGTTATGATCCTAGACCACGCCATATCTGCAAGGTTTTACCTGCCACATTCCGCCGACAAGTCAATCCACAAACTCCCTCTTCTAATTTACTATCACGGCGGCGGCTTCTGCGTCGACTCTCCCTTCTCTCCCACTTACCACAATTACCTCAACTCTTTAGTGGCGGCTGCCAATGTCGTTGCTGTCTCTGTTCACTATAGACGAGCCCCAGAGCACCCTTTGCCGATTGCCTACAAAGACTCATGGTCAGCTCTCAAATGGGTAACGTCCCATTTTGAGGGTGGCCGATCGGAGGATTGGCTAAAGAAACACGCAGACCCACAAAGGGTTTTTTTCGCCGGTGACAGTGCGGGTGCTAATATTGCACACCACTTGGCTATAAAAGCTGGCTCATATGGCTTGCCTGGTGTGAAGCTGAAAGGGATCATTTTGGCGAATCCATTTTTTTGGGGGACAAGCCCAGTTGGAGCTGAGACAAAGCTTCCTCCAACTGTAAATGCATACATGGCTGGTTTGTGGAGATTTGTCTATCCTCAGTCAAGTGGAACCGATGACCCGCTTTTCAACCCGGCTAAAGATGCGAAATTGAAGGAATTAGGGTGTCCGAAAGTGTTGGTTTTTGTGGCGGAGAAGGATGTTTTGAGAGACCGAGGAATCTATTATAGTGAGGAGTTGAAGAAGAGTGCATGGAAAGGGATTGTGAAGGTCTTGGAATCCAAGGGGCAAAGCCATGTCTTCCATTTGTACAATACCACTGCTCCTGAAGCTGTGGAAATGCTCCACAACATTGTCAAATTCTTGCGTTAGTGTTTCTTTCCAGTTAAAGCCCTTGATTTAAAGGGACTACGTAATATGTTTTTAAGCGTAACGTGTTCTGTATATATACGGTCAGGCATCTCTCTCTCTCTCTCTCGTGGTTGTTCTACTCGAAAGCCGTAGCTACCAAATTATTTTCTTACAGATTTCTTAATAATATAAGAAGAAATTACAGTTTACTATTATGATGTTTATACTAAATTATAAAGTTATATTTAACGTCTCAAATCTTATATTTAAGCGGTCTAAATTTTTTAAAACATGATAATTTGGATTCGCCATTACCTATGCTATTATAAAATATATTAAATATTGATGTGTCACTTAAATTCTATCTTTTGACATTAAGTATCACTTTGCTCTCCGAAACGGATTTAATTTCAATGTGCTGCCACAACTGTATTTCTGGTATCTCCATTGCTCCATTTCGTTAGCTAAGTTAGTGACACCGTCAATAGTGCTTACGTGCCTGCAAGGATGCTCGAACTCTTGGATTGATTTCATCAAGGATGCTCGAGCTCTTGGATTGATCCAGACCTCTATGGCTGATACAATCTTCTCCAAAATCAGGAATGAAGAGAAAGCAAGGATTGATAACATTATAGTAGAAGACATAGTGGCTTCTATTAGAGCATTCAATCAAAGATTAGATATGCATGATACTGAAAATGTAAATTTATACAAAGCATTCTCTGCAAAATCTGTTAGTTTCAGAGGGTAGGAAGTGAAAATTAGGGAAAGCGGAGTAGTTTCGAGTACCCGACGCGTTTAGTTTATATTTAAATAATATTATAAAATTCTGACGATTAAGGGATTCTTATATGAGGACCATATGATAGTCTAGTAACCTTAAATCACTTTGTTTGACATGCTGGAATATTCCCGGGACGTCGGAAGAAAGCGAACAGCTCGAGGCTGAGCAATCGGGACGGTGTGTGTGAGTGGACTTTATTTTCTAACTGTGATGCATGCATATATGATTTAAATGTTTTATTATATGATTTATGTTTCAATCCGGTGATTTCTCGATTTTAAGGATTATTATATTATTTTGGCACAATTTTCGAGAAATTGTGAAATTGATGTTTTGGGCGTAGGCCCGGGATTGAAAATGATGTTTTGACTCGGGTTATGAGTCAGGAATTGAAAATGATATTTGAACTCGGATTATGAGTCAGGGATTTTTTCATGGATTTACGTGAAAGTGGCAACTCGGGTTTACGGTTGCACGGATTTGCGTGAAAATGAGATTTTGGGCTTGAGACCCAATGGAATTGTGATTTTGATTGGATTTGTATTTCCATGTGATTACGTGATGACATTGATGATTTTCGGATTTATAAAATAAATCGGGACTTTGGTTTTCCGAATTTGAGGAAACTATATTTTGGCGCTGAGACCATGTGTTGTTAAATGATTTGGTTTCAATGCAATTGTTTTTCACTAGTTTTCATAATGGTGATATGTTGCTGATATTTAAGGCTTTCGGGTGGAAATATGTTTTTCCCCGGAGTGCACCCTGGAGATAAGGTTCGCCTTCGGGATGGAAGTGTTTACCCCGAAGAGGTCACGTAGCACGGTGTGTTGTCGTGCAGCCGAGGGAGGCTCGACTCAGGCCAGAGATGTGCTGGATATATATATGGATCGGTAAGTGATGTGTTCACGAGATCCAGATTGCCGACTGGTGATGTGCTCACTGTAACAACCCGTACATTCGGGAAGGGTATAAATGTAATTTTTGTAAAGATTTGTATGAAAGGACGATTTTGCCCTTGTGAATAGTGCGTCAAAAGTTGACTTTTTGATTTACAGGTTGGATGAGTGTTGACTCTTGACCGTGACGTAGTTTAGGACGTCACGAGTCCGTAGACAGGTGGCATGTCCGATTTGGACAATCGGAGACAAGGTTATGACGTTCGGAAGATTGAGGGCGTTACCGTAATTTTGACTAATTGAGGAAAATGTTGACTTTTTCTTGGACTTGTGATTTTCTCGTAGACCGAGGACCATTAGATAGGTCTCGACGTCCCTGGTAAAACGACAGGCGGCACGCTGTCATCGGACGTCGGACGAAATAGTTAAGGGTATGGAAAGTGTGAGGGTAATTTTAACACTAGGGGCATTTTAGTCTTTTTCTCTTCAGCCCAATCAGATCAGAACAAGTGGCAAGTGGGCTGGGATATTTTGTACTGAGACCATGGAGAGGTGGACACGTGGGGGGAAGCTAGAGGCTTCTGGGAGAGTCTAAGTGTGCACGGCCACACATAGTACACGTTCAAAACCGTGTATTTGGGCTGTGAGAACCAGAAAAAAAAAAGAGGAAGGAGGGGAGAGGTTTTGATCGATTCAGTGCAAGAGTGAGTGGGTTGTGGATTGTGAGAGTAACAGAGAGACAAGGCTGAGCTACTGATTGTGTTTTGGAGCTGCAACCGTGCACGGAAGCACAACGGAGGATGGCTGGAAGTTTTGGGAAAACAGAGAGGCGGTGACCCTGTGGCGGTGGTTGTGCCGTGTGGTGGCTCAAACTAAGGCAATAGGAGGCTCAGGAGCTTGCAGGGGATGCAACGAGTACCGTAGTACGCGGCGGTGCACACTGCGGAGACAGAATCGAAGGTATACCCCGATTCCCCTGTTTTCCCGTTTTTCTTAATTTCCAAAGTCATGGCTTTAGGGCTAAAGTCGAGAGATTTGGAGGTTAGGTTGAGGTTCAGGGAGGTCCTCGGAATCGTCTAGGATGGTCGCCGTGATGGGGGAGGACCTGGGTGGCCGGCGGCCAAAACAGGGACCACAGGCTATGTTTTTCGAGGGAGAAATCGTGAAGTTTTAGGCTGTGATTTTCAATTGTTAGGACGGGGTTAGATTGCTAAGGATTGGACGAAGCTTCTAGGATTGGATTGGACTGAAATGGTGGAGGAACTGCAGAGAACCGGTCACGCCGGTTCAACTGTGTTGAACCGGGTGACTCGAGGAAGAAGAAACACTGTAGCAGGCGCGTGAGGCCCACGCCCAGCCACTTTGGGCGGCGCGTGGAGGCGCATGGGGAGGATTCCGGCCAAACTTCCAACATGGTTTTGGTTCTAAATGTCCTAAGGAATTCATTGGTGTGATTTTCGGATTAATCGGACGATATTATGAGATAGTTCGGGAATCCGGACGGTTTAGGGTCTAAGATTAAAATATGAATAAATTCCCGAAAAATTGGGGAAATTAGGGTTAGTATCCTTGATGTATTTGTGACCCTATTTGGTGCATATTGACAGGATGGGAGACGCCTGAGACGGTCGAGGAGCGCATGGAGCGCGATTGACTCGTTCAGATTCGTGAGTGAACTCTTTCTTTCTTTACGAGCATACCTAACTGTTTTATTGATGTTTTATGATATTAAATATGTTTTATGCCTCTTGTTGATGATTATATGTGGTTGGTATGTTTGCACGTTTTTCGAAACATTTCCGGGATTTTACACGTTTTTCGAGAAAAGCTGAATTTCGGATTTTGATGCCATACTTAGGGATTTCAACCTATAATTGTTTTCTGATGATGATATACGGATTATGAAACATGATTTTTGATAATTGCGGGTTTGGTGAAAAAATGGATTTCCGGATTTGGGTTCGAAATGACGGTTCTGAACGCCGGAAGGGCTTCGAACCGGGGATTTCGAATTCGAGTTTGGCTATGGATTTAGAAATGGTTTTACATTGAATTTGGATTGGATTTGCTGGATCTGGATATGGGTTTAAAGACCCAGATATTCTGATGGATGGGGGACGGGCCCGGATTGAGTTTAAAGACTCGGACATTTATAATATTACTCCCATAGGCCTATTGAGTTTAAAGACTCGGAATTATATTTAAGGCCTGGTTGAGTTTAAAGACTCGGATAGACCCAGCAGGTTTGATCGTAAAATGATGGTTTGATATTCACGATTTATGATGCGATTTCATGATGCTTATGATATGAGTTTTATACCCGTTTTATAGTGTTTTTGTTTCTTATGATGTTTTATGTTGTGGTTTTTCTGCTACGTAGTTGGGCATGCATGTTTTCAAAACGGAGGGAACAAATATTATTATTGTTTTTCTTAACTCTGATTTGATGAGAAACTGTTTTTGAAACTTTTATTGTCTTTAGTCCACTCACACTTTTGTTTTAAATTTTCCCTCCAGGTCGTGGTGATAGCGCTGGGGTGAACGTTGAGGCAGGAAACGAGGCATAGAGCTTACGATGTTCTTCCGTTGCGAGACTAGCATAGTAGGATTTTGTGCCCATTTTGTAGGACTATGCTCTGACTTACAGTTGTATGATATTACTCCTTCGTCTGATAATTATGCTTATAGTAATATTGAGGTTATTTTGGCCCTTTATGTGTGATTGTCAGACGGGAGCAGGGTTCGTCCCGGGTATCGAGGTGATATTTGGGACGGGTCCTGACAATTGGTATCAGAGCATAGGTTTGTCGGTTTGTGCCGGTATGAGGTCGTATCTAGGTTGTTTTACTAACTCTTTGCCTCTTTCAGCGTACGTTCGACCATGCCTCCGAGACGTGAACCCCTTCCTCGACCTGAAGATGAAGCGGCGAGAGGGACTGAGAGCGCCTCGATTGAACGATCCCAGCGGCTCGGGGCTACTACTTTCAGCGGTGGGGCAGACCCAGAGGAAGCTCACCGATGGATCACCCGGCTCGAGCGTATTTTTGGAGTGATGCATTGTCCTCCAGAGGACCAGGTGTTGTTGGCTACGTTTCTGCTAGATGGAGCAGCGTATGAGTGGTGGTATACGCTGGAGTTGTCTGGCTGGGATGCACATACTGTGACGTGGGAGACTTTCCCGGAGCGGTTTTTAGATGAGTACTATCCCAGCTCTTTCCGGGATGCCAAAGAGGCGGAATTTCTTCAATTGAAATAAGGGAGTATAATAGTAGCCGAGTATGAGCAGAGATTCCAGATGCTATCCCGATTCACTCCTGCATTTGTGGCAACCGAGGCTGAGAAGTGCCGTCGGTTTGAGTTGGGCCTTCGAGGAGAGATTAGAGCCATTGTGACAGCCGGCTCCTTTGCTACATTCCGGGAGTTGTTTGATGCTGCTGTTAGAGTGGAGGCCAGTTTGCCTGCCAGGCCACAGTACTCGGGCAGTGTGCGACGCCGAGAACATTCTTTTCCTGGAGCATCGAGTCAGAGGACCCCGAAGCGGGGCAATTTTGGTGGTTCGTCATCGGCTGGTGGAGCCCGGTTTGGCAGACCAGGCAGTTTTTAGGGCTCAGGATTTCGGGGAGCTAGAGCACAGCCGACTCCTCAGGCGAGTGCTACTTCTGTTGCTTCTGCCGGGTCTACCGGGAGACAGACTGGTGGACCCGGCAGAGATGTCTGCTACTACTGTGGCGAGCGAGGACACTTTCGGAGGGAGTGCCCATTGTTAGCTCAGGAGGGTGGAGCAGGCCGAAGTGTAGAAGAACCTGGGCGGAGTACGGCATCAGTGTCAGGGGCAGCAGGCCCTAGGGATGGCGGTGGTGCCACAAGTAGTTCTAGGGGGCGCGGTAGGTCATCAGGACCTCAGGCGCGAGTTTTTGCTATGACCCAGCAGGAGGCCAGATCAGCACCAGGAGTGGTGACAGGTACACTCACCATACTTGGTCACACTGTTTTTGCTTTGATAGATCCCGGGGCTACTCACTCGTTTATAGCCCGGAGTTGTAGTCTGGTTACGGAGAGGGAGGTGTCTACTTTGGATTGTGCTTTAGGGGTGAGTACACCTACTGGGGAGGTGTTGGTAGTGACTCAGGTGTTGAGAGAGTGTCCGGTGATGGTAGGTGAGGTTGAGTTAATGGCGGATTTGTTACTATTGGATCTACGGGACTTTGATGTTATATTGGGTATGGACTGGTTGACGAGACATCATGCTTCTATCGAATGTTTCGATAGAAAAGTGACTTTTCGGAGTCCAGGATTATCAGAGACTACATTTCAAGGTGATCAATGTGCACTTCCTACCGGAGTTATTTCGAGGCTAGCAAGCTGTTGCGTAAGGGGTGTTAGGGTTACATAGCTCATGTGGTGGATACACGTGTTTCGCCAGTGAGGACGGAGGATATACCAGTGGTGCGGGAGTTTCCCGATGTTTTTCCCAAGGAGTTGCCAGGATTACCACCTCAGCGAGATATCGAGTTCACGATTGATCTGTTACCAGGTACACAGCCTATTTCACAGACTCCTTACCGCATGGCACCTGCAGAATTGAGGGAACTTAAGGCCCAGTTACAAGAGCTGGTCGATATAGGATTTATTCGACCGAGTATGTCACCGTGGGGAGCACCTGTACTGTTTGTCAAGAAAAAGGACGGAAGGTTGAGATTGTGTGTGGATTACAGACAATTGAATAAGGTAACGATTCGGAATAAGTATCCTTTACCCCGGATTGATGATTTGTTTGACCAGTTGAAGAGAGCACAGTACTTTTCGAAGATTGATCTTCGCTCCGGCTACCATCAGTTACGCGTCAAAGAGGAGGATGTACCTAAGACAGCCTTCCGGACCAGGTACGGTCATTACGAGTTTGTTGTGATGCCTTTTAGATTGACTAATGCCCCAGCAGCCTTTATGGACCTCATGAACCGAGTGTTCCGGTCGTATTTGGATCGTTTTGTGATTGTCTTCATTGACGACATTTTGGTGTATTCGAAGAGTGCAAAGGCGCACGAGAAGCATCTGATAATGGTGCTTAAGACCCTAAGAGAGCATCAGTTGTATGCGAAGTTGAGTAAGTGTCAGTTTTGGTTGACCAGTGTTGGATTTTTAGGTCATGTGATTTCAGCCAAGGGCATCAGAGTGGATCCTCAGAAGGTTGAGGCGGTAGCAAATTGGGAACAGCCCAAGACGGTGACAGAGATCAGGAGTTTTCTGGGTTTAGCAGGTTATTATCGGCGTTTTATTGAGGGTTTTTCTATTCTTGCTGCTCCGTTGACAAGGTTGACTCGTTCGGTTTGAGTGGGATGAGAAATGTGAACAGAGTTTCCAGGAGCTTAAAAGGCGGTTGACATCTGCTTCTGTGTTGGCCCTTCCAGACAATAGTGGGGAGTTCGAGGTGTATAGTGACGCTTCTTTACAAGGTTTGGGCTGTGTATTGATGCAGCACGGGAAAGTGATTGCTTATGCTTCCCGGCAGTTGAAACCCCAAGAGATGAGCTATCCTACACATGACTTGGAACTGGCGGCGGTGGTTCATGCACTGAAGATTTGGCGACATTATCTGTACGGTGAGAGGTGCAGGATCTTCACGGACCATAAGATTTTAAAGTATTTGTTTACTCAGAAGGAATTGAATTTGAGACAGCGCCGATGGTTGGAGTTGCTTAAGGACTACGACTGTACTATTGAGTATCATCCAGGGAAGGCTAATGTGGTAGCCGATGCTTTGAGCAGGAAGTCAGCTAGTTCTCTGTCGCATTTGAGGACAGTATGATTACCTTTGTTGGTTGAGCTCCGCAGGCTGGGAGTAGAATTGACTATGGATGATCAGGGAGCACTTTTAGAGAGTTTCCACGTGCGACCTGTTTTGATTGATCAGGTTATTGATGCTCAGTTTGAGGACCCCATTTTGGGCATCATTCGTATTGAGGTCGAGGCTGGCCAGAGACAGGACTTTGAGATTCGCGAGGATGGAGCCTTGGTTAAAGATGGACGGTTGTGCGTACCCGAGGACGAAGCCTTGAAGAAGGTGATACTGGATGAGGCTCACTGTTCAGCCTATGCGATGCATCCTGGTGGGACCAAGATGTATCGTACCATTCGAGAGCATTACTGGTGGTCAGGTATGAAACGTGAGATTGCAGAATATGTCAGTAGATGCTTGATTTGTCAACAGGTGAAAGCTGAGCGGCAGAGACCCTATGGAGCAATGCAACCTTTACCGATCTCCGAGTGGAAATGGGATCACCTGACGATGGATTTTGTATTCAAGCTTCCCAGAACACCGAAGGGACACAATGGCGTGTGGGTGATCGTGGATAGACTTACGAAGTCTGCTCATTTCTTACCAGTAAGGGAGAACTTCAGGTTGACGCAGTTTGCCCAATTGTTTATTGATGAGATTATTCGGCTGCATGGTACTCCAGAGTCGATAGTATCTGACAGAGATCCGAGATTTACTTCCCGATTTTGGCAGAGCTTACAGGAAGCTTTTGGGACAAAGTTGCATTTCAGTACTGCATTTCATCCTCAGACCGATGGACACTCTGAGCGGACTATCCAGATTCTCGAGGACATGATGCGAGCTTGTGTTCTGTAGTTTCAGGGTACTTGGGAATCACATCTGCCCTTGATGGAGTTCGCCTACAATAACAGTTATCAGGAGAGCATTGGGATGGCTCCTTACGAGGCCTTGTATGGGCGACAGTGTCGGACTCCGTTGTGTTGGACCGAGGTTGGTGAGAGGAGATTGACTACTTCCGAGCTGGTAGATCTTACGCAGGAAAAAATGTCACTGATCAGGGACCGACAGAAGAGCTACGCCGACCGTAGGATCAGGGATTTGGAGTTTGCCGTGGGAGACTGGGTTTTCTTAAAGCTATCTCCTTGGAAGGGAATAGTACGGTTTGGCAGACGAGGGAAGTTGAGTCCTCATTACATTGGACCTTATGAGATCTTAGAGCGGATTGGTCCTGTTGCTTATCGGTTGGCTTTACCAGCAGACCTGGAAAAAGTACATAATGTCTTCCATGTATCTATGCTTCGGGAATGTATACGGTATGATTCGCATGTTCTGGAAGCACAACCTGTTGAACTGAGGGACGACTTGAGCTTCGAAGAGTAGCCAGTAGCGATTTTGGATCGGAAGGATAAAGTTTTACGGAGGAAGACGGTTCCCTTAGTTAAAGTATTGTGGAGAAATCATCAGGTGGAAGAAGCTACTTGGGAACCCAAGGCCTTGATGCGTGAACAGTACCCTTATTTGTTTCACTGAATTTCGGGGACGAAACTCTTTTTAGGGGGGTAGATTGTAACAACCCGTACCTTCGGGAAGGGTATAAATGTAATTTTTGTAAAGATTTGTATGAAAGGACGATTTTACCCTTGTGAATAGTGCGTCAAAAGTTGACTTTTTGATTTACAGGTTGGATGAGTGTTGACCCTTGACCGTGACGTAGTTTAGGACGTCACGAGTCCGTAGACAGGTGGCATGTCCGATTTGAACAATCGGAGAAAAAGTTATGACGTTCGGAAGATTGTGGACGTTACCGTAATTTTGACTAATTGAGGAAAATGTTGACTTTTTCTTGGACTTGTAATTTTCTCGAAAACCGAGGACCATTAGATAGGTCTCGACGTCCTGAGTACAACGACAGGCAGCACGCTGTCATCGGACGTTGGACGAAATAGTTACGGGTCTGGAAAGTGTGAGGGTAATTTTAACACTAGGGGCATTTTAGTCTTTTTCTCCTCAGCCCAATTAGATCAGAACAAGTGGCAAGTGGGCTGAGATATTTTGTGCTGAGACCATGGACAGGTGGACACGTGGGGGGAAGCTAGAGGCTTCTGGGAGAGTCTAAGTGTGCACGACCACACATAGTACACGTTCAAAACCGTGTATTTGGGCTGTGAGAACCAGAAAACAGAGAGGAAGGAAGGGAAAGGTTTTGATCGATTCAGTGCAAGAGTGAGTGGGTTGTGGATTGTGAGAGTAACAGAGAGACAAGGCTGAGCTACTGATCGTGTTTTGGAGCTGCAACCGTGCACGGAGGCACAACGGAGGACGGCTGGAAGTTTTGGGAAAACAGAGAGGCGGTGACCCTGTGGCGGTGGTTGTGCCGTGTGGTGGCTCAAAACAAGTCAATAGGAGGCTCAAGAGCTTGCAGGGGACGCAACGAGTACCGTAGTACGCGGCGGTGCACACGGCGGAGACAGAATCGAAGGTATACCCCGATTCCCCTGTTTTCCCGTTTTTCTTATTTTCCAAAGTCGTGGCTTTAGGGCTAAAGTCGAGAGATTTGGAGGTTAGGTTGAGGTTCAGGGAGGTCCTCGGAATCGTCTAGGATGGTCGCCGTGACGGGGGAGGACCTGGGTGGCCGGCGGCCAAAACAGGGACCACGGGCTATGTTTTTCGAGGGAGAAATCGTGAAGTTTTAGGCTGTGATTTTCAATTGTTTGGACGGGTTAGATTGTTAAGGATTGGAAGAAGCTTCTGGGATTGGATTGGACTAAAATGGTGGAGGAGCTGCAGAGAACCGGTCACGCCGGTTCAACTGTGTTGAACAGGGTGACTCGAGGAAGAAGAAACACTGTAGTAGGCGCGTGAGGCCCACGCGCAGCCACTTTGGGCGGCGCGTGGAGGCGCATGGGGAGGATTCCGGTCAAACTTTCAACATGGTTTTGGTTCTAAATGTCCTAAGGAATTCATTGGTGTGATTTTTGGGTTAATCGGACGATGTTATGAGATAGTTCGGGAATCCGGACGGTTTAGGGTCTAAGATTAAAATATGAATAAATTCCCGAAAAATTGGGGAAATTAGGGTTAGTATCCTTGATGTATTTGTGACCCTATTTGGTGCATATTGACAGGACGGGAGACGCCTGAGACGGTCGAGGAGCGCACGGAGCGCGATTGACTCGTTCAGATTCGTGAGTGGACTCTTTCTTTCTTTACGAGCATGCCTAACTGTTTTATTGATGTTTTATGATATTAAATATATTTTTATGCCTCTTGTTGATGATTATATGTGGTTGGTATGTTTACACGTTTTTCGAGACATTTCCGGGATTTTGCACGTTTTTCGAGAAAAGCTGAATTTCAGATTTTGATGCCATACTTAGGGATTTCAACCTATAATTTTTTTCTGATGATGATATACGGATTATGAAACATGATTTTTGATAATCGCGGGTTTGGTGAAAAAATGGATTTCCGGATTTGGGTTCGGAATGACGGTTCTGAACGCCGGAAGGGCTTCGAACCGGGGATTTCGAATTCGAGTTTGGCTATGGATTTAGAAATGGTTTTACATTGAATTTGGATTGGATTTCCTGGATCTGGATATGGGTTTAAATGCCCGGATATTCTGATGGATGGGGGACGGGCCCGGATTGAGTTTAAAGACTCGGACATTTATGATATTACCCCCATAGGCCTATTGTGTTTAAAGACTCGGGAGTTTAAAGACTCGGAATTATATTTGAGGCCTGGTTGAGTTTAAAGACTTGGATAGACCCAGCAGGTTTGATCGTAAAATGATGGTTTGATATTCACGATTTATGATGCGATTTCATGATGTTTATGATATGAGTTTTATACCCGTTTTATAGTGTTTTTGTTTCTTATGATGTTTTATGTTGTGGTTTTTCTGCTACGTAGTTGGGCATGCATGTTTTCAAAACAGAGGGAACAAATATTATTATTGTTTTTCTTAACTCTGATTTGATGAGAAACTGTTTTTGAAACTTTTATTGTCTTTAGTCCACTCACACTTTTGTTTTAAATTTTCCCTCCAGGTCGTGATGATAGCGCTGGGGTGAACATTGAGGCAGGAAACGAGGCATAGAGCTTACGACGTTCTTCCGTTGCGAGACTAGCATAGTAGGATTTTGTGCCCATTTTGTAGGACTATGCTCCGACTTACAGTTGTATGATATTACTCATTCGTCTGATAATTATGCTTATAGTAATATTGAGGTTATTTTGGTCCTTTATGTGTGATTGTCAGACGGGAGCAGGGTTCGTCCCGGGTATCGAGGTGATATTTGGGACGGGTCCTGACACTCACAGCGGCGGATGCTCGGATTTTGAGCGGTCCTTGAGCCTATTGATTTGCACGCGTTGCAGGGATAAACGTGACTCTAAGCAACAGGATATGGAAATAAGTCCCGTGATTTTATGGAAAATGATTTTGAGGAAACCGTGGTTTAAAAATAAAATGATTTAAGGAAAGCGTGAGTTTTTTGAGATTTAAATTGATTTGATGAAAATGAGTTTCAAGGAAAATGTGAACATGGAATTTAGAAACATGTTGTTTGTGATTACGTACCGGTTTTGAGTACAGGTTTTTGTTCTTTGTGGCCAGGTGATGGTGTTCACATGTTTTGGCCTGAGAGCCGGGATTTGATGTTTTATAACTTGAACTGATTTGGGGAACATGAGTTTCACGGACCAGGGGAAAATATGTTTTGATTTTATCTGTCCGCTGTTCATACTTGAATGATTTCATACTATTACTCATGTTTTACGATATGCATGTATGTTTGTGAAAACTGGAGGGAAAGAATGTGTTTTGGCAAATGTTTTTATAAGAGGTCATTTTTGTCCACTCACACATTTTCTGTTTTATTGACCCTCCAGGCCGTGGTACAACGTTCGGGGCTGATCGAGAGGCGGAGGTAGCAGCAGAAATCAGTGCAAATATCCCTTGTCTGGCAAGCACTGAAGGGTAGTTTCGGGCCTTTAGTTGACTTGTCAGACGGGAGCAGGACGGGGCACGGTTTTTGACGTCCAGTTGGGACGTGGTCCTGTCATAATTTGTTTCAATTCAAGGGAAATATTGACTAAAAAATCTAATTATTTTATTATAAATTTCTATAGTGGAACAAGGTATGAATATATGTTCTTTTTTATGTTGAATGGGTTCAAACTCTAATAGAGGTTGAGAGATTTACTCATTAGTTTATATGACACGTACGTAAAATAGTTAGTTTATGGAGAATTTAAGTTAGTTTATATGACACTTACGTAAATATTACTCATAAGTTTGTCTTTTTATTGGAGAAATATCTCCAACAGTTGGCTGTTTATTTTGACTAAGAAAATATATGCATATCTTTTACATATTAAAAAAAACGAATTCTCCAACAATGGGTTGTTAATTATAAATTTCTATAAGTTTGAACCCATTTAAGTCTCTCAAGTCTCAACCACCATTATTATAATTTTCTATTATATTTTATTATTCACCCAACTGCCTCCTCGTGGTTCTTCTTGTCTGTCGTCAGGAACAAAGCTCACTGCCATCGTGAGCAATCTGAACCAAAAAACACCTTGCCACTTCATGCAAACTACTTCCCAGTGCGAGACGAAAACGTCTTGCCTTTTTTGACAATCGACCTCCGTCGGAAGAGCAAATCGAAGCCGAGAACTTTGGAAGCCATGTCGCCTCCAATGACTTTTTTGGCCAAATTGGACCATGAGCCCATCCCCAAATGAATCACATGGATGAGACGAACCTCACCCAGCTATTCTTCATGATCATCGGAGCCTGGGCCTCGTAAATCGAAGCTTGAGAGTTGGCGGTGTCCGAGAATTCATTCGATTCAAGTTTGTTTTCAAGGTTCCAAGCCCCAATTTGTAACGACCCATCTCGAATTAGCGGGATTAATTAAGGATTAATAACGGATTAGCGTGACTAATCGGGGATTAGACGAGGAATAACTGTAACGCCCCGGACGTTCTGGAAATGTAATATTATAAAATATTGAATAAAACGACATTTTTACCCCTGTGATTTGTGTGGTCAATTTGTTGACTTTTTGAGTGGGAGGTCGAACGGACGTTGAGTGATGACCGTGATGTAGTTCGGGACATCACGAGTTCATAGACAGGTGGCACGTTCGATTCGGACGAACAGGGTGAAAGTTATGATGTTCGGCAGTTCAGGGGCATTATCGTAATTGGACGTTATTAAGGGAAAAAGTTGACTTTTTATTTGACAATTGACATTCATTTGACTTGAAGACCGTTATGTTCGTCTCAACGCCCTGAGTACAACGACAGGCGGCACGCTTGAAACGGACATCGGATGGCCGAGTTACGGGTCACGGAAGTTGGAGGGCATTTTGGTAATTTTTGCCCTGGGGGCATTTTGGTAATTTTCGCATGGGGTACTGTTCACTACCGTGGAAAACAGAGCAGAGGCCGTGGTGTCTTGTGCGTTCAATTGTTTAAGGCTTAGTGGAAGGCTCAGGGCATTGTTTAAGTTGTTTGAGGTAGTGGAAGCAGGGTGGAGTGGCTCAGGTGCACGGCTGAACAGAGTGCAGGGCACGGGAGAGCTCGAATTGGCCATGGTTTCTGTGTGCGTGGGAGACATTTTCAGAAAACCTCAGACGGTTTCCCACGGGTTGCTGGCCACTTTGATCGATTACCTGGTCGCCTTTGAGTCTGGGAGCTCATTTGGGATCATGCTGCTGAGGAGAGACTGAGAGAGATTGAGAAAAACAGTGAGAAATCAGTTTCGGGTTTTTGGGGGGAAATCTCAGAGTTCAGTTTCTACTGGTTTAGGGACCAAACTAGACACACTGAGAGTTTTCTGGGCGCAGCAGAAGCATAACCGTGCACGAGATCAAGCAAATTGAGCAAGGATTGCTCAGGAGCCCAGGTACCAGTTCAGAGAAGAACTAGTTGGAGGGAAAAATTGAATTCGATTTCTGAGGCTTGTTGATCGAAACCAAGGGCCATTCTAGTCTTCTGGGAGCAAGAGGAAACTAACCACGTCGAATTCGAAGGACGACACTCGCGAATTGGCCATGAACGGAGCTCCCTGGTTCTGAGTATTTTCCAGCTTGAGGTCGACGACTTCCAGGTAACGGCGAGTCCAATTTATTGTACCATTGTGTTCGTATAAGTCCCCTTAAGCTACTGGTGAAATTAATTTGGAAATGGAATCGTGTAGGGTGAGTTCCAGACGTCGACTTGATCGACTGTTTGAGCTTGAGTTGGGTCGTTCTGGTGTTAGTCGAGGTTAGTCATCAACACAGACCTGAAATTAATGGGTTAGAGAAGATAATAGGATTGAAAACGGGAGGAATTGATTGAGAATTGAGCTTGAACTGGTCGGGTTGGGTCGCGGGTAACAGACCCGTTTATCAGTCGATTCGGGTAAGGACGAAGATACTGTAGCTTGGCGCGTGGCCTTCACGCGTAGCCACTTTGGGCGGCGCGTGACGGCGCGTGTGACGTCAACTCCGATCACGGTCAACATGAGAATTAATCCTTTTAGTCTAATTAGCATTTTACCTTTAGGATTCGAGTTGTTCGGGAGTCGTTCGCGATAATTTCGGGAGTCCGAAAGATTAAGTCCTTAAGGTTTATTTCGCCGAAAAATCCGGGAAATTAGGGAAAAATCATACGAGCTATTTGAGGATGTTTGTAACCCTTCTTGTACGTTTTTACAGGCCCGGACACTTCCGAAGCTACGGAGGAGCACGTGGGACGCGATTGACGCGTCCTGAGACTGTGAGTGGACTTTTTGATTTCTAAATTGGGCATGCATGACTATTTTGCTTATTTATCTCATGGTTTTACATATGATTTTATGATGGTGATATGATATATCGGTTTTACGTGTTTTCACGTTTTTTGAGATATTTATCGTATTTCACGCATTTCGAGGTTATGGTTTTCGCTTATGCATGCGTGGTGATTTTGATGAAGTACCTGGATATGAATATGCCTGTTTCGGATTTATGATGTTTGATCATATTGTGAAGTAATTTTCGGAAATTGCATGTGTTGGAAATTGCATATGAATTCGGACATAATTCTTATTATGATATGATATGTTTTTGGAATGATGTTGGAAAACGGTTTGTGATGAATCTTGGTTTATTGTGTTTAAAAATGGTTTTGGGTTTAAAGACCCGGTTAATGGTTGGATCTGATTTTGGGTTTAAAGACCCGGTATGTTGATGACGGGGGCGGGCCCGGAATTTGAGTTTAAAGACTCGTGAGTTTAAAGACTCGATTATTGTGATACCCCCTAGGCCTACTAATCATGTTTTGAGTTCAAAGACTCGTTGATATCCCGGGAAGGCCTAATATTGAGTTTAAAGACTCGGATGGATCCAACGGCATAATTGTGGTTTTTGATTCACGTTTTACTTGATTTGTGCATTTAACGTTTCAAAATGGCGGTTTCTGGAATCTGGCATTATTAAATGGTTTTACATGAGTTATGACGATCCTTTGTAACGTTTTCATGGGTTTCGGAAAAAGTGTTTCAAAAGTCTAATATGCAAATTTTGAAATTTGGTTATTCATGCGTGTTACAAAACTGGAGGGCGAACCCGATTTCGGAAAAACTGTTTTTCCTGTAAAACTTATGTTTCGGTCCACTCACACTTTGTTGTTTTAAATTCCCTCCAGGTCGTGGTACAAGTGCGGGGGCAAGCGCCGAGGCAGAGGCGGAGGCATAAAGTTTTCCGTTGCGGAATAGTTAGTTCACAGAGTAGGATTTGTTTCTTTAACCTGTTTTGTAATATATTGCTCTGTGAAACTGTGGACTTGACGTCCAGTCGGTTGTATCTGTTTAATCTCCCTGGTCTGACAATGGGTGTGGTGTATTATTATTTACTTTTCCGGTCTTTTGGTTTCGATTGTCAGACGGGAGCAGGATGCCTTCCGATTATCAAGGCGATAATCGGGGTGGGTCGTGTCAATAACGGACGATCAGGGCGAAATGACGAATTTACCCCTAGAATGGGTTATTGACTTTTCGTTCGGACGGTCAAATGGACTTTGGCCGATGACTGTGACGTAGTTCAGAACGTCACGAGTTCATAGACAGGTGGTACATCTGATTCTGACATCCGTGGAAAAAGTTATGACGATCGGAAGTTCGGGGGCATTTTGGTAATTTGGTTGAATAGGGGCCAACAGTTGACTTTTGACCCAGGTGGTCAAATGACGGAGGGCCGATGACCGTTACGTAGATCGGGACAATACGAATCCGTAGAGAAGCGACATGTCGAATTTGGACGGTCGACGGAGAAGTTACGGTTCACGGAAGTTCGAACGCACTATTGCACGTTTTTCAAAATTGGAGCGTATTTGGAATTTAGTGGGCCCCAGACCCTTCTCAGGCTCAATGGATGTCATTCATTCATTCCCCATCATTTTTCCTTCATGCATATCCATTCCCTTTTCCTTCATCGATCATTTCCCATCCACCAAACCCAAACCCGATCACCTTCCACCCCAAATCCAAACCCTTCAACCCTATGATCATGTCTGAGGAACCAAGAGAGGGAGAGGAGGACTAAGGATGTTGGTGGCCGGCCAAAGTAGCGCCGCCGTGAACGGCGGAGGGCAATTGGGACCAAAGGTATCGGTTTTAATCGATTTTCCCCATTTTTCATTTTTAATCATTATGAGCCTTTTTGGGTGATTGTATTGAGTTAAATAGGTTACTAGGGTCGTATTAGGATATTTTTGAGGTAGGTTGAAGGTTGAGGAAACCCTGGGGAAGTTTTGGAAAAACTGAACCGTGGAGGGAAGTTTGGACCGGTTGGGTTTTATGGGTTCATAGTTTTAGGTTCCTAGGATCAAAACAAGAAGAATAGAATCGATTAGGGAAGAAAAGGATGAAAACTGGACCGTGTAGGAGGCTGGACCGGTCACGCCGGTCCAAGTTGCAGGAAGAACCGAACCGGCTGGTCGGACCGATCGGCTGAAGGAAGAAGATGACCCTGTGCAGTTGTTGCATGAGGCCCATGCGCAGGGCCATCCCAGGGCGCGTGCGAGCACGTAGTGAGGAATTTGAGGGTGGTACCAACATGTGAAATCATATATTCGATGTAACGAATATTTTGGGACTGGTTTCGAGTCGATCGGACATCGTCTCGATATAGTTCGAGCTGTCCGAAGATTTCGGTGCGCGTTTAAAATAATAAAAAATTCCAAAAAATTAGGGGGCTTTAGTGAGGGGTTAATTAAGTAGTTAGTAGCCCTCTAAAGTGATTTGGACAGGTTTGGAAGTCCCGGTGATGGCGATTGACCTGGGAGAGCCGTATTGCACGCGTATCGAGGCGGCAGAGAGGACGGTCTATGAGTGGATTTTCTTTCTGAAATCGGTGCATGCATAAATGTTTTATTTGTGTTTTAATATATGTTTTGTGATGCATTGAGTGCATTTTTCTGTGTGTTTACCTACGAACACGTACTTCGTGGTTTTCAGTTTTATACGTGCTTATACGCGTTTATGCTTCCGTTTTTCATGAAATTGTTTTGAAAAGGTCATGATAGGACCCATCCCAATCCCCCCGGGATTAGTGCGGGATGACCCTGCTCCCGTCTGACACGAAGTGTCAGACAAGGGATATTTCCGACCTTTGCCCTCTCGGGCTATCAGAGTACGCTAGGATCCGGAGGAGGTAAGTGATATCTTGGTCTCTGCTACAGTCCACCTCCGATGTCAACCTGAAGGGCAGTCAAAACATTAAAAGCTGTGAGTGGAAAAAACCAAGTCCTCCAGACGTCAACCTGGAGAGTCACAATCCACAGACCAGACTGGGTATCCCCATAGGGATCCCGTTCCAGGAGTGGGCGTTATGATGTGGTCCCGGACTAGATTCCGGAGAGATGATCGGATTAGGTCCAAAGATAGAGCCTCCGAGATGGAGAATTCCTGGGAGAAGACTCGGAGTGAGACCCCGAGTAGTAGGCATACTTATATATATAGAGACATCGTGACATACATCGGGAATGTGTTCCCTAGGGGCTATGTGCCCCGAGTTGGCATCTTCTTCGGAAGTGCCTAGGATGGGTTATATATGTATATATGTATATTTGTACGAGTTTTCACTGAGACGGCATTGGGCTGAGACCCACGCGTATTAGTTTTGGGCTGAGGCCCACGCGTATTGGTTTTGGGCTGAGACCCACATGAGATGGCTTTGGGACGAGTTCCCACGTGTTTTTGGTTTGGGCGGAGGTCCCATGTATTGATTGACGGATTTCGGACCAAGACCCAAATGGTTTTATGGTTCATGACGGTTTATGGGGACCGGGCATGAACCCTAGAAATGGTTTTCGAATGCATGCATATATTTTTAATGAAGGGCATAAGAGTCTTTTATGAAATGTTTTTATAAAATATTTGTTTTGTCCACTCACAGCTTTTGTATTTTGATTGCCCTTCAGGTTGATCGCGGATGCGGCTGTAGCAGAGACGAGACATCACATTTCTCCTTCGAATCCTGGCGCCCTCTGATAGCCCAGTTGGGCAAAGGACGGAAATATTCGTGTCAGACGGGAATAAGCGCTTCCCATGCTAATCCCGAGAGATTTGGGACGGGTCCTGTCACAATTGGTAAGTGTGACTGATTTGTTATCTTCTAAAATTTGTCTTTTAGTCTGATTCTATCATCTGTGAGGGATGATTGATGAATCTGGAAAAAAAAAAAATTCATCTTTGGAAAAAATTTAGTTTGCTGATTTCGTTGGATATCGGCCAGTATCGGACGATATTGGCGATTTTTTCTAATATTGGGCGAAAGGTTCAATATTAGGGGAAACAATTTCTTCCCCCCAGGTTTAGATGTCGAGCCCTCCAAAATCCGACTTATCGGTCGATATATCGGCGAAACCACCGATATTTTCAACCATGCACATCAGTATACATACACATTCTATGAAAAAATAGAAAACAACAGTTTGAAGCGCACACACACACACACACACACACACACACCAGTATACAGCAGTATACATACACATTCTATGAAAAAACAGAAAATAGCAGTTTGAACACGCACACACACATCAGTATACAACAGTGTACATAAAGATTCTATGAAAAACAGAAAACAACTATTTGAAGCACATACACATTAGTATACATACACAATCTATGAAAAACAGATAATAGTAGTATACATACACACATACATCAGTGTACAACATTATACATACACATTCTATGAAGAAAAAAATAGAAAACAACAGTATTGCTACACACATACATCAGTATATAGTAGTATACATACATATTCTATGAAAAAAAAACAGAAAATAATAGTATACATACACACATACATTAGTATACAGCAGTATACATACACATTCTATGAAAAAACAGAAATGGTGTTCCTAGTTGTGATGAAGTTGCTCTGTCCATCCTTAATGTCCCCCTTCCTCTTCCTCTTCCTCTCGCTTCGCTAGTGCTAGCATGCTGGTCCTAGTTGTCATTACGATGGAAAATGTCATAAATTTTTCAAATCATTCAGATAGATATGAACAATATGATGATGAGATACTTGAGAGGGAGTTTGAGAAATTGCTTGGTGCCATCTTTTCTTATGGCCTTCTTGGCCACATCAGCAGTATACATACATATTCTATGAAAAAAACCAGCAATATACATACACACATACATCAGTATACAACAGTATACATACATATATCCCTAAAAAAGCAAAAAACAGAAAAGAGTACACAACAGTAGACATCACCTGCTTTTCGTTGTCTATGCAATTTAGATGCACTAGCTAGCTCTGATGCAACAAATGGTGTTCGTGGTTGTGATGAAGTTTCTCTGTCCATCCTTGATGTCCTCCTTCTTCTTCCTCTCCTTTCACTAGTGCTAGCATGCTAGTCCTAGTTATCATTACAATGGAAAAATGTCATTAATTTTTCAAATCATGCAAATAGAGATGAACAATATAATGATGAGATATCTGAGAAGGAGCTTGAGAAATTTCTTGGTGCCATCTTTTATTATGGCTTCTTGGCCACATATAGAACATCTCATCTTAGACCATATTTTCCTTAACCTAGTTGAGGGTAGATGGTAGTTTGGTGGAATAGAGTTAGGAGGCACAGGAGCAGGTACTTCAATCTCAACAACTTCTCTTCTTATTGTCTTCTTGGGTCTTCTAGGTTGCTGCCTATAACATAAAGGAAATGTGGAAAGCAAGTTTGTTTTCTCCCATTGGTCGGAGGAGGAAAAGGGGTATACCAATGGAGTGTAGGCCTTCAAATATGCCTCTTGCTTATAGAAATCATGAAGTTAGGCATAAATTTTACATTGTGCATCCAAAATCAGGAAATTCCATGTGAGTAAGGAATTCCACACAAGTCCCATCTTCTACAAGAATCAAATTCAGCACCATACATATGTGTGACTTGGTATGCTCCCTCTCCTTCCAACCTAGGAATACACTAGTTATGCCCAACTATGTTCTACTCCAAAATATTAAACACCTTAGGACCAAACCTCTACTAGCATTCCTTTTATTAGCCATCCTCATCATCACATACGTTCTTACCTTCTCAAGGCATGTCAATATGGGCTTATCTCTAGCTTCTATGATGCAGGACTTAAAAATTTCACATAAATTATTTAGCAACAAATCACACTTAAACACAATTCGAAAATGAGACCTACTCCAATTTTTGCACGTCAAGATGAAAGCCACTGCCAAGCTGCTTCATCTATCAGCTTGAGTTTCTCCATTTCTACTTCAAACCACGATATGATTGTTGCGCTAGATGTTGCCCACAAAACTCCTTCAATTCAAGGCCTAGATGAATTTCCCTGAAATTGTTGTATAGTAACACACATTCTATGTTCAATATTTGGAAACACACTATCAGTGGTAGGAACTACGCCTTTTTTCTTCTCACTAATGAAAACGCAAATGTTCTCATTTTCTATCTTGTGATCATCCTTCAAAATACCTAAAAACCACTTCCAAGAATCCTTTGATTCAATCTCCACAACAACATAAGCAATTGGAAACATTCCATTGTTCTTATCTACCCCAATAGCTATCAAAATATGTCCTAGGAAGGGACCTTTTAGATGGCATCCATCTAAAATAATTACAGACCTACATACCTAAAAAAAAATCCCTGCTTACAACCACCCAAACACACATAGATCCTCTGGAAAATAGGTTGATTACCTTGCAGCTTTTAATGACCACCGTACTACCCTTGTTAGCTGACTTCAAATTTGCAGCGTAGTCCTGTAACTTGGCATATTACTCTATGTAGCTACCTTTCACTAACTCTTTAGCTAGCTAGCTCTATATACATGAGTCCTGGTAACATTTACCCTATACTACTCACAAGCCTCTCTTGACAATCTATCACTTCCTAGTTTGGTGTTCTCTAGAACTTATTTGAAAACCTCTCTAATATCCATCTGGCATTAGCGTATTTGATCTTATCAACCTTTGAACATTCATGCTCTAACTGAAGCGTCATAATTCCAAATGTCTCCTCATCTCGATCAATCTTGGAACCTAGTATAACAAAAGGGCACAGGTTCCCATTCCCTACACACCTTACTTTAACTCTTTTCTTGTCATTCTTCACTAGCACAATTTTCTTCCCATGAATAATGGCATATTCCTTTATAGCTTCCTTAAATTATTTCCTATTGGCAAATTTCATGCCCAATCTGAACTTGGGGTTTCTAAGTTATGTTGATCATCTATATTACTTCATAGAGCTAGTTGTCCATGCAATCCTTCTAGACTTATTCCTCCTATTTGTTGTTATTGGTTCTTCATCTTCATTATCATTCTCTGATTTGAGATGTTCACTGTCTTCGTGTAACGACCCGTCCCGAATTATCGAGATTAATTAAGGATTAATAACGGATTAACGAGACTAATCGGGGATTAGGCGAGGATTAGCGGGCGTTCAAGGCGAAATGACGATTTTGCCCTTGAAATGAGAAAAATGTTGACTTTCATTCAGGCAGTCAAATGGACTTTGGACGATGATCGTGACGTAGTTCGGGACGTCACGAGTTCATAGACAGGTGACACGTTCGATTCCGACATTCGAGGAAGAAATTATGATGTTCGGAAGTTCAAGGGTATTTTGGTAATTTGGTTAAAAGGGGCAAGTAGTTAAATTTTGACCTGTGAGGTCCAATGGCCAAGGGCCGAGGACCGTTACGAAGATCGGGAAGATACGAATCCGTAGACAGGCGGCACGTCAAATTCGAACGTTCGACGGAGAAGTTACGGTTCACTGATTGCTCATTTCTTCCCATACATGCATCCATCCCTTTGCTCGTGCATACCAAGCCAAACCCAAACTCGATCTCACCATTTTCCATCTCTGTACAACCCACACCCCAATCTCTTCCCCTTCACTTAGTTCAATCTGAGGATGAGAGAGAGAGTGGTTGAGGACTGAGGGAGGCTGCAGGACGGCCTGAACCTCCGTGGACGGCGGCGTGGAGGAGGAAAACCGACAAAGGTATCGGTTTGGCCATTTTTCCATTTATTTTTTATTTTCAATATTATGGACTGTTTTGGTTTATTTGAATGGGTTATTTAGGTTGCTAGGGGAGTAATAAGGAGGTGTTGGTGGTGGTTCACGGCCAAGGAGGCCCTAGGGAGGAAATGGAAATATTGGACCGAAATGGGGAGTTAGAACGGACAAATTTTTGTAGGTTTTAGGGTGTTTTGTTTATATATTTAGATTCATAGGATCAAAGTAGGAAGATTGGTGGAAAGAAGGAAGAAAAAGGACGAAAAAATGGGAGGATATGGACCTGGATCGGCCACGCCGGTCCAGCTAGACCAGACTGCACAGAACCGGCCGGTTCAGACCGGCTAGAGGTTGAAGATGACTGCACAGTGTCCTGGCGCATGAGGCCCACGAGCAGGACCTTCTTGGGGCACATGAACAGTCTTTTGGGGAAACTTCCAACATGTGAAATCATCAATTCGATGTAACGAACATTTTGGGTCTAGTTTCGTGTCGATCAGACATCGTTTCGATAGGTTTCAGGGTGTTCGAAGGTTTAGGATCGAGTTTAAAAATAGTTAAAAATTTGGAAAAATTACGGGGCTTTAGTGATAGGTTAATAAGGTAGTTAGTAACCCTATATTACAATTTGGATAGGTTTGGGAGTTCCGGTGATGTTGATTGGCCCGGGAGAGCCGTATTGCATGCGTATCGAGACAGCAGCTCGGACGGTCTGTGAGTGGACCTTGTTTTCTAAATTGATTCATGCATAAATGTTTATTATATGTTTTAATACTTGTTTTGTGATGCCATGAGTGCATATGTGCGTGGTTACGTGTTGGCACGTATTTCAAGGTTTCGGCCTTATACGGTGCCTATAAGGGTTTGTACTTCTATGGTGGTTTCAATGAAATGGTTTGGATTTAAAAAGGATAAACTCGGGCATGAGACCCATTTGGTTTTGTCTCGGGCATATGATCCTATTGATGACCTACGGGTCTAAATTGTGGTCGCGGTGAGTGCTATGTGCACGGCTACGGACGATACGACGCTTGCCTCCAGACTAGGATGTGTTCCTTCCGGAGAGGTCTCGTTGTACAATCCGCTGTAGGGTAATAGAGGGAGGCCGCGTCGGTTGATACGTTCATGGCGACATACCAGGATTGAGGGCGGTCCTGGACAGAGCATCACTACGATCGGATTCTTGACTGACCCTGAGATATCAGGCATAATGCCCAGTTGAGTCATGTGTTCGGGCACGAGACCTAGTTACTTTACGCTTATGTTTTCGGGTCGGGGACCCTAAATGGATTTTCAGGTTCATGACGGTTTATGGGGACCGGTATGAACCCTTGAAAGGTTTTATGGTTCATGAAGGTTTATGCGAACCGACATGAACCCTTGAAAAGTTTTATGGATCATGACGGTTTATGGGGACCGACATGAACCCTTGAAAGGTTTTATGGATCATGACGGTTTATGGGGACTGGGCATGAATGTTTCTTTATATATATATATATATTCATATACCTTCCTTATTTGGAATGTCTCCTCCAGGGAGGGTCGTTGGCCTAGATTGACCCCGGAGTAGTTACGGAGCACTAACTGAGTAGAGTCGTCCCCGTTGAGTACCTTACTCTCAGGACGGCTTGGATTATAACCTCAGGGAGGGTCATTGATCTACGGACATTGACCTGGGTGGACCCTGAGAGACTTGGGCTTGAGACCCCAGGTAGCACGCGCGTAGCTTTAGAAACCGTGACAGGATTGGTTATGTGATTTATATGTATATGCTATATGATATGTGATGTATACAGGTTTTGGGCTGAGTCCCACATGGATTTGGGCAGTGGCCCGTATGGTTGGTTTCTTTATGGTTTTGGGCTTAGTTCCCACATATGGTTCTTTTGGATAAATGGTTTTTGAATGCATGCATGCTTTTTAGTGAAGGGTACAAATTTCTTTCTTACGAAATGTTTTTTTATAAATCTTTGTTTTATCCACTCACAGCTTTGAAATGTTTTGACTGTCTTTCAGGTTGACAGGGGATGTGGATTGTAGCAGAGACCGATATATCACATACCTCCTCCGGATCCTAGCGTACTCTGAAGCCCGAGAGGGCTAAAGTCAGAATTTCTCTTGTCTGACACTTTGTGTCAGACGGGATCAGGGTCGTCCCCCATTAATCCCGGGGGGATTGGGACAGGTCCTGACACTTCGACACCTGAAGATATATCCCCTCTAGGATCTACAAAGGAACCCTTATCTTCATTTTTTGCTGCCTGTTTTTGTAACTCAGGTTCTTCATTGCTTGTTGCATGTTTCTACAACTCTTCTTCATTGCAAGCCGCTTGTTTCTGAAAATCGGGTTCTCCCTCGCCTATACCAGTTTTATGTCCATGGCCTTCATGATCCAATCCATTGTCACTAACTCCATAATCAGAGTCTTCAAAAAACTGAGCTTCTGGATCAGCTTGCGCATTAACCTCATTTTCTGGTTCAGTTTTGCATTAACCTCATCTGCTGGTTCAGCTTCATCTCCAACATCATCACCCCCTATGCTTGCCAAGTATACATCAAAGTCTTCGTGCATAATTTTTTTCTTATCAGTAGAATCATGAAAATACAGTTCAATGACCCTATCATCTTACATGCTTGCTACCAAACCAGAGATATAACTATCATTTACAACCTCCTTCATAATCTTTCACCTTTCTCACAAACCCTATAAAATATTTTAAAACTTGTCTCTCTCTACGTAATGTCCACTTCATAACCTAGTTCTATACCAAATTTCTTTAAGTCCAACAATGACAAGTAGTCATGAACACACCTATCAAGATAACATACCTTTCCTCCTTTGTAACTTCCTAATTCCATCAATCCAAAATGGTTCATTTCCAAAGTGCAAAAGTTCGTACTCTCTTCCAAAATAGAAAACTCAGATTCTATGTAACATATTTTTCCTCCTTTGTAACTTCCTAATACTAACATCACATAACTCAGATACATTCCATCACATAACTCATTTTTACATCAAAGGCTTCAAGCTAAACGATCAAAACCAGCAGGCACATTCAATAGCATTGTCCATCAGAAAAAAAAAAAACAAGAGGAAACAAAATAGCATTGCTTAGAAAAAACCTATTCTAAATAATTAAGCATACCAAAAATATGTCTCTGCTTATTTTTTGGATTTGTCCATCCATAAAATAGGGTTTCGATGGACCCAAAACCCCATTTTTTGCACACCTCTGATGCAGTAGTAGCAACGCCACCATGAGGTGACAATACATCAATATATGTCAAAACCATTAACCCAAAACATAAGAACAACAAACAACAAGACCAATAAAATTCAAAATTCAGAATTTAAAGTTCATTTTCAAAAAATCGAAACCAAGAACAACCTTATATTTAAATTACTAAGACTTACCATATTTAAGCGTCGCAGGTTCCCACTGAAACATACTTAAGGCCATGAGAAGAACCACATTGAATAGAACCTTACTCGTCTGCAACGAAGAAACTCGTTTCTTCAAAACCCACCCAATTTATTACCTGAATCGAACTTAAAAACCACTTGCAACAGCTACCATATCAAAATTGAACCCTATTCACCCTTCCCCCTCCATCATTACACTCTCTTCTCACCACTCCCTAGCCCTAGCCCAGAAATTCCGATGTGGGTTACGTCGTGCTTCTGATTTTCGAATAACCCACAGAGAGAGAAGTTTAATTCAATATCGTCGTGAAATGTTGCATGTACCCTCAGTGTTTCCCTTAGATGTGAGGCACGTGCCATTTTTAAGAGATTCCGTGAGTTTTATAGACGGGGGGACTAAAGTGTTGATTTGGCTGAAATTAGAGGATAAAAAAGGTCAAAATTGAGTTAAGGAACGTTGAAAAACTTGAGATTTAGTTGAGGGATCATTTCTCCAATTTTCCATATAATATAAATATATTATATTTATCTAACTAATCTATAAGATAGTATATATTTACTTATATATTAACTCTTTTTTATCTTAGTATATAGTATATATATATATATATATTCTAAGTACTTACTATCTATTATATATACTTACTCTCTACATATGTATATATATATATATATATGTAGAGTTAGTGTATATATGTATGTATAACATATTTATCTAACTAATACATAAGATTGTATATATTTGCATATATATATATATACATATACTAAGTACTATATATATGTCATTTTAAGTTAGTATATATATATATATATGTTTAGTTTGTAGAAAAAAATACTTGGAAGTCTTTTCAAGAAATAATATGAACCATATCTGCTTGTGACTACATTAATATAATATAATTTCCTAATAGTGAAATTTAACAAGAAGAAATTTTCAGGATATGTCAAAAATATACTAAGTACTTGGAGACGGAGACACAATCATTTGATTAGAATGATTGAGTTTCTCTTATATATGAATATGCTTAAAATTTTGAATGCCATAATTTGAAATAATGTAAAGTAAAACAAAGCTTGTATTTAAAGAAAAATTACATCCTATTTTAAAAAAATTAATTACAATATTCCTATAATGCTGATACTATTCCGGCTAATATGTAATTTTATATTAAGGTGTGTACATACAACTCTTATAAGATATATAATTATTCTAAACAGATAGAATTAATATTTCCAACGTACACGTTTTTTCTTATGTACCCTTTAACAATCGATAAAACTATTGCTAATTATATTTTATTTTACTAAATTATTATAGCAAACCATGCATCAATTTACCATCACAATATTCCTATTTTGCTGACACAATTCCAAATATGCATGTAGTTTTAGATCAAGAACTTGTTCACAATAGGGTATGCTTTACGCATAACTTCCAATGGCACAACTTTGGGCATAGTAGAACCTTTCCCTTCAGTCATATCAATCTCCTCATTACCAATCCTCTCCCATTCAAAGCATTGGATCAATGAGCTCAAAGTCAAGCTCACCACCCTTTGTGCCAATCCTGCTCCAGGGCAAGCCCTTCTTCCAATCCCAAACGGTATGAGCTTGTGCGATGAATCGTCACTATTTAAAAACCTCTCCGGCCTAAAGCTCTCAGGATCATCCCACAGGTTTGGGTCTCTATGTATTGCCCATGCATTGATCAATACCATGGTTCCACGTGGCACGTCGAATCCTCCAATCGTGCAATCATCAGATGAGAAATGTGGTACTAGCATTGGAGCTGCTGGGGTGAGTCGAAGGGTCTCAGAGACAATACTTCGAAGGTATGGCAGTTTAGAGATATCTTGTTCTTCCACCAAGTGTTCTTTCCCGACTTGAGAATCTAGTTCAGCTTTTGCCTTTTTTAGCACGTGGGGATTGTTTAGTAAATGGGACATTGCCCACTCTAGTGTCACTGCTGATGTATCAGTACCTGCTAATAACATCACCTGTAAATTACATGGGTTAATGATTTTGGAGGAAAAAGGCAATAAGGTTAAAATACATTAAGAGTGTGTTTGGATGAGGAAAAAAAACACAAATTTGCTAAAAAAAAAAATAGAATTTCAAGTTTCTGATGTACCAGTTCTCTTGTTTGGATATATATAAATATAAGAATTTAAAATTCCAAGAAAATAACAAATTTAGAATTTGGATGCTACAAATCACAAGGTTAAAAATACATTAACATACTATATATTTGATGATCTTAATCCAACTATATATATTGGGCAATATTTGTTTTGTTTAATACAACATTAATAATATCAAGAGATGAAACTTTGAATAAACAAAGTAGACCAAAAAACAAAATAAGTGAAGAAAAATATCATTAATATATATACTTTTTTTTCTTGAAAATGCTTGTAGTCTATAAAAAAAATTCCTTTTATTAAGGCCACGTATTTATATCCCAATGAATAATGAAAATTAACCCTTATAATTATAAAATAAAATAAAATTTCAATAATAAGAGTAAGTATAAGATAGTGTTATTATGTGGGAGATTACCAATGTGTATAAGTTTAGAGCTTTAAAATCCCACCAAAATGTTAAAAAATAATGTTATTTGGACACTCTAAATTTATTACATTTAATGATTATGTTGATGTGACAATTAATAAATGGTCTAATATAAATATAAAATAATTTAATTTATTAAAATAACACCAATTAGAATAATAAATACTTCATTTCGGACTGGTTTTCTAATAATATAAAATTTTAAATCAAATCCAAATCAAATTAATAGGAGAATTTCAATTGTAGAATCTTTTAAAAGATATGAGATGTCACATGCGCGCGATTGTCCTTATCACAAGTTATGTATGTATATTGGACTTAATTTTTATTTTTTATCCAAGGTCCTGGACCTACGAGGTGTCGTGGGTGGGATCCATCGCAATGTGTAGCATTTTTAAGTTGTAACCACGTCTAAATTAATTTCCGCTCGCACCGGGTAGGTTTGTAACAGGGTAAAATACTGTCCATAATGGTGACTCCAAACACAAGTTATATTTTAAATCGCAAGGCTTGATGAAATAAAAACATATTTTTTTTCGCCGTCGCCACAAAACTAAGCTTTATCATGAGAAGAAATTTAGTGTGTGTGAGAGAGAGAGAGAGAGAGAGAGAGAATTTTGGACTAACCAGGACAAAGCCCTTGATAATTTGATCGGTATAATACTCGGGCTGTGACTCCTGTAGAGAAAGCAAATGATCGATTATTGTTGAAGTTCTATTTTTGCCCTTGCTTCTTCTATGCTCATCAATCAAGCCTTGCAAAAACGCATCAATCCTATTAGCCAACTTCATAAGCCTCTTCTCATACGCATTAGTCCCGATCCAATTCAAAATGGGCAAAAAATCGGCAGGGTTGGCCGCCCCGCTATGCGCAAAAGTCTCCTTCACGATCTGCCTGAACCGCCTCGCCTCCTCCTCATCAACCGACACATCATCGCCATAGTACCTCTTTCCCGCCACCATTCTCATTATGATGTTAAACGTCAGCTCACTGAACATGGACTTCAACTCCACCTTTGCAAAATGGTCACGTGCGTTTTGAGAAAGTTTTTGTAGTAAGTGTTTGATTTCTCCCTTTCGTACCTCGGAGAAGGCGTTGAGGCGGGCAGAGGAGAAGATTTCAATGGCGCCAATGCGGCGGAGGTTGCGCCAGTGGTCGCCGTATGGGGCGGCTGTGACGGTGGTGTAGTTGTAGAGTACGTGTTTGGCTATAAGCAGCTGGGGACGGTTGGCTAAAATGATGTCGTTTTTGGTGAAACATTCTTGTACGGCGGAGGGGGATGAGATCACGAGGACCCGGCGTGAGCCGAACCAGAGGGAGAATATAGGGCCGTATTTTTGGGATAGGCGGTGGAAAGTTCGGTGGACTGGGAGTTTTAGGAGGTGGATGTGGCCGATGATTGGGAGAGAAGGTGGGTTAGGTGGGAGGTGAAGACGACGTCGTTTTATGTGGAGGAAAACTTTGATTGTTAGGAGAAGGATGATTAAGGAGAGGGATGTGTAGAATATGACGTCTTCCATGGTAGCTAGGTTTCTGATTGAGTTTCAATGTGATGAGTGTAGTACTTGAACAAGATAATGAGAGGTTGGATGGTATTTATAGTCTTCATAATGGAATCATAAAATTCAAATACGTAAATGATTTTTGTAATCAAATTAATTAGATAAGAATTTGCGAAAGCTATCACATATGCATGAAGTATGTAATTGCATACTCACAAATTAAATCATGTTGAATACAAGTCAATGTTGATTGTCTTTGCCATGGATGGATTGAGTTTATTTTCATGATTGATTTCAACGCACGTAATCTTTCCCTAGTTGATTTCGATCAAAGTGGAAAATTATGAGGCAAATTTCAATCTGTTGTCAGTATCGTGACAGATGACAATTGCAATTTGATGACAAGTAGGGGAAGTGATTTGGTCCGATAGATCATCGTCCATCTTCTTACTTTTCTAGGGTTAAATCATTTGACCTCTTCCATCACGTGATAAATATATACAAACAGCCACCTTAGACCCAGAGGTGTCAAATATCAGCCTGACTTGTCTGTGGTAATATCTTTTGAAACTCCATTTTCATCTCATTTTAGCTCTTTTCCATCTATTTCCATGAATCTCTGTTAAATTAAGGGGCAAACTTGTCACTTTGCTTTCTTCTTTGTTATTTCCTCCTTAAATTTTTTTTTGGTCTTCCTTCCTCTTCCTCCTCCTTCATCTTCTGTTCGACCCTAAGCTAATGCACTGATCAGTAAAAGAGTGTGTGAGCTGTGTGTGGGAGTTAAAACGGTTAGGGGTGCATCCATCACGTGGGGTGTGAGGTGGAATTACTTGGAGAATAAGAGTGCTAGTTGTCGCATGCTTCTAGACTTAGACTAGGTGTCTCTTTATAATTGGATGAGTTGTTAAAGTTGTAACAGCCTCCCTAACCATCTAACAATTTGTACAAGCCTTATATATATAGCAATCAAAAAGAAAAGAAATATAGAACACACGGATTGAAAGAAAGAAAACACAAGAATCTCTAATTCTCTGCTCATGGTCATTTTCACAAACGTACACCTGTTGTGCATTGTGATTAATCACATCAGAGTTCAATCCTACAACCAGCAATTCTAATCCAAACAAGTACAAGATCAAACCAATCTTCTAAACGTGATCAACCTATACAATTTGATTCAGGCTGGTGTGTGCGTGTTAAGGAAGGAAGAAGGAAGGCTACCTGAAACATCAAGATCCTGCTGCTGATCACCAACATGGCATCAGAGCTGTGACGATCTCTGATCTTGTAACTGGGACGTGACTTGAGGTAGAAGCTAACATGGCTAGTTCAGGAATTGCTAGAGGGGAGCTACGGGCTCCTGTGTTCGATGGGAGCAATTATGAGTTCTAGAGCATAAAAATGAGGACAATCCTGAGGGCTCAAGATCTTTGGGAATATGTGGAGACAGGTCTCAATGAAGTGAAGAATAAAGCAGGTGATGTGATCAGTCAGCCAACAAGAACTAATTTCATCAAGGATGCTCGGGCTCTTGGATTGATCCAGACCTCTGTGGCTAATACAGTCTTCTCCAAAATCAGAAATGAAGACAAAGCAAAGTCTGCTTGGGACCTGCTAAAAAGAGAATACAAAGGTGATACAAAGGTAAGGGATGTCAAACTCCAGTCCTTAAGAAGGGATTTTGAGTACACGAGAATGAAATACAATTAATTTTTAAGCTCATATCTATCTAGACTATATGATGTGTGATAAACTAGATGAAAACATATGGTGAAGATATCCCAGAAAAATGTCTAGCACAGAAGATACTCATTAGTTTGACAAGGTCTTATGATTCTATTATTTCCATCATTGAAGAGACTGGAGATCTTGATAACATTGTAGTACAAGACATAGTGGCTTCTATTAGAGCATTCAATCAAAGATTTGAAATGCATGAAACTGAAAATGTAAATGTGGACAAAGCATTCTCTGTACAATCTGTTAGTTTCAGAGGGCGGGGAAGTGAAAATCAAGGAAAGTGGAAGAAGAACCATAAGAACTTCAAGAATTGGAAGGCCAATTCTGGAAGACCAAGTCATCAGAATACAGAGGGAGGAAAGACAGAGTCCAGTACTCCTAAATGCAAGATATGTGAGAAGAGTCACTGGGGACATTGCCGGTTCAAAATAAAAAAATGTTTCAAGTGTAACAAGTCTGGACACTTGGCAAGAAACTATTATGAGAAGCAGACAGAGGTAGTTGCTAAACCAGAAGTTCACCAGGCAAGGATTATAGAAGAGAAGGACACTGTGATGTTCTATGCATGTAATACTGCCTCAGTTGTAACATCCCGGAAATTCGTGGATTGTAATATTGTAAAATATGAAATGAAATGACATTTTTACCCTTGTGAATGGTTGGGTCAAATTGTTGACTTTTTGATTGGTGGGTCAACCGGACTTGGACCGATGGCCGTGACGTAGTTCGGGACGTCACGAGTCCATTGACAGGCGGCACGTTCAATTCAGACGAACAGGAGAGAAGTTGCGACGTTCGGAAGTTTAGGGGCATTACCGTAATTTGGACGAAATAGGGAAAAAAGTTGACTTTTTGAAATACCGTGAATTTTCACACGACCCGAAGACCGTTGGATTCGTCTCGATGCCCTGAGTATAACGACAGGCGACACGCGTGAAACGGACATCGGATGACTGAGTTGCGGGTCACGGAAGTTGGAGGGCATTTTGGTAATTTCTGCCCTTAGGGCATTTTGGTCTTTTTGCACGGTTACTGTAGCAGCAACCGTGAAGAATAGGGTACACGGCCGTGCCGTGGTGTTGTTGGGCGTGCAATTGTTTAAGCCCTAGTGGACTGATTTGTGAGCATTGTATATGTGGTTTGAGATAATGGGAGTGTGGTTTGAGACTGTATCAGTGCACGGGTAGGAATTAAAATGTGGTTTGGGCTCTGTGTGCGGGAGGCAGAGTTCAGTGAGGTCTGAGGGTGTCTCCCACGGGTGCTGGCCTCCTTGATCGCTTAACCGAGTAGGGGAGTGAGAGAAGGGTTCATTTGGCGTCAGTTTGAGGTTGAGGAATTGTGAGAGGCAGAGAGAAAACCGTGAAGAACATTTTCGGGTTTTTTTGGGGAGAAATTTCCGAATTCAATTTCTACGGGTTTTGGGACCAATCTATGCACTGTGGAAGCCTTCTGGGAGTGACAGAAACATGAGCGTGCAATAGTTGAAGGGGAATGATCACTGTGTGCCCAGGAACCCGAGTTCCAGTTCAAAGAAAATCAGTTTGGAGGGAAAAAATCCAAGTTCAATTTCTACGGCCTGTTGGACGAAACTAGTCACTGAGTGAGCCTTCTGGGAGCATTTGGAACTCGTCCATAATGGAATAGACGGCAACCAGCCACGGAGGAGCTGGGACGGTGACCGCCGTGTGCAGAGGAAATCGCAGCGTTTGGATGGCTACTTCCAGGTAATTCTTCGTTCAATTGGTGGTGCTATTTTGTTAGTCTAGGTCCTCTTATGCTCCTGTATGGGTTAATTGAATAATGGAGCTAGTTTGGGGGAGTTCTGAGAGTTGACCCGGGTAGCTTTTCGGGTTTGGATAGGACGATTTAGTGATTGTCGAGGTGATTGGAGGACTAAGAACTATAATTGAATGATGTTAGAACACGTTAGAATCAGGAATGAATGAAATTAAGTAGAAACAGAAGGTTAATTAATCGGGTCACACCGCGGGTTGAAGACCCAAATTACAGTGATTCGGGTAGGAAGGACGACACTGTAGCAGTGTCACTGTAGCAGCGCGTGACTTTCACGCGCAGCCACTTTGGGCGGCACGTGAGGGCGCGTTGAGCACTATCTCGGTTCACGGTCAACATGACTTTTAATCCTTTCATCATTTTGAACATTTTCTGTGAAATAACCATGTTGATCTGGGATAGTGAGGAAGGTCAGTTTAGGGCCAGACGTCTCGGGAAGCATGTTGGCCGGCTTTCCCGAACCGGTTTCTATTTTGGACTTTTTGAGGGTATTTTAAGGACCTATAATGTCACTTGCGTGTGATTTGAAATGACAGGAAACTGACGTTAATTCCGGAGACAAGTTCGTACGCGCGTTATTCGCAGCGGGAACGTACTGTGAGTGGGCCCGTTTTATTTAACATTTGCATGCATAACCGTTTTCATTTTCGTATATCTATATGTGTGCGTGAATCAATAATGGATTTTGATTATCTCGATTTACGGCTGTGACACGTTTTACGGTGTTGGGCTGAGACCCGTTTTACGGAAATTGAATACTGTTTTATATGATATATATATATATATATTTATGTATGCATGTGGATATGATGACTATCTTAGGTACTGCACTGTATAATCCACCGTATAATACTGTCTCCTCCGGATGTGGTACCCCGGAGCGGTCACGGTGCATTGCCTGCGAGGAGTCATGCTACGGAGGTGCCGGACCGTAGGATGACTCAGGAGCAGGATTGCTATTATTGGACGTCTGGGACGTCGAGCATCTGGGATGCCGTAACCGAACTGGGTTCGGAGTTGGCCTCGGGATTTGAGACCCCGGGTGGCACGCGTAGCCTTGGGACTGTGACCATTATTGGACGTCAGGGACGTCGGACATCTAGGATGTCAATATCGGAGTGTATAGTGCAGTAGCTGGGTTTATATTACATTTCTGGCTTAATATGATGCTTGTGATGTATTACATGTATTTATGATTTTTAAATACCGATGCATGCATGTTTGGAAAAACGGAGGGGTAAATTATATCTTTTACTTATCATACTGTTTTTATAAACCTGAGTTTCGGCCCACTCACCTTTCACGTTTTGGTAACCCCTCCAGGTCGTGCTGCTGAGGTTGGTGAGGACCCCGAGGCTGAGGCATAGATTTCGTACTGCGCACCTGAACCCCTGTCGGGTCGGATCACCCGCAGGATTTTTCTTTCTAGTGTCGTGCTCGGATTTTGTATTTTGGATTGTATCCCTTGTCTGACATCTGTTAAATTTGGGCTATGTATGACTTTATAATTCAGACATTTATGCATTTAAGTTTTTAAGGCTAAAATTGGAATTTTCGGTTCGGGTGTCAGACGGGAGCAGGGCACGTCCCCTTGTGGTCCCCGGGGGATCGGGGCGGGTCCCTGTCAGCTTGGTATCAGAGCACTAGGTTGTGGTCAGCATGTTAGACTAGCGGTTAGTACTAGGTACTTTCCGAGTCTAAGAATTGTGTTAACTAATCTATGCCTCTTAACAGCTGGTTATGCCTCCGAGGAGAATACTTCCAGCACGGACCGCCGAGGAACTTGAGAGAGAGATGGAATGTGCCAGTATTGAGCGGGCTCAACGGTTGGGAGCCACACCTTTCAACGGGGGATCTGACCCCGAGGATGCCTATGAGTGGATTGATAAATGGGAAAGAATCTTTACAGTGATGCATTGCCCACCCGGCGAGCGGGTGACTTTGGCGGCCTTCTTACTGGAAGGCGGAGCCTACCGATGGTGGCAGGGTTCGGAGATGTCAGGGTGGTCTGTCCACACCACCACATGGGAGGTCTTTCGTGCTCGGTTCCTAGATCAGTACTACCTGCGATCTTTTCGCGCGGCACGAGATGTAGAGTTCCTGCTACTGGAGCAGGGGGATATGTCCGTGGTAGACTATGAGCAGGCTTTCGGGAAGCTTTCCAGTTTTGCGGCAGCTTTTGTGAGTACGGAAGAGGACAGATGTCAGAGGTTTGAGTTGGGGCTCCAAGGAGAGATACGGGCAGGTGTGACGGCTGCCACTTATGCGACTCTGAGGGACATAGTCGACGCTGCAGTTCGTGTAGAGGCCAGTCTAGCGGCACACCAGGCGCGAAAATCATCAGGCGAGGGGCGGCGCCGGGATCGTCCCCATCCGGGACCAACCGGCCGGAAGATCTCTAAGGGGGGAAGTTATCGAGGAGCACCCTCATCTTTGCGGGGTCGTGGCTGGTCAGGTCGATCATGGGGCTCTCAGAGGAGCGGGTCGAGATTCAGTGCTGGGTAGCATCAGGCTTGGAGTGGTGCATTAGGAGGGTCTTGGGATGGACCAAGGACAGTTAATTGTTTTTCTTGTGGAGGAGCGGGCCACTATGCCCGAGATTGCCCATCGTTGTCGAGGAACAACGATACTGGATGTGCTAGTGTTGCACAGAGTTCGGCTTCCAACACTGCTGGAGGCCGAGGACAAGGTGCTGCGCGTGGCGCGCATGGGCGCGGACAGACTGCGGGGCCCAGGGCTCGTGTTTTTGCAGTGACTCAGCAGCAGGCGAGGTTAGCCCCAGACGTGATTACAGGTACACTTCATATCTCGAACCTTATTGTACGAGTATTGATGGATGCGGGGGCTACACATTCTTTTATTTCGAGGAGTTGTGCTGGTATGTTAGATTGTGAGGTATCAGCCTTAGATAGCGAGATGGGTGTTGGCACGCCTATGGGCATCGTGTACTTAGTAAATCAAGTGATTCTGACAGGACCCGCCCCGATCATCTCTGGAACCATATGGGGGCGTGCCCTGCTCCCGTCTGACACCCAATAATTCATACCAATTTTGACCTCAAAACCTCAAATGCATAAATAATCCAAATTAAAGTCATACAACAAATCCGAATTAAACAGATGTCAGACAAGGGATGAAATCCGAAATTACAAGTTGCGAGCACGACTCTAACAATACCCTGCGGGTACACCACCCAGCAGGGGTTCAGGTACGCAGAAGTAGATCTATGCCTCAGCCTCGGGTTCCTCCACTACCTCAGTATCAGGACCTGGAGGGGTTACCAAAACATTAAGGGTGAGTGGACCGAACTCAAGTTTATAAAATCATTTGATAAGTAAAACATATAATTTACCCCTCCTTTTTCCAAACATGCATGCAGCATCATTTAAAATCATAATTAATATAATATGAATCATAAGGCATGTAATAAAACCATAACCATAATTTTAGCCACTGCACTATACACTCCAATCCGACATCCCTGATGTCTGACGTCCCTGACGTCCAATAAGGTCACAATCACAAGGCTACGCGTGCCACTCGGGTCTCAATTCCGAGTTCAATCCCCGAACCCTGTTCGGTTACAGCATCCCCGATGCTTAACGTCATAGACGCTGGACGTTCTAGACGTCCGTGACCTCTCCGGGGTACCTCATCCGGAGGAGACAATATAATATGGAAGGATCTATACAGTGCAGCACCAAATACATTTTATTGATATCCACATGCAACATATATGTATACATAGGTAAAATCTGAACCGATTGTTACGTTTCATCAAACGGGTCTCATGCCCAAATACCGTGAAACGTGCCATAACATAAATCTCAATATCATCAAAACCATTTATAGATTCCAGCATGTGAACATATAAGTAAATCAGAAAACATTTAAGCATGCAAGGGTTTAATGAAAACGGGCCCACTCACTGTACGATTCCGCTGCGAATCTGCGCGTACGGACCTGTACCGAGATTATCGTACAATTCCTGTCAGTTCAAATCACATGTAAGGGTCACTACAAGTCTTAAACGTTTAACCACAAAGTCCGAAATAGAAACCGGCCCGGGGAAACCGTACAACACGTTTCCCGAGGCAACAAGCCCTAAACTGACCCATCAAAGCTTATCTCAGATCAACATGGTTAAATCACCAAAAATGTTCAGAATGATGAGAGGAACAAAAGTCATGTTGATCGTGATCGGAGATAAGGTCCAACGCGCCCTCACGCGCCGCCCAAAGTGGCTGCGCGTGAAAGTCACGCGCGTGAAAGTCACGCGCCTGACACTGTAGCTACAGTGTCACCTCCTTCACCCGTTTGTCTGTAATACGGGTCTGCCACCCGCGGCTTGACCCTGTTGAATACCCAACAATTCTTACTCGATTTCAATCCAATTTGATCCTAACATGTTCATTAACTATCCAATTTAGGTTATGTGACAAAAATCAACCTTGACACATCCCCAAACGACCCATTGACCCGCGATCAACCAATCGGGTCAATCACCAGAACTTCCTGGTTTCAAACCCATTGTCCAATTAACTTCACAGGAATCATAACAGGATCAAAACGAACCAAAATGAACAATCATTTGTGTCTGAAAGTACCTGTAGGTTGTCGTCCCAAGCTCTGCAACTTCCCTGAAAACAGCAGCCTCCGTCCTAGCTCAACTGTGACTGTTAGCCTTCAATTTCGATGTGGTTGAGTTCCAAACACTCCCAGAAGACTAAACCAGGCCTTGGTTTGGTCCAACACTCACCAGAAATCAAAACCCGATTTTCCCTCCAATTTTTCCAGAACTGGCTTCTCTGGTTTCCTCACCCGTTCTTAGTTATAACAGCATTAGAGTGATGCTCAAGCACGTTCTAATTGGTTTTAAACAATTTCAAGCCGTCCCAGAGGCTCGTGGGTGTCCAATTGTCCACTGAAAAATGTTCCCCAAAAAGCTTCGATCTTGAATTAATCAATTGATCGTGCAGGCTGGACGGCTCAGGCCACGTTCAAAAGCAAAAGACAACCCAAACATTCCAGCACATGATAGCATAATCAATTGCACGATAGAACCACCGCACATGGTGGTGCCGCCCATTTCCCCCGCGGTTTGCTACAGTAACCAGGGTAAAAAGACCAAAATGCCTCTGGTTCAATAATTACCAAAATACCCCTCACTTCCTAGACCCGTAACTCAGCCATACGAAGTCCGATTTTGGCGTGCCGCCTGTCTACGGACTCAGGACGTCGAGACCTACCCAACGGTCCTGGAGTCGTGTGAAACTTAATTGTTAAACGAAAAGTCAACATTTTCGCTCGTGAAGTCCAACTTACGGTAATGCCCCTGAACTTCCGATAGTCATAACTTTTTCCCTGATCGTCCGAAATGGACGTGCCACCTGTCTATGAACTCGTGACGTCCCGTACTACGTCACGGTCATTGGTCAAAGTCCATTTAACTCATCAATCAAAAAGTCAACCATTTGGCCATACCAATCACAAGGGTAAAAGCGTCAATTCACACATTAAATTGAAATATTAAAATCCCCGAATGTCCGGGGTGCTACAGATTCGGAGGTGCCCGGTGAGAATTGTGGATGTGGATCTGCCAGCAGACTTGATTATTATGGACATCCATGACTTCGATGTGATTCTAGGGATGGATTGGTTAGCGGAGCATGGGTCGCTTATTGATTGCTGTAGTCGGCAAGTGTTTCTGCGGAGTCCGGGTTTGCCGGAAGTTACCTTCCAGGGGGAGCGTGATGGTTCGCTGCCTGAAGTGATTTCTTCACTTGCTGCTACTAAACTTCTACGGAAGGGATGCCATGGTTATCTGGCGCATGTTGTGTCGGAGCGAGTTGATACTCCGAGCATCGAGGAGATACCAGTGGTGCGGGAGTTTCCGGATGTGTTCCCAGAAGATCTGCCTGGATTACCGCCACCACAGGAGATTGAGTTTACCATTGAACTACTCCCCGGTACCCGACCTATATCCCAGGCACTATACCGGATGGCGCCGGCAGAATTACGGGAACTCAAAACACAGTTGCAGGAGTTGGTCGAGTTGGGATTCATCCGACCGAGTACTTCACCGTGGGGAGCACCGGTGTTGTTTGTGAAGAAGAAGGAGGGGAGTCTCCGTTTGTGTGTGGATGACCGACAGCTGAACAAGGTGACGCTGAGGAACCAGTATCCTCTACCCAGGATCGATGACTTATTCGACCAGTTGCAGGGAGCACAGTGCTTCTCGAAGATTGTTTTGCGATCTGTGTATCAGCAGTTGAGGATTACGGAAGGGGATATTTCAAAAACGGCATTTCGAACTCGTTACGGACACTATGAATTCCTCGTGATACCTTTTGGTTTGACGAATGCTCCAGCAGCATTCATGGATCTGATGAACAGAGTTTTCCGACCTTACCTGGACAAGTTTGTGATTGTGTTCATCGATGACATCTTGGTGTACTCGGGGAGTGCCCGAGCACATGAGGAACACCTACTGTTGGTATTAGGGAAGCTGAGACATGAACGGTTGTACGCCAAACTGAGTAAGTGCCAGTTTTGGCTGAGCAGCATTGGTTTTCTGGGACATGTGATTTCGGCTGATGGGATCAGTGTGGATCCCCAGAAAACAGAAGCGGTGACCAACTGGGCCAGACCGACGACAGTGACAGAGGTGCAAAGTTTTCTCGGATTGGCAGGCTATTACTGGAGATTTTTGGAAGGTTTCTCCAAGATTGCTGCACCGTTTACTCGTTTGACCACGAAGGGAGTGAAGTTCATCTGGGACGAGCAGTGTGAGCAGAGTTTTCAGGAGTTGAAGCATCATTTAACCACTGCTCCTATCCTTGCATTGCCCGAAAACAGTGGAGAGTTTGTAGTTTTTAGTGATGCCTCACTACAAGGTTTGGGATGCGTGTTAATGCAGAATGGTAAGGTGATCGCCTACGCATCACGGCAGCTAAAAACTCATGAGTTGAACTACCCTACCCATGACTTGGAGTTGGCGGCGGTGGTTCACGCCTTGATGATTTGGAGACATTACCTTTTCGGTGCAACGTGCAGGATATACACCGACCACCAAAGCCTAAAGTATCTATTTACCCAGAAGGAACTCAACTTGAGGCAACGGAGATGGTTGGAATTGATCAAGGATTATGACTGTACGATCGAGTATCATCCGGGTAAAGCTAATTTGGTGGCAGATGCGCTCATCAGGAAATTAGCAGGGTCAGTTGCACACCTGAGGATGGTGTATCTTCCCTTACTGGTGGAACTCCGGAAGGCTGGAGTTATTTTAGATACGGATGAGCATGGAGCTTTATTTGCCAGTTTCCATGTACGGCCAGTGTTGGTTGATCGGAACATTGAGGCGCAAATTCAGGACCCGATATTGTGCATCCACAGGATTGAAGTTGAGGCTGGAGAACGGCAGGACTTTACCATCCGAGATGATGGGGCACTTGTGAAATTGGGCCGTTTGTGTGTGCCAGCAGAGACAGAGTTACGGGCCGAGATTTTGGAGGAGGCCCACAGTTCAGCGTATGCCATGCATCCGGGAGGTACAAAGATGTACCGTACCCTCCGGAACTATTATTGGTGGCCAGGAATGAAGAGGGATATTGCTGAGTTTGTGAGCAGATGCTTAACCTGTCAGCAGGTTAAGGCGGAGCGGCAGAGGCCGTATGGGGCTATGCAACAACTTCCGATTCCCGAGTGGAAGTGGGACCACATCACCATGGACTTCGTCTTTAAGTTACCAAGGACTCGGAGTGGATTTGACGGAGTTTGGGTGATTGTAGACCGATTAACGAAGTCAGCACATTTTCTGCCAGTGCAAGAGACTTACAAACCCAACCGACTGGCTCAATTGTTCGTGAAGGAGATCATCCGACTTCATGGTACGCCGGAGTCGATCGTGTCCGATCGCGATCCGCGTTTCACTTCCAGGTTCTGGCGGAGTTTGCAGGCCACCTTGGGAACGAATCTGCATTTCAGTACTGCTTTCCATCCACAGACCGATGGACAGTCTGAGAGGACTATTCAGACCCTGGAGGACATGATGAGGTCTTGTGTGCTGCAATTTCAGGATTCGTGGGATGCTCACTTGCCTTTGATGGAATTTGCTTACAACAATAGCTACCAGGCGAGTATCGGGATGGCGCCCTATGAGGCACTGTATGGTCGACAGTGCAGGACACCTATCTGCTAGATGGAGATTGGGGAGCGAGCGGTCGTAGGGCCGGAATTGATGGATATCACCCAGGAAGCAGTCCGTGTTATCAGGGAGAGGTTGAGGGCGGCACAGGATCGCCAAAAGAGTTATGCTGATAGACGGATCCCAGATTTGGAATTCGAGGTTGGAGATTTTGTCTTCCTGAGGTTGTCCCTGTGGAAAGGGATTATTCGCTTTGGTCGACGGGGAAAATTGAGTCCACGTTTTATTGGACCCTATGAGATCGTGGAGAGGATTGGCCGGGTTGCGTATAGATTGGCTTTACCCCCAGAACTGTCTAAAGTTCACGACGTTTTCCACGTATCTATGTTACGGAAGTACGTACGTGACGCCTCTCATGTATTGGAGGAGCAACCTATCGAACTCCGAGAGGATTTGAGCTTTGAGGAACAACCAGTACAGATTTTGGACCGGAAGGACAAGGTACTACGACAGAAGACGATTCTTCTCGTGAAAGTTCTCTGGAGAAATCAGAACGTGGAGGAAGCCACATGGGAGCCCGAGGCTCAGATGCGGGAACAGTTTCCTTATTTGTTTCCTTAAATTTCGGGGCGAAATTCTTTATGGGGGGAAGGTTGTAACACCCCGGAAATTTGTGGATTGTAATATTGTAAAATATGGAATGAAATGACATTTTTACCCTTGTGAATGGTTGGGTCAAATTGTTGACTGTTTGATTGGTGGGTCAACCGGACCTGGACCGATGGCCGTGACGTAATTCGGGACGTCACGAGTCCATTAACAGGCGGCACGTCCAATTCGGACGAACAGGGGAGAAGTTACGACGTTCGGAAGTTCAGGGGCATTACCGTAATTTGGACGAAATAGGGAAAAAAGTTGACTTTTTTAAATACCGTGAATTTTCACATGAACCGAAGACCGTTGGATTTGTCTCGATGCCCTGAGTATAACGACAGGCGGCACGCGTGAAACGGACATCGGATGACCGAGTTGCGGGTCACGGAAGTTGGAGGGCATTTTGGTCTTTTTGCACGGTTACTGTAGCAGCAACCGTGAAAAACAGGGTACACGGCCGTGCCGTGGTGTTGTTGGGCATGCAATTGTTTAAGCCCTAGTGGACTGATTTGTGAGCATTGTTTATGTGGTTTGAGATAATGGGAGTGTGGTTTGAGACTGTATCAGTGTACTGGTAGGAATTAAAATGTGGTTTGGCCTCTGTGTGCGGGAGGCAGAGTTCAGTGAGGTCTGAGGGTGTCTCCCACGGGTACTGGCCTCCTTGATCGCTTAACCGAGTAGGGGAGTGAGAGAAGGGTTCATTTGGCGTCAGTTTGAGGTTGAGGAATTGTGAGAGACAGAGAGAAAACCGTGAAGAACATTTTTGGGTTTTTTTGGGGGGAAATTTCCGAATTCAATTTCTACGGGTTTTGGGACCAATCTATGCACTGTTGAAGCCTTCTGGGAGTGACAGAAACATGAGCGTGCAATAGTTGAAGGGGAAGGATCACTGTGTGCCCAGGAACCCGAGTTCCAGTTCAAAGAAAATCAGTTTGGAGGGAAAAAATCCAAGTTCAATTTCTACGGCCTGTTGGACAAAACTAGTCACTGAGTGAGCCTTCTGGGAGCATTTGGAACTCGTCCATATCGGAATCGACGGCAACCAGCCACTGAGGAGCTGGGACGGTGACTGCCGTGTGCAGAGGAAATCGCAGCGTTTGGACGGCTACTTCCAGGTAATTCTTCGTTCAATTGGTGGTGCTATTTTGTTAGTCTAGGTCCTCTTATGCTCCTGTATGGGTTAATTGGATAATGGAGCTAGTTTGGGGGAGTTCTGAGAGTTGACCCATGTAGCTTTTCGGGTTTGGATAGGACGATTTAGTGATTGTCGAGGTGATTAGAGGACTAAGAACTGTAATTGAATGATGTTAGAACATGTTAGAATCAGGAATGAATGAAATTAAGTAGAAATAGAAGGTTAATTAATCGGGTCACACCGCGGGTTGAAGACCCAAATTACAGTGATTCGGGCAGGAACGACGACACTGTAGCAGTGTCACTGTAGCAGCGCGTGACTTTCACGCGCATCCACTTTGGGCGGCACGTGAGGGCGCGTTGAGCACTATCTCGGTTCACGGTCAACATGACTTTTAATCCTTTCATCATTTTGAACATTTTCTGTGAAATAACCATGTTGATCTAGGATAGTGAGGAAGGTCAGTTTAGGGCCGGACGTCTCGGGAAGCGTGTTGGCCGGCTTTCCCGAACCGGTTTCTGTTTTGGACTTTTTGAGGGTATTTTAAGGACCTATAATGACACTTGCGTGTGATTTGAAATGACAGGAAACTTACGTTAATTCCGGAGACAAGTTCGTACGCGCGTTATTCGCAGCGGGAACGTACTGTGAATGGGCCCGTTTTATTTAACATTTGCATGCATAACCGTTTTCATTTCCGTATATCTATATGTGTGCGTGAATCAATAATGGATTTTGATTATCTCGATTTACGGCTGTGACACGTTTTACGGTGTTGGGCTGAGACCCGTTTTACGGAAATTGAATACTATTTTATATGATATATATATATATATATTTATGTATGCATGTGGATATGATGACTATCTTAGGTACTGCACTGTATAATCCACCGTATAATACTGTCTCCTCCGGATGTGGTACCCCGGAGCGGTCACGGTGCATTGCCTTCGAGGAGTCATGCTACGGAGGTGTCGAACCGTAGGATGACTCAGGAGCAGGATTGCTATTATTGGACGTCTGGGACGTCGAGCGTCTGGGACGCTAGGCATCTGGGATGCCGTAACCGAACTGGGTTCGGAGTTGGACTCGGGATTTGAGACCCCGGGTGGCACGCGTAGCCTTGGGACTGTGACCATTATTGGACGTCAGGGACGTCGGACATCTGGGATGTCAATATCGGAGTGTATAGTGCAGTAGCTGGGTTTATATTACATTTCTGGCTTAATATGATGCTTGTGATGTATTACATGTATTTATGATTTTTAAATACCGATGCATGCATGTTTGGAAAAACGGAGGGGTAAATTATATCTTTTACTTATCATACTGTTTTTATAAACCTGAGTTTCGGCCCACTCACCTTTCACGTTTTGGTAACCCCTCCAGGTCGTGCTGCTGAGGTTGGTGAGGACCCCGAGGCTGAGGCATAGATTTCGTACTGCACACCTGAACCCCCGTCGGGTCGGATCACCCGCAGGATTTTTCTTCCTAGTGTCGTGCTCAGATTTTGTATTTTGGACTGTATCCCTTTTCTGACATCTGTTAAATTTGGGCTATGTATGACTTTATAATTCGGACATTTTTGCATTTAAGTTTTTAAGGCTAAAATTGAAATTTTCGGTTCGGGTGTCAGACGGGAGCAGGGCACGTCCCCTTGTGGTCCCCGGGGGATCGGGGCGGGTCCCTGTCATCAGTAGCAAAAGAAGTTGGTGTCTGGTATGTTGACAGTGCATGCAGTAATCACATGACTTCGCATAAGTCATTGTTGGTTAATGTGGATAAATCTTTGACAGCTAAAGTTAAAATGGGGACAGGAGAATTGGTACAAGCTACTGGCAAGGGCACTTTAGAGATGAACACCAGAAATGGCAAGAAGCAGATTCATGAAGTAATGCTAGTTCCTGGGCTTGATGCAAATCTACTTAGTGTTGGCCAAATGGTTGAACACGGGTACCATTTGACCTTTGGGAACAGGAACGTGAATATCTATGAAGATGAAGGTTTTACTCAGATGATTGCCACAGTCCCAATGCTTGGGAACAGATGTTTTTCTCTGTCCCTGGATTGTATCAATGCAGTGGCAAGGACGGCCACAGTTGAAGGAAATGCTTGGCTATGGCATAGAAGGTATGGTTATCTAAATTATTCCAGTTTGATAACACTGCAGAAACAGGAAATGGTTTGGGGTCTGCCTAGGCTATCAGGTTACACAGAAACTTGTGAAGGCTGTATTGCAGGGAAGCACCATGTAAAAGTTTTGATAAAGGAAAGACATGGAGAGCTTCAAGTCCCTTGGAACTCATTCATACAGATGTATGTGGTCCTATGAAGACAGAAACAATGGGAGGAAACAGGTACTTTGTAACATTCATTGATGATCTATCTAGAATGTGTTGGACTTACTTCTTGGGGTACAAGTCAGGGGTCTTAATGTATTCAAGAAGTTTAAGTCTATGGTGGAATTGCAAAGTGACTACAAAATAAAGAAGTTGAAGAGTGACAGAGGTGGAGAGTTTACTTCCACTGAGTTTGTGGAATTTTGTGAAGCAGAAGGGATTGAGAAGCAGCTGACAGTAGCTTACTCTCCTCAGCAAAATGGAGTGGCTAAGAGGAAAAATAGGACAATAATTGAAATGGCAAAGGCCATGCTTTATGACAAGAAAATGCCCTATAAGTTTTGGGGTGAGGCTGTAAGTACAACTGTATATCTTCTAAATAAGTGTCCAACAAAAGCAGTAGAAGAGAAAACACCATTTGAGGTGTTTAGTGGAAGGAAGCCTGTTGTAAAGCATCTAAAAGTGTTTGGATCTGTGTCTTATGCACACATTCCCACTCAAGTAAGACATAAATTGGATGAGTCTTCCATCAAGTATGTATTTGTTGGATATGGAACCTGTGAAAAAGGGTACATGGTTTACAACCTGGAAACTAAGAAAGTAATGGTTTCAAGAAGTGTAATTTTCAATGAGGCAATGATGTGGAACTGGGAATCAAACAGTGAAGTCAGTGTATCTACACCAGCAGGTTTTGAAATGGAATATGGAGGATCTGATGGTGATGATCAGAATTCAGATCAGCAGCAGGTTGGAACTATGTACACAAGCACTAGTCAGGAAACTCCTAGTTCTACTCCTATCAAGCTTAGAAGGATAAGTGATGTAACGACCCGTCCCGAATTCCAGGATTAGATTAGTGACAAATCACGATTGTGAGGTTAATCGGTGATTAGTTGAGCGAAATCGGACGAACGAAGCAAAATGACCGTTTTGCCCCTAGGCGTGGGTAAAACATTGACTTTTCGTTTAGGTGGTCAAATAAACTTTGACCGATGACTGTGACGTATTTTAGGACGTCACGAGTTCATAGACAAGTGACACGTTCAATTCTGACATTCGAGGAAAGAGTAATGACGTTCGGAAGCTTAAAGGCATTTTGGTAATTTTGGTTAAAAATGGGCAAATAATTGAATTTTGGACTGGGAGGTCCGATGGCCGAGGGCCGAGGACCGTTATGTAGATCGGGACGATATGAATCCGTAGACAGGGGGCACGTCGAATTCGGACGTTCGACGACGAAGTTACAGTTCATGGAAGTTTCGGAGAACTATTGTGCATTTTACGAAACGAGTTAACTTTTGGATTCTAGTGGGCCCCAGATATTTAATCCCTGCCCAATGGATGAGTGAAAAGTGTCACCCATCCACAGGCCACCCTTATACATTCATGCATCGACCATTTTCTTCATTTCAAACCCAAGAACCCGATCCCACATCCCTCCATCTCTGAACAAACCCAACCCATTCCCTTCACATCGTTCCACTTGAGGCTGAGACAGAGGATGACTGAGGACTGAGGGGAGGTTTTTGGACGGCCAGAACCTCCGTGGACGGCGGCGTGGAGGAGGCAACCCGAGAAGGTATTCGGTTAGCCCATTTTTCCTATATTTGTCAATTTATACATTATGGGTGGTTTTGGACGTTTGGATAAGGTTATTTAGGTTGCTAGGGATTTGATATGAAGGTTTTTGATGGGATTTGATGGCTGTGAAGCCTGGGAACAAGAATGGAGGTTTGGACCAAAAAGAGAAAATCGGTTTGATGGTTCTTTATAGGTTTTTGATGTTCTAATTCATATATTTAGATTCATATGGATGTAAGGATGATTGTAGGATTGATTAGGGCTTGATTCAGACCGAAAAAGGGGAGGAAAACCAGTGGATCGGTCACACTGGTCCAGACCGGTTCAGTGCAGGAAAAAACGATTCGGCTAGAGGTTAGTGGTGGTGCTACAGTGCGGCGCGTGATCTCACGCGCAACACCTTCATTGTGCTTGTGGGTGCGCGTGTCCCACTGTTTGGGAAAGTATTCAACATATGAAACACTCTATTCGATGTAACGAACATTTTGGGACTAGTTTTGTGTCAATCAGACACCGTCTCGATAATGTTCAGGGCATCGGAAGGTTTCGGATCGGGATTTAAAAGAGTTAAAAATTTCAGAAAATTACGGGGCTTTTGTGGGAGGTTATTTAAGTAGTTAGTAACCTTATATTACGATTTGGACAGGTTTGGGAGTCCCGATGAAGACGATTTTCCCAGTGAGGCTTACAGCAGGGAAACCGAGGCGGCAACATAGGACGGTCTGTGAGTGGACCTTGATTTCTAAACTGTGATGCATGCATAAATGTTTTATATGGATTATGAATGTGATTATATGATGTTGGTTTGGATGGTTGTGAATTATATGGTTTCACGTATTACGAGGCGATTTAAGTGCTTGCACGTAAATCGAGGTTTTCCGATTTTACACTGATTTTCCATACTTATGGTTTTGGATATGATTTCATGAAATGGTTTTGGATTTGAAAAGGTAAACTCGAGTTCAAAACCCATTTGATCTACGAACTCTCGGACTTGAGGTCCATTTGATTTAACGAGGCATCGGGCCGGAGGCCCAGTTGGTTTACGATTCGGACCGGAGGTCCAGTTTGTATATGGATTCGGGCCTAGGGCCCAGCTATGTGTTACAAATGGTTTTTATGGTTCATGATGGTTTATGAGAACCGGCATGAACCCTTGAAATGGATTTATGGGTCATGAGGGTTTATGGGGACCGACATGAACCCTTGAAAGGATTTTATGGTTCATGAAGGCTTATGGGGGCCGGGCATGAATCCTTGAAAGGTTTAAAGAATGATTTCAAAAGGTTTTTCATATGCCATCCTTTATATATGATTGGCTCCTTCGGGGAGGGTCGTTGGTCTGGGTGGACCCCGGAGTAGTCACGGAGCACTAACTGAGTGGAGTCGCCCCTAGTTGGGTTCCTTACTCTCAAGAAGGGCATGGTTCATTACCTCCAGGGAGGGTTATTGATCTACGGACATTGACCTGGGTGGACCCTAGAGAGACTTGAGTTTGAGACCCTGGTTAGCACGTGCGTAGCTCTATATACCGTGACAGGTTCGGTGATATGAAATATAATGGATCAACATGATTTCAATTGGTTTGGGAAATTGTGTTTTATGATGATAAATGGATTTGGGCTAAGATCCCACATATGTTTATTATGTTATGGTTTTCTGTAAATGGTTTAGGCAGGAGCCCGTATGATTATGGTGGTTTAAACATATGTGATTGGATAAATGGTTTTACTATGCATGCATGCTTTTTAGTGAAGGGTATAAAGTCTTTATAAATGTTTTTACGAAACTTATTACTTTTTGTCCACTCACAGTCTTTCTACTTTTAATACCCTTCAGGTTGGATACGATGCGGACTGTAGCAGAGACCGAGACATCACATACTTCCTCCGGATCCTGGCGTACTCTGATAGCCCGAGAGGGCAAAGGTTGGAAATTTCCCTTGTCTGACACTTCGTGTCAGACGGGATCAGGGGCATTCCTCGTTAATCCCGGGGGGATTGAGGACGGGTCCTGACAGGTGGTATCAGAGCATAGGATTGCTTATCAGAGCAGGGTTGCTCATGTTACTCTGAATTCCAGAGCGTATTTTGCGAGATACTCCGTACGCAGGTTGAGGATGTGATATCTCAATGGGCTACAGTTCGTTATCAACCTGATAGTTATGGTGCCAGTACGATAGTTAGTAGGATGGAATCGTGGAATGCCTTAGTTTGGCATTTGATGTCGGGGTTGCCATAGTTCTGTCGAGGTTGGCAGTGTGGGACCCTACGGAAGGATGAATGTAATAGTACTTTATAGTTGTGATCATGTGACGGTTAGTTGGTATCGTCTTTCACGATACGGTAGGATCGGTTATGACGATTAGTTCGGTATTGTAACCATCGGATGGTCGATTTTTGTTGAATTAGATGGATTTGCTGCTATGAGCAGTCGGATTTGAGGAATCCTAGTTGGACTTACGGTAGGATTGGATTGACGTCTTTACGATGTCAAGTCCGTGGAGTAGGTCAGATTGTTGATTTTACTACTTTCCGCAGTTGGGTTCCGAGGAACTCTAAGTGTGATCGTGGAATCCTATGGTAGGATGTATGGTCTGGAAAATGTGAGTTGGCGAGTGGACTCGACTCCGATGAGACCGATGTTCGGTCTAGTCATGTCGGCTTGAGTGATGGGACTGCACTCTGCAGTCGAGGTTGTGCTTATCGGTTAGACCTAGTTGGTTGTCGTACTACTTTAGTTGTGATGGATTGTTAGTGCAACTAAGGTCATGGACGACCGGTAGACGACATTGCTTGAGTCGGGTTACTACTGGTTAGAGTTTGGTTGGACAGGTTACCAGGGTTGGCACTTGTCAATGGAATCCCTGACTGGGATACAGACTAGTTATACGAGCGATTTATTCCATTGGATGCGGAGCCTCGATAGCAAGGTCTGGTAGTTAGGTCTGCTCGATTCTGTGGCAGGCACTACTACCGAGAATGGTTGTAGTTATGGTTGTTGGGAATCGGGTACGTTCGGGGAACGTTTCCTTTTCTTGGTTGAGTTGTCAGGGTGACTGTACCCAGAGTTGTTGGGTATGAAGGAGACAGAGTTTCTCTTATTTTGAGTAGAGGTACTGGTTCGTCGTTCGGTATGAGCGGAGATCCAGGGTTGTATGTTTTGCTCACTGTGTGCTTATATTAGCGTGAGCTAGTACTGTTGTTGATGTTAGTATGTGCAGGTGTTGATGTTAGTATGTGCTGATACTAGTATGGATGCCTGTGTGCTGATACTAGTGTTGGTGATAGTGCGTTGGTGCTGGTACTAGCGCTGGTGCTGGTGCCGGTGATTGTGATGACAGTGAGTCGTGAATCGGGATGTGACTCCGTCGAGATGGGCATATGTTCGGTATTTGTGGTTCGGGAGTGGATCACGGATAGTGATGGACTGGATAGGATCCAACGGTAGTTTGAACGTGAGGATCGATCTGTCATTGAGGATTAGCGACTAATTGGTCAAGGTTGGTCACGATTGGCCAGAATTGGTCAGATATGGTGGTGTGCAGCGATTTGACTGCAGATCACAGTAGGAGTTTGTTGTGAATCCTCAGTCGAGCTGTATACCAGGTTAGGATGAATTGACATCCTTTTGGATGTACATATACGGTCGCAAACGGATAGGTGAGTTGATTGTCTACGGACATGTGGATGATGTCCGGATGAGCTGGAGATTTGAGAATCCATTTCGGATTGGTTATGGTTGACTGCGGTTGACCATACCTCCTGAGTTTCGGGTAGACTTGTTGTGGTGAAATTGGATTGTGAGAAATGGAATGGGTCATTATAGGGGTTATCGATGACCGTTGTTGGACGGAAGGGTCTGAGAATGACTTCTAGCTCAGGAATAGAAACCATTAAACGTGATTCCGATATGGTTGGAACTACGGAAATGAGAAAGGTTGCGATTGAGGTGACGAGAGGAGTGCGGGTCTTCCGCATTGGTAATGGGTATGTCGAAGTCATTTTGGGTGACTTCTCAGGTTCTGCCATGGAAGGTGAGGCATATGTTGCAGATGAGGTAGATGATGGTCGATGCCACCAGTACGCTGATCGTGTATTGGTTGGTGGACCCGTGATTTGTCTTGGGTCATCAGGAGGAGTTGAATGCATCAAAGTTAGGTGACTGAGATTTCTCATTTTCTGCTTGGTGGCAGACGATGTTGGATTACGTGACGTGATGAATGCAATGAGTTTTGGTTATATTCGCGTAGGATGGATGTTGATGTCATCGTGTTGGATCATCCTTAATTTTTCCTAGGTGGAATGACAAGGATCGATACGAGGTAATCAGTGAGAACCCACAGTATTGGCTTGTCTCATCGTTGACTGAGCAGTTTAGATGTGGGAAATGGTTGAGGACTTCGGGCGTTGTGACGATCCTCGATCCTGACGTTTATGATCAGGTGACGCAGTGATGAATCTCGATCGTGACGTCTATGGTCGGTTGACGTAGTGATGGATCTGGATCGTGATCTTGATGATCCAGATAGGTGGAGAGTTTATTACTCTTACTTGGATAGTTTGAGTTGAGGATGTTGGGACTGAACTTCTTTTCGAAGTGAATTCTGTACGATATATTACGCCCAAGTAAGTGTCCGACGAGGTCGGATTTTGTTAGCCTTAGAGATGTGTTGATGTTGGGATTAGCTTCCCTATGAAGTCAATCAAAGGTAATGTGTAATCGATTGAGCAGGTAACCGATAGCTTCGGTTTTGGTACGTCTCGGTAGACGTGAACGAGATTTTGGGTTTTGGAATTGGATTTCTGGATGACGATTCAGGATTCGATTTTGGAACTTGAAAGTGGATTTCTGGATTTGGGTTCGGAATGGTTATTCCAAATGATAGCTTGCGGAATAATGATTTCGGATTCGGATATGGAAATGGATAATGGGTTGGAGGTATGATCTGTCAAATACTGGATTGGACAGATGGACTCCAGAATTGAAACGTGTTTTGGCTACGACCTAGGTTGTGGTCATCGTGTTGTCGTTGTTGTTGTAGTTGTAGTCTGGTTGGTAATGGACGTATGTACCTTGTACGTAGTTTGAAGTACGATAATGGGCAGACTTGTGATGCCTGGTGACGGTATATAGGTTATACCAGTGGTACGTTGGTGAATGTGTTAGTAGTCGGCTTAGTTCCAATACCATTGGGTTAGTCGAGGGCGTGAACTGGACAACGAATACAGTGCATTGGGACATGGTATTTCTGATGGGTCCAGTTACACACAGGTCGAGTGTTTTGTGGTAGTGTATACTCAGGTTGAGTGAGTTGGTGGTTAGTGTAACCACGAGGGAGTATAGTGTCAGTTTTCGACTGACGACTGTCTAGTGGTGACAGTTTGTCAGATGTTTCGTGGATCGTTGAGTGAGGTCTGATGACTCCCAGTGGGAGCAGATATCGGGATAGATTGGTGCTTGAGCAAGGAAAACGTCGAGTTGGTTGTGTCAACGAAATGGTAGGTTTGACAAGTGGTGTCAATTCAGAACGTATGGCTACTGTCATTCGACGTGATTGAACGTAGTCGATACGACGTGAGTATTAGTGGTACGTCTGGGTGCAGACAAGTATTGTATTTGCTATTGAGTGCTAGTGTACACATGAGATAATATTGGTTTTGTTTCCACGAAATGGTTGTGGAATCAGGATAGTTGGAATTTCGAGATAGAAACTAAATTAAGGAGGGAAGAACAGTTGGAATTAGGTCGGCTAGAATTTCGAGGATGAAATTAATTAAGGAGGGAAGATTGTAACGACCCGTCCCGAATTCCAGGATTAGATTAGTGACTAATCACGATTGTGAGGTTAATCGGTGATTAGTTGAGCGAAATCGGACGAACGATGCAAAATGACCGTTTTGCACCTAGGCGTGGGTAAAACGTTGACTTTTCGTTTAGGCGGTCAAATGGACTTTGACCGATAACCCTGACGTAGTTTAGGATGTCACGAGTTCATAGACAAGTGGCACGTTCAATTCCGACCTTCAAGAAAAAAGTTATGGCGTTCGGAAGCTTAAGGGCATTTTGGTAATTTTGGTTAAAAATGGACAAATAGTTGACTTTTGGACTGGGAGGTCCGATGGCCGAGGACCGTTACCTAGATCGGGATGATACGAATCCGTAGACAGGCGGCACATCGAATTCGGACGTTCGACGGCGAAGTTACGGTTCACGGAAGTTTCGGATAAGTATTGCGCGTTTTACGAAATGAGTTAACTTTTGGATTCTAGTGGGCCCCAGATATTTAATCTCTGCCCAATGGATGAGTGAAGAACTTCACCCATCCACAGGCCACCTTTATACATTCATGCATCGACCATTTTCTTCATTTCAAACCCAAGAACCCGATCTCACATCCCTCCATCTCTGAACAAACCCAACCCATTCCCTTCACATGGTTCCACTTGAGGCTGAGACAGAGGATGACTGAGGACTGAGGGGAGGTTGCTGGACGGCCAGAACCGCCGTGGACGGTGGTGTGGAGGAGGCAACCCGAGAAGGTATTCGGTTAGCCCCTTTTTCCTATATTTGTCAATTTATACATTATGGGTGGTTTTGGACGTTTGGATAAGGTTATTTAGGTTGCTAGGGATTTTATATGAAGGTTTTTGATGGGATTTGATGGCTGTGAAGCCTGGGAACAAGAATAAAGGTTTGGACTGAAAAGAGAAAAATCGGTTGGATGGTTCTTTATAGGTTTTTGATGTTCTAATTCATATATTTAGATTCATATGGATGTAAGGACGATTGTAGGATTGATTAGGGCTTGAATCGGACTGAAATAGGGGAGGAAAACCAGTGGACCGATCACGCCGGTCCAGACCGATTCAGTGCAGGAAAAACAAGTTCGGCCATAGGTTAGTGGTGGTGCTACAGTGCGGCGCGGGATCTCACGCGCAGTACCTTCATTGGGCGCGTGGGGGCGCGTGTCCAAATGTTTGGGAGAGTGTTCAGCATATGAAACACTCTATTCGATGTAACGAACATTTTGGGATTGGTTTCGTGTCGATCAGATATAGTCTCGATAATGTTCGGGGCATCGGAAGGTTTCGGATAGGGATTTAAAATAGTTAAAAATTTCAGAAAATTACGGAGCTTTAGTGGGAGGTTATTTAAGTAGTTAGTAACCTTGTATTACGATTTGGACAGATTTGGGAATCCCGGTGACGACGATTTGCCCGGTGAGGCTTACGGCACGCAAATCGAGGCGACATCATGAGACGGCCTGTGAGTAGGCCTTAATTTCTAAACTATGATGCATGCATAAATGTTTTATATGGATTATGAATGTGATTATATGATGTTGGTTTGGATGGTTGTGAATTATATGGTTTCACGCATTACGAGGCAATTTACATGCTTGCACGTAAATCGAGGTTTTCCAGTTTTACACTGATTTTCCATACTTATGGTTTTGGATGTGATTTCATGAAATGGTTTTGGATTTGAAAAGGTAAACTCGGGTTCGAAACCCATTTGATCTACGAACTCTCGAACTTGAAGTCCATTTGATTTAACGAGGCATCGGGCCGGAGGCCCAGTTGGATTACGATTCGGACCGGAGGTCCAGTTTGTATGTGGATTCGGGCCTAGGGCCCAGCTATGTGTTACAAATGGTTTTTATGGTTTATGACGGTTTATGGGAACCGGCATGAACTCTTGAAATGGATTTATGGGTCATGACGATTTATGGGGACCGACATGAACCCCTGAAAGGATTTTGTGGTTCATGACGGCTTATGGGTGCCGGGCATGAATCTTTGAAAGGTTTAAACAATGATTTCAAAAGATTTTTCATATGACATCCTTTATATATGATTGTCTCCTCCGGGGAGGGTCGTTGGCCTGGGTGGACCCTAGAGTTGTCACGGAGCACTAACTGAGTGGAGTCGCCCCCTAGTTGGGTTCCTTACTCTCAGGAAGGGCATGGTTCATTACCTCCAGGTAGGGTCATTGATCTACGGACATTGACCTGGGTGGACCCTAGAGAGACTTAGGTTTAAGACCCAGCACGCGCGTAGCTCTATATACCGTGACAGGTTCGGTGATATGAAATATAATGGATAAACATGATTTCAATTGGTTTGGGAAATTGTGTTTTATGATGATAAATGGATTTAGCCTAAGATCTCACATATGTTTATTATGTTATGGTTTTCTGTAAATGGTTTGGGCAGGAGCCCGTATGATTATTGTGGTTTAAATATATGTGATTGGATAAATGGTTTTACTATGCATGCATGCTTTTTAGTGAAGGGTATAAAGGTATTTATAAATGTTTTTGCGAAACTTATTACTTTTTGTCCACTCATAGTCTTTCTTTTTTTAATACCCTTCAGGTTGGATAGGGTGCAGACTGTAGTAGAGACCGAGATATCACATACCTCCTCCGGATCCTAGCGTACTCTGATAGCCCGAGAGGGCAAAGGTTGGAAATTTCCCTTGTTTGACACTTCGTGTCAGACGGGATCAGGGGCGTTCCTCGTTAATCCCTGGGGGATTGAAAATGGGTCCTAACAAGTGACATCTATGCTAGATGTCACATGTCTATCATTGACTCTAAGACTTATGTAAAAGCTGCAAAGGAAAAAACATGGAGAAAGGTAATGGAAACAGAAATAGAGATGATTGAAAAGAATGCCACCTGGGATGTCAGGACCCGTCTCAATCCCCTCGGGATTAACGCAAGACACTCCTGATCCCTTCTGACACAAGGGAAAATTTTGACTTTAGCCCACTCGGGGCTTCAGAGAGCTCCAGGATTCGAAGGAGGAATGTGATGTCTCGGTCTCTGCTGCAACCCGCATTCGTTGTCAACCTGAAGGGCATTCAAAACATTAAAGGATGTGAATGGAAAAAACAAATAATTTATAGAACATTTTCACGAAAAGATATTTATACCCTTCACTAAAAAGCATGCATGCATTCGAAAACCATTTCTCGAAACATTCATTAGGGCCTTGGCTCAAAATCATAAATGAAACCAAACATACGGGCCACTACCCAATTCCATGTGGGACTCAGCCCAAAACCAGTATATCATATATCATATAATATATGTCACATAACCAATCTTGTCACGGTTTCCAAAGCTACGCGCGTGCTACCCTGGGTCTCAAATCCCAAGTCTCCCTAGGGTCCACTCAGGTCAATGTCCGTAAATCAATCACCCTCCCTGGGGGTTATAATCCATAAGCCTTCGTGAGAGTAAGGTACCCAACGGGGGCGACTCCACTCAGTTAGTGCTCCGTGACTACTCCGGGGTCCTCCCAGGCCAATGACCCTCCCCGGAGGAGACAATCCATAAAATAAGGATGGTATATGAAAATCTATATGAAATCATCCATAAAACCTTTCAAAAGATTCATGCCTGGTCCCCATAAACCGTCATGAACCAAAAAAATCAATTTATGGCTCCCCGATCTGAAACCATAAACCTAAACTAATTGGGCCTCGTGCCCGAACTCATGACTCGACTGGGCATCGAGCCCGATATCTCAAGGTCAGTCACGATTCCAATCATAGTGATGCGTGCAACCATCCATCCAGGACCGCTCTCAATCCTGGTATGTCGCCATGAACAAATCAACCGACGCAACCACCTCTAGATCATGGTGCACCCATCACCAATCAATATCCAGAACCGTTAGCACACCGAAATCGAGCCTCCATTGGCTGCTCGACAACGGCAGGTGCATCGTGACCTCTCCGGAAGGAACACATCCCCAGTCCGAAGGCAAGCGTCGAATCGTCCGTCGCTGTGAACACAACACTCGTCGCGATCATGTAACAGCCCGTCTCAGAAATTGAGATTAGATTAGTTGTTAATGATGGATTAGTGAAGCTAATCGGTGATTAGTTGGGCGATTTAGGATGGACGGTGCGAAATGACGATTTTACCCATAGAATTGGGTAAAAAGTTGACTTTTCGATCGGACGGTCAATTGGACTTTGACCGATTACCGTGACATAGTTCGGGGCGTCACGAGTTCATAGACAGGTGGCACGTCCGATTCCGACATCCGAGGAGAAAGTTATGACGTTCGGAAGTTTGAGGGTATTTTGGTAATTTTGTTTAAAATGGACAATTTGTTGACTTTTCATACGCCATGAAATTTTCACGAACTTCGAGGACCGTTAGGAAGGTCTCGACCCCCTGATTACAATGACAGGCGGCATGAGACAATTGGAGTTCGGACGACGGAGATACGGGTCTAGGACTATAAGGGGTAAAATGGTAAATTGTGCAAGAAGGATCATTTTGGTCATTTGGGGCCTAGGGATATGTGCCCAATCCGAGACGGACACTTGACTTGCTTGGGAGGTATGCCCACCAGGATTTGGACACCTGGCTGGGTCTAGATGGATGTAGAAACCCCAAGCTACATTTTATACTCGTGCACAATGTGTATGTGTGTGTGTGTGTGTGTGGTTTACGAATGGAGGGAAAAAAATAGAGACAGTGACGATTGTGGAACCTTACCCCTTCAAATTTGATCAGATGAAGATGGTATGTGAAGGCAAGTTGCAGGAGAGGTTGTACGGAGATGGTTGGTGGTCACGGCGAGGTTCGACACCGAAGGACGACAGAGAAATTGAGAGAAACCCGTGAGTCCTCTGTTTTGAGTTTCAAATATGGACGTTGAATTTAAGGGTTAAAGAGCTAAATTGAGTACTAAAAGTACCTGGGACTTGAATGAACATGAACGGGTGGCTTGCCGTGGACGGTGGTGAGAAAATCGAAGATGGGTGAGTTTTATTCCAAAATGGTGTTTTGTGTTTTCGTTACAATTACTCGGGTTTGATGACGGGTTATGTTTGGAATTTGCGAGGACTTGTTTGGGATCGGAACCAAGAGCTAGAACAGCCGGAATCGTGGAACCAGGGAGGAGAATCAAGTCGAGGTTTACACATTGTTTGGGAGGAAAGATTTTCTACTTAATTCTTAGATTTTTCTAGTTAGATCGAATGCTTAGGGCAGGACGAAGCAAATAGGATCGAAAGGACTGAAAATAGTTGAAATTTGGATGAAAACCGGCCACGCTGGTTCGAGTTGCAGAGACCGGTCTGACCCGATCTGAACCAGGTCGACCAGAGGTTGAAGGTGACACTGTTCACGAGCGTGGATTTCACGCGCAGAAGCTTCCAGGCGCGCCTGGGGGCGCGTGAAGGGTAGTTTTGGAAATCGTCCAACATGATTTTTAAAGTATTCGATGTAACGAATATTTTGGGATTGATTTCGAGTCGATCGGACATCGTCTCGATAAGTTTCGGGATGTCCGAAGGTTTTAGGCCACGGTTAAAAATAGTTAAAAATTCAGGAAAATTACGGGGCTTTAGTATAAGCTTTATGAAGAAGTTAGTAACCTCATTATGGGATTTAGACAGGTTTGGGGAAAACCGGTGATAGTGGATTGGTCGAGAACGGCGTAGGTGCACGCGTATCGAGGCAGCAGCAAAATGGTTTATAAGTGAACTTTGCTTTCGAACTTATGATGCATGCATATATGTTTTATATGTTTTATATATATGATTTCTATGTTTATGATTATGATCTTGATGATTTACGGTTTTGCATGATTTTCGAGATATTTACAAAATTATGCATTTTACGAGGTTTCGATTTATATTGTGAATTGAGCATGATTTTGATGATTGGATTTCGGGATTTGAAATATATTTTAAAGTGGATTTTGGGAAAATGTTTTCGGGCTTGGAGCCCTGTTCAGGTGATTTCGATAACGAAATTTCGGTTTTGGAACTGGATTTCGAAAATTATGTTTTGGGTTTGGTTTTGAAACTTAGAAAGGAAATCTGGATTTGGGTCCGGGATGATGGTTCCGGATGCTAGCTCACGGAATAATTGTTGCGAATTCAAATGTGGATTTTCTGTGGTTTTCACTGTTGATTGAAAAATGGTTTTGGATTTAAAGACGCAGAAAAAAAAACCCGCTGAATCTAGTTTTGAGTTTAAAGACTCGGTTAATTGATTGACGGGGGGAGAGGGCCCTAGATTGAGATGTTTTGAGTTTAAAGACTCGGTATATGTTTTGAGTTTAAAGACTCGGATATGATACCCACCGAGACCTGTGATTGTGTTTTGAGTTTAAAGACTCGTTGATATCCAGGGAATGCCTGATTTTGCGCATGGTTTTGAGTTTAAAGAGTCGGGCGCACTTGAGATCCAACAAACTCATATGACTGATGTTTTTCACTGGTTTTCTGATATTTTGGGCAGTGGCCCGGATGTATTGGTTTTGGTGAGTTTTGGGACTGAGTTCCCGTACTTTGAGATTGATTTGTGATTTGAGGCTGAGGTCTGGATTTGAATAACGGATTTGATTCGGGATTTCAAATGGTTTTCATTGATGGTTTTGATATGGATGGTTTTATGACATGATTATGATATGCATGCATTAGTTTTTTTTTTTACATGGAGGGTATAAATGTAATTGTTTTATTGGGATGTTTTTAACTTATACTTTATTTTTGTCCACTCACAGTCTTTTGTATTTTCGATACCCTCCAGGTTGTTACGGAGCAGGCTGTTGGTCAAGAGAGACGGAGACATCATACCGTGATCCACAGTAGATTCGGCACACTCTGGGAAGTCCGGACACTTTTTGGACGGTCGGCTCGAGAATCCCTGGTCCGACTTACATGTCACATGGAGGTTGGACGTTAGTTTAGCCTTCGTGTCATGCGTAAGTTAGACGGGAGCAGGATTTAGCCCTTAATCTCGGGGGATTGGGGGTGGGTCCTATCAGATCACGACTCGGACCCGTAGGTCATCAATAGGGCCACATGCCCGAGCCAAAACAAACTGGGTCTCATGCCCGATTCCTTGTTTCTAAATCCGAAATTATTTCATTTAAACCAACATAGAAAGCACAAACACGTATAAGCACCGTATAAGGCCGAAATTTCGAAATACGTGCAAATATGTAAACACATACAAATGCACTCATGGCATCACAAAACATGTTCATAAAAGCATATAAAACAGTTATGCATGCATCAATTTAGAAAACCAAAGTCCACTCATAGACCATCTGAAGCCGCGCCTCGATACGCGTGCCATACGCTGCTCCCGGGCCAATCACTGTCACTGAGACTTCCAAACTTGTCCAAATCGTAATAGAGGGTTACTAACTACTTAATTAACCCCTCATTAAAGCCGCATAATATTCCGGAATTTTTAACTATTTTTAAAGTCGATCCTAAACCTTCGGACGTCCCAAACTATGTCGAAACGACGTTCGATCGACACGAAACTAGTCCCAAAATGTACGTTACATCGAATAGATGATTTCGTGTGTTGGAAGCTTCCCCAAAAGAGGCCTCACACGCCCCAATGCTCGACCTGAAGTCCATGCGCGTGAAACCCACGCGCCGGGAACAGTGGCATCCCTGACCTACGGCAGACTAGCCGGTCCGGTCCTGTTCTGCAATCTGGTCCAGCCAAATCGGCGGAACCGGTTTGGGTCCATATCTTCACCATTTTTTGTCCTTTTTCAACCATTCTAACTCCTATGGTTACCTCTCTTCATTTGCAACCTAACCATGTCCTCAAAGCCTAGAAACCAAGCTTAACCCATTGGTTCTCCAGCCGCCGTTCTAGGATTTCTCAGCTGTCCTCATTCCCCAAAACCATCTCCTAAGCTTTCTACCAACCTCCTAACACATCCTAATCAACCTCTAAGTCCCTTAATGTCCTAACCCACTCATCATCATTGTCTCATTCTCAGCCTCCCTCTCACTCTGTCTTCACACACAATCGAATGGGAAGAGGGGATATGGTTTGGGTTCACTAGTTTTCGTGTTTGGGTGGAAAGATCGAACAGAAAAGAGAGGGATGGATATGCATGTGTATGTGTAAGGGAATCAATGGATGGATGACACTTGTCACTCATCCATTGGGCCTAGGGAAAAGATCTAGGCGCCACTCAGGACAAAAGTCTTCTTTTGTCTCGTAAAATGTACCGCCGTGAATAGTACCTTGAAACTTCCATGAACCGTAACTTTTTCGTCGAATATTCGATTTCGACGTGGCGCTTGTCTACGGACTCGTATCAACCCGATCTACATAACGGTCCTCGGCCCTCAGCCATCGGACCTCCCGAGTCAAAAGTAAACTTTTCGCCCTCGTTCAGGGGCAAAATCTTAATTTTACCTTGAACGTCCGTTAATAGTCGGCTAATCCCCAATTAGCCTCGCTAATTCGTCATTATGTCTTAATATAATCCCGGAATTCGGGACAAGTCATTACATGGGAGCTGGTTGACAGGCCTAGAGACAAACCTCTCATTGGAGTAAAATGGGTATACAAAGTTAAGCTCAACTTAGATGGATCAATTCATAAGTATAAAGCTAGACTGGTTGCAAAAGGCTATGCGCAAAAGCCTGGGATAGACTTCAATGAGATTTTTGCACCAGTGGCTAGACTTGATACCATCAGGACACTCATAGCACTAGCTGCACAGAAAAGCTGGAATCTATATCAGCTTGATGTCAAGTTTTCTTTTCTGAATGGCAGGTTAGATGAGGAAGTGCATGTTGAACAACCATATGGTTTTGAGACTCAAACAGAACCAGGGAAAGTATACAGGTTGAGAAAGGCTCTATTGGACTGAAACAAGCTCCTAGGGCTTGGTATGGGGAGATAGATGCACATCTGATCAAATGTGGTTATCTAAGAAGTCCAAGTGAGGCAACCCTCTACATGAAGACAGTAGGAGATGGAAGGATTGTAATAGTCTCAATCTATGTAGATGACATTGTCTACACTAGAAATTGTGACCAACTGAAGGTTGAGTTTAAGAAGGAAATGATGATGAAATATGAGATGTTTGATTTGGGATTGTTACATCACTTTCTAAGGATGGGAGTGATCCAAACCGACAGGCCTATATTCATACATCAGAAGAATTATGCTCAGACACTTCTTGAGAAGTTTGGAATGAAGGGATGCAAGCCTCTAAGCACACCACTTGCAACAAGTGACATACTATGCAAAAATGATGGTTCAGAAGCTACAGATGAAGGTGTTTATAGACAGATTGTGGGTAGTTTACTTTACTTAACTGCAACTAGGCCAAACATCATGTTTACTACCAGTTTTCTATCTAGGTATATGCATGGTCCTTCTAAGAAGCATTATGGAACTACTAAAATGGTTCTGAGGTACATCCAGGGTACATTTGATTATGTACTTGGGTATGTGAAGGGAAAGCAGGTTGTACTAATTGGGTACTGTGATTCAGATTGGAGTGGCAATTGGATGATATGAAAAGCACCTCAGGCTATGCTTTCTCTTTTGGCAGTGGGATTTTTTCATGGGCTTCTGTAAAGCAGCACAGTGTGGACTGTCTACTGCAGAAACAGAGTATGTGAGTGCAAGTGAAGCCACCATACAAGCTAAGTGACAGGACCTATCCCAATCCCCCCGGGATTAGTGCGGGATGACCCTGCTTCCGTCTGACACGAAGTGTCAGACAAGGCATATTTCCGACCCTTGCCCTCCCGGGCTATCAGAGTACGCCAGGATCCGGAGGAGGTATGTGATATCTCGATCTCTGCTACAGTCCACATCCGATGTCAACCTGAAGGGTATTAAAAACAGAAAGATTGTGAATGGACAAAACAAAGAGTTTATAAAAACATTTCATAAGAAGACGTGTATACCTTTCACTAAAAAGCATGCACGCATAGGAAAACCATTTATCCAATAACATATGTGGGATCTCAACCCAAAACCATTTATCATCATAAACACAATTTCCCAAACAAATTGAAATCATGTTTATCCAATATATTCATATCCAGAGCCTGTCACGGTAAAATAGAGCTACATGTGTGCTAACCGGGGTCTCAAACCCAAGTCTCTCCAGGGTCCACCTAGGTCAATGTCCGTAGATCAATGATCCTCCCTGGAGGTAACGAACCATGCCCATCCTGAGAGTAAGGAACCCAACTGGGGGGCGACTCCACTCAGTTAGTGCTCCGTGACTACTCCGGGGTCCACCCAGGCCAATGACCCTCCCCGGAGGAGACAATCATATATAAAGGATGGAATATGAAAACCCTTTGAAATCATTCTTTAAATCTTTCCAGGATTCATGCCCGGCCCCTCATGACAGGACCCATCCCAATCCCCCCGGGATTAACGTGGGATGACCCTGCTCCCGTCTAACACGGAGTGTCAGACAAGGGATATTTCCTACCTTTGCCCTCCCGGGCTATCAGAGTACGCCAGGATCCGGAGGAGGTATGTGATATCTCGGTCTCTGCTACAGTCTACATCCAATGTCAACCTGAAGGGCAGTCAAAACATTAAAATTTGTGAGTGGACAAAACAAGAGTTTATAAAAACAGTTTATAAGAAGACATTTGTACCGTTCACTAAAAAGCATGCATGCATTCGAAAACCGTTTAACCAAATAAACCATATGTGGGAACTAAGCCCAAAACCAAGATTGAAAGAACCATAATGAAAACGACCATACGGGTCACTGCCCAACTCCATAAGGGACTCGGCCCAAACCATAAAGAAACCAAGTACACGAGCCACCGCTCAAATCCTGTGTAACCACACATCACATATCATATATCATATTTATATCATATACACATATAATTCACACAACCAATCATGTCACGGTTTCCAAAGCTACGCGCGTGCTACCCAGGTCTCAATCCTAGTCTTCTCAAAGTTAAGATCAATGTCCGCAGACCACTGACCTTACCCGAGGTAATAGTAATCATAGCCTTCCTGAGAGTAAGAAACCCAACTGGGGGGTGACTCCACTCAGTCGGTGCTCCGTGACTACTCCGGGGTCCACCCAGGCCAACGACCCTCCCCGGAGGAGATAATAGAAGTAAATGAAGGTATATGAATATATATATATATACATAACATAAACATTCATGCCCGGTTCCCTTGAACCGTCATGATCCATAACATCCATTAACCAGGGTTTATGCCGGTTCCCATAAACTGTCATGAACCAGAATGACCTTTCCAGAGTTCATGCCGGTTCCCATAAACCTTCATGAACTTGGAAATCTATCTAGGGTCCCTAACCCAAAATCATCAGTGTAAAACAACTGGGTCTCGTGCCCAAACATATGACTCAACTGGGCACCGTGCCCGATATCTAAGGGTCAGTCACGACTCCAATCATAGTGATGCGTGCAACCATCCATCCAGGACCGCCCTCAATCCTGGTATGTCGCCGTGAACATATCAACCGACGCGACCACCACAAGATCATGGTACACTCATCACCGATCGATATCCTGAACCGTCAGCACTCCGAAGTCGAGCCTCCCCAGGCTGCCCGACCACGAATCGTGTATCGTGACCTCTCCGGAAGGAACACATCCCAATCCGGAGGCGAGCGTCGTATCGTCGATCGCCGTGCACATAGCACCCGTCGCAACCACGATTTAGACCCGAAGGTCGTAAATAGTGTCATATGCCCGAGACCAAACCAAATGGGTCTTATACCCGAGTTTATTCTTTTAGAAATCCAAAACCTTTTCATTTAGACCAATAAAAAAATACAGACCCGTATAAGCACCGTATAAGGCCGAAACCTCGAAATACGTGCTTATACGTAACCACATAAAAATGCTCCCATGGCATCATCAAACATGTAATAAAACATATAATAAACATTTATGCATGCACCAATTTAGAAAACAAGGTCCACTCACAGACCGTCCGAGCTGTCGCCTCCATTTGCGTGCCATACCGCTCCCTGAGCCGATCACCGTCATCGGGACTCCCAAACCAGTCCAAATTATAATATAAGGTTACTAACTACTTAATTAACCTCCTACCAAAGCCCCGTAATTTTCCCGAACTTTTAACTATTTTTAAAAAGATCCTAAACCTTCGGACATCCCGAAAACTATCGAAACGATGTCTGATTGATGCGAGACCAGTCCCAAATTCTTCGTTACATCAAATAGAAGATTTCCCATGTTGAACACTTTCCCAAATTATGGACTACGCGCCCTCACGCGCTCCTAGAAGGTCAAAAACACTATTCATCATCACTAACCTCATAAAACCGGTTTTTTCTGGTTTTTGGACCGGTTACTGTAGTAGCACTGTTCCGAACCGACGTGAACAGTTCAGGGGTTTTCTCCCTCTATTTTGGTCCGATTTCAACCCTAATTAATCCTATAATTCATATCTCTTCATTCCCTATCAATTCCAATCATCAAAACGACCTAAAAACATCAAAATTTCATGGTTCAATTCTTGAACCATACGGTTCAAGCTTCCTAAAATTCTCCCATGGCTTCACAGCCGTCCAACCCCATTAGAAACCTTCCTATTAAGTCCCTAGCAACCTAATAATCACTTCCTAGGCACCCAAAAGCAGCCATAATGCAAGAATCGAAATTAAATGAAAAATGGGACAAACCGAGCTACCTTCGGGTTTCACGGCTCCACCGTCCACGGCGGTGTGCCCTTGGCCGGCCACCACCGTCCTCAGTCCTCTCTTCCATCTCTGGTCTCATAGGTGATCAAATGGGGTTGGGTTGGATGGGTTTTGGTTTGCACGGATGGGAGGAAAAGGGTGAGATCGGGTTGTGTTTTGTGTGTTTGAAATGGAGAAAGAAATGCACGGTACATGAATCAATATAGGTGGCCTGTGGATGGGTGACACTTGTCACTCGTCCATTGGGCCTCCATTAAATATCTGGGCCCCACTAAAGTCCAAAAGTTAACTCGTTTCGTAATTCGTGCAATAGTGCACTTGAACTTCCGTGAACCGTAACTTCGTCGTCGAACGTCCGAATTCGACGTGCCGCCTGTCTACGGATTCGTATCGTCCTTATCTACGTAATGTTCTTCAGCCGTCGGCCATCGGACCTCTTGGTCAAAAAGTCAACATTTGCCCCGTTTTAACCATGATTACCAAAATCCCCTAAACTTCAGAACGTCATAACTTCCTCCTCGAACGTCGGAATTGAACGTGCCACCTGTCTATGAACTCGTGACGTCACGAACTACGTCACGGTCATCGGTCAAAGTCCATTTGACTTCTAGAATGAAAAGTTAACATTTTACCACGATCAAGGGCAAAACGGTCATTTCGCATCGTTCGTCCAATTTCACCTAACTAATCACCGATTAACCTCACTAATCGTGATTAGTCACTAATCTAATCTAGGAATTTGGGACGGGTCGTTACACCTCATAAGCCTTCATGAACCATAAAACCTTTCATGAGTTCATGCTGGTTCCCATAAACCGTCATGAACCATAAAAACCATTTCAAGGGTTCATGTCGGGTCCCATAAACCGTGATGAACCATAAAAACCATTTGTAATACATAACTGGGCCCTAGGCCCGAATCCACATACCAACTGGACCCCCGGTCCGAATTGTAAACCAACTGGGCCTCCGGCCCGATTCTGTAAATCAAATGGACCTCAAGTCCGAGAGTTACCTTTTCAAATCCAAAATCATTTTATGAAATCATAACTAAAACCATAAGTACGGAAAATCAGTGTAAAACCGGAAACCTCGATTTACGTGAAAGCACGTAAATTGCCTCGTAAAGCGGGAAATAATATAAATCACAAGCATCCAAATCAACATAATAAAATCACATTCATAATCCATATAAAACATTTATGCATGCATCATAGTTTAGAAATCAAGGTCCACTCACAGACCGTCCGAAGCCGCGCCTCGATACGCGTGTCATAATCGTCTCCCAAGTCAATCGTCGTCATCGGGACTCCCAAACCTGTCCAAATTCATTTAGAGGGTTAATAATAGCCTCATTAACCTCTCATTGAAGTCCCATAATTTTCCCGATTTTCTAACTATTTTTAAAACCGAACCTAAACCTTCGGACATCCCGAACTATATCGAAACGGTGTCCGATCGACTCGAAACCAGTTCCAAAATGTTCGTTACATCGAATAGATGATTTGACATGTTGGAACCATCCTCAAATTTTCCCCCACGCGCCCGCACGCGCCGCCTGAAGTGGCTGTGCATGGGAGCCACGCGCCTGCTACAGTGTCACCCCTAACCTCGCGTCAACCGGTCTGAACCGGTCCGGTCCGGTTTGCCTGCAACTTGGGCCGGCGTGACCGGTTCAAGCTCATTCCGGCCCAGTTTTTCACCTTTTTCAATCCTAATCAATCCTAACCTTCCTATAATCGTCCTAGGAACCTAACCCAATTAATTAGAAGCCCTAAAACCTCTAAAACCCGACCGGTTTGATTTTCCCCTCACGGTTCGAAAATCCCAAAACCTCCCAGGGCTTCCCCGACGTCCAACCTTCATCCAAACCTTCCTAAAAACTCCCTAGAAACCTAAATAACCCATCCTAATCATCCAAAACAGTCCATAACATCAAAATCCAACAAAAAATTGAAAATGGGCTTACCGGGTACTCGCTCGGGTTCTGGGTTCCAACCACCGCCCACGGCGGTTCCAGCCACCAGCTGCCATCCTTAGTCCTCTTCTCTCACTCTCTGGTCTCAGTTATGGTTACAAGGGAAGGGATGGATTTTGGGGTCGAATGGGAGATCGGGTTTTTGGGTTGAAATGGGAATGATCGATGCAAAATGCAAGGGATGATGTGCATGTATGTGTGAGATTGGCCAGTGGATGGGTGACACTTGTCACTCATCCATTGGCTATCTAAAAAGCTGGGCCCACTAGAGACAAAACTGCACTTTTTGTCTCGTAAAATGTGTCGTACGTGAATAGTAACCTCGAACTTCCGTGAACCGTAACTTCGCCGTCGAACGTCCGAATTCGACGTGCCGCCTGTCTATGAATTCGTATCGTCCTTATCTACGTAATAGTCCTAGGTCCTCGACCTTTGGAAATCCCGGTCAAAAAGTCAACTATTTGCCCCTTTTAACTAAAATTACCAAAATTCCCCTAAACTTCCAAACGTCATAACTTCCTCCTCGAACGTCGGAATTGAACGTGCCACCTGTCTATGAACTCGTGATGTCACGGTCATCGGTCAAAGTCCAATTGACCGCCCGAATGAAAAGTCAACGTTTTACCCACGCCAGGAGCAAAACGGTCATTTTGCATCGTTCGTCCGATTTCGCTGAACTAATCACCGATTAACCTCACTAATCGTGATTAGTCACTAATCTAATCTAAGAATTTGGGACGGGTCGTTACACTAAGTGGCTCAAGTTTTTGTTGGAGAGGAACAAACTGGTTCTACTGCTATCCTATGTGACAATACATCAACAATTTCCATGTCTAAGAATCTTGTGTTTCACCAGAGAAGTAAACACATACACAGACGGTTTCACTTCATTAGAGATGCAATCCAAGCTGGTAAGGTGGAGCTATTCTACTATAAGACAGAAGAACAGTTGGCATATGTTTTTACTAAGGCACTGGCCAAGGGAAGGTTTGTCTATCTAAGAGGAATGTTAGGAGTTAGATCAGTACATAGCTTAGAGGGGAGTGTTGGACCCTAAGCTAATGCACTGATCAGTATAAGAGTGTGTGAGCTGTGTGTGGGAGTTAAAATGGTTAGTGGTGCATCCATCACTTGGGTGTGAGGTGGAATTACTTGGAGAATAAGAGTGCTAGTTGTCACATGCTTCTAAACTTAGGTTAGGTGTCTCTTTGTAATTGGATGAGCTGTTAAAGTTGTAACAGCCTCCTTAACCATCTAACAATTTGTACAAGCCTTATATATAGCAATCAAAAAGAAAAGAAATATAGAACACACGGATTAAAAGAAAGAAAACACAAGAATCTCTAATTCTCTGCTCATAGTCATTTTGACAAAGACCTGGTGTGCATTGTGATTAATCATAGCAGAGTTCAATCCTACAACCAGCAATTCTAATCCAAACAAGTACAAGATCAAACCTATCTTCTGAACGTGATCAACCTATCCAATTTGATTTAGGCTAGTGTGTCGTGTTAAGGAAGGAAGAAGAAAGGTTACCTGAAGCATCAAGATCCTGCTGCTGATCACCAACATCTTCTTCGTCTACTTTCTTTCTTTCTCCAGATTTGCCTTTGCCATTGGAATTTTTTGTTTAAGTTTGACAGGTACTGTAGGAAAAGAGGGCAATAATCTTCACCCTGCATCGCATTGCCCTGCAGATGCCGGAAAGATTTACTTTGTCTTCTGGACGGGCTTCTTTTTGAAGATTTTGATGAAAAGTTGTTGGATTTGCTCATTTCATCGATTGTAGAATCTGAGGATTTTGATTTTTTTCTAGAGTCCAGCAGTAATACTTGATGCTAATGATGAGGTACTTTGCCTTGCCTTCACTCTCATTTTCCATCCATGTAGTGAGTTTCTTACATTTTCGGTAACCACTGATTTTTTGAACCTTGAACCCATCTGCACCCACACAACACAACCAATTAGAGCCAATAAGAAGGATAAAAACTTAGGCTCCAAATGTTAGTGACTTACTTAGTGGGCCATCATCCCCTGGCAGTTTACAATCAGGACAACAACCATCGAATGCCATCCTACAAATCCCACGTGTTTCATCTTGGGCATCCCATGTCCATGAAGCAACAGCATTCCAATGGCAAAGACAAATTTTGAGAAAGAAGAAAGTATATGAAGATGATGAACGAGGAGGAAGAACAAAAAAATTAAGGGAGGAAATAACAAGAAAGAAAGCAAAGCGACAAATTTAACCCTTCATTTAACAAAAATTTATGAAAATAGACGGAAAATGATTAATGTGAGACGAAAATGGGATTTCAATGGGCTTTCTGGTACAAAACGAGTTTAGAGTGCATTTTGAGACAAAAGTAAGAGTTCATTGTGCATCTTAAGTAAAAAAAGTCTTTATTTTATAAATCATGTTGCCATTTTAATTGAACACATTAAATTATTATATATGATATACGTGTCATACTATTTACCACACAAAATAAATATAAGATTATTTAATTTATCGAAAATTACACTATTAATTACTTGTCATATCAGATGGTTCAATTGATACGGGCAATTAAGATGTCATAAAAGTGTACAGAAATAGAAAAAACAAGTTTAAATACATCTTACCTATTTTGTGCCTGTGCCAGTATATACTCCTGCCTAAGCCATATCGTCCTCATTTCATATTGTGCCTAATGAGCTAAAATTTTACGCCCAAATAGACCAATCTATTTCGGACCGAGCTCAGACCATCTCTTGTACATGGTGTCGTGTCCTATCTCTGTGTCATACCACATTGTCGTCTTTACCCGTTTGATATCTCTGAACGAGACATTTTCAACTAGTACTATTACCTAGTGGCATTCATGACTCTTTACTTATAATAAATAGGTCTCGAGTTCAACTTTCAAATAGCAAAGATATAATATATTTTCATTTGCAATGCAGGGTGCGAATTTACCTCAAAGGATGGCCAAATTCACGCGTTATAGTACAAGGAAAAATATAACATTGCATTTAGGGTCAATCAAATAACAAATAGGACAATACTTGGTTCCTTCCTTGTAAGAAATGAGAACTTTTTTGAGGATGTGGGTTACATACAGCTTCCAATATGGAACAGCTTTAGGCATGGTAAGTCCCTTCCCTTTGGTCATATCAACCTCCTCGTCACTGGCACTCTCCCAGCATTGGACCAAAGCTCCAAAGTCAAGCTCACCACACACTGCGCCAATCCTTCTCTAGGGAAATCCTTTTTTCCAATCCCAAACGGCATCAGCTTATACGTCCATAAATCATCACCTTCCTTAAATCTCTCCGGCTTAAAACTCTCCGGATCTTCCCACAATGTTGCGTCTCTATGTATTTGTCCATGCATTGGCCAATACCATCATTCCACGTGGCACATCATAGCCTCCAATTGTACAATCATCCATTGAAAAATATAGTGCGAGCATTGGAGCTGATGGGGAGAGTCGGAGGGTTTCAGAGATAATACTTTGAAGGTAGGTTAGTTTTGAGATATCTTTTTATTGTACTAAGTGTTCTTTCCCAACACTGCAGATGAATCAGCGCCTGTTAATAACATCACCTGCAAGTTACATTTAATCGATGGAGTTTATAATAATATTGGAATAAAGTGACTAAAGAATCTGCATATGATTAACAAGTTTTCTCATACATTCATTATTTATAAATGAGACCTTTCATTTGTTAAAATGTGATATATATATATACATATGAATGATATAAATAATGTTACATTTCGTGACGAATGAGCTCATCTTATGAGGGGAGTGTGACACTCAAAAAATAAATTAAACCAAGTACTGTTTTCTTAAAGAAGTGTGTTACTCAGATAAATCAATGATTTCTTAAAGCATCATGTAAAGATCATCTCTATACAAAATTAACCAAATTAGAGGTGGTTTAGTACTCTGCATATGTATAAAGAACAATCGATGATTTTGATAAGAATTCATATGTTATCGTGTATCATCAATTTAATTAATACATCCAAATGACCAAATTACCCATCATCAATTTGAATGCTCTTCTGAATAAATGAATTTTGCATAAATGAATAGTTTGAATATCATATTTAAATCGTAAACGTTCAATATTCAATTATGAAGGAAGTAAGTATTGCTCAGTAAATGAATGTAATAAAAAGGAGATGGAGAACTTCAGACTCACCAATACAAACTCCTTGATAATTTGGTCAGTGTGACATTCTAGTTGTGCCTCTTGCAAGGAAAGCATTAATCATGATGTTACCATCTTTACTCTTGCTCCTTAGCTCTGCAAAAATGTCTCAATCCTCTTACTCAACTTGATAACCATTTTTTCATGAGCATCAATCCCAACCCATTTCAAAATTGGTAAAAAAATGTTAGAGGATGAGTTGTTAGATGGTTAGATCAAGACTCTTAAGTTAGTTAAGTTAGCTGACAGTTGTAAGGTTTGTTACATTGACAGCTATTACAAGTTAGTTAGAAATTATTCTTGTATATAAAAGAGCACCGTGTAAACTACAAATGTGAATGTGAATGAAAATCAATTTTACAACACTCAATTCCTCTCTCTCTCTCTCTACTCTTCAAGCCCCTCAAATCTCATTTCCTTCTCGGTTTCTCTAAGCCTGGTCCATGGAAACTTTCATGGTATCAAAGCTGTGAAAGCTCATAGCATATGATCATGGATCTCTCAACTTCAACTTCTGTTCATCGCTCTTAGCTGCAGACCTCTTCTTCTTGATCTTGGTCTTGCTCTCGAATCTCAAATTTAAATCAACGATCTCAGAAGATAAGTACTATCTTTCGTCTAAAGATTAGAATATGTGTTCCTGAAAATGTATCTTCATAAATTTGTGAGAAATTGTTTACTGAAAGAAAAAAAATGCCTTCTTCAATGGAATTGCTCAAATATGTGACTGATTTTGTATCTGTTAAAATCGATGATACAAATTACATTTCTTGGAGTGTGAAAATTCAAAGATTGCCAAAAGGACTCCATTTGTTTAAGTTTCTTGATGGTTCATATTCATGTCCATCTGCTTCTGATGAATCTCGTCAGCAATGGTTAGATATGGATGCTGCCTTGCTTAACATTCTAATTGCAACAATTTCTGAAGATGCGTTCACTGAGATTATGCCCTGTGAGACTTCTCTGATGGCTTGGCTTACACTGCAAGAAAGGTTTTCTTCCTTATCTGAAACCAATCTTATGCAGCTCAAGACCAATCTTCAAACAATTCAAAAGGGAGATGGCTCAATTGAAACATATTTGACAAGGATCAAATCTGCTAGGCAGCGCCTAGCGAGTGCATGCCTTGCTAATTTTTTTTATAAAGATGTCATATTGATCACCTTGAATGGTCTACCGACAAGCTACTACTCCTTCAAGCCTCACATTCGTGATCGGCGAGTACTTGTAACCTTGACTGAATTGCGCACTCTCCTTTTGGCTGAAGAAGCAGACCTCTCGAAAGTAGCTGAATATAGTCAGTAGACTCAGTCCTCTTTTTTTGCAGCCATGTTTTCCACCAAGGAAACTTCTGAGTCCTCTCCATGGCAGTCTACTCCCTCGCAGAACTCACAACCACCTTGGCAAGAAAATCAATGGGGTGGAAGGAACTCCTATCAAAATAATTGGTATGGGTGAAACAAAAATCGTGGTCGAGGTCGGAACAATGGATATCTTGGTTGAAACAATAACTATCAAGGCAATCGGTACAATCCAAATTATCACTATAACAATAATTATAGTGGCTATCGTGGCTATGGAAATAACAACTACAACACTTATTCGCAACAACAAGATTACGGTGTTGGTTGGAACAACTCAAGTTACAACTACTCCCCACAACGACGGTTTGGATACTCCTCACCACAACAAGCTAATTTCATGCAAACCAATGGCTATTCAGTTGTGCACTTCCCTCAACTTCCAGGGATCACTTCCTCTGGTCAAGGAATACTTGGTGACTCACCTAGTGCTGTTATTTTCCATCTTTGTAAGCTCTCTATATTGGAATCGCAGAGATGGTGCTGGATTGCAAGTTCAGGTATTGTTCTTCTCTCAACTTAACACCTACTTGCACACACTAGCTGGAAGCATAATGAATCGGGATTAGCTCGTGATTAATATAGGATGAATGTGTTTGATTGTTTTACTGTTTTATTGATCAAAGGAAGAAGATGATGATGATGATTGAATGGTGTATGCAATCACTACTCTCTGATGCACACCACCTGTTTACTAAAAGTCCTCACACGATTTTAGCACTGCAGATTCAATCTGAATCTTCTCAATTTCATTCAATTCATTCTCACAGTTTTCATGCACCTCACTCATACATTTCACACACACCTCACACCTGAGATGCTCTCACACAACATCCAATAGGAGATTGACACCTAGTTAGTTAGTTACAAGTTTGTTTGATTACCAAGCAAACCTCACATCTCTCCTCACGATTAGAAACAGCTCACACACACTTATCTTGGCCTATCCTTCTAGAATGAAATGCACTGCTGTCATTCCTTCCACGTGGGCAATTTACACATCAACACTCTAGTCATGAAGCATTGACTTGTCCTCAAGGAGGAACAATTGGAGCAAGCTCCCCTAATGACGATCAGCTAGTTAGATCAAGACTGTTAAGTTAGTTAAGTTAGCTGACATTTTTAAGGTTTGTTACGTTGATAGCTACTAGTAATTGACAGCTATTACAAGTTAGAGATTATTCTTGTATATAAAAAAGCATTGTGTAAACGACAAATGTGAATGTGAATGAGAATCAGTTTTACAACACTCAATTCCTTTCTCTCTCTTTGCTCTTCAAGCCCCTCAAATCTCATTTCCTTCTTGGTTCCTCTAAGCCTGGTATCCATGGATACTTTCAAACAATTTGTTCAATTCGCCGCTCGTACGTACTATAAGAAAAAGCCTTCTTCATGTCATTTCCCCTCAAATCTCATTTCCTTGCACCACCTCCTCAGTATCAACGACCATGTCATCGCCATTGTCCATTTTCCCGGTCACCATGGTCATTATGATGTTAAATGTCAGCTCAATGAACATAGACTTCAACTCCATCTTTTTCAAACTTCAATTCGGGTGTCGGAAGATGTAGTAAGATTTTTACTTCGTCTCGTTGGATGTTGGAAGATGTGTTTGGTCGTGCGGAGGAGAATATCTCGTTGGCGCTAATACGGTAAAGGTTTCTCCAATGGTCGTTATACGATGAGGTTTCTATGGTGGTGTACGTAATTGTAGGCTATGTATTTTCCTTCGAGAGAGCAAGGGCAGTTCGCTAGCTAAAACGATGTTGTTTATGGTGAAGCATTTTTAGCGGTAGTGGAGGAGGAGACCATGAACACCCGACGTGAGTTGAACCAATGGAAGAAAACAATGATGTGTTTTTTGGAAAGTTGGCGGAAGTTTCGGTGGAGGGGGTGCTTTAGGAGGCGAAGTTGGCTAAAAATGGGGAGGAAAGGTGACCTAAGGGAAAGGTTAAGGTGACATCGTTTTGTTTGGAGGAAAAATTTGATGGTGAAGAGGATGATGATAATGAGGATGGATGTGTAGAACAAGAGATCTGGCATGGATGAATGAGTAAGTGGTGAGTAGTATTACAATATTTAAGCTACCTACCCCTTTAAGTATAACGAGTATGTATGTTCCAGATAATATTGATTTGGTGTATGCATGGCAACTTGTATGGTATCCATGATGGAAGCATATCCTCTCTGAATCTTTTTCTTTACAAATCTGTCCGAATGTTTAATCTTGACAGTCAAATTTATTCTATGGTTATGAACCGATTTATTCTAATTTGGAACAAAACTCAAAAAAAACATTAATTCCCTTCTTCTTCCTCATGATTGGTCTTTGGTTTTCTTCTTCCCTTATCCTTACAGAGTCATCTTTTCATCGGCCCCGGGGAGGAGGAGGAGGAGGAGGGGGGGTGTGGTGGGGTGGCGTTGGGTGGCGGTTTGGGTTGAGTTTGATGCACTCAGTAATGCGATGGCAGTTTCCATGGATGGTGTTTCTCTCCTTGTCGTTCGGCTATTCTTAGAGTCAGCTATATCCTCTTGGAGTTGTGAGTTTGTCTGCAAGATTTGGTCTTCTGCCTGTAACATTGGACCTTTTTTTTGTTCTACTCTCATTAGGGCTAATCCTGATAAAGACGCGGGCTTCTTAAGATAGTGTGAGGAGAGGAGGTTGTTTTGCGATCTTGGGATCATTTGTTGGGTATGTTAACCATGTGGGCTCGATAAGAAATGGTCTCTTGTCAAGTAGTTCGTGAGTATAGCGGAATATCTGTGTTTCTGAAGGGCTAATGTCTTCGGTTTGGTGGATGAGCATTTTCCCGGAAGGTTTCGATCAAGGGTGCTCTGAGTAGTGTGGTTCTTGTTTGGCTCGGCCGATAAGTTCCCTTTAAATGGTTGTCGGTTACTCCTTCAGTTCTGATCATGTAGACTAGAGTAGAGCAAGAATGCTCTAATGTTAGTCTCCTTATGTATGATTTTTCTTTTAGATCATAGCGTTGCTCTTCTTGAGTTTGGTTACTTTCTGTTGGAGTTCCTCCATCATTTTGAGCATTGCCTTTGAGGTTGGGCCTGATTTGTTTTTTTCTTTTTTTCCCCTGAGAAATGAGTGTTGTATAACTCTTCGTCTTCTTACCTGGCTGACATTGTAATCGATAGAAAAATGAGACGATGGTATGCGAGCTAATGGCAGTACTTACTCAAAATTCTCATAGACGACGTCAAATATTTGAGCAAAAATGGACCTAATGGGATGTGGCCTTGCTAGTTGTGGTATGCCTTCTTCTCCTCTCCTGAGTGACCTGCAAGATAACAAGGAGAGTACTTTACACTAGTGGGTACCGGCCTAACAGACTCCTCTATTTAAATTAGTAAGCAAGAGGGAGATCTAGTATGCAGTAGGTGACATAGAGGCAAGAATTATGTTTAGGTGTTGTACCTTTACGAGAGGGTTTGACTTGTATTTATAGTAGTAATAAATGTGGTGGAAACCCTAATGGTGTAGGATTCAAGTCGCCTTATGAGTTATTGACACGTGTTCTAAGGATCTTAGATGAAGAGTAGGTGGCATTAGTGCTCTTGGCATGTCACAGGGCTACTGCCATCATTTGTCATAGGGGCGGGTCCGGAGTGCCGACCAAGGGTGCCAACCAGTATGGCCTTGGATTCTTGTGGATTAGCTTTCAGGGAAGACTTGAAGGGGCCGACCAAGTTGGTCTGATAGTTTGTCGTGATATATTGATAGTTGTGAGTATTGGTCTTCCTTCTTGTGGTCGGTCGATATAATATTAACAAACTCGTTCTTTACTTGGTTTATATAATATCAACAAACTCATTCTTTACTTTGTCAACTTCCATCATTTAATTTGAGAAATCCAAACGAAATAAAGTGTGCGGTTTAAATTTATGACCTACTATTTTTGGTATCATTTGCTACTCGAAAAAGCGGGACTGAGCTTAAATCCATTTATATAACTTAATATAACTTGATCATTATAATATAATTTAAAGAGGTTAACAAATAAGAAAGTTATGCCAAAGTAAAATTGAAATCTTTCGAGATTATGGCGATTTGAGTTCCGCCGTTGAAATTTGTGAGTACGAACTCTCTATGACATGGTCCTTACAGTGACTTTATTATATAAAGTATCCTTATAGATACAGTAAATCACTTGTTTATTGCCAATGTCACATACATTTGTTATCATATCAATGAAATCTTCACCACCTTCTAGGCATTGGATTAATTTACTAACCAACTGTTGGTGCCAAAAATTGCATGTCTTGTTTCATTTGTTAGCTAACTATTATTCCCATTGCACTTGGGCTGATGAGCATTGCCGGTGCTTCAAGATTATAACGGATGGATTTGAGGTGGCCATTGTTTTTATTTTAAGTGGAGTAATTTAATTAAGGTTATAGATGCCGTTAGAATTTTGGTTGTTTTGAATTTTGTGCGCGTGGTTTCTAATTTCACTGATGTAGGACTTCTAATTGTATATGTGGATTTTATCAGCGTTGGTAATGCCGAATTGGCATAAAAAAAAATTATTTGATTCAAAAAGGAAATTAGACATGAAGAAGATTGGCATTGTCTGATTTTGCAGCAACAAGAACTGATATTCTGACATTTATTCAGCAAGAAACATACATAATCAAACTGGTACAAGGAGGCAACTTTCAATTTCAACCCAAGCTTCTAATTCAAGAAAGACGCAATCTTTTTCTCCATGGCCACAGCATTATCAGCAGTGGGATTGAACAAATGGAAGACATGCTCCTCCCCCTTTGCCTCCACGACCTCCACAACTCCATTCCACCCGCTCTGTTTCAGTACCTCACTATAATACCATCCCCTATCTTTCAACCCATCTTTCTCCGCAACACAAATCAGCACTTTCTCGCATCCCAATTGGCCCAACTTCGGATCTTTTCCCGGGTTGAAAAGCGGGTCATCGGATCCACAAGTCGATGGGTGAGCAAAACGCCATAAGGCAGCAATGTATTCTCTTGTTTGTGCTGGGGTAGCTGACTCTTGCCCAACTGGCTCTGTGCCCCAGAAGAACGGATGGATTAGTACAATCCCAATTAGATCAAGGCCAACTAGTCCCTCGGAGGCTAATTTTAAGCCCATGTTATGGGCTATATTAGCCCCAGCGCTGTCGCCGGCGAAAAACACACGGTCAAAATCTGCGAACTTGTTTAGCCAATCTTCAGAGCCGGTTCCGTTAAAATGAGAAGCGACCCATTTGAGAGCAGCCCATGAATCATCGTAACCAGCCGGCAGAGGGTGCTCAGGGGCAAGCCTGTAGTTGACGGAAACCGCCACGACATTGGCCTCGGAGACAAGGGAGTTGAGGTAGTTGTGGTAGGTGGGAGAAGATGCGCTTTCGATGCAGAAGCCGCCGCCGTGGAAGTAAATGAGGAGAGGGAGTTTGGTGGTGCCGGCGGAGGTGATGGATTTGGGAAGGTAAAGCCTGGCGGAGATTGGTGGTTGCTGTGAGATCACAACGTCTTTGGATTGGACCCCGGTGTGGGGGTGGGTTGATGGAGGAACTGTAGCTGTGCCTAAGAAACGCTCAACTCGGCCGTCTTTGTAGACTTTGAACATTGGAGAGAAATCGTGGGCGAGTTCTTCGCTCATGGTTGGATTGATGGAGGAAGAGAATGAGAAAACTGGCTAAACAGCTATGGAGATTTGAGAGCGAGTGCAGAGAGTATTAGAGTTACACAAAATAAAAGTTGGAACTTGGGACCTTGCTGAATTCTCTTATGAACCAGCTAATAAATAAATTCTACGCATCTAATGTTTTATATGAATTCTCTTGTAACTTAACTATTTTCTTATAAAATTTTAAATAGCTTACATGATTGGTTCCATATAAAATATTAAGATGTGTAGATTTTCTTTTTATAAGCAAAAATGTATAATGAGAAAAATGTATAGATTTTGTGTCACCCATAATTCTGTATTTACGTCTCTCTAAACATCACCGTCGATGCAACATCATGCATGACGCTACAACCCTCTTGGAGTAGCAAATGCACATGACTTGCATTTTGCCAACCAAAAATGTGGAAAACTGCAAACTGTTTGAAGTATTGAGTAACGTATTTCAATATTAATAAATAAGATAATTGATTTTGGTTCTTCTGAATTTTGAATAAATTAACAATAAAATATAAAAAATATATATATAAAAAAGTAAATCATAAAAACATCCATTTATTTCCGAATAAATTTAAAAATTACCAGCAACTCCTACTTAATAATTTTGTATGAAAATTTTTATCCTCTAAATAATTAACATTAGCCAAACTACTACACTCTATGGATTGAATTAATGGTTGTTTTCTCTCCAGGTTCTATGTGGAATTGCATTAGGGAAGTTTCCCCCATTGTTCTTTGGGCCCATTTGGTTTGATTCACCTGCTCCTATTTCGTGTACGAGTTTTGTTCTAGGGATGGCTATTCGATCTAGTCTCTCTGTTTTGGATAGAATTGGTTCTCTTACTAATGTCTCATCTATGACTTGTGTGCTTTGTGATGGTGTGCTCCTGAGAGCCACAACTATTTATTTTTTGAGTGTCCTTGTAGTATTGGTATTTGGAGAATTCTTCTTAGTCATTGTGGCTTTCTTTGGTTATAGCTTCGATAGCCTTCATTCATCGAAGATGTCGCACCAAATTGGAAAGGAAAGTCCCTTGATAAAGTTGTGTGTGAACACCTCCAGCAAAACCCAGCTGTTTCTCTTTGAAAATTCTAGCAAGCAACTCCAATTTCCAAGCGAATAAAGGAAATATTCCGGTTATCTTTTAGGATCTAATAAAGATTTTTTTTTAATTGGGATTTTTATTACATTTTTCTTTATGATTTGTATTACTTATTTAATTAGGAATTGAGCAAGAGATTTTTTCTATGCTTATAAATAGTTAGCTTTACTATTTGTCAAGGAGTCACTCATTCTTTGTACCAAAACTTTGCAAAAACCAATTCTCCCTTTCCTTTAAAACCGAGATTTCTCTTACAAAAGTAAACTATATCATCCTCCATAATTCACCATCCTTCATTAACATATAAGACATATTCTGAGTGTCTCACCAAGAGTGTGGAACCATCTAGAATCTATAGGGCGTATTCCCAAGGATTCAAAGTGTAACTCAATCTCTTAATCTCGTAGTTTTCTATTTGTACTTGAATATCGTTTTTATTGGATTGATCATTAATCTTATTATGGTTCTATATCTTATATTGATTTCAATAGTCTTCCAAGTTATGTTTATGCTTAATGTTTTATTAGATATAGGGCGTATATCCGAGTCTAGATCATTGAGAGTGTATAAGGCATATTCACAAGCACGTACTTAAGATAATGTACATGTATTTCATTAAACTAAGATTTTGGAATTTCGTTGATTATAGAAATTGGTATAACTTATGAATGAGTTAGGTTGAAGATGAGTTAACCATGTAAATAATAAATTAGGTTAGTTTAGGTTTAGTTTAATTACGTAGAACTTTAAAATCCATTTATTATCCTCATTCTATAATCCAAATGTTAATCATGCGTAGGTACCCCTCGGTTTAGAACGATCCTTATTTATCAATACTACATCTACAAAAAAAAAAGTTTTAAATTCCATTCCTTGAGGGTTGAGTATGATTTCGTGTTTATTTTAATATTTAGTTTTAGCATATCAATTTTCGGTGCCGTTGCCGGGGATTGAAAAATCTCTTGTGTGATTTCGTTTGTGAAAATATGTTCATAATGTAAATACCATGCGTTTGCATATTTTTCATCCTTGTACATTAATTGTGATTGTAAATATTAATTATGTGTTTATTTTATGTTTCTCGGAACTCTACACTACATATACTAAATTTTCTGTTTTTATTTTCTTTAACTTGTCTAACTTCTTGATTCGTTACTTGTCGATATGTGCGAGCTTAACATGGAGAATATGCATCTCCAAGAACCGGCAAAGCCAAGTGCTTAATAAGGTTGCATCACGTTTATGTTGAAGATGTTAAATTCAAGCGCTTGTTCGGAGACAATCCAATGAAGGAGTCTACAACATATTTGCATTCTCTTCCCCTTACCCTTTACTTTCGTTTGTTTTTATTTTCGTTTTATTTTCGTAAAACACTATCTCATACTTGGTTCTTATTCTTTTACTTTGATATATTGAGGATAATGTCGGATTTAAATGTGGGGAAGAGGTTTACAACTTTGTGAGTCTTATTTCATCAAATTATTTTTTTAAAAAAATCATTTTAAAATTGTTTTTAAAAAAAAATCCTTTAAAAAAATTTGTTTGTTTTTCCCAATTTTTTTTTTTTAATATTGTTTTAAAAATCTCTTCTTCTTTTTTTTCAAACTGGTTTTCAAAAACGTGTTTTAAAAAATTCTTGTTTTAAATCGTTTTCAAAACTTATTTTTCCAACCCGTAACTAATTAATGATGAAAAAAAAACAAAACAAGAATATTATGGCATTTTTATCGCTTTGTTAGAATTCTTGTGCTAATTGAGATATTTTGAGTGTTATGACTTGTAGTAGATATGGTTTGAAAAACTTGGTACATAATTCACATGTTAGAGTTCAGTTTTAAATCATAATAATCTATGTGAGTTTTGAGCACTATGTTCTTTCTTCCTTGAGTGCAAATCATTTATATATTATACATACCTCGTATGATTACTTGCAATAGCTTTAAAGAACTAGAGATTTCTAGAACTTATTCATATCAATTTTCAAAGTTTATAGTCAATACATACTTTAGTTGTGGATATGATTAAAGACACCTAGGTTTTCGAGTTAAAACGACGTGTTTGAAGAGTGGGGTGAGATCTAACCTGTGAGAACCGATCACATTTCACTCGACATCGAAAGCATAGAGCATGGAAGAATTAGATAGATGATCAAACACAAAAATCTTTACTTGCTAATACCCGATTATTCCGTCAGCTTCACTCCATGACCGAAAGTGAGTGTCAGAGCAGCATCCGAACTTCTCGAAGTATGTGCACACCACAGAAACCTGAGGGGTTTAAGACACAAGAGTGAGTGGACCCAATTGTTATTTCAATGTAAAAACCATTTTCAATAAATAACTCATAACCCTCGTTTTTTAATAAAATCAAAATAGTTATAACATACTTGCACGTAATACGAGATATAATAATAACGATCAGTGTAATTAAAATGTCCAATAGCATCGTAAATGTATGAATTAAAGGTCTGTCGTCTCAATTCCAATTATAACTACTTCTAACTATCCAACTGAAATCAAATTTTTGAAGACTGTTCTTCATTCGACCCCTTCAATTTCGGTTGATTTCGTTAAATTGATCAATTAGGAAGCATCATAGGCTCATTCTAACCATGAATTCAAGTTCAATTTGATTTGAACACACCTCCGTATGATCGAACTCAGTCGTGAAAATCCCAAACCGTCGCGGGTCCAGTCCCTGGCCATCACCTCCTTGATTGCTTCCGTTTTCGATCGTGTTCGACTACTCCAAGTCCCAAAAGTTTTATTCGAACCTTAATTGGGCTTGGGTTGTCCTCTAACTCAAAATCGAACTCTCCCTCTCTCAAGGACTCGTTTCGGGTTTGAACTCTCCTTTCACCATTTTTCACCACTTTTCGCCCCAATTCTATGTTCTCCCTCTCTTCATTCTGTTTCAGCCCTTCTTTTCTCTCAATTCATAGTGGGGAAGGTCGATCAAGTCAAGTTTATCGGGCTCTGTTTTTTTTTTCTTTTCCATTTCCAACATCCCCCAATCTTCAATTTCTGATTCAAACACTCTAACACACACTGTGCACATCCACCTCTGTCTTTGTTCTTTCACTTAGTTAATTGAATCAATTCAAACCAAGTGGTGTTCTGCTCTCCAAATTCAAAACACCAACACAGCATTGTGCACCCGTGCACTGCCCAAAACACCCAATTGCATAAACAATTCCAAGCACGCCTAGCACTCTGTCGTCAGTAATAATCAATTCCCCCCAACCAATGCCACTTACAGTTAAACAATTCACAGAACGGATCACTCAAAGCACGGTGGTTTCAACCATGCTGAACTGTTCCAATAGTGCCCTGTGGAAATTACTATTTTACCCTTCTTCACAAAATTACCAAAACGCCCTTCTCGTTTTAGAACCACAACTCACTCGTCCGATGTCCGTTTTCAGTGTCCCGCCTGTCTACGGACTCAGGGCATCGAGACCTACCTAACGGTCCTCAAATTGTGTGAAAATTAGTGGTAAATCAAAAAGTCAAAATTTTCCCCCTTTTCGTCCGAATTACGAAAATGCCCTTGAACTTCCGAACGTCATAACTTCCTCCTCGAATGTCGGAATCGGGCGTGCGACCTGTCTATGCACTCATGACGTCCTGAACTACGTCACAGTCATTGGTCAAAGTTCGTTTGACCGTTCGGGCAAAAGTCAACCGCTCGCCCATTACCTAGAGGCAAAATCGTCATTTTCTTCAAATTTTCCAAATTTCCCTTTTTTGAACGTCCGGGTCGTTACAACCTACCCCCCATAAAGAATTTCGTCCTCGAAATTCCAATTAGTAGGAGCCATAAAATTTTCCAAGGAAACATGCGTACGCTAATCCCGAAACATAATCACTCTCAACCGGGTATAAGTTATACCCAACTTATATACATCATACCACTAGTCTCATCCTTTGTATAAAACCTTGCCCCATGGGCAGTCATAACACATACCTACCCGAAATACGTAGCCTAGCTCACGTTCGAGTCCACACAATCTAAGAGACACAAAATCTGTCATCTCCTCTCGTTTGCATGTCATCTACTCGTGACCTGATCCAATGGTTAAATCCTCACACATGTCATCAGGCCACCAGGCCAATAAACGCATAAGGTCCAATAACTCGGGAACTTATTCCTCTCACTAGGTCAATCACAGGTCAATCACACTATATCCCTTCCCAGGGTCACTACGTATAACGGTTTTAGCCTTTCCTCCTGATTCCTTCCTATTGCCAATAAGCACTCAGTATAAACACTCGTACTATATCGCAAGGTACATTCCTTTCTTAACTTCGACTCCACCATACTCTAGGTATGGTCCTGTGGTCGGACGTCAACCATCCAAGTCATCAGAATCATGTACTACTCCAATCCTATGGAGTTCCATAACGAACAGGATTTCACCTATCCTTAGGTTACCCAACATTACAGTCTTTTCCCTAATAGTACTTGATCCGCCAAAGTGGTCGTAATCCCAATTTATCCCGACCATCACCTTATCACGCATTATGTCTTTCCTTTTTATCCATCCATTACCAAACCTAAAGGTCGATACGGTACTCGTACATTACTTCCTAAAGGTATATGACCTCTGCATACTCAACCCCATGAGTCGATCTCAACTCATACAAGGAAGGTCAACTTCTGAGGGTTTAACTAGCATCAACACACGACTCATCGAGTCCCAAATCTCTTGGCACATCTCAATATACACACAAGAGGGATCACTAAGGAACATAAGTCACTATTCCTCCACTCGTAACCATTCTACCTCAGTTCTCAGTTCCAAAACTCTAACCTCCTTCCGGGTCAATCGCCATAACTGGAGAAACATGGTAGAGAACCCCCTTACAATCCTCTGTGGTCTCCAGCAAAACTCAGACCAACTCACGTTCCCCAAACCTACTCTAGTTTAACATACCTAACACTTAATCCACTGTTTCTTCCTCTGACGGCGTATCCATTACATCTACTCAGTACATCGCACGCCCATCGGTACCCGTAAGTACTCCAACCAATCATTAAACATGGTACCTTACGTCACTTAAACGTGGTCAGACTACCCGACTCCTCATCTCTCATCTATGACTAGCCCAAATGGTTGTCCCAGGGTATCACCATCAACCAACCTTAGCCATACCAAATCCGCCATTATCCTTTTCTCTCTTTTACTCTGAATCGACAATCATCACCAAGTTGGCCTCTCTTATTAAGGTCACTACTCACAACCTTCCCACGAAACCACCATTCCTTAACTCGTGATACGGAATCCTTATTCCATACCGTTACCTTATTAAGTCGTCCATAACCAACCTGTAACCTCAAATCATCATAACTCAATTCCTCAACCCAGAAAAACCCCATCCTGGCAGAACCTCGGGAATATGTTGAGAAATCTGGGCATCCTCAGCCCTCACTAGGCATCTCATACCCGAAGCTCATACACCACCCACGTGACCAACAAACTAGAATAGCTCATACCAACCATCCATTGGTTGTGAGGATCAAAATCATCCTAGAGGGTAACACCCTCGAATCTCCCTGAAACATAACCTTTGGAATCCTAGATTCCACATATCACTCTCTAATCAACAGACTCGATAGAGTTCTCATGAGTCATCAACCAATCCAAACCAAGGATGACATCAAATTCATCCAAGTCTAAGTTAGCCGCTATGCGAACGACACCAGTCATCCTGGGTAATCTCACAACGGCAAGTCTACCCCCCTTATATCTCGCCAATTTTACCATATACAATCACTAAGGTTACCACATCGGTAACTCGAGTTGGTTCAACAACCCCCACACCAAAACCAATCACAATTAACACCATACCCGACCAATAACCAATCTCAAGACATGGAAGAGTGGATAGTCTGGGACCCACCAAAAACATACATCCTGGTTACTCACGTCGTGACCACGAGTAATAGGTGTCCAGGTCATCACTCCAAGGTTACTTAGGCTTCCTATGAAGGAATTGCAAATCCCCGGGCATGTGGTCCCAACTGACCACGCCCCTATGGTCCATCACGGGCCCTACCAACTCTCCCCACTATGGCCACATCATCAACCGATATAAGCGCCAATCCTCACTCTACCACACCCCAACAGTGCCATCTCACTTATTTTAATCAGTCTATATAACCATTTCTCTATGGTGCGACAAGACGACCCACAATCATAACTATTACTGTATAATTACCCTTGTTACTTTACCTCCCAGTGGACCCGACTTGCGTCCCACCGAACTGGATTATCTCCTAAGTCCAAACCCTTGTATACCTCGGGTCTCCGCCCGAACCTCAGTCACTAAGGACACTGACACGTCTCATAAGTCCAATAACCCAAGTGAAACGTGACCAATCACTCAACAGTATCTGACTTTCTGCTAGTCCTTGGCATCCTAAGTGTCAACGTTCCTCAATTAGCCTTTCTGGCTTCTCTCGAGCCTTGATACCTTACCATGGCTCATCTCAAGTCTCTAACCACTGTCCTGACTCATCTGAGTCTCGCATCCAGAACTTGACTCCTCCTGAGTCCAAACTCATACCAACCAATCATGTCATCACTGACATACTCAGTCCCCGACCAATTACCAATGCTCAACCATATCTTATACGACCGATAAGGCCTAAGAAGTATCCCGTCACGTTTTAGACTCTATACACACATTCCGCTTATGGAATCCACCGTGAATAATCCCATCACAAGTGCAACTTGCGCGATTACGCAACCCTTCTAGCCACTAGGCTCATTCGTCTCTACGACCCACACAATTCTACGTATAGCAAACAGTAGTTCACAGTGTAATCTACATGACATCTGACCCTCAATCCAGGGTCAATCTCATTCGAGATCCATCATGAGGTCTCATACTCTCTCGTCTACTCGTCTCACTACCAGGTCGCGCACGAGGCTTACGCTTCAGAGGCATGATGTGGCAACAGAATCAGCAACCTAGTGCTTTGATACCAAATTGACAGGACCGCCCCCGAAGGGACATTGATAACCGTTCCCGGTCCTGCTCCCGTCTGGCAAGTCAACTGAAATTCCCAAATTACCCTCAGTACTTGCCAAACCAGGGATAGCCACACACGTACTCACTCATGCCTCCGCCTCTCGATCAGCCTCGATCAACGCGCCACGACCTGGAGGGTCAATAAAAACACAAAAGGTGTGAGTGGACAAAAATAAATCAGTTTATAAGACAGTTACAGAAAGACATTTCTACCCTCCACGTAAAACCAATGCATGCATTCGAAAATCATTTCGAAATCCGTTTCATTTCCAATACAAGAAAACCGTTTACGAAAATCAAAATTCTTTTCCTTTTTTTAACCCTCGGGTCTTAGCTCGCAATCATAATCACAGGGCCTCAACCCAAAACCATGAATCAAATCCAAGTACACAACATAATCCAAAAAATAATCCATCAAACCACATAAATCGGGTCATTGCCCAACACATCCGAAACATCAGAAATCAACAGTATTTCACAAGTCAATCAATCTGCTGGATCTCAAGTGCGCCCGAGTTTTTAAACTCAAAATCATGCACATAATCAGGCCTTCCCGGGATATCAACGAGTCTTTAAACTCAGAACACAATCAATAGGCCTCGGGGGGTATCATACCGAGTCTTTAAACTCAAAACAGTAACCGAGTCTTTAAACTCATCAAGGGCCCTCCCCCGTCATCAATTAACCGAGTCTTTAAACTCAAAACGTGCTCCAGCAATAGCACCGAGTCTTTAAACCCAAAACCATTTGTAAATCACAACAATCCAAGATCCATCGTGATCCAATTTCCAAATCCAATTCGAAATCATATTTTGTCATAACAGGACTCATGTCGAATTTCCACATTCAAATCCCCAAAATCTTACTTCACAAAACATGATCAAATCATCATTAAAAACGGGGCATGTATATTCATATCAAATCACTTTATCAAACCATCATCCATTCCTGAATTCGAATTCGCAATAATTATTCCGTAAGCCGGCATCCGGAACCGTCATTCTGAACCCAAACCAGAAATTCATTTTCAAACTTCAGAAAACCAAAATCTCGTTCATCAAAATTACTTTTGTGCCCTGGGCATCAAGCCCGAAATCACCTTTTTTAAAATCCATTTAAAATCCTTGAAATCACATCATATTTCAAATCCCAAGATCAAAACATCAAAACCACCATTCAAATCACCAATATCACGGTCAAACCACAACATACTCGAAATCTCGTAAAACGTGCAAATCCGTATTAGCTTCGAAATACGTGTCAAAACCGTGAGTCATACTCACAATCACAATCACAACATCCTTAAAACATTATAAGCACAATATCATGTAAAATCGTTCATCAAAACATCACCAAGGCATAAGAGAAACCATAGTCTCGAAATACGTGTAATTACGTATGGCATATGAAAATACGTATAAATACGAAAACCGTAATTATCACAAGTCATAATCATAATCATTGAAATCATAGAAATATTTATGCATGCATTAAATTTTGAAAGTAAAGTCCACCCACACACCGTCCATAACGCTCGTTTTCGCGCCACACTTGTTTCCGTAATTTCCGAAAATTTCTAGAAATCTCAAATCATGTCCGAAAACATTCTTTAGTGTCACTAAGGACTCAAATAACAGCATACTAATTTCCCATAATTTTCCGGGAATTCAACGTTAATTAAAATTGTAACATAAACCTTCGGACCCTCGAAATAACATCGAAACGGTGTCCGGTTAATTCGAAATCAACGTTAAAATGTTCGTTGTATTGTATAGGGAAAAAGTCGTGTTGAACTAACCTCGAAATTCGGGCCTATGCGCCCTCACGCGCCGCCGTGAGTGGCTGCGCGTGAGTTCACCCACCTGCTACAGTAACAGCTACAGTCATCGTCTTCACCCAGCTAACTGTTAAACGGGTCGTTCAACCCGCGTGATGACCCGTTTCAATCCTACTCAATTACCACTCTTTTCCTATAATTAAAATGTCCAATAGCATCGTAAATGTATGAATTAAAGGTCTGTCGTCTCAATTCCAATTATAACTACTTCTAACTATCCAACTGAAATCAAATTTTCGAAGACTGTTCTTCATTCGACCCCTTCAATTTCCGTTGATTTCGTTAAATCGATTAATTAGGAAGCATCATAGTCTCATTCTAACCATGAATTCAAGTTCAATTTGATTTGAACATACCTCCGTATGATCGAACTCAGTCGTGAAAATCCCAAACCGTCGCGGGTCCAGTCCCTGGCCATCACCTCCTTGATTGCTTCCGTTTTCGATCGTGTTCGACTACTCCAAGTCCCAGAAGTCTTATTCGAACCTTAATTGGGCTTGGGTTGTCCTCTAACTCAAAATCGAGCTCTCCCTCTCTTAAGGACTCGTTTCGGGTTTGAACTCTCCTTTCACCATTTTTCACCACTTTTCTTCCTCTCTCAGCCCCAATTCTCTGTCCTTCCTCTCTTCATTCTGTTTCGGCCCTTCTTTTCTCTCAATTCATAGTGGGGAAGGTCGATCAAGTCAACTTTATCGGGCTCTGTTTTTTTTTCTTTTCCATTTCCAACATCCCCCAAGCTTCAATTTCCGATTCAAACACTCTAACACACACTGTGCACATCCACCTCTGTCTCTGTTCTCTCACTCAGTTAATTGAATTAATTCAAACCAAGTGGTGTTCTGTTCTCCAAATTCAAAACACCAACACAGCATTGTGCACCCGTGCACTGCCCAAAACACCTAATTGCATAAACAATTCCAAGCACGCCTAGCACTCTGTCCTTAGTAATAATCAATTCCCCCCAACCAAAGCCATTAACAGTTAACCAATTCACAGAACGAACCACTCAAAGCACGGTGGTTTTATCCATGCTCCACTGTTCCAATAGTGCCCTGTGGAAATTACTATTTTACCCTTCTTCACAAAATTACCAAAACGCCCTTCTCTTTTTAGAACCACAACTCACCCGTCCGATGTCCGGTTCCAGCGTGCTGCCTGTCTACGGACTCAGGGCATCGAGACCTACCTGACGGTCCTCGAATTGTGTGAAAATTAGTGGTCAATCAAAAAGTCAACATTTTCCCCCTTTTCGTCTGAATTACGAAAATGCCCTTGAACTTCCGAACGTCATAACTTCCTCCTCGAATGTCGGAATCGGGCGTGCCACCTGTCTATGAACTCGTGATGTCCCGAAATACGTCACATTCATTGGTCAAAGTCCGTTTGACCGTCCGCGCAAAAGTCAACCGCTCGCCCATTATCTATGGGCAAAATCGTCATTTTCTTCAAATTTTCCAAATTTCCCTTTTTTGAACGTCCGGGTCGTTACAATGAAGTTGTTATTTGAAGTCCAGATAAAATGGTAAGAATTCTTACCTAAAACGAGTTAAACGACATTAAAATGGCTCAAAATGGACTTAAAATGCTCTTAAACGGATCAAAAAGTCCCAATATAAGTATGCGCGCAATCTGGAATATTCCCCTAAAATATTTTGTTAGTTGACTGTTAGAACTAATGGTTGACTAACGCGGACTTAACGGTATTAACCGTTGGCTGGTCGTTGTCGGAGCCTCGCTAGAGACGGCAGTCGAACCGCCGCCAGTGTCGTCGTCCACGGCGGTTGGTTTCTGGAAATTCTCGTCAGAAAATCCAGTTTTCTATTGACTCCAAATTTCACATGAAATACCTCAAATAGACTCTACTCTTCACCAGGAGTACAAAAATAGACTTTTAGGTTGTGAAGATAGCACACTTGCTCGGAAAGACGCTGAGATGCCACAAGTTCCAATAATCTGGCGAGGTAGCACCCATTGTTTCTCGTGAGAGAATGAACACTCAGAGAATTAGCCATTCTTTAAATGTCCTAAGGAAGCTAAACGAGCCAAAGTCATGGTCTGTTCTTACCTAGAATGTTGGGAAGATCATTGTTCGAGTTTTCCAGCTACGCCTCTCTGTCGTGATCCTCACATCGAAACAGCACGTAAATGGCATCGGAAGAACACCCAAAATTCGACTAATAATATCAACTAAGCATCAAGAAGTCGTCATTATCTCTCCATATCAAGAATTCAACGGATTAACAGCGGGTCATAATCGGGTTCACGTTGGGTCCAAGCTGGGTCAGCGTCATCCGTTGGGTCTTGAAGGTCTTTCTGCCTCATGGTTACGTCCTTGAGTCTCGCGGGAGTGAAACGTGGGTAATGGGCATCATTGGTGGTCTTGGTTCGACGAGATGTGTCGAAGACATGGTGGAGGAAAACGTGGTCTCGACCTAGCCGCTTGTCGGTCGCACCGGGACGAAGGGTGACATGAAGATTGAGAGGTCAAGGGAGAGGTTTAGGGAGCGTGAGTTGAGGAATGGAGACAATATAGTCATGAGCAATGGAGAGGGGCGACGACCATCACCGTTTCGGTGGATGGTTGTCGAATTCTCAGTCCATGTCCTTGCATCGAGAACAAAAGAACAGAAAGGAAGACGTGGGTTCTCAATTTTTGGGTTCGAAGGGCATACGGTTGCTCTGGCTTGGTCGAGTCTCTGGGCATAGTGGAGACACAGTGCCAGTTACATTGAGAAAGATCGAGAGAGTGCTTGGGTAGGGGACTGATCCAGCTAGGAGTGTGAGCAATTGAGGCATTTTTCTTGGGCTTCCAATTGGGCCAGCCAAGGAATGTGGGCTATCCCTCAAAAGCTAAGGAAATAATTTTGTTTCCTTAAGGCTTGTTAGCAAGCCTATGGGTTTTGGGCTTCACTCTTGGGCTTACCACTTAATTGGGCTAGATCATTGATGCAACAAGACCTAGCCAAGTTGTTTGGGTATTGGGGGCCCAAGTCCATAAGCTGGGTTATGGACTTGGGCCCCTAAAATAGTGACTTACATGGCCCAACCCTACTAGATTTCGATATGGGTCGTATCAAGGCTTGTTGCTTATCCCAACCTCTTTCCTCTCTAATTGGCTTCTCCTTCCGCTTTTGGAATCTAGAGATTATCTAGCACCTGATATCTACGGTGGATTCTGAGACTATTCAATCCGTTCTTTTGGGCAATCCTGAGGACATGGATCGTCTTATCTGGTCCCACTGGAAGCCAGGTGGGTATAATGTCAAATTGGGTTATTTCTGACTTAGAGCCAATTCCTAGCCCCAAAGCTCTCTTGCCCCTCTACAGCCTCAAGCTCTACCATCTTTCTGAGGGACCTGTGGAAAATTAGAGAGAAATTTTCTGATGGCGTTAGGAGTTAGAGAGATGTTTTTTTTTAGATGGCCAAGATCTTAGGGACGATTTTTTTCTGACGGCGGTAGGAGTTAGAGAGGAATTTATATATATAGATAGATAGTTGATAATCAAAGACGGTGAATGACGAGTATAAAAATAGATTATGAAGCGGTTACTAAAATTTAGGTTAATATGTAATGTTATGATCTCTAAAATATGGAATAAATATGTATCCCTGGATGATGTATAATATAAGTAACAAAGAATATGGAATAAAAATGTTTCTCTTCAAATGCATATATATAATAATTAAAAGATCAATTATTATGGATTTCAATTAGTAATATGGAACAAATACAATAATGGCTACTTTTAATTTTATTTTATTTATACAATTATATCGAAAATAAGAGTATATTCATTAAATATTGATATTTATCTATTTCATTTCATTTTTTTAATACAAGGAAATTGTGCGAATGGGATTACTTCATATACATTGGGGAGAAAGTATTAAGTGACATTTTGTTCGTTTCATTTTAAGTTGTTCTTTTATGCCCACAAATGCCTCGTTTTAGTAGCATGAAGATATTTTTACAACGGCCTCGATTGGATGTTTGGAATATAAAAAGGGGAAAATAAATATTATTTCCTTTCCTATTCTAAGATGAAAAAGATTTAAGAATTTCATGAAATAATAATAAGGTTAAAAGTATTTCATTATTTATTATGTTTGATAAATCATGCAATGAAACAAAAATCATATTCTCTAATAAGAATTTAATTATCATATTCTCTAATATCAAAACATACAACATACAAATTTATTAAAACTTTTGAATCCAACGAAGAAAAATAATCAAAATATGTCCAAACAAATAGCATCTCCTAATTTATTCAAGAAATCACAATCAAAATTCCCTTTAAAAAAAATCCAAATTTAAGTATTTTGCTTTAGTTTGGACGATTTTTTCCTAATTTAATAATGTCAATTGTGGGCATTTTAAGTATTTTTTACATTCTCTAATTACTAGGAAAATAAAATATCACACTACTGGTAGTTAATTAAATTCCATCATATTGATAAAATTGATTCCAATCGAATCCCTAATATGTTTTGTCCTAAATAGCGGCAAAATATCAAGGAAATATGGAATGGGAAATAAATTCTTATCCGTACTCTATGTTCTTAGGTAACAAACATAAGTTCTAGACTTCAAGTAATGAAAAACTGAGGGTGAGTTTATCTAAATATTGAGGGATAACATTGCTTGTAAAGTCGATATAAGAGAGAACGGAAAAAACTCAACTCACATTTTAGGGGTCAAAAGAATCGATGTACTTTCTTTAATGTTGAGAAAACAATTGCAGAATGGTGACATCGTAAACCCTCCATGCCCCCAAAATTTCTTTCCTAATCCAATATGATGGTATGTATTTCTTTGTAAGTAAAGGGGGTAAAAATGGAACCACACATTTTGGGGAGGACTGTATCTCTTAGACTTAGTAGCTTCTCGGGAGGAAAGTGGTACAGAACATGGCTAAACATCAAGCATTTTCTGGGAGATTATAGAGCTTTCTTCACTTGAAAGAAATCGTTTCGGTCTTTTAGTGCTGCTTCAACATCATCTGAAGATGCAACTGCAACCACAACCCCTTTGTCTTTGACTGCGTCGATTACATCTGCGAAGTCCTTGAAGTCCTTCAAGCTGGGGGACAAGGAAAAATAACAGGAACATAGGGACTAGGTAAGATATTAACTGGCAGTCTTAACTAATGTTATGTTTCTGTAGCAAAAATGAAACTAAAATACTCTTGTAAAGAATAATAAAGCTAGGCGAACTTTCAATTTTACTTTCTACACTTCTAATCTAGCTTTTCAGAAGTATAACTTAAAAATGGTGAAGGCGGTTAATCAAGATGATAATGACGGAATAACAAATTGAATACCAAATCATATCATCAACCAATGAACAACATCTTTACCTTGTTGATAATATCTCTTCACGTCTCCTTTTCCTTTCTTCTTCTTCGATTCCCATTAGATACCGCAACAAACTTCGAGGGAAAAAAAGGAAACAGGTAAGAGGAAATTACTCACTAGTCTTCTGAAAACAAGACATAAATTCCAAACCAGTGTGACATCACCAAAGAGCTATTAAGGCAGGTTTGTGGACTACATTAGGTGTGGAATTACGAGGCTTGTAAACATGACTGTTACCAACAACAATCATTCAAGGAAAATCATTCCTATCTTTTCATGTTCCCTTCTGATTCCCAGTGGCCCTTACACATGTCTCCACTCGCCAAAATACCAAGACGTGATAGATGTCAGCATACCTAGTATAACCTTTGGCGTCAGGAAGTTGGTATGAATCAACATCTCCAATAGTCCCAATAATGGACTTCGTAAGAGTGTCATCATCCATGTCTAGTTGTCGAAGAAAATCCCCAGTTCCATCATATACACCAAGTGTCTTTAACAAGTTGGGGTCGCGATAAGATAAGAAAGAGAATACTCCTACATAAAATTTCACAATATTAGGTTCTAACATAAGCAATCAAACTCACTGCAAACACTTAACGGAGCAGATGTTTACCTGAGTTACTATCAAAGTCACAAAAACCTCCATATGCCCCACCACTAACTCTTACACGATCCCACAACCATGTATTACTAATGTATTTCGAAATAACATGTGCACTCCCATTAAGCTCATAACCAGTGTCGTAAATGTTAGCAGCTTTCCCCACATAATTAACCTGTAGAAGGTAAGAGCTTAGAATAGTTCATCTAGAAAATATGCTGAAAGAAACCATGCCAAACAAGAATATTATCTAACCTGAGTAGGTATTACAATGGCTTCATTTGCTGAAGGTAGTCGCACATTCCATGTAGCAGTAGCAACAGGAGAGTTGCTAGGCAGCAAATCAAGGAATTTGCTAACAAACTTCTGAGAGTTGGCAAGATTCTTCCCGTCAGCAGTCATATTAACTATACAACCATTCCTAGACAGTAGAGACTTGCGAATCTCCTCGAGAGATGAAGAAATTTCATCCCAATCTTGATCAACTTTCTCTTCAAGAGATTGTAGATACTCCAAGTAACTAAGTTGACAGAAAATAAAAACTGTATCAGTAAACATATTGGTCCACTAAGTTTCCCTGTTTGATGTCGTATCATCCAATACTAGTTAAAATTATTTCACAATTCTGAAAGCTTTCAAGATTGCCATATCGAAGATAAGAAAACATGTCAAACTACATCTATAGAAACTATGTGTCATTCTCAGTGACATATACGAAAAATGATGGTAGATTACAAAGCAAGGTCAATGAAACCAAATCTGTAAATCATTAATAAGATGAATATTAAGGCCAGAAGAATAAATTGTGCTTAATTCTGATCCCAATGAAAACTCGAAAAACACGTCCTGAATCCTAAAGTGCACTTGACAGAGACAACAGAAGACACAGGAAAATGTAGAAGATGCAAGATTAGAACAAAAGACAAATCACTGGTAAATTCCAGTCCAACCTGACACCACCCATTTGTTCAGAAATCCACCCGGCAACATTTAGCTTTGCATCCATCCTTGCAGCAGCAATTCCATGACCACTACCTCTCAATCGGTTCTGAAAACGAAGCAACATAAACTCTATGATTTGATATAGATATAAAAAATAATAATAATAATTCCATGCATCAGTCGTTTTGAACTTTTTTCAAATAAAACTGATTATATACCTCCATTCCAGCTTTGCTTTGGGAAACAAACTGCTTAAACCGCTTCTGGTCTGTAAATTGGACTTCTTGAAGAACAAGGTTGAACTGCAATTACATGAAATACATGCACAAAAGCCTTAGCCAAATATATGAAGCAACTTGAGAACTAGAACTACAATAAAAATATAATATAGAGAAAAAGAATAATAACTATAATAGGTAGGAGACAAATATATTCATTCACCAATCAATAATTTTTCTTGAGTATTATTTGGCGCTGATATATACCCAAGTAGTAAATGCATAGGAATTTCCCAAATTCACCAACTATTGAGGACTCATGGTAGACTTCAGAAGCAATGAGTACTAACAGCATAATTGAAGCACATCAAGTAAATGAATCCCACTTCATATAAATTATTCAGTAATGAAACTAGAAATATTTATTTGCAAATCTGAAAAGAAAAAGTACAAGAAATACCAGGTGAAATAGGTCATCAGCACGTCCTGCCATTGCTTTGCCTCGAACAATTATGTGGCTACAGGGATCCTCCTTGCCCCGTACAGATGATGTCCTTGGGTAAACTGATATCCCTCCAGTTTTCCTTCCAATCAATTGATTAAGTTGCACAAAGCTCAAGTCTTTTGTACCCATCTCCAGCAATGATTGGCTGTCAAAAGAACATGATACAATCAAGAAATACAATCTAATTTGCTTTCAAAGAATAGCTTACCCCAGAAAATAATTTTATTTAAGGGAGAACTTACTAAAGCTCAAGTTATAATTCAAACATCATTCATCGTTACACCAGAAGTTTATTAGTGTATGCATAATTCTAATACCATTGTTTCTGCTGCACCAACTAATATACTATCTCTATTATTGCTCTGCCAATAAGACTGTTATACATTACTTTTTTCTATAGTACAATTTTCCACAATGTTCAGCAGGTAAGAGCATGAGTGTCTTATCAAGAGTCGGAATGGCATTCATAAGAAAATATGTTGCCTTGTGTTTAGAGTACCAATATATTTTTTCACTATAAGAGATGCTGGCAATCAGAATAACCACAGCAAGTAAGAAAACAAAACAAAAATATCCTGCAGACCTCTGAAGTTGAAGGTTAAACCTTTGCATGTTTTACAAGAGTATCAGCAATCGGAGAACATGATTTCTTGTCATCTTACAGTCGTTTTCAAATAAGTCCCATCTTACAGTTGTTTTCAAATAAGTCCATTCAACGATGTAACTTATTAGTGGGATAAAAGAAATTCTAATGTATCCAATGTATCATAACAGAGAGGCAAGTAGGCTTTATTTCACTTCTAGAAAGGAGTTACAATACAATTTGCATATTTAATTTAGGATAAAATTGTAAAATCATCAAAAATAATATTGGCAAGACCATTTAGTGCATTTTCTGAAGCCCATGGAAAACCATCCAAACTCTCTTTTCAAGGTTTTTAAAAGATAATCATCGTTTTAAGAACAAGTAACTTTGAGAGCGTCTTTTTATGTTCAAATGAAAACCAAAGTGATGAAGAAATCAAGGTCACTCATTGGAAACAAAATCTTACCAAAAAAGAGGTACCAAAGGAAGAATCTCTTGCTTTAGTGAACTCATATTGAACACAACTTCAGTGTAAAGAACATCATTTGTGAAAAGGTCATGCTTCAAAACTTTCACTCCATTGATATCCCCAACCTGCATTCAATAGGTACTTTTTTTATCATTTCTTTCTGTATGAACTAGACCAAAATAATATTGGCAAACAAAACTTGAATAAAAGAAACCCGATTTGATCGTAACCTCTGTTGGAATACGACTAGGTTCCTTTGGAATGTCTTGCAGAGAAAGGCTTGGAACACTACGCAAAGCTTCTGGTGGATCAGGAGTTTCCTGCCTTAGTCTCAGCTCCTGTGTAGCACGTGCTAGCTCAGCAAGATCTTCATCTGTCATACTGGCTTTAACTTTCTCCAAAATTTGTTTTTCAGCCTTTTCATCACGAGAAGCTTTCTCTGGATCAGGCTGATAAGGAAGTTACTTGATAGGAGTAATAAACAAGGCATAAAAATTTGGGACATAAATATATAATTGATTACCTGCATTTCTATCACAACTTGATGGCGATTGTTCAAAATGAATTTCTCTATTAAGGGACAGAAAACAGCTTTAGAGCCTTCTGCTTCTATTCTGGCTTTCAGTGCCAGCAAAGGCCTCTCATACTTTAATGGCTCAAAGGGATCCATATCATATATCCATTTACCCTTTAAAAAAAAAAATCATTTTAAGTTCTGATCAAGAATGGGCGAAGTGATGTCAGGTACTTTATTGAAAAAAAAAAAATAGGGAAGAAAACTCTCAATTAGAGAGGGATATGTCTTACCATGGACCGAAGCATTAGAGACAAGCCACGAGGAAATGATCCTGTGTTGTTTTCCCTGAGAAAGAACTCAATCGTATTCATGGATGCTTCTACAGCATCTGTATCAAAACCTTCCTCCGCTAATTTTCTAAGTGTACTCATGACTAGTTCTTCCACCTTTTGAATGTCATCTTCTGCAACACCCTTCAACCCAATACTAAACTGAGGTTGAAGGAGAGATCATCATCAACCCCACCACCAACTATGGCCTCTCCCAAGCGACTCTCAAGCAAGATTTTCCTCAATGGAGCAGCAGGCGTTCCCAGCATAAGATGATCCAGAAACCCAAGTGCAAGCTCAGTCTCCAAGTCTAGGGGCTTATCAGATAGTAACCAATTGATCGATACCATATTTTTCTTCTTTAAATCACCACCGTCACCAGCAGGATATTTTTTCAGAAATCCTAACTGGTTCTGAAAATAGTTTTTTGCGGGTAGATCCTTGATTCATTTGCTGCTGAACTTTCATCAAATGTATCTAGGTACTCTGTGAGAGGAGAGAGAGAGAGAGAGAGAGAGAGAGAGATGAGAGAGAGAGAGAGAGAGAGAGAGAGAGAGAGAGAGAGAAGAGAGAGAGAGAGAGAGATGAAGAGAGAGAGAGAGAGAGAGAGAGGAGTAAGATAATTAAGATTCAAATTATTTCCCACCCTCTAGACTTATATCATTTACCTAAAATTCTAAAGTCATCAGAATGGAAAAGCAATGACAAAATTAAACTTCATTGTTGAATTGAAAAGATTTAACTTCTAACTCATAAGCCTGTACAATAAAGTGGACCAGTAATCCAACTAGGATATACGAGACAAGAAAACTAAATCAACAAGCTAGGTCTAAACAAACAAAAAAGTGAAGCATAAATGATCCAGGGATTTTCTGTTACCGATGTTCATTCTATTGTATTAAATCAGTAATTTTCATTTTAGTTTACTAAACAAATAATTCATAACTGAATTAGGTATCATTTGTTACTGGAAAAGTTAAGCAACCGCTAAAGAAAAGATAACACATAGTAACAATGTTTATTAAGATAACTAGAATTCAATTTTCATGGTGTAAGTATGCTCAGCAGTTTCTTCTACAACTATAGCTTCTCATCAATATTTTTCTGGGAAAACTCACCCACCGTTCAAGGGAAAGTCTGAATTAGTAATAAGTTGGTTAGCAGGAAAACAAAAGTAATGCAAAATTGCAAATGTACAGTACAAGCAGATCTGGTTCAGTACCACTCAAAATGCGCAGGCGCTCAGTCGGATCATCATCTCCATAAAACCATATTCTGGCATTGCTGGGGTGGTAGTATTTACGGTGGAACTCCTGTAATTTTGATGTCAAAAAGAAAAGCCCTTTGTATTAAAAAAAAAATTAAAACCACCACAAAAATCAGATATTTTGGCAGGAAGACGGTCACATGCATATTGCACGAGAGAGAGAGAGAGAGAGAGAGAGAGAGAGAGAGAGAGAGAGAGAGAGAGAGAGAGAGAGAGAGAGAGAGAGAGAGAGAGAGAGAGAGGATAGTATCTATAGCATGCTGCACAAATACTAAAAGCCTGATTCTATTTTAAAGCAAGCTAAACAGAATATTAGAGATAATAAACAACAAAAAGGTTTTGTCCAGAGGCTTTTGTAATTAAATCCTAAATATTTTCATAATACAATCAAATCATATTGGAATGCATCCTTTAAATGGTTCAGAACTTCAAATGATTGGTCAGTTGACTAGACTGAGGACATATTTTATTTCCAGAACCCTCCTGAAAATTTGCACAGGATGTCCAACTATAACATGAATAAAATAAATTCTACAAGATATACAGAGTTCAGCTTCTATAGAAAAGAAGCACCATACAAATAAATTAGACCATTCCTTAAGAAATGTATATTATAGTCAGAACGCATAAGCAATCACAACTAAGTTTACTATGTTCTTTTGAAAGACTAAACAAATAGGATTCCTCTTTAGTGAACACAACAAACCTTGAATTGCTCAAATTTCAGTTTTGGAATGTCTTTGGGATCACCTCCACTGTCAACACCGTAGGTATTGTCTGGAAAAAGAGCCTGGTGCAAATGGAAAACAGATGTATTATATCAAAACTACTCCAAAGAAGAAAATAAAACATAAAAGGAGATACTTTGTAAACATAACAACCAAGTACTCACGTCATTCAAAAATGCTAAGTGTCATTCAAAAATGCTAAGTGTCATTCAATATTCAAGATCAAGTATTATAACCATCTATAATAACAGATGAGCACACAGGTAAACATATTTGGAGCCAAAGGCAAAACTGCAAGATAATATTGTACTGAGAAGATAACATATATAACAGTTACTGATAATGTTAAGATAGGCCTCGTCATTGGGCCGGGTCGGGCAAGCCCGGCCCAAAATTTTTGGGCTTGGGCCGGGCCGGGCCTATTTCATAATTTAAAAAATACCAAGCCGGGTCGGGCGGGCTTTATCATAAATATGAAAGCCCATGCCCTTTGTCGGGCCGGGTTTGGGCCGGGCTTTTATCGGGCTTTACGGGTCGGGCCTTAAGCCCACTTGGGCCGGGCCTACTAAGCCCATTTGTACCTACCTAATTGTAAAAAAAAAAAAAAGTGAGTTGAGCTTAAATATTATTATCGAATATTGAAATAAGCTAAGGAGGGATACTATTGGATTTGGAGAATTGACTTAACTTTTCGACCATAAAGCCGAGATAGGATAAGGAGGTCGATAAGAGAGTCAGAGACCTAGTGAGGTTTTTTGAATTTAGGGTTAGGGTTTGGTTTGGGCATTTAAATGACACTAGGTTGAGATTTGGTTGAAGTTTTGGATTTTGGCTATGATAGTAGTAACAAGATTGGATTAGGTATCAATTCTTAATTTATAATTATTTTATATTTTCGGGCTTTATAGGTCGGGTTTACCTGGGCGGGTCGGGCTGGGCTTACCGGGCTTTATCGGGCTCGGGCCTATCGGGCCTAGCGGGCTTGAATACCCTAAGCCCAAGTCCAGCCCGTCAACATGCGGGCCGGGCCGGGTCGAGCTTTTTGTCATCGGGCCTATCGGGTATCCATAAGCCCGTGGGCTTCTAGGTCAAATGATGAGGGCTATGTTAAGATATCCGTCGGATTTTAAAAACATTTAGCTCAAACTAATGTATTTAAACTACATCCCACCATGACTGCATTCCCAACCAGTTAGAAACACTTCCCCTGAATTAAACCTGCTACAGTGCTTGCATAACTAGATAAAGTAATAAATTGAGTTCGCGGTTCATATTTTTGTTGCACTATAAAAAATGAGATAGAAGGGGGGAAGAAAGACACAGACATCAACTTAAGTACGATTCGTTTTGGTTAAGAATTTTGCAGGAATATCTGACACTTATATAATAAGCACAATAGGTCTTACAAATCAATAACTTCCTAGTTTAAGAATTAATTTAAAGATCACTGACCCTATAATTGTGCAGAACTCTTATAAAAACACGCATGAAACAAATGAGCAGAAAAATAAAAGAAAAATTGCCTGTTGAGCTGTCCGGCCAAGTATATTATCAGGCTGGGAGTAGACCCCTTTCATCTCATTGAATACAACTCCTGAAATTAAGAACAATAATCATTCAAGAAGAAATAAAATGTTAGCTACACACTTGGAATCCATGGGATTTTTATATGCATTATTTTTTCCAAATGTCAATTTTAAAGAAAACAAGAGAACTAGGTACATCTATTAACTGGGAGACCTTTATAAGATATATCTTCGGAAGGATCGTTGAGCTCATAATGCCAACCCTCCTGCTGGAAAGTCCGGTAGTCCTCCACACATTTAGGAAAGAATACAGCATCCAGATATACATCGACAAGGTTGTAGAAATCCTGATATGAAATAATATCCATGTTTTAGTTTAGAATACAGAGTCAATACAACATATATCACATTGTATTTCCTTTCCAATGGTTTTACCTTTGTATTTGTAGAAGCAACTGGGTAGCAAGTCCTATCAGGATATGTGAATGCATTAAGAAAAGTATTCAAACTCCCTTTCAACAATTCAACAAATGGTTCTTTCAAAGGGTACTTTCTTGAGCCACACAATACACTGTGTTCCAGTATGTGTGGGATCCCAGTGGAATCATTCCTGCATCAGAAATTTGATAAACAAGATTCAAGACCTTGGTTGACAACAATATAAACAATGAGCCATTTGCAATTCACTTCAAACATCTTAATTTATGCACTTCAAGTCTACATTAGCTAAACCAATCAAACACCTAATGGGCAGAAAATCCAGTATCATAATTCTTAAACGACACGCCCATTACATAAAAGGAAAACCAATTTTTTTTTTTTTTTTTTGGGGTTGAAAGAATACTCACGGGGGGGGTCCTGAAAACAATGCCGAAGACCTTATTCTCGTCATCATTGGATACTGATATGACTTGGGCACCGGTCTTTTTTGTGCCTGAAAAGAAAAGCTTTGGACTTACACTCTCCAATGAACTCTTCAGCGACCTTCTCGAAGCCAAGCTTCTCGGCAACCTCATCTTCCACACCAGAAAACTCTACACCAGAAAACAACTTCAATTAAATCACAAAGTTACAAGCAGGGAAACTAGGGATTTCGCCAGGACTGTACCTGGTGGCGATTGAGTGAAGGGGGGTGGCGACTGCGCGCGGGGGCGAGGGTCGAGAAGCTCTTAGCGAACTTGGGGACAGCGGTGGGGACTAATCTGCTATTGCGGCGGACCAGGGAGCGTCTGGAGGGGTTCGAAATCAGACGGTGGCGGCGGTGTTTCAGAGCAGAAGCTGAGGAGGAAGATGAATAAGAAGATGAAGATGAAGAACTTGATGAGGGGTAAAGCAAAACGAAATAGACGGCGAGAAGAGTGAAAGGAGAAGAGGAGTCTGTTGCTGGCGAGAGGAGAGCGAAGCAGAGTTGCTCCCTCCATTTTTTTCTGTGGTGCTATCTGATAAGAGTGACAAATGGGTTTATCTGCGTTTTGGGTTTTTCCATTGAGAGGGAAATATGTAAAGACTAAGCGAGAGGATTAAAGTTAAACGTACGGAGTTTGGAGGCACCAACACTATTTCTTCTCCTCTTTACTATTTCTTCTCCTCTTTTCTTTCTTGCTAAGGAAGTTGAAAGATGATTGGCCTTCAATTTCATGGGGGAGTATTGGCCAAGAAATATTTGGTTCATTTTGTTTTCTTGGTTGACATGTGCAAATTGTTTTGGTAATGAAATCTGTACAAAAGAAATATAATTGAAATTTAAAGGTACGTTAATGTTAGGCACTATTTTTGTATAATGTACACGTCAATTTTCATGTTAGTGTGGGAGTAAATATGTAACTTCATGTTACTTTGGCCCCCGTATAAGTATAATATTACATCAGGGACATTCCTTACTCCTTTTGGTCATCACAAGATCACAAACAAAATCACTTTTACTTTATTAAAAACATTATTTGGGAGGGAGTTATTCACATTAATATCAGTCACACCTTTTACAAGAATTTGAACTTGACACATGCCACCATATAATGGAATGAGTAGAAATACGATTATAAGGTAGTTCTATTTCTAATAGGTTACTAAAACAATTTTTTTTTGTAAAGCAAGTTTACTCTCGATAAACAATTTTACTATAAAACTACCAAATTTTTCATGAAAGTTATAGAAACGAAATTTCCCTTATAATTTAGAGTGTAAAATATAATTGAGAAATTATCAATGCATACATTGTAGCGAATGATGAAAATATTGTTTTTTCATGGAAATATCGACCAATTTAAGGAAATATTGCTGAATATTTCAACATCGATATCAATGTTGCTCACGCTCGACAAAATTTTTGGAAATTTCGGTCAAAACTTAGAAATTTTGAATAAGATTTTGGGGATTTTTTTTGGCAAGAAGTTTTGGGAAAAATTTAAGAACTTAATACTGCCTATATAAGATTAATAAAAATTAGAAAATGAATGTTATATACTACGTATATGATATATAATATGATACAAATATGGTCTAATGATGACTAATAATATAAAAATTTAATTATAAAGAGAAATTAATTGTCACTTGAATACTTTATTCGTTGAATTTTACTAGAAACAAATAGTCATGTTTACCATCTTCAAAATTGTATAGGGCTCCATCTACCATTACACAATAATTTTTTCCAAGTGATGCTACTTTGTTTTTTTTTCATGACTAGGTAAAAATGCTACTTTTTTTTAATCATGACTAAGTAGAAATGTATTGTTGGACATAGTATTCATATATCTCTTTGGAACTCCTTATTCTTTCTCCATAGATAGGGAAGTTAAGATTTATCCAACTATCTTGTTCATAACTTTGATTGAGATAAGGAACTTCATAGCCTCCATAACCATATGAAATTTGAGAGAATGTGTTGTCTAATTGGATGTAACCATATTGACCATAAGTATAAGGTTATTTGAGTTGGTATATATTACGATCAATTCCTAAGCTTATAGAGTCACAACTAATTTTTATGGATTCATTTGAAGATAAGCTTCGATAATAAGTCTACATCATCAGTAAATGTGCTCAATGGCCCAGGTGCCCACATGTTTGGGATACATATTCATTTTCCGCCCCGTCATCATCTCTTCCACTTTAATTTTTCTTAATTTTTATACAGTGGGTATTTGAAAATTTCTCATCAATTTTCCCTTAACTTGAGTGAATTTTGGGTCTATAGCTGCAATTAGTCTGAATTTGTTTGGGCTTAAATAAGAGTTTTGATGAAAATTATATCAGCCAATATCATGAAATTGGAGAAAGATTTTTCTTCCTGCCCCCACATTTCTCTTATTTTTAAGCTGAGACTTCAAAATGGGTAGAGATCCGTAAAAATATCGCAAATATTGTGAATATTTAATCCATGATTGTAGGCTTGTAGCCCTTTCATATTCCAAAAGTATACATTCTTGTCTATTAGATTATAAACTTAACTTCATGTTTTTGCACATTTCCAAATAGTTTCCAAATTTTGCTGTGTCCCTAACTTTATTTTTGTTTATTCCCTCTTTCTCTTCTCTACCATTTTCTCTTTATCTGCCACGGCTGCGCTCATAGATCTGTCATGACCCGATCTCATGCTATTAGATATGGGTTCACTTTGCCTCTTTCTTTTGAGCCAAAGAGAAATACACCATATACTCTCAAAAATGTTTTTTGGGCTCGTTTTAGTCTAAATCACAGTGACCATAAATATTTGATTCCCATCAAGATCAGGATTCCAAACAACTAAAGAGCAAGCTTTTGATTCAGCCTCAAGAAACTATAAAAGTTCAATTTCTAGAGGGGAAAAATCAAAGCCCTAAACCAATTGATCATCTTTAATTCATTCCTTGGCAGTGATAATAATTAAAGGGCATTATGGAAAACTTTCAGTCAAAATAATGCACAGTGAATCATCTTCTTCCTTTTCCTCATCCATCGTTGGAAAACCCCAATCCCAGTCCCCTTACTTATATATCAGCCTCAACCTCAATACCAATAAGTTGCTAGAAAAGTTGTTGTCCGCCGCCTCCAAGGCTTTCTCGCGGTACCAGGAGGCCATGTGGTTGCAGATTGAAGCTTTTCGGAAGAGGAACAAGCTAGTGCTCTTGGGAATTAGAGGAGTGCTGGTGTGTGCTTTGCTATGGAGGTTCATGTTTGGGATTGCCAACACCTTCATTGGGTTCTCTGAGAAATTTTGGAAGATGCAAGAATTATTGAAAAAAATTCTCTGATGATATTTCTACCCTTTCCATGGAAGATTAGTAAGGAAAATTGGAGGTCCATCGAATTTTGGAAAACGATGACTTAAAATCTAAATGAACTTGCCTTGAAATTGATTGAGCACAGAAGAAATTAGGTAGCCACATATTCATTTACAGCAAACCTAACTGGTCAATTACATGAAGACTATAGTTATTCAAATACAAGGAATGAGGGTCATTTAGACATAATCACAAACACCTATTGTGCAAAAAATTCGAACACCTATTGTGCAAAAAATTCGAACACCTATTGTGCAAAAAATTCGAACACCTATTGTGCAAAAAATTCGAACACCTAATTTCACTATCAGTTATCTCCTTCATCAACAAACTCACCATCAGCCCCCAACGTCACTATCATCCTCCTCGGATTCCTTGCCATAACCTTCATTCCCATATCCCAAATCCCAAATCTTCAACCACATCCTCAGGAACCAGCACGACCGATATTCTGGGCTGTCGAAACAAAGCAAACCCCTTGAGGCCCTCCTCCCCCTTCATCCCCTTCAAGTCCACCAGCCTCTTCATCTCCCCATCCTCCTTAACATCAACTGATCCAGCATCACCACCTTCTGAATACCAGTTGCAAACAATCGCCACCACGCCCGACCACACAGCGAGCCCTGACGCCAAATTGGTAGACGAAGCAGAGGTCATCGACTTGTTTGTTCTTGACACCGACCCGCTTGGATATATTATCATTAGATGCTTGGTCCTCCCATGACCACTCTTTGGGCTCTGTCTTGAGAAGTTAGAGCTAATGGGTATAATGTTGTAGAAGATGAAGAATGAGATTTGGATTGGGGTTTTCTAGCGATGGATGAGGAAGAGGAAGAAGATGATGCGATGTGCATCATTTTTTGATAAACTTTTTCCAAAATGTCCTTCAATGATTCTCACAACTGCCACATAAGTATTTTAAATAGTATTAGTAACAACATGAGTTAAATGGTGCAATTTTTTTAATTTTATGCCTATTTTTAATGTATAGTAGAATGAATTACAGTTTATGGTACATTTGGAGATTCCCTGAAGTGTTCCAGGTGCATTTACGGTAAAAAATTTTAAAAATGAGTTATTTACACAAACATCATCTCAGGTTGTTGAATTTTTTCAAATACCCCCTCATGATTTAGAACTTGCTCAAACATCCCTTTAAATCCCAAAAACATCACACATAACCCATAAAATATGAAAAATTATTAGTTAAATATAGTATAATGTATGTAAATAATAAAATACCATTATGGTTATTTGGATATAGTTATTTTAAAAAAAAAACTAATATTATAGTAAGCATGCCTTTGACTTTGACAATATGACAACGTTTACTGAAATATTTTGTATATCTCCATCCCAAACAGGCCTTTGACGTTTATAGCTTAGGTACATACCTGAATTTAACTAGTCATAATCAATTAAAATGTAAACAGTTGTGACGATCTGGAAATTCAAAATATAAATTTTAAGAATTTGAAACATAAAATGACGTTTTGCTCCTATATTAATTGTGGTCAAAAGTTGACTTTTTGATTGGATTACTTTTTGCCCATTTTTCGAAAACCGTTGCGTAGGTTTCAAGACACTGAATCCGTAGACATGCGGCACGCTGAAATTGGAGTTCGGATGTTAAAAGTTACGGGTCTAAAACGGACAAGGGCATTTTGGTAATTTTACGAGTGAAGGGTAAAATGGTAAATTGGTCGGGATTTTGATGAATCAACAAATTGTGACTCACTTAGTCCTTTGAGTGACACATGTCACCTGTAAACACAGGATTAGTGGCTTTGGTGTGTGTTGTTGTATAATTGTGTGATGTTCATCTGTGCAACAGAAAAGCAAAGAGAAAACAGAGAGGTGATTGATCCAAAAACTGTCCACACAACAACCCACCCTTAAGTACAGAGACATTCGAACAATTGAGAGAATTAGAGAATCAAAAACGAGAAGGAAACAAGAGAGAAAAAGAAGAAAACCCGAAACCTAACCCAAAAGAAAGTTCGAAGAATTGAGAATTTGAAACTTTAATTTTGGACTTGAATTCAAGGAATTGAACTTTTTTTATGCTTCCTGAGATTTCAACGAACTAAACCATCCAAGAATCGAAGGAATTGGACAAAGAACGAGTCAGAATCGAGTTTGTGTTCATCTCGAATTCTCGAATCAAATTCAAGTAATTAGAGGTATTGAACGATTAAATTGACTTTGAAAACATGTTTAGAAGGATTCTAATATGGTTTCTGGTTCATTAGAATGGAGAAAACAACTGCAATTGAACGAATTGAATCCATAACAGGGCCTGCAATTCTTTCGGATTTTTGAGTTTGAATTGGATTAGATTGAGGTAAGTTTTCTTCAAATTGAGATGACAAATCCTTTTCTGGGATTAAGGCGATGAATTTAGGTGTTTAAAACGTTGAAATTGATGCAGAATTGGACGAATTCCAGCCAGGTTGAACATGCGGGTCGAACGATCCGTTTTGCAGAGATACGGGTTGCAGGGACGATGAACAGTGCTAGGCTCGTGGTTTTCACGCGCAGCTGCTTGCAGAGGTGCATGGGGCGCGTGGGCACTATTCCCGAGGTACAGTCAACACGACTTTTAATGATTTCAATGTATCGAACATTTTGACGCAGTTTTCGAGTCGATCAAACACCGTTTCGATATAGTTTCGAGGGTTCTAAGTATTATGTTAAGTTTTTAAATACGTGTTTAAATCCCGAAAAATTGGAGACTTTAATTTGAGATTATTTGGGTTGTTAGTGACCCTCGATAATGATTGTTGACAGGATTTGGGATTCCTGTAAATTACGAAAAAATGTGCAGCTTGGACGGTGTGTAAGTGGACTTTTGTTTTATAACTGTGATGCATGCATAAATGTTTTAAATGATTTATTGTATGATTTGAGTTGAAATGATTTGAATGATGAATTGATATCATTGCATGATAATTTTGTGGATTTAATTATCGGTTTATGGACGATTTTATGGATTTTCGTGAAAATGGCTTTTGGGCATGACACCTAGTCAAATTATGGTTTTGACAGAGATTATAGTCAGATGTTTTATGAAACTATGTTTCAGTCTTGTGACCCTATTGAAATTATGTGTCCATCTTGTGACCCCATTATGATGAAATTCTGGGCTTGTGACCCTGTTGAGATTCGGTTTGGGCAGAGATCCCAAGTGAAACACATGATTTGATTGTGAAATGATTTGAGATTGCGAAATGAAAACTGGACATTGATTTTATGAGTTTTTGTGGAAACCATGTTTTGGGTCAAGACCCTGTGCAATGCAACTAATTTGATTTGAATAATGAAAATATATTTCCACCGTTTTTACTATGACCATTCTCTTAGATGATGATTACGAGAGCACATCTAGTTGTGAATATGTTTCCCCGGAGATAACGCTCGCCTCCAAGATGAGATGTGTTCGCCCGGAGAGGTCATGGAGTATTGCCTGTTGTCGTGTAGCTAAGGGAGGCTCAAATCAGTAGTACTGGTATTATATGAAGATTGATTAGTCGTGTGTTAACGACGATCTGGAACATCGGCTGGTGATGTGTTCACAGCGACGTGCTTGGATCTGAGCGGTCCTCGAGCTTATTTGAACACGTTGCACAGATGATGTGACTCATCATGATATGAGATGTGACAGAGGTTGGATATAAGAATTAGTCCCGAGGTTTTATACCATGCATTGATTTGTGTCTAGATATTTGAACATGTGTTGGTTTTACGATGATTGCATCGGTTTTCGTATATACTATTTTACAAGAAATAAATGGTTCTTAAATTGATATGCATGCATGCTTTGTAAAACGGAGGGTGAAATCTGTAACGACCCGTCCCAAATTCCTAGATTAGATTAGTGACTAATCACGATTAGTGAGGCTAATCCGCGATTAGTAGAGCGAAATCGGACGAACGGTGCGAAATGACCGTTTTGCCCCTGATGGTGGCAAAACGTTGACTTTTTAATCGGGCAGTCAAATGGACTTTGACTGATGACCGTGACGTAGTTCGTGACGTCACGAGTTCATAGACAGGTGGCACGTTCAATTCCGACGTTCGAGGAAGAAGTTATGACGTTCGGAAGTTTAGGGGCATTTTGGTAATTTGGGTGAATAGGAGGTCAAAAGTTGACTTTTTGACCGGGAGGTCCGATGGTCGAGGACCGAAGACCGTTACGTAGATGAGGACGATACGAATCCGTAGACAGGCGGCACGTCGAATTCGAACGTTCGACGGCGAAGTTACGGTTCACGGAAGTTCCTGGTTTACTATTCACGACGACACGTTTTACGAGACAAAAAGTGCAGTTTTGTCTCTAGTGGGCCCAGATATTTGTTCTGATCCCCAATGGATGAGTGACAAGTGTCACCCATCCAATGGACACCAATTTCATTCATGCATCTTCCATTTCCTCTTCATCGATCATTTTCTTCGTTTTTCCTAAACCAAAACCGATCCACCATTCTCACCCAAATCCAAACCCATGACCCTAGGACCAAGACTGAGAGGCAGAGAGGGGGAAGGAGACCGGATGGAGGTGGCTGGACGGCTGGAACCGCCGTGGGCGGTGGTTGGAGCCTTGAACCCGAGCGGGTACCCGGTAAGCCCGATAAACCCATTTTTCTTCTATTTTTCGATTTAGACATTATGGTTGCTATTAGTTGATTAGGATGAGTTTATTGAGGTTGTAGGAAGGTGTAGAGGGTGTTTTGGACGACGGTGAAGGGCTGAGCAGCCCTGGGTGCAATCGGGAAAATTGAACCGTGGATTCTCGTGGGTTTTAGGGGTTCTAATTAATTGGGTTAGGTTCCTAGGACGATTATAGGAAGGTTAGGATTGATTAGGATTGAAAACGGTGAAAAACTGGGCCGGAATGAGCTTGGACCGGTTACGCCGGTCCAAGTTGCAGGAAAAACCCGGACCGGGACCGGTTCGGACCGGTCTGACCGATGTAGGGGATGACTGATGACGTCATCCTGATGACGTCATCATGTCAGGGATGACGTCATCATGTCAGATCTGACACTGTCAGACTGACATGTCGGACAGTGGCCAATGGGAGCGTGACACGTGTCACTGTCAGGGGCTGCCAGTGATGACGTCATGCTGACGTCAGCGATGACGTCAGCAGGTACTGTAGCAGGCGCGTGAAGCCCACGCGCAGCCACTTCAGGCGGCGCGTGAGGGCGCGTGGCAGGGAATCTGGGGAAGGTTCCAACATGTGAAATCATCTATTCGATGTAACGAACATTTTGAGACTGGTTTCGTGTCGATCGGACACCGTCTCGATATGTTTCGGGGCATCGGAAGGTTTAGGTTCGGGATTAAAAATAGTTAAAAATACGGGAAAATTACGGGGCTTTAGTGGAAGGTTAATTAAGTAGTTAGTAACCTTCTATTAAAATTTGGACAGGTTTGGGAGTCCCGGTGATGGTGATCGGCTCGGGGAGCCGAATGGCACGCAAATCGAGGCGGCAGCTCGGACGGTCTGTGAGTGGACTTTGTTTTCTAAATTGGTGCATGCATAAATGTTTATTATATGTTTTATTACTTGTTTGATGATGCCATGGGTGCATTTGTATGTGGTTACGTATAAGCACGTATTTCGAGGTTTCGGCCTTATACGGTACTTATACGGGTCTGTATTTCTTTATTGATTTAAATGATTTGATTTTGGATTTCTAAATGGATAAACTCGGGTATGAGACCCATTTAGTTTTGTCTCGGGCATAGGACCTCAGATTCCGGGCACGGTGCCCAGTTGGTGTCCTATGTTCGGGTACGAGACCCAGTCACTTTACGGTTTATGATTTCAGGTCAGGGAACCTTAAATGGAGTCCCAGGTTCATGACGGTTTATGGGAACCGGCATGAACCCTTGTTATGGTATTATGGTTCATGACGGTTTATGGGAACCGGCATGAACCCTTGTTGGTTATTACGGTACATGACGGTTTATGAGAACCGGCATGTTACCTGATTATGGATATTATGGATCATGACGGTTCAGGGGAACCGGTCATGAATGTTTATGTTATGTATATATATGTTCGTCTACCTTCCTTTAAATGTTCTACTATCTCCTCCGGGGAGGGTCGTTGGCCTGGGTGGACCCCGGAGTAGTCACGGAGCACCGACTGAGTGGAGTCACCCCCCCAGTTGGGTTCTTTACTCTCAGGAAGGCTATGGTTACTATTACCTCGGGTAGGGTCAGTGGTCTGCGGACATTGACCTTGACTTTGAGATGACTCGGATTGAGACCCGGGTAGCGCGCGCGTGGCTTTGGATACCGTGACAGGATTGGTTGTGTGACTTATATATATGTATGTGATGGATATATGATATATGATATGTGGTGTGTACAGGTGTGTGCACAGGATTTGGGCAGTGGCCCGTATGGTCGTTTTCATTGTGGTCCTTTCGACCTTGGTTAATATCTGCTTTGGGCTTAGTCCCACATATGGTTTGTTTTGGATAAATGGTTTTCGAATGCATGCATGCTTTTTAGTGGAGGGTACAAAGGTTTTCTCGTTAAAATGTTTTTATAAACTTTTGTTTTGTCCACTCACAGTTTTTTAATGTTTTGACTGCCCTTCAGGTTGACATCGGATGTGGACTGTAGCAGAGACCGAGATATCACATACCTCCTCCGGATCCTGGCGTACTCTGATAGCCCGGGAGGGCAAAGGACGAAAATATCCCTTGTCTGACACTTCGTGTCAGACGGGAGCAGGGTCATCCCGCACTAATCCCGGGGGGATTGGGATGGGTCCTGTCAAAATCAATATTTTGGAAATTGATTTTAAATAAATGTTTATTTTTGTCCACTCACACCTTTGATATTTTTATTGACCCTTCAGGTCGTGGCACGAAGATCGTGGCTAATCGAGAGGTAGATGCATGAGTGGGAATCAGTGCGGTTATCCCTTATCTAGCAAGTGCTGAGAGTATTTTTGGAACTTCAGTTAACTTGTTAGATGGGAGTAGGACCAAGCACGGTTATCAAAGTCCTTTCGGAACGGGTCCTGTCAACAGTAATAAGAAGTTAGCTAGCTGAACTCTAATAAGAAAACTCATCTTCTCCATTTTTTCCATCTCTCTCATAGTATCTCTAACAATTTTCTTAGCATTTTCAACAAGCTCCTCAACAAATGCAGAAATAACATCCTAATTAGGAAAATTTCTAGAACCACAAGAAATGCCAACATTTTCAGCATGAAAAAGATTGCCAACATTAGAGAATCTACGATGCTCATCATGGGAAATGCCATTGCCTATGGCATACCCGAACCTTAAGCCCAGCCCCACATCCAACACCAAGGCCAAAGTCAACCCTAAAAGCCAAGATTCCTAGGACCAATTCCTACAAGTCGAGGAGGCCGATGCCAAAGCCCATTCCATAGCTAATGCAGAATCCAAAGGAGGGCCCACCTTCCTGAATTCCTAGGATTTGTTGGCTAAAAGCTTCCACAACAAACCTTTGTTCCCTCCCTATCATCCCCACCTCTCCGGCCTATCGTCTTCACAGTCTTCTCTCTCTCCCTCTCCTCTGTGTGGTAGTAATGGTGGTAATTATGGAGATGGTGGTTAATGATGGCAGTGAGGTTGGTGGTGGGGTTGTTGTTAGTGATGGTGATGGAGGTGATAGTGAGGGAAGTGGTGATAGTTATGATAGAAAGACGCAGCAAGTATGTTATCATTCTATTTAGATTTTTTACTTGAAATGCACCCTATTTTTGTATGGAAGTTTTGCACCATATGCTCATTTTTCGTCAAAAGTGCACTCTGAAATAACTGAGTTGGACCATTTATCTTCTTTTCTGTTCATTCTATCATGTTGGAATTAAGATGGTTGCATGGCGCCTATATGGATGAAAATAAGATGAGGCAAATAAAGGAAAAAATGGAACTTTACAATTCAAGAATTCCTTAGCCACCAAATTCGACAACTTCTTTCTATCCCTAATTACCATAGCCTTTCTTTGATTGCATCTCTTTCAACGCCTCCAACTCCTTCTCCGTGTTGCCCTCTTGCCTCGTCACCTTCTTCGAAGAGAGTGATAGGGTGCTTGAAAATGTAGAGTCGGTGAATGACCTCTTGTTTGGGGAATTTCATTTTGTCGATGTTTTGCTCACCGATTGAGGATTTGGTTGTGGTGGCCTTGGAGGGGGAGGCAACAGTGGTTTTGGTGGTTGTGGGGGCATTAGAGTTTGATTTGATGATGGAAAACCCTTTTGTAGGGGTGGTATTAGAGGTAGTGGGTTGGCGATGGGCCTTGGCTTCTGATTCGCGCTTCTCTTGTTCGTAAAGCTTCTGAATTTCATTCTTTTTCAATCTCCAACTCCTTGAAGTCACAATTCCAGTTTCTAATTTGAGCATTGGCTATAACGCTTGATGTTTACTGTTGGATTTGATCCATGTTGATGGTGAAGTTAAGGAATTGCTTGAATTGGTATTGAAGCATACCAGAAATCCCAAATTTGAGATTGACCCATATGACAAATTGTACTACTAGTAGAAGTACTTGACGACTCCAATGATGTCATGTGATGATGATGATGATCCAAAGCTAGTTCAAATTTATTCTTTACCTTCTTCTTCAAGTGGGTGTTCTAGTAGTTCTTTATATCATTGTCAATTCTTTGTGGAAGGCACGAGCTATGCTGCCCATCTATATGTTCATGTAATTATTGTTGAAGCTGAATTCTTATTGTTGAAGCTGAATTCGTCCTTTAAACTCAAAAGACTCAAGAATCCCTGCAAACAAGCAAACAATAAGCTATCGTTCGTTCAATGATCGAGACCCGGGGAGGTGTTCGCCCAAGAACGCTCCAATGCTTAAGTCAGCCTCGAAAGAGAAATTTCAAGAGCTTAAGTAGCATTGAACAAAATTACCTGGAAAGTGAAATGAGCTCCGCTATTTATAGGAAAACCTTGGGAGCCTCGGAGCGTTCTGATTAGTCGGTTGAATTTGTAATTAATATATTATTAATTAAATATATTATTTAATAATTATAATAATAACTCATTACGATAATAATGATAATTATTGTGTTTCAATATTAATATTAATTGTCCGTTACTAAGAATAATGACAATTAACTTTCGGGGAGAATATTAATATTACGGAGATTTTAACCCGATTAAATAACGTATTTAGCTGCTAAATAGATTATTTAACGTGTGGGTATTTTCAAATGACTAGTGTTATTGTCAGGGGAAATTTGGCCATTTTGGAAATTATGGGCCACGTGGCAGCTCCACAATTTTTGGATGATTTTGGGTTCCACAAATGCCCCCACATCGCTTAGGAATTCAGGGAATTCTAAGGGATGTACGAGGTTTGATTTATTTCCGGAAAATTTCATTGAGCCTGTTTCATGGAATGAACAGGTCTTTTAGCTTGGAAAAAATTGGGTTTGAAGTTTGGGGAAAAGGTTGGCCTCTTTGAAGAAATTTTGGGCTTATAATTAGGCTGGCCCGTGGTAGGATTGATGTGTGTAAAAGAAACTGGCCTTTTTTTTTTTGTAACCCTTGGAAATTTAAACCCCATAAGTGTCAATTAATTTCATAAATGGAGAGATTAACTCCATTATACCGTTTGCATGGGATTTCCCTTATTGAAATGGTGTCAGCCGAGTAGGTAAAATAGAAGAGGGAAAAACAAACAAACTGAGGAGGAAGGCTTTAGGCTTTGCTGCTGGTGACAGAGGAAGAAAGACTGAGTCAAATCCCAAAGATCAAGTATAAATTTTTTGACAGGACCCGCCCCGATCCCACGGGGACCATAAGGGGACGTGCCCTACTCCCGTCTGACACCCAAAATAACATACCAATTTTAACCTCAAACGTTCAAATGCATAAATAACCAAATTAAAGTTATACAACAAATCCAATTTAACAGATGTCAGACAAGGGATGAAAACCAAAATTACAATTTCCGAGCACGACTCTAAAATAATCCTGCGGGTCAAACCACCCGACAGGGGTTCAGATACGCAGAAGTAGATCTATGCCTCCGCCTCAGGATCCTCCTCTACCTCAGTAGCACAGCCTGGAGGGGTTACCAAAACATTAAGGATGAGTGGGCCGAAACTCAAGTTTATAAAACCGTTTAATAAGTAAAACATATAATTTACCCCTCCGTTTTCCAAACATGCATGCATCAGAATTTAAACCATAAATCATATAATATGAATCATAAGGCATGTAATAAAACCAAAGACATAATTATAGCCACTGCGCTATACACTCCAATCCTGACATCCCCGATGTCTGACGTCCCTGACGTCCAATAAGGTCATAGTCTCAAGGCTACGGGTGTCACTCGGGGTCTCAATCCCGAATCCAATCCCAGAACCCTATCCGGGTACGGCATCTCAAATGCCTAGCGTCATAGACGCTCGACGTCCCTGACGTCAAATAAGCAATCCTGCTCCTGAGTCATTTTACGGTCCGGTTCCTCCGTAGAATGACCATTCGCAGGCAATGCGCCGTGACCACTCCGGCGTACCACATCCGGAGGAGACAATATCATAAGAATGGATCTATACAGTGCAGTACCAAATACATTTTATTGATATCCACATGCAAAACATATATATATATACATAGATAAAATCCAAACCAATATTTAAGTTTCATCAGACGGGTCTCAAACCCAAATACCGTGAAACATGCCATAACCATAATTTCAATATCATCAAAACCGTTGATTGATTCCAGCATGTGAATATAGAAGTAAATCAGAAAACATTTAAGCATGCAAGGGTTTAATGAAATCGGGCCCACTCACAGTACGATTCCGAGGGTGAATCTGCGCGTACGAACCTGTACCGGGATTATCGTACAATTCCTGTCAGTCCAAATCACATGTAAGGGTCACTACAAGTCTTAAACATTTATCAAAAAAGTCCGAAACAGAAACCGGCTCGGGGAAACCGTCCAACACGTTTCCCGAGACAACCGGCCCTAAACTGACCCTCCTAACTATCTCAGATCAACATGGTTAATTAACCAAAAATGTTCAGAATGATGAGAGGAATAAAAGTCATGTTGATCGTGATCGGAGATAACCCCCAACGCGCCCTCACGCGCCGCCCAAAGTGGCTGCGCGTGAAAGTCACGCGCCTGACACTGTAGCTACAGTGTTACCACTTTCACCCGTTTGTCTGTAATACGGGCCTGCCACCCGCGGCTTGACCCGGTTAATTACCCACCAATTCTGAATCAATTTCCTTCATTTTTTATTCTATTATCTTCCATAAACATCTAATTTAGGTTATGAGTCAAAAATTTGCCTCGACAAGTCCCCAATCGACCACTCGACTCGTGATCAACCAAACGGGTCGATCACCATAACTTGCTGGTTTCCTAACCATTGTCCAATTAACTTAACAGGGAGCATCCTAGGGCTAACACGAACTATAAGGAATGATCAATTGAACAAAACGTTACCTGGAAGTAGCCGTCCAAACCTCTGAAATTCCTCTGAAAACAGCAGCCTCCGTCCCAGCTCCGCCGTGGTTGGTTGCCCTCGATTTCGATATGGATGTGTTCTAAACACTCCCAGAAAGCTCACTCAGTGTTTAGATTGGTCCAACAGACCGTATAAATTGAAATCCGAAATTCCCTCCAATTTTCCCGAAACTCAATCTCTGGTTTTTCTCTCCAATTTTCAGCTCCCTCAATAGCAGAGTGAAGCTCACTCAAATGTTGTTTTGTTTAAACCAACTGAGCCGTCTCAGAAGCTCGGGGAAGTCCAATCTGTCCACTGAGATTTTTTCCCCAAAAAGCTTCGAATCTTCAAATAAAAATGGTGGCTTTGCTGGATGAATCCAGGCATGTGCTGATGCATATAAGGCTTTAAACAATCTCTACTTTCCAGCATACGACTAGAATAAACAATTGGGCACTCAGAACCACCGCACATGGTGGTGCCGCCCATGTTCCCCCGCGGTTGCTACAGTAACCAGGGGTAAAATGACCAAAATGCCCCTAGTTCAAAAATTACCATAATGCCCTTCATTTTCCAGATCCGTAACTCAGCCATCTGAAGTCCGATTTCAGCGTGCCGCCTGTCAACGGACTCAGGGCATCGAGACCTACCCAACGGTCCCTGAGTCGTGTGAAAATCGGTTGCCAAACGAAAAGTCAACATTTTCGCCCCCATCGTCCAAATTACGGTAATTCCCCTGAACTTCCGATAGTCATAACTTTTTCCCTGATCGTCCGAATTGGACGTGCCACCTGTCTATGGACTCGTGACGTCCCGAACTACGTCACGGTCATTGGTCAAAGTCCGTTTGACCCACCAATCAAAAAGTCATCAAATTGGGCAATACAATTCAAGGGGTAAAAACGTCAATTCATTCATTAATTTACAATATTACTCGAATTTCCGGGGCGTTACATTTTTGCTATGATTCTTTCATTTTTTGGGTTTCTTTTTCCGCCCTAAATTGTTGCTCAAAGGATTGGGGCTGTGCTCAAAAAGCGTGAGCAATGGAAATGACAGAGAGAGAAAATGAATTGTGGCATCTGGTGGAATTTTTCTTGGTTGGCTAGTGAATTGTGGGGTTCTGATTGCAAAAAGGGGAAACACATGTCTTTTAGCCATTGGTGGACGACCTGACGCGAACAGAGAGATCAAACAGGATGGACCCGCGCGACTGCTGTTCTCTGGGCTGTGAGTTTGAAGCGGCCATGCGGCGTGATCCGGTTGGTTTTCAGGCTGGCGCGCAGTTCTTGCTTGGCGCAACAGGAGGCTAGCGGTTGGGCAGTCACCTCGCTTGGGCGACTGGCGGGTGAGTTTAGAGATCGACTGCGGGTCGTGGATGTAACAACCCGGAAATTCGAAAAACGAAAATTTGGAAAATTTAAGGAAAATGACGATTTTGCCCCTAGTGGTAAGGGCTGAAAGTTGACTTTTTGATCGGGACCTTGTTTGGATTTTTCGGGAGTACTGTTGGATAGGTCTCGGGACGCTGAATCCGTAGACAGACGACATGCGTCAATCGGAGCCCGGACAAAAAAGTTGTGGGTCTGGAAAGTTCAGGGGCAAATTGGTAAATTGTGACATGAAGGGTAAAATAGTAAATTGGGCCGTCAAAGCCCTTAACGGTGCACTGATTGATTTTAAATGGTTTAACTTGGCTGATTCAGCCAAATTAGATTGGGATTATTTACTAAGTGACATTTGTCACTTGCTTATGTAAATTGGTGGCATTATTTGAATGCCTAATACGGACAAAAACAACCTCCTAATCTTTGTTTAAATTCTTAACTTAGATTGATCAAGAAGGAAACCAGAGAACACAGGGGGATTCAGAGGAAACTTGTGAGTGAAAAACGAAAGGAAAACAGGAGAGAAAACATAGAGGAACCTGTGAACCCGAGAGGAAAAAACCGAAACCATGCTTGATGAAATTGAGATTCAATTTTGAAGTTTGAGCTTAACTCAGGCCGAATTAAGATCAGAATTGTCCTTCTGGGACGATTTCGAGTCGAACCACATCAAAAGGGAAGACAATTGATAGGGAAATCAGCAAGGACAGACTCTGAGACTCCTTTGAAAGTGGGAGCTTGGGTTCGATTACTTAGAGGTAATGATTCTTGAAATTGACTTCGATTTCATGTTTAGAATGACTGTTAGATGCTTCTGGTGTAATCAATTGAATGTTACAGGTCATTTTTGGGTAGAACCCGAGTTAGGACCCGTCGGATTTCAATGTTGAGTCGTGGAATTCAGAGCATGGTTTCATCAAATTGAGGTCACAGATCAAACATAGATATACTATAGATGAGATTGAGTGAAAAAACTGAAGGAATTGGATTCAAATTGATAGAAAACAAACCGGGTTGCACCGCGGGTTGTAGACCCGAATATCAGTCAAATGGGTAACAGGGACAACACTGTAGCTGCACTGTTCATAGCGCGTGGCTTTCACGCGCAGCCGCTTGCGGCGGCGCGTGAGGGCGTGTGGGGGCTTTTCTGGGAAAGTGTCCAACATGTGTTTTACTCTATACAGTGTAACGATCATTTTAGAGTTGGTTTCGAGTCGATCGGACACCGTCTCGATAATGTTTCGAGGGTCCAACGGTTTTTGTTGTAGTTTAAAATAATATTTAAATCCCGGAAAATTATGGGGAATTGATATGAGATAAATTGAGTTGTTAGTAACCCTGCATAATGATTTGAGAGCACGACTGACACCCAAAATAATGTTCCAATTTTAACCTTAAACGTTCAAATGCATAAAAAAAACCGAATTAAAGTTTTACATCAAGTTCGAAATAAACAAATGGCAGACAAGGGATGAAATCCAAATCACAAGTTGCGAGCACGACTCTAACATAAACCTGCGGGTAAAATCACCCAACAGGAATTCAGGTACGCAGAAGTAGATCTATGCCTCAACCTCAGGTTCCTCCTCTACCTCATTAGCACGACCTGGAGGGGTTACCAAAACATCAAGGGTGAGTGGGCCGAAACTCAAGTTTATAAAATCGTTTAGTAAGTAAAACGTATAATTTACCCCTCCGTTTTCCAAACATGCATGCATCAGAATTTAAAAACATAATTCATATAATATGTATCATAAGGCATATAACCATAAACATAATTTTAGCCACTGCACTATACACTCCGATCTTGACATCCCCGATGTCTGACGTCGCTGACGTCTAATAAGGTCACAATCTCAAGGCTACGCGTGCCACTCGGGTCTCAATTCCGAGTTCAATCCCCGAACCCCGTTCGGGTACAGCATCCCCGATGCTTAGCGTCATAGACGCTGGACGTTCTAGACGTCCGTGACCACTCCGGGGTACCTCGTCCGGAGGAGACAGTATCATAAGAATGGATCTATACAGTGCAGTATTAAATACATTTTATTGATATCCACATGCAAAACATATATGTATACATAGATAAAATCTGAACCGATCGTTAAGTTTCATCAGACGGGTCTCATGCCCAAATACCGTGAAACGTGCCATAACCATAATTTCCATATCATCAAAACCGTTATTTGTTTTTAGCATGTGAATATAAATAAGTAAACCATAAAACATTTATGCACGCAAGGGTTTAAGGAAAACGGCCCACTCACAGTACAATCCTGCTAGGGTTTCATGGTTAAATGTTAGGGATTTGTATTGACCTTTACGTATACTTTGGACATGACATGGATTGTACAATTGTACCAGAACGAGGGTATACGTTCGGTTCCTAGCAGGATTGTACTATGAGTGGGCCGTTTTCCTTAAACCCTTGCGTGCATAAATGTTTTCTGGTTTACTTATTTATATTCACATGCTAAAAACAAATAACGATTTTGATGATATGGAAATTATGGTTATGGCACGTTTCACGGTATTTGGGCATGAGACCCGTCTGATGAAACGTAACGATCGGTTCAAATTTTATCTATGTATACATATATGTTTTGCATGTGGATATCAATAAAATGTATTTAATACTGCACTGTATAGATCCATTCTTATGATACTGTCTCCTCCGGACGAGGTACCCCGGAGTGGTCACGGACGTCTAGAACGTCCAACGTCTATGACGCTAAGCATCGGGAATGCTGTACCCGAATGGGGTTCGGGGATTGAACTCGGAATTGAGACCCGAGTGGCACGCGTAGCCTTGAGATTGTGACCTTATTGGACGTCAGGGACGTCAGACATCGGGGATGTCAAGATCGGAGTGTATAGTGCAGTGGCTAAAATTATGTTTATGGTTATATGCCTTATGATACATATTATATGAATTATGTTTTTAAATTCTGATGCATGCATGTTTGGAAAACGGAGGGGTAAATTATACGTTTTACTTACTAAACGATTTTATAAACTTGAGTTTCGGCCCACTCACCCTTGATGTTTTGGTAACCCCTCCAGGTCGTGCTAATGAGGTAGAGGAGGAACCTGAGGTTGAGGCATAGATCTACTTCTGCGTACCTGAATCCCTGTTGGGTGATTTTACCCGTAGGTTTATGTTAGAGTCGTGCTCGCAACTTATGATTTGGATTTCATCCCTTGTCTGACATCTGTTTATTTCGAACTTGATGTAAAACTTTAATTCGGTTTTTTTTATGCATTTGAACTTTAAGGTTAAAATTGGAACATTATTTTGGGTGTCAGACGGGAGCAGGGCACGTCCTCATGTGGTCCCAGAGAGGATCGGGGCGGGTCCTGTCAGCTTGGTATCAGAGCACTAGGTTGTGGTCAGCATGCTAGACTAGCGATTAGTACTAGTTACTTTTCGAGTCTAAGGATAATGTTAACTGATCTATGCCTCTTGACAGTTGATTATGCCTCCAAGGAGGATCGGGGCGGGTCCTGTCACCGGATGTGTAATTCCCGATGAGGCTGGATGTGTAATTCCCAGCATAGATGATGAATCTGGATGTGTAATTCCCAGAGGATCCTCGGATGTGTAATTCCCGAGTTATATGTTTTGTTGTATGATAAAATGGTTTTATGAAATGTTTTCACATATTGGGTTTGAGAACCGGATTTTGATGTTTTCATGTGATTTGGCTTTGTTATTCATCTGTTTTTCTCTATGCATGCATGGTTTGATAAACTGGAGGGTAAATGATGTCTTTTAAAATGTATTTTAAATGATATTATTTTTGTCCACTCACACATTTGTTTTTGATGACCCTCCAGGCCGTGGCACGACATTTGGGGCCAATCGAGAGGCGGAGGCATAAACAGAAATCAGTGTAGTCATCCCTGGTCTGACCAGTGCTAAAGGATACTTTTGGGACTTCAGTTGACTTGTCATACGGGAGCAGGACTGGGCACGCTTATCAAAGTCCAGTTGGGACGGGTCCTGTCAGTGGACAAGTGGTGCGTGTCGGCTGGGCTGTATCTTAGAATGGTGACTGGTGGGTGACGGCAGCCCGCCCTGCTTTGGATCCTTCTTCTGTCTGGTACCCGCGTGGCATGGGTTTGGAGCAAATCTGCTCTTCTTCTTTTTTGTTTATTATGTGTATATATATATATATATGTTTATTCATATTAGATATTTTTCTATATATTCAAGTACTTTGACCTTTTTTTGCAGGTGTTCTTTTTTGTCTTAATATATATATACATATTAATATATTTAAATATGTATTTAATATATTAATGCTATTAATACATTAAAATGTGTATTTAATATATTAATGCTATTAATATGTATTTGATGGTAACATATGTATTTTGAATTTCCATATGTGTATATATTCTAGTATGTATATATTTGGAATATATTTATTTTAGGAACTAATAAATACGTTCCTTTATTGTAGGTGGACGCTTTTGCTCATTTCGAGAGTTCGGGACATCCGTTGACAACGATTCAAGCGGTGAACTTTTTATTCGAGGCGATAGTTTCAAGATGCGTCAAGGTGCACTTCTAGAGAGACCTAGCAGGCTCGCATTGTGGGAGCAGGTGGCTCGCGTAGTCAAATTCCATTCCGAGGGAAGGACAAGGACTTTGAAGGACCCGAAGATTTTTAGGCGTGGAAGATCCGCTACAAACATGTGTTTCCAAAAGGGGTACTTGCAGAGCTTTGTGACAGATGTTCCTCCCAGAAAGCACCCAAGAATAGCAGAGGAAGAAATCTGAAATCTAACAGATGGACCAAATTCCACCCTTTGATCGTCAGCTGGGGATTCAAATTCCCGTTTTCAAAGTTTTTCTCCGGGATTCTCAGTCAGATGGGCTGCTCACTTGCTCAACTGGATGTTGACTCGTACAGACACGTAATCTGTTTTGAGAAGCTGAACGAGTTTTTCAAACTGGAGCTCACAGACGAGGAATTCTGGCACTACTACACCATAGTGCACGATGGGCTCTCCGGTGGAAGTCTCACACAAGTCCTCCCCAAAGTCGAGTTGTTCATGAACACTGTATTTACCGACGGGGCATACAGGCAGAGCTGCTTTGAGCTGGGTGGCACATGGGATCGTAACTGCAGTGGAAATGTGAGGATTACATCTTGCTTCCGTACCCACGATGAACTGTACTCAAATTTCGAGAGCCATCCTGACCTTACGAAGATTGACAGAGCTCTGAAGATTCCTCCTGAGTTTCTCGAGATGAGATGGCTGCTTTGTCCATCCAGAGATGCTGATGACGGAAGACCTCCTGCTAGCATAGTCAAAGATTGGTTAAGTGCTCCGCTTCATCTGAAGAGGGCTGTCATCCAGAAGAAGAACCATAGAGAAGGACTTGATGCGCCCCCAAAAAGGAAATCAGGTCCTGAAATGCATTCACAAGATGTCCCGGACTCCACACCTCGCCAAGCTAGTCCCGCAGGATCATCCAGCAAATGTAGAGCCTCAGGTGGTCCTTCAGAGCAAGCGGCGGACCATTCCAAGAAGTTGAAGGTTGTCTCTACTTCCCTTGAAATGATTGAAGCTCTTCGGATGATGGTTCGAAACGTTTAGTGGAAAGAGCACAACCAACTTCTAGGGTCATGGATACAGAGGCTACCCCTGAGATTGCAGAAATGACGAAGGTTGTGCCACAGGCTGCATATGATAAAGTTGCTAGAGACCTCAGGATTGCAAAGGTGGGGGCCCACAAGCTGGTTGACATACTCCGTGGACAAGCGGGGCTGGAAGAGGAGAACAAACGAATGAAATCGGAGTGCATCCGCCTTCGAGAGGGTTGCGACCATTCAGACGAAACAACAATGCCTTGGTGGGGAAAATTCGATCATTAGAGAACAAAATGCTCGAGCTGGAGACAAGTCATGCAGAAAAGCTGTTGGTAGAGAATGAACGCGACACTGCCCTTAACGAGTCTGCTTTACTGCGCGGGCATTTGCATGAGTCGGAAGAGAAATTCAAACTCCTGGAAGCTAAAATATCAAATCTGAAAGCTGATTGCTCGTTACCACCACATGCCCCCATAACTTTGTACTTCAAGGAAAGTGAATCGCAGAAGTTGGGTATGGAGAGCCGGAGCGGGATCACTACCAAAGAGCAAGAGCTTGAACTAGAAGTAGAGCCCGAGGCTGGACCTGATCCTGAGGACGAGGCTAAGAAAGTAAATGTTCCTGAAACCGACGAGTCACTTTTTGATGACATTTCCCTACTTTCCGCAGAAGAGTGGGCAGAGTTTCGAAGAACCATGGGCTGTGAAGACTTGCATCCATAGTTATTTACATGTGTATGTTGACTATTGCATTTTCATTTTTGTATTGAATAACTGGTTTGAGCAATCGAGATGTGATTAGCCAGCCATTCTTCGAATGAATAAATGAAAACAATATTTATGAAGAATTTTGTCCTCCCGGCTCTTTGTTAAATTTTTTTTTCCAACTATTTGATGTATCCCAAACTTATTTGTTCATCAAATGCCCCCCGTTGTAGCCATGGGCGTTCAATGTTGGGGTTTAACTAACTTTTTTAGCATTTTCATTGGTGTTGCCTTCAAGGAAGGGCTTGTGCTTCTTAAGAGAAGACTTGAAGTGCTTCCATGAGGAAGACTTAGGGTGCTTCCAAGAGGAAGGCTTAGAGTGCTTCCTAAGAGGAAGGCTTGAGGTGCTTCCTGAAGGAAGGCTTCGGGTGCTTCCTGGTGGAAGGCTTTAAGTGCTTCCTGAAGGAAGGCTTCGGGTGCTTCCTGGTGGAAGGCTTTAAGTGCTTCCTAGTGGAAGGCTTTGGATGCTTCCCGAAGGAAGGCTTGAGTGCTTCTCGGAAGAAGTCTTTGGATGTTTCCCGGAGGAAGGCTTGAGTGCTTCTCGGAAGAAGGCTTCGGGAACCTTGCCGAAAGTACAATAACACATAGGTGAATTAGGAATGACTTGACAGCTTTATTTGTAAGACTAAACACATCATTCTTGAAAATAAAGTCTATATTTGGCACAAAACAATGACTAGCTTAACTTTGAGCTCTAGTTGGCATTATACATAATATTTTCGGAGATGATGAGCATTCATGGAACCACTCACTAACTTTCCGTCCATTGTCTCTAAGGTGTAGCTTCCCTTTCCACCTATTTGGTAGACTCGGTAGGGTCCTTCCCATGGGGACTTGAGTTTTTGAGACCCTGGATGATTGGGTGTTGCAAAATTTTTCTTGAGAACAAGGTCACCTGGGAGAAAGTGCCGGAGTCCGGCCTTCTTGTTGTAGGAACTCCTCACTTGCTGCTGGTAGCTGGAGATGCGCTTCACCACTTGCTCTCTTAATTCCTCGCTGAGATCAAGTGAAGTTCTTAGAGCGATGGAGTTGACTGCTGGATCATCGAGCTCGGTAAAGGGCGCTGGAACAACAACATGTGGAGGAATGATTGCGTTAGTGCCGTATGCAAGGGTGAATGGAGAATCTCTGGTTGCACGACGCGGAGTGGTGCGTTAATCCCAGAGCATGCCATCCAACTCTTCCTCCCCACAAGCCTTTCTTATCATCGAGTCGCTTCTTGATACAGTCAAGGATCGTCTTGTTTGAAGCTTCTGCCTGGCCATTACCCTGTGGGTAATACACAGTTAAAGTGAAATGCTTGATCTTCCAAGACTCAAAGAACTCGTTGATTATGGCACCAGTGAACTGAGTTCCATTATCTGTTAGAATGATCTTGGGAAGTCCAAATAGGCAGATAATCTGGCTCTAGATGAATTTTTGAACATTAGCTTGAGTTATGGTTTCCAAGGCATTTTCCTCTACCCATTTGGTGAAGTAGTCAGTGGCAACAATCAAATACTTCTTGCTTGGAACTGGAGTGCTTGGGAGCGGTCCAACAATGTCAATTCCCCATTACATGAATGGCCAAGGACTCATCTGTGCATGCAGCTCTTCCGGTGGTGCCAATTGATTAGGCTTGAACCTGTGACATTTGTCATATTTCTGGGCATACTGCAGAGCCTCCTGGCATAGAGTAGGCCAGTAAAATCCTACTCTAAGCGTCTTTTGTGCAAGCGATCTTCCATCGGAATGATTTCCACAATGTCATTCATGAATCTCAGCCAAGACTTTCAATGTTTCAGGATGCTTCAAGCATAACAAGTTTGGCCCTGTGAAGCTCTTTCAAAAGAGTCAGCCCTTGTCAACATAGTATCGTGCAGCCTTCATCTGGACTTTGTGGGCTTCTAATCGTTCATCAGGAAATATTCCATGCTCTAGATAGTTGATAAAAAGATCTTGCTAGCTTGGAGATGAATCAATTTGTCTTACTTCAATCTCCTTCACATCAATACTCCTCTGCTCAAGATACTCAATCGGGATTGAGCGCTTGAAACGAAAGTCAAGTGATGACGCTAGATTCGACTAGTGGAAGTTGATGAAAAGTGAAAATCGAGAAAAAAGCAAGCATTTCCTCGACCTTGTTATTATATCTGAGCATCCTTGCATCACGCGCAGCGTATTCACCGATCGATTGGTTAGTTATCAGTTGCGAATCCGAATGAATAGAAAGTTTTTTGACTCCCAACTCCTTGGCAAGTGCGAGCCCACAAATCAAAGCTTCATACTCTGCTTCATTGTTAGAAGCTTTGAATCCAAATTGTACTTCCTGCTCCATTATTGAGCCATCAAGAGTGATAAGGACAATTCCCGCTCCTGCCCCCTTCTAGTTCGAGGAACCATCAACAAAGAGCTTCCATAGATGATTGGAAGTTGAGGGTTGCAGAGAAGAGGAACTGTTACCATGATCTTGTGACAGGGAAGTGCCAGCGGCCCTGGGGGCATTGCCAAGCTTATTGCCATTGTTTCTTTCCAGTGACGCTGGTGTGAACTCCACAAAAAAATCCGCTAAGGCCTGGCCTTTGACAGCTGATCGTGGATGATATAGCAAATCATGCTGACTCAACTCTATGGGCCATTTCATTACCCGTGTCGATGCATCGGGTACATGAAGTAACGAACGAAGTGGATACTTTGTCATGACGATGACCCGCTGAGCTTGAAAGTAAGGCCTCAACTTCTTTGTGGTAACCAATAACGCGAGGATCAGCTTTTTGAATTTTGGATATCGTGTCTCAGCATCAAGAAGGGCTTTGGATGTGTAGAACACAGGCAATTGAATCCCATTCTCCTCCCGGATAAGTGCAGAGCTTACTGCAACATCAGAGACCCCCAGATATAGGAACATGTCCTCGTTATCTTTGGGTTTTAATAGCAGCGGTGGAGACGTCAAGTAGGCCTTGAGACCTTGAAATGATTTCTCACAACCTTCATCCCACTTATCTCTGGATGCCTTCTCTAATGTTAAGGCCCGGGGGGTGATTCAACCAAGAACACTCTGATGTCAATGTCAGTTTAATCGAAAGAAATAAACCGGCAAAGTATCGGTATGAGTTTTGAATTACCTTTGGAGGTGAATGAGACCCTGTATTTATAGTGAAGTCTTGAGAGTCACCGGAGCGTCTGATTGGTTGAAGGAGATAGTTTTTAATAGGTGATTCTATCGAGAGAAATCACTATTATTAATTACATAAATAATAAATAGCTCGTGGAGAAATTATTTATTATTGGCATTAATCTGATTAATTAATATATTTAATTGATAAATATATTAAATTAATGTGGAGATCATGTGATGTCGTCGTCGTCTATACTAAGAGTAATATCGACATTATAAGCGATATGGACCACGTAGCAGCCCCATAATTTTTCGGTGATTTATGGTTCCACACATACTAATAGCAATTCAAGAATATATCCAAATTGTCATCATTAATTAAAAAAATAAGAACCATGTTCCTCATATAAATGGGTATTTCATCCAGGTCAGAGTTATATGTCGTTTATTTTTTTATGCTTCTGCTTCATATTTTCATTCTTGTATTACAACGTAAATTACAAAACAATTTTCAAGCAACAATTAGTAGGAAAATTATAGAACAAGGATATGTAGTTGTATTCTAAAAAAAAAAATACATAATTGTAATATAATGAAAATATCTTTTCATTAGTGGAGTACAAAAATAGTCTGTTAAATAATTTGATGAAAATTTAGATGTTTCCTTAAATTGCTAGGAATATGGAACTACAATGTCAAAATATGTGAAACTGAAATTACATGGATTAAAGTGAGAATTTAAGTAAACTATAAAGACCAAAGTGACTTTTGGCTTTAAAAAAATGTCCTTCAAAATTTTATTCAAAATGCAGCCCACTTTTTCATTGAGTTATTTTGTTTTTATCTTCTTACATACTTCAGATTTTTAAGCGCGAAATAAAACTAAAAATAAAAGGAAAACACAATATAAGCTTTAAACTTTCTTTTAAGTTGAATTACATTGATGCTCTATGCCACGACTATATATGGTATGAGATAGGAAAAATTACAGTTTACTACTTTAGTTGAAAATATAAAGTTATACTTAATTCTTCAAAATTTTCAATTTACTACCATAAACTTTCTATATTTATTTCTTCAAAATTTTCAATTTACTACCACAAACTTTCTATTTTTTTTATTTCAAGCCGAACCTCCGTTACAGTTTTTGATAATCTATTAAGGGCTAATGTATCCAAAATGAAACTTACATTTAGTTTACGTGGACAATCATAAATGCCATATAAATAGCAAAAAAATAACTAATTTTTTTTCCTAAAATATAAAATTATTGGTTGTTCACATATGCTAAATGTGAGCTCAAATTAACATAGCTTAACATATTATTTAATAAAGTAAAATAAAAAATTAAGGTAGTAAACTGAAAGATTGAAAGAATAAGTATAGCTACACAATTTTGACTAAACCACAGAGCAGTAAACTGTAATTTGCTCTATGAGATATATTCAAGGATGAAAATATCAATATCGACAGAAATATTGACAGTCAAATTTACGGAAACATCGATGGATATATCGATATCGATAACATTTACGCTAGGTCTGGCAATGGGTCGGGTCGTGTCGGGTTCGTGTCGTGTCATGTACTCTATTTTACCTATTTAAACTCAACCCGAACCCGACCCGTTTATTAATCGTGTCAGAACATGTAACCCGAACCAGACCTGTTTATTAAACAGGTAACCCGAACCCACCCGTTTAACCCGTTTATTAAACGTGTCGTGTTGAATAACCTATTTAACCCATTTAACTTGTTTAACCCGTTTAACCTGTTTAACCCATTTAACCTGTTTAACTCATTTAACCATATATCCTACATAATATTTGAAGCATAATTTTTTCTCTAAAATATTATACCAACCATCAACGAACTTCATAATTCATAAGTACATGTAATAATTTAGTATCCATGACCAACAATACAATATCGTCAATGTAATATTAAGTTCCAAAAGAAAATAAGTATAGTACATAATACCAAATAAAATTAAGTAATTAATTAACAAACTCTAAGGGAAATGTTTCAACAAAAAAAGTGTTAAAATTGATTAGATCTTCGGGGATTGCATAAGAACACAGAAACTAATCAGCACCTACAATAAAATAAAGAAAACATTAGAATCCAACCACAAAATTAATAACAATGTGTAAAGACATGCTAGAATGTGATTTTTTAGTACCTAAATGCTATCCATCATTAGGAATGGTATTAGAGCATTCAACAGATTGAGAATTATTGATACTAATTTCTAATTTGCTGATATCCTTAGTGAGATCCTCCAACTTGGGAGCAAGTGCTAAATCATCTACAAAATTGAATATTTAAATGAGATTTCTTAATTAAGAAAACAATAGATAAGAAAAATCAAGCTAAAAGGTGAAAGTAAAAAAACAAACCATCGCTACCAAATATCCAATCACGTGTGCAGATTATAGCTTCGACATTTTCAGGTTTGAGTGCACTACGGTACTGGTCTAAAACTTTTCCACCAACACTAAAAGCCGATTCAGACGCAACCGTAGAAATAGGAATAGACAAAATATCACGTGCCATGATAGATAATTCAGGATAACGAAATTGATTAGCTTTCCAAAAATCAAGAACATTCAATTTTATCTTCCTATCAACTTTTGGCTCGTCCAAATATAGCTATAGCTGACTCTTTTGGGCCGAAAAAGTGAATTCCTCACTTTCAAAGTCATCAAATTCCTATATGATATCATAAACTATAAGACTAATTCATATAGACGACAACAAATATATAGAAAAAAGCAAAAACTACATTCTACAACTTTAGATGCATAAACAAGTATAGTAAGAAACTGTATACTAGATATTATTTCGTACCTGCATTACATCCATGCATTCTTTAGAAACCATATCAACATCATTGGAATACCGAGAAGATGATGAGCTACTTGTTGGACCCGTAGGTTTAGAATATTTTTGCATGTATAAGTCAAATAGCTCAAACAACTTATCACACACATTAGCCATTTCCCTGGAGGCAGGACCGTACAACCTCTTATAACTGAACTCCACAAACTGAATTTTGTATCGAGGATCCAAAATTACAGCAATAGAAAGGATCATGTTGTAGTCTTTCCAATACTTATCAAACTTTGACATCATTCCTATAGCCATGGTCCTCATAAAACTATCTAAATCCTCCTTGGCCTTTCTTAAAGTATCTTGGACAACAAAAACTTGAGGAAAATACAGATTTGATGTGGGATATTGCGTACCGGAAAACAAGCATGTTACATCATAAAACACCTTGAGAAACTTACAGAGTTTCTCCACCTTATCCCACTCATCTTGAGAGAGAGGATGTTTATAATTAGAATCACTCAATTGCAAATGAAGAAATGCACATTGATAATAAAGAGCCCCATCAAGCATAAGAAAAGTGGAATTCCATCTAGTTGGTACATCTTGACGCAAACCTTTCTTACATTCTAAAGACACTTGTGTTGCACAATCTAAAAATTTTTGTTTCCTCATCTGTGAACCCTTGACATACTTAATGCTCTCCCTTATCTTTATCACAACATCATCAATTTCTTTCATACCATCTTGCACAATTAAATTCAAAATGTGCGCACAACAACGGATATGAAAATAGTTTCCATTCACTAAAAGTGCATCCTTCAAGAGAAGTTTTCTTTTTAACAAGTCAACAAAACAATCATTTGCAGATGCATTATCCAGAGTGATAGAAAACAATTTTCTTTCAATCCCCCAGTCACACAACAAATTATAAATTTTCTCAGATAAGGCAGCACCACTATGTGGAGGAGGCATGAAACTGAAGTTTAAAATTCTTTTCTGTAGTTTCCAATTAGCATCAACATAATGAGCAGTCAAGCATAGATAACCATCAGTTGTTAAAGAGCTCCACATATCTGAGGTCAAACAAATTCTTCCAGGAATGACCCCTAATATCTTCTTAAGCTTATCTTTTTCTCTTTTATACATGCTTAAAACATCAGCTTTGGCAGTATTCCTAGATATCAACTTGAGATCAGCACATATATAGCTAAAGACTCGTCTAATACCAGCATAGAAAACAATTTTCTTTCAATCCCCCAATCACACAAAAAATTATAAATTTTCTCAGATAAGGCAACACCACTATGCGGAGGAGGCATGAAACTGAAGTTTAAAATTCTTTTCTGTAGTTTCCAATTAGCATCAACATAATGAGCAGTCAAGCATAGATAACCATCAGTTGTTAAAGAGCTCCACATATCTGAGGTCAAACAAATTCTTCCAGGAATGACCCCTAATATCTTCTTAAGCTTATCTTTTTCTCTTTTATACATGCTTAAAACATCAGCTTTGGCAGTATTCCTAGATATCAACTTGAGATCAGCACATATCTAGCTAAAGACTCGTCTAATACCAGCATATTCAACAAACTGAAATGCTAAGTCATGCATAACAATAGTCATCACCAATAGCTCCCTAAACTTATCTTCATCAAATTTTGCAGATCTAGTTATAATTGCTCCATCAGATTTTGATAACAACAATTGTCCTAGATCTCTAGTATCTTTCCTTATGCATGTTTCAATATGTCTTTTAAGATTTCCAGTACCATAACTGCTATCAGCAATATATGTTAACCCACATTTCATGCACTTAGCTCTTTGTTTTTTCTCTCCTTCAGTAGGAGGAAGAATTTCAAAATGTTTCCATACCTCCGAAGTCAACCTTCTTTTCCTCTTACTAGCTGCAGCAGCTGCCTGAGCTTGAGACAGAGGCTCTACATCAACTGGAACTGATCTTTCATTATCATTTTCGGTTGCACTTCTATCTTCGAAACTATCACCAATATCATCAAACGGATTTTCCATCTGAATAAAAGCAAACATAAAAAGAACAACCAAGAGACAGATCAGTCATATTTCTCACAATGAAAATAGAAGATAGAAAGAACAACCAAGAGACACAAACTCTTCCTACTCAAAAGTTGAACATAAGCCTAATTGACTTAGGAGAAAGGATGACAAACATGGAGGAATAGGGAAGTCATTGACAAAAATGAAGGCATATCTAAACAGGCGCTCAAAACAACATCACAAACTGAATACGTATTATTTTAATTATCGAGATATGTTACTTACAAATCCCATTGAAATATCTTGCATGCATCTAATAACTTGAAAGTCATTTCTACTTTAAATCCCTAAGTTAACTAGAACCCTAGCCTAATTGACTATCATCACAATATATAAGAAAACATAGTAATAAATTAAGAGAAGATTAGACATATAGAAGTGGGAAAGCAAAAATTATATTTTTCTTGTCCTCTGATGTACAAATAATAGTATAGAGTTTGATGGGCCATGATTGATGAATAAGCAAATGAATAAGTGATCCTGCAACCTGCAAGTCCAGGTTGGATATGGTGGATCGCCGGTGAGGCTGCTCTACAAATTGCATGGTACGTACGTATACACATGCACTTTTCCTAGCTCTTGTAATTATTTTCTTCTTTGCTTCGTTTCATATATGCATACGTGTGCTCCCCCTTTTAACTGTCTTTTCCTTCATCTCCATCTATATGTAATAAGTTTTATATTTTGATCCGTTTGCCTTTTATATATGTGAATAGCTCCGAAGAGTTTGGGCAACTTATTCGTTCTACAACCAAGGAGGACTTCTTCCGAGACTATGACGAATGGAACAACTTCAAGCTCTTGTTCTAATGCCTCGATTGCTTTAATTGTCATATATATATAGCCAGTGCAGTGGAAGAACTTTTCAAGTATTGCTTAGCTATGTGGTGGGCTAGCGACCTAGCTCGTCAGTTGTTCTAATTATGATGATTTTTTTTTCGTTTTTTTTTCTGGAGTCTCTTCATTTTAGTTCATCCATTAAGAAACTATTCCATATTGTTTTATGAGTTATTTAATTTAAGATCACTTTTATGTATATTTTTTGAAATATATAGTTCAGAAATCAATATATATTTTGATTCCAGGAAATAAATTGATCAAAGAGACATATATATGGTACGCACTCAACAACGCATGGAAATTCTTTTAAGAAAGGTTAATATTATATACATGAACATTCCATGTTGTCCAAGAATATATGTGCCTTATTACATGTGAACTCTAAATTTCAAACCCTAATTATCTCTTCTAACTAGAAGTGGAGAAACGAAGAAAACAAAATTAAAAATTTAAAAATAACTTAAAGATTTTAAAGACTGTCGGCTTGTATACAAAAGCTTATGATTATATTTTAAAACAAAATCGACTCTAGCACTGAACAAGAAGAATTCAAACAGAGGGTTGTATACAAAAGCTTACGATGCTCAGAAGAGGACGGTCGGTGGTGATGCACAGGAAGGAGGAGGCCAATTTGGGATGTCCCAACTCTTAAGTAAAGCTCATTGGGTTGTTCTTGATTGACCGTCGCAGTACCCAATAAATAGAGGGTTGTTCTTGTTGCCTTGCTGGGTTGTTCTTATTGATGAAGGAAGGTTGAGAATGGAGAAGATTAAAGGAGGGTTGCTGCTGGAGAAATAGAAGTGGACTAGTGGAGGCATGGAGCACTGCTTCTGATTTGGTTTTTTTTAGTTTAATTAGGTTATCAATTATAAAGTTTTAGTATTTATATATTGGTCCTTGTGAAACCCTAAACTACTAAATGGGTTCGCAGGTTAATGGGTTCGCGGGTTGATGGGTTAGCAGGTTGGGATTCAGTAACCCATTTAATAAACGGGTTAATAGGTTATTAAATGGGTTAGCGGGTTGACCCGAAACCCACCTGTTTAATAAACGGGTTATAACGGGTTGACCCGAAAATGACCCGGATTATTATCGAGTCGGGTTAATTCGGGTTAATTTCGTGCGGGTTTCGAGTCGTATATCGGGTCGTGTCAAAAATTGTCACCCTTAATTTACGCTAAACAAAAATGGTGGAAACGTAGTCCAAAAGTTGAAATTTTTTAATGAAACATTGAGAAAAACTTAAGAATCTAATAATGGTTATATAAGACTAATAAAAATTATAAAACGACTTTGATATAATAAATATATTATATAATATGATCTGAAGTGACTAAAAATATAAAATCTTAATTGGAATATCAAATTCGTAAAAAATTTGAGAAATTGGTGAAAATTTTCAAAAAACTAGATTCGGAACTAAAAGACGGAATTCATAGAAAGTTTTAGAATAAACTAGCTAAGAAGAAATCAGAAATATTAGTATTGAGTTATTATAATTTTTTAAAGAGGTTAATTTAATAGAGTTGTTAATAATTTTTTTATATCTAAATAAAGTTGTTTTTTATCAAATCTAAATGAAGCTATTGATAATTAATTATATTTTATTATAATTTATTACTAAAATATCTAAATCAACCAATTAAAACCTTTCATTCTATTGATAAAAAACTAAACATGTTCCACTCTATTTAACAAAAATAATAAAATAAAGCCTTCCACTCGTTCATTCTCTTCCATTTTCATTTGCATTTTCTGGGTCTCCTAGAGAAGACTCTTTAATCCTTCATCTTCGTTTTTCTCTCTGCAACCGTATATACGACAACCACCAGCCATCACCTCAACCACGACCAAACCTAGCATCACCACCCCACTCAAGCTTCTCCCAACTTGAGTCGACCTCGCATCTGGTCTCCATCAAAATCAAGAGTCGACACAGAATGAGAGACACGGTCGTGAACCCAACAACCCGGGTTGCCGGAGTCGTCGTCTCCGGTCGAATTAAACTATGAAACCAGCTTCAAAAGAATCGCTTGGGCAAAACAAGTCTATCTCTTCCTTCGTCCACCTTTGATTCTCACTCGTTTGAGCGAATTAGATTGCTTTGTATTTTGGTGTTGGTGGTGTAAGATGGCATCAAGAATGAACAAGCTATGCAAGGAAGATGAAGTTACAGTAATGAAGTTCAAGGAATGAAGAGAAGATTTCACTTGTATATAGAATTGAGATAAATGAATTACAATTAAGTTGTACAGTAAGGAAGGAAGTTTATATACTGTAGCTAACTCTAATAGTTTTAACAAAATTCTAACTAACTTCTTAACCAAATTCCTACTAACTCTTTTTATCTCTTATACACTCAACATCCCCCCTCAATTTGAAGGCTTTAGAGTCAAATTGAAAGAGTGAAGTTGAAAGACATTTTCGGGTATAGCTTTTGTGAATATATCTGCAACTTGATCAACAGAAGAAACATGTTGAACATCTAGATCATGTCTAATAACCTTCTCACGAACAAAATGATAGTCAACTTCGATATATTTAGCTCGAGAATGAAAATTAGGATTGGCAGATAGACTAGTCGCAGAGGTGCTATCACAATGAATAAGTGGTGCTTTAAGTAATGGAACATGGAGAACCTGAAGCAGTTGACAAGTCCAGGCAAGCTCAGCAGTAATACTGGCATGAGCTCTATATTCAGCTTTTTTACTTGATCGAGACATCGTGTTCTACTTCTTAGAGGACCAAGAAATGGGATTGGAACCAAGGTAAACCACCAAACCAGTAGTAGAACGTCTATCATTTGGTCTCCTGCCCAATCAGCATCAGTAAAAGCTTCAAGGACGAAGGAACCAGGCTGGTAGAGAAGTCTATGAGTGAGTGTACCTTTGAGATACCTTAATATCCTCTTAACAACCATAAAATGGGAATCACAGGGAGACTGCATGAACTAGCAGATTTGATTCGCAGAAAAGGCTATATTAGGTCTAGTGAAGGTAAGATATTGAAGAGCACCAACATTGCTTCGATAATTCGATGGATTGGAGTAAATGGGGCCATCATCCTTCCTTAACCGACAACCTGGAACTGATGGAGTGTCGAAAAAGCTACTAAGTACCATGTCTGTCTTGGTAAGAAACTCAGAGATGTATTGAGACTGAGACAAGAATAGACTTGACTTAGTGTGTGTGTGTGTGTGTGTGTGTGTGTGTGTGTGTGTGTGTGTGTGTGTGTGTGTGTGTGTGTGTGTGTGTGTGTGTGTGTGTGTGTGTGTGTGTGTGTGTGTGTGTGTGTGTGTGTGTGTGTGTGTGTGTGTGTGTGTGTGTGTATGTGTGTGTGTGTGTGTGTGTTTTTGTGTGTGATCTGGATGCCTAAGAAGTAACTCAAGTCACCTAGATCCTTCATGTCGAACTCAAAGGTGAGAGCATCAATCACATCCTGAATTTCAGAATCAAAACTGCCAATGATGATGATATCATCAACATAAAAAAGAAGGATGACAAGGCCTGCTGATGCTTAACAAAGAGATAAGCATCAGACCATGTGGATTCAAAGCCTAAACAAGGAAGATAACCTATGAACTTCTCATTCCAAGCTCTAAGGGCTTGTTTCAAACCATATAATGACTTCTTGAGAGAGCAAACAAAATCAAGTGGAACAACAGCCTCAAAACCAGATGGTTGCTTCATGAAGACCTCTTCCTTAAGCTCACCATGTAAAAAAGCATTTTTAACATCTAGTTGCCTCAGCTTCCAATGGAACTGTGCTGCCAAAGCTAGCACAAGTCTAAATAGTTTCCCCATAGTCCAATCCTTCCTCCTAGCTGAAGCCCTGAGCAACCAATCATGCTTTCTGTCTAGCAATTTTCCCATCTGGTTTCCTTTTTATCCTATAAACCCACTTACACCCAATGAGGTTGCGGTTGGGGGGAAGAGGAACAACATCCCCAAGTGTGTTGAGCAACGAGAGCCTCAATCTCATCTACCATAGTGACACGACCCATCCTAACCCCCCCTGGGATTAACGCGGGATGTGCCATGCTCCCGACTGACACGAAGTGTTAAACAAGGGATAACTCAAAACCTCAGCCCATTCGAGGCTTTCAGAGCGCGCCAGGATCAATGCAGGAGTGTGATGTCTCGGTCTCTGCTACAGTCTGCATCTTCGATCAACCTTAAGGGCATTAAAAACCATTAAAAGCTATGAGTGGACGAAATAAATAATTTAAAAAATACATTTCACGAAAAGATGTTTATGCCCTTCACTAAAAAACATGCATGCATTCGAAAACCAATCATCAAACCATTTACTTAAATAAATCATTAGGGCCTTAGCCCAACTTCATAAATCCAAAGTATGTGGGAACTCAGCCCAAAATTAAGTATATGGGAACTCAGCCCAAAACCAATCATCATTAAATAACCAATTTATCGAAATACAATTTAACCAATCCTTGGCATCCCTGATGCCTAATCAATACCATTGTCACGGTTTTCCAAGATACGTGTGCTACTTGGGGTCTCAAGTCCTGAGTCTCCCCAGGGTCCACCCAAGTCAATGATCTGTAGATCAATGACCCTCCCTGGAGGTTATCACCAAAATGCCCTAAGTTGACAAATTACCAAAATGCCCTCCGACTTCCGTGACCCGTAACTTGGTCGTCCGATGTCAGTTTGATGCGTGCCGCCTGTCGTTGTACTCGGGGCATCTAGACGAACCTAACGGCCTTCGAGTCGTGTGAAAATCGATTGTATTTCAAAAAGTCAACGTTTTCCCCCTAACCGTCCAAATTACGGAAATGCCCTAGAACTTCCGAACGTGATAACTTTTTCCCTGGACGTCCGAATTGGACGTGCCACCTGTCTATGAACTTGTGACGTCCCGAACTACGTTACGGTGATCGGTAAATGTCCGTTCGACCTACCAATCAAAAGTCAACAATTTGACCACACTATTCGTAGGGGTAAAAACGTAATTTTTTCATTATTTTACAATATTACTTTTTCCAAATTTCCGGGGCGTTACAATCTCCCCCCTTAAGAAATTTCGTCCCGAAATTTCAAGGAAACAAATAGGGGAACTGCTCCCGCATCTGCGCCTCGGGTTCCTATGTGGCTTCCTCCACATTCTGGTTCCTCCAGAGAACCTTAACCAGGGAAACGGTTTTCCGACGTAGCACCTTATCCTTTCGGTCCAAAATCTGTACCAGCTGTTCTTCAAAACTCAAGTCCTCTCGGAGTTCAATAGGTTGTTCCTCTAGTACATGAGATGCATCAAACACATATTTCCGTAGCATCGACACATGGAAAACATCGTGGACCTTCGAAAGTTCTGGAGGTAGTGCTAATCTGTAGGCCACCTAGCCAATCCTCTCAGTAATCTCATATGGTCCGATAAAACGAGAGCTCAACTTTCCTCGCCTGCCAAATCTCACTACACCTTTCCAAGGGGACAGTTTCAGAAATACCCGATCTCCGGCCGCAAACTCAAGATCTCTAATCCGATGGTCCACATAGCTCTTTTGTCTGTCTTGGGCTGCCCCGAGCCTATCTCTGATGAGTTTGACCTTCTCCGTTGTCAATTCCACCAATTCGGATTTAGTCAGCTTCCTTTCACCCACGTACGTCCAACACAACAGGGTTCTGCACTGCCGTCCATACAAAGCTTCGTAAGGAGCCATCCCAATGCTCGCCTGATAGCTGTTGTTATAGGCAAATTCCATCAAGGATAGGTGTGATTCCCAAGTGCCTTGGAATTGCAAAACGCAGGCTCGCATTATATCCTCCAATATCTGGATGGTCCGCTCAGACTGACCATCAGTCTGAGGATGAAATGCAGTACTGAAACAAAGTTTCGTCCCAAAGGCTTCCTGTAGACTTTACCAAAACCGAGAAGTAAACCTCGGGTCTCTATCCGAAACTATTGATTCTGGAGTACCGTGCAACCGGATGATCTCATCGATAAACAGCTGAGAAAACTGTGTCATCCTGAAGTTCTCTCGTACCAGCAAGAAATGAGCTGATTTCGTAAGTCTATCCACAATCACCCAAACTCCATCGTGACCTCTGGGTGTCCTAGGAAGTCCAAACACAAAATCCATCGTTATGTGATCCCATTTCCATTTCGGGATAGGTAGTGGTTGCAAGGCTCCATAACGTCTTTGTCTCTCAGCCTTCACTTGTTGGCAAATCAGACACCTGCTGACAAACTCAGCAATCTCTCGTTTCATACCCGGCCACCAATAATGTTCCCGCAAGGTACGATGCATCTTGGTCCCACCAGGATGCATCGCGTAGGCCGAACTGTGAGCCTCATCCAAAATCTCCTTCTTTAGTGCCTTATCGTCCAACACACACAACCGTCCTTCTTTTAGTAAGGCCCCATTCTCTCTGACTGTAAAATCTTGCCGTTCATCGGCTTCCACTTCGATCCGAAGTACACACGAGACAGGATCTTGAGATTGAGCATCAACGATCCGATCGATTAGGAGTGGTCTCACATGAAAATTAGCCAGCAAGACACCTTGGCTATCTAGTCCCAAATCAATGCTAGTCTTACGGAGTTCAACCAATAGCGGCATATGAACCGTCCGTAGGTGCGCTACAGAATGCGTTGACTTCCGGCTTAGAGCATCAGCTACCACATTAGCTTTTCCAGGGTGGTACTCAATCATGCAATCATAATCCTTAATTAGCTCCAGCCACCGTCGTTGCCTCACATTCAAGTCCTTCTGGGTGAACAAGTACTTCAGGCTCTTATGATCCGTGAATAGCCTGTAAGTCGCACCATACAAGTGATGTCTCCAAATTTTCAGTGCATGCACGACAGCAGCTAACTCCAAGTCGTGCGTAGGATAATTGCGCTCATGCGGCTTCAACTAGCGCGAAGCATAGGCAATCACTTTCCCATGCTGCATTAGCACACATCCCAATCGCTGTAAGGATGCGTCACTGTACACCTCGAATTCCCCACTGTCGTCTAGAAGGGTTAGTATAGGAGCAGATGTCAACCTTTCCCTCAACTCCTGAAAACTACGCTCGCAATCGTCATCCCAGACAAACTTGACTCCCTTCCTCGTCAGTCGTGTCAACGGGGCAGCAATGGTAGAGAAACCCTCTACAAATCTCTTGTAATAGCCAGCCAATCCCAAGAAACTTCTAACTTCAATGACGGTCTTCGGTTGTTCCCACTTCGCCACTGCTTCAATTTTCTGAGAATCCACAATGATTCCGTCAGTTGAGATCACATGCCCCAATAAACTCACGCTAGTCAACCAAAACTGACACTTGCTGAGCTTTGCATACAGCTGGTTTTCCCTCAAGGTACCTAGCACCATCCTTAAGTGCTCCTCATGCTCTCCTGCACTCTTCGAGTAGACTAGAATATCGTCGATGAACACGATGACGAAGTGATCCAAGTATGGTTGTAACACTCGGTTAATCAAGTCCATAAACGCTGCGGGTGCGTTGGTCAAACCGAAAGGCATCACAAGGAGCTCATAATGACCATATCGGGTTCTAAAGGCTATCTTGGGTACATCCACATCCTTAACCCTCAATTGATGATACCCAGAACGAAGATCAATTTTGGAGAAGTACTGCGCTCCTCGCAGCTGATCGAACAAGTCATCAATCCAAGGCAAGGGGTATTTGTTCCTGACTGTTACTTTATTCAGTTGCCTGTAATCGATGCAAAGTCTCAAACTCCCATCCTTTTTTTCCGCACAAACAACACCGGAGCTCCCCAGGGGACACACTCGGTCTAATAAACCCCATCTCAAGTAGCTCTTGCAACTGCGCCTTCAGTTCTTTCTACTCAGCTGGCGCCATACGATACGGAGTTTGAGATATAGGTTGCGTACCTGGAACCAGATCAATGGTGAACTCGACATCTCGGTGAGGTGGGAATCCTGGTAGATCCTCCCGAAAGACATCCGGGAACTCCCGTATTATCGGTATATCCTCCACTCTCAACGGTGCAGCACGTGCGTCCATCACTTGAGCTAAGTATCCTTGGCACCCTTTGTAACACCCCGGAAATTCGAGGATTTCCATATTGTAATTTAATGTGTGATTTGACGATTTTACCCCTGTGAATGGTATGGTCAAATTGTTGACTTTTTGATTGATGAACTAAATGGACCTTGACCTATGACCGTGACGTAGTTCGGGACGTCACGAGTTCATAGACAGGTGGCACGTCCAATTCGGACGATCAGGGTAAAAGTTATGACTATCGGAAGTTCAGGGGCATTACCGTAATTTGGACTCTCGGGGGAAAATGTTGACTTTTCTTTTGACAACTAATTTTCAGTTGACTCTAGGACCGTTGGGTAGGCCTCGACGTCCTGAGTCCGTAGACAGGCGGCACGCCGAAATCGGACTTCGTACGAGGAAGTTATGGTCAGAAACGTGAATTCGGGAAGTTCGTGTCTCGGTTTTCGTGTCGAATATTAAATTCAGGAAATCTGATTGGAGGACATCTGGTGAGTGACAAGTGTCACTCACCCATTGGCTAGATTGGATCAGATCCACTATTGGATTAATTATCATTTAAATCTGCTTTAAATTACAGCCCTTAGATCTGAAATCCTTTGATTTGATCTCAGCCTTTGATCTCATTCTGAGATTTAATCCTGGCCCTTGATTCATTTTCCTATTCAGTATTAAAAGTCCATGAGTTCATGCACCCATGTGTTCATTCCCTTAAACCGTGTGTGCGATTTCTCCCTGGAACCAGCCCATCAGCCACCACCACTCAACCCCACACCTCAGACAACCAGCAGCCACACCCCTGACGCCGGCCACCGCTCCACGGCCACCCTGCACGGCGGCATCCTTCCAAACCCGTGAAGGAAACCCGCGGAACCCAAGTCACCAAACCATCCCAACCTTTGATCTAGGCCTGGAACCAACGTGCGGTTGTGACCACCGTGACTACTGGACGGCAAGGAGTTGACCCTGTCAGTGTACGGCGGCGACACGGCGGCGTTCGGACGTTAAACCCGTAGGTAACCATTTTCCTTCCCGGCTTCAAAACACCTGATTGTGACGTTGACATCATTGAGTTGTTGTTAGGACTCGTCTAGGTGACCTTGACGACCATTTTGGAACCAGGACCAGGGCTGAACAACCGTCGACTCACCGGGAAGGATTACCAGAACCGGCAACCAAGCTTCCCGTCGAGTCTCAGGTAACCTCCTAGACCTAAAACCTAATTCTAATTACATAGAACCAATCTAGGGACTAGGACGAGTATTTAGGAATTGAAAGGACTGATAATGACCCAGAAATGAAGGAATGGCAACCGGGTCTCGATCGCGGGTCTGATCGACCCGAGTTGCAGGAAAACGGGTCAACCCGTCTGATGACAGTGGTGCTGACGTGGCACCCTGTCAGTCTGTCAGATGACGTGGACCAACCGTGAGCCGACACGGGTCACATGTCAGTGCACAGTCAGCACTGACATGTCAGTGACGTGGACCAGTCAGGGACTGCCACGTGTCACTGACATGTCAGTGACGTGGACCAGTGCCGTGCTGACACGTGGCACATGTCAGATCTGACACGTGGTCTGACAGATCAGTGAGGTGGACCAATCAGATGGTGACACGTGGCACCTGTCAGAGTCTGACATGTCAGACCTGCCAGCTGTCAGATGACGTCAGCATGACGTCATGCTGACGTCAGCAGTGACGTCAGCGATGACGTCAGCAGGAACTGTTCCTGCGTTGACCGCCGCGTTGACCGGCGCGTGGGGGCGCGTGTGAACAGTGTTTCTGGTGGGACCACCACCATTCTTTAGGTTTCGACGATCCGGATCCAATGGCGGTGGTTTCGGGTCGATCGGAGATCATTAAGTTGGTCAAAATAAGGTTTATTGCCTTGGGAAGCGCGTTCGGGCGGCTTTCCCGGGTCGGTTTCGACCTAGGCTTTCATGGTTGAATGTTGGGGGTTTAATTTGACCTTTACGAATACTTGGATTTGACAGGGATTGTACATTTGTACCAGGACGAGGGTATACGTTCGGTTTCTAGCAGGATTGTACTGTGAGTGGGCCATTTTCTTAAACCCTTGTGTGCATAAATGTTTTCTGGTTTTATTATACTTATTCACATGCTAAAACAATGATGGTTTTGATGATATGGAAAGTGTGGTTATGGCACGTTTCACGGTATTTGGGCTTGAGACCCGTCCGGTGAAACTGAATGGTTGGTTCGGATTCTATCTATGTATATATATGTTTGCATGTGGATATCAATAAAATGTATTTGTTACTGCACTGTATAGATCCTTCCATATTGTATTGTCTCCTCCGGATGAGGTACCCCGGAGAGGTCACGGACGTCTAGTACGTCCAGCGTCTATGACGCTAAGCATCGGGGATGCTGTACCCGAACGGGGTTCGGGGATTGAACTCGGAAATTGAGACCCGAGTGGCACGCGTAGCCTTGTGATTGTGACCTATTGGACGTCAGGGGCGTCAGACATCAGGGATGTCGGGATTGGAGTGTATAGTGCAGCAACTAAAATTATGGTTATGGTTTTGCTATATGCCTTATGGTTCATATTATATGGTTTATGATTTTGGAATTATGGTGCACGCATATTTGGAAAACGGAGGGGTAAATTATATGTTTTACTTATCAAACGATTTCATAAACTTGTGTTTCGGTCCACTCACCCTTACTGTTTTGATAACCCCTCCAGGTCGGGAAACTGAGGTAGAGGAGGAACCAGAGGCTGAGGCATAGATCTACTTCTGCGTACCTGAACCCCTGCTGGGCGGTGTACCCGCAGGATTACTTTAGAGTCGTGCTCGCAAATTTGTAATTTTGGATTATATCCCTTGTCTGACATTCGTTTAATTCGGATTTTATGTATGACTTTAATTTGGTTATTTATGCTTTTAAATGTTTTGAGGTTAAAATTGGTATGAATTATTGGGTGTCAGACGGGAGCAGGGCACGTCCCCTTGTGGTCCCTGTGGGATCGGGGCGGGTCTTGTCAGCTTGGTATCAGAGCACTAGGTTGTGGTCAGTACTAGGGTATTGGTCTGCATGCTAGACTAGCGATTAGTACTAGTTACTTTTCGACTTTTAAGAATATTGTTTTCTGATCTATGCCTCTTGACAGTTGGTTATGCCTCCTAGGAGAATTCCGCATACTCGAACGGACGAGGATCTAGAAAGAGAGATGGAATGCGCGAGCATCGAAAGGGCTCAACGTTTGGGAGCCACTCCTTTCTGCGGGGGATCAAACCCCGAGGATGCTCACGACTGGATCACCAAGTGGGAGAGGATCTTCTCGGTGATGCACTGCCCTCCGGGCGAACGAGTGACTCTGGCGGCCTTCTTACTGGAGGGAGGAGCCTACCAGTGGTGGCATGGACTCGAAATGTCCGGGTGGTCTGTCCATACCACTACCTGGGAAGCTTTTCGTTCCAGGTTTTTGGACCAGTACTACCCGCGATCCTTTCGCGCGGCGCGAGAGGCGGAATTCCTGCGGCTGGAGCAGGGTGACATGTCTGTTTCAGACTACGAGCAAACATTCGGGAGACTTTCCCGGTTCGCTGCCTCATTCGTAAGCACGGAGGAGGACAAATGCCAGCGGTTTGAGCTTGGACTCCGAGGGGAGATCCGGGCCAGTGTGACTGCTACCACTCATGCTTCTCTGAGGGATATGGTCGACGCAGCGGTGCGTGTCGAGGCCAGTCTGGCGGCACACCAATCACGACAACCTTCGGGGGAGGGGCGACGTCAGGATCGCCCACTTCATGGGCCATCAGGCCGGAAGAACAACAGGGGAGGGAGCTACAGAGGAGCACCCTCATCCTTCAAGGGTCGTGGCTGGTCGGGTCGACGTGGAGGCTCTCAGGGCAGAGGATCTGGACACAATTCTGGGCAGCACTCATCTTGGAGTGGTGCATCTGGTGGGCATTCGGGCAGACCAAGGCCAGTAACTTGTTTTGCTTGCGGAGAGGAAGGCCACTATGCCTGCGATTGTCCGCAGTTGTCCAAAAACAACGACGCTGGGGGCTCGAGTGTGGTGCAGAGCACGGCGTCCCACACTAACGGAGGTCGCGGTCAGGGAGGTGACCGTGGTGCTGGACGTGGCGCGCGCGGGCGCGGACGGAACGGAGGGCCGAGGGCCCAAGTGTTTGCAATGACCCAGCAGCAGGCGAGGACTGCTCCAGGCGTGGTCACAGGTACACTACATATCCTTAATTTTCTTGTACGTGTATTAATGGATGCGGGGGCTACACATTCTTTTATTTCGAGGAGTTGTGCTGGTTTGCTTGATTGTGTGGTATCAGCCTTAGATTGCGAAATGGGTGTTGGCACCCCGATGGGTACCGTGTACCTTGTGAATCAGGTGATTCAGAGGTGCCCGGTAAGAATTGAGGATGTGGATTTACCAGCAGACTTAATTATTCTGGATATCCACGACTTCGATATAATCCTAGGGATGGATTGGCTGTCGGAGCACGGATCGCTCATCGACTGCTGTAGCAAGCAAGTAATTTTGCGGAGCCCGGGTTTGCCGGAAGTTATCTTTCAGGGGGAACGTGATGGTTCGCCTCCTGAAGTGATTTCGTCACTTACTGCTACCAAACTTCTACGGAAGGGATGCCAGGGTTATCTGGCGCATGTCGTGTCGGAACGGGTCGATACTCCGGTTATCGACGAAATACCGGTGGTCTGTGAGTTTCCGGACGTATTCCCGGAAGACTTACCTGGATTGCCACCATCGCGGGAGATTGAGTTTACTATTGAACTACTCCCGGGTACCCGACCTATATCCCAGGCACCATACCGGATGGCGCCGGCCGAGTTACGGGAACTCAAGACTCAATTGCAGGAGTTGGTAGATTTGGGATATGTCCGACCGAGCACTTCACCGTGGGGAGCACCGGTGTTGTTCGTGAAGAAGAAGGAAGGAAGTCTCCGTTTATGTATTGATTATCGACAACTCAACAAGGTGACATTGAGGAACCAGTATCCTCTACCCAGGATTGATGACCTTTTCGACCAGTTGCGGGGAGCTCAGTGCTTCTCGAAAATTGATTTGCGATCTGGGTATCACCAACTGAGGATTTCGGAGGAGGATATTCCGAAAACTGCTTTTCGAACCCGTTACGGGCACTACGAGTTCCTTGTTATGCCATTTGGTTTGACGAATGCTCCAGCAGCATTCATGGATCTGATGAACCGGGTCTTCCGACCCTACCTGGATAAGTTCGTGATTGTGTTCATCGATGATATTTTGGTATACTCGAGGAGTGCCCGTGCACATGAAGAACATCTACGGTTGGTCTTGGAGAAACTGAGACAAGAACAATTGTATGCCAAGCTGAGCAAGTGTCAGTTTTGGCTGAGCAGTATTGGTTTTCTGGGACACGTGATATCAACGGATGGGATTTGCGTGGATCCCCAGAAAACAGAAGCGGTGACCAACTGGGCTAGACCGACAACGGTGACCGAGGTGCGGAGTTTCGTCGGATTAGCAGGCTACTACCGGAGATTCGTGGAGGGTTTCTCCAAAATTGCTGCACCATTGACTCGTCTGACTCGGAAAGGAGTAAAGTTTATCTGGGACGAGCAGTGCGATCGGAGCTTTCAAGAGTTGAAGGATCGATTGACCACTGCACCTGTCCTTGCATTGCCGGACGACAGTGGAGAGTTTGTAGTTTTCAGTGATGCTTCACTGCAAGGTTTGGGCTGCGTGTTGATGCAAACTGGCAAGGTTATCGCCTATGCATCCCGGCAGCTGAAGACTCATGAGTTGAACTACCCTACCCATGATTTGGAGTTGGCGGCGGTGGTTCATGCTCTCAAAATCTGGAGACATTATCTGTTCGGCGCAACGTGTCGAATATACACCGACCACCAGAGTCTTAAGTATTTATTCACTCAGAAGGAGCTCAACATGAGACAACGGAGATGGTTGGAGCTACTGAAGGACTATGACTGTACGATCGAGTACCACCCGGGTAAGGCCAATGTGGTGGCGGATGCACTCAGCAGGAAATCTGCGGGAACTATTGCACACCTAGGGATGGTGTATCTTCCCTTGTTAGTGGAACTCCGGAAGACGGGAGTTATTTTGGGTACAGATGCGCATGGAGCTTTGTTGGCCAGCTTCCATGTGCGACCAGTACTGATTGATCGGATCATTGAAGCACAACTGCAGGATCCGATACTCTGTATTTACAGAATTGAGGTCGATGCGGATGGGAGACAGGATTTTACCATCCGGGACGATGGAGCACTGGTGAAATTGGGCCGTTTGTGCGTACCTGCAGTGGCAGAGTTACGGGCCGAGATACTTGAAGAGGCCCACAGTTCGGCCTATGCTATGCATCCGGGAGGTACGAAGATGTACCGTACCCTCCGGAACCATTATTGGTGGCCAGGAATGAAGAAGGATATTGCTGAGTTCGTGAGCAAATGCTTAACCTGTCAGCAGGTTAAGGCGGAACGGCAGAGACCGTATGGGGCTATGCAGCCACTTCCGATTCCTGAGTGGAAGTGGGATCACATCACCATGGACTTCGTCTTTAAATTACCGAGGACTCAGAGTGGAGTGGACGGAGTATGGGTGATCGTGGATCGGTTAACCAAATCAGCCCATTTTCTGCCAGTTCAGGAAACCTATAAACCTAACCGACTGGCTCAGTTGTTTGTGAAGGAAATCATACGATTGCATGGTACGCCGGAATCGATCGTGTCCGATCGTGATCCGCGTTTCACTTCCAGGTTCTGGCGGAGTTTGCAAGCTACTTTGGGAACAAACCTACGTTTCAGTACTGCTTTCCATCCACAGATCGATGGACAGTCTGAGAGAACCATTCAAACCCTGGAGGACATGATGAGGTCATGTGTACTACAGTTTCAAGACTCTTGGGATACTCATTTGCCATTGATGGAATTCGCTTACAACAACAGCTATCAGGCAAGCATCGGGATGGCACCTTATGAGGCACTGTATGGCCGACAGTGCAGGACACCTATCTGCTGGACGGAGGTAGGGGAGCGGGCGGCTGTAGGGCCGGAGATAATGGACTTAACCATGGAAACTGTTCGCGTGATCAAGGAAAGATTGAAGGTGGCACAGGATCGCCAGAAGAGTTATGCCGACCGACGGATTCGAGACTTGGAGTTTGAAGTGGGAGATTTTGTCTTCCTGAAGTTGTCTCCGTGGAAAGGGATTATCCGTTTTGGCCGACGGGGGAAACTGAGTCCGCGTTTTATCGGACCTTATGAGATTGTGGAGAGAATTGGCAGAGTTGCATACAGATTGGCACTACCCCCAGAACTATCAAGAGTTCACGATGTTTTCCACGTATCGATGTTGCGGATGTACGTACGAGATGCTTCTCATGTACTTGGGGAACAACCTGTCGAAATACGGGAGGATTTGAGCTTTGAAGAACAACCAGTACAGATCTTGGATCGGAAGGACAAGGTACTACGACGGAAGACGATCCCTCTCGTGAAGATTCTCTGGAGAAACCAGAACGTGGAAGAAGCCACATGGGAGCCTGAGGCTCAGATGCGAGAACATTTTCCTCATTTGTTTCTTTGAAATTTCGGGACGAAATTTCTTAAGGGGGGAAGGTTGTAACACCCCGGAAATTCGAGGATTTCCATATTGTAATTTAATGTGTGATTTGACGATTTTACCCCTGTGAATGGTATGGTCAAATTGTTGACTTTTTGATTGATGAACTAAATGGACCTTGACCTATGACCGTGACGTAGTTCGGGACGTCATGAGTTCATAGACAGGTGGCACGTCCAATTCGGACGATCAGGGTAAAAGTTATGACTATCGGAAGTTCAGGGGCATTACCGTAATTTGGACTCTCGGGGGAAAATGTTGACTTTTCTTTTGACAACTAATTTTCAGTTGACTCTAGGACCGTTGGGTAGGCCTCGACGTCCTGAGTCCGTAGACAGGCGGCACGCCGAAATCGGACTTCGTACGAGGAAGTTATGGTCAGAAACGTGAATTCGGGAAGTTCGTGTCTCGGTTTTCGTGTCGAATATTAAATTCAGGAAATCTGATTGGAGGACATCTGGTGAGTGACAAGTGTCACTCACCCATTGGCTAGATTGGATCAGATCCACTATTGGATTAATTATCATTTAAATCTGCTTTAAATTACAGCCCTTAGATCTGAAATCCTTTGATTTGATCTCAGCCTTTGATCTCATTCTGAGATTTAATCCTGGCCCTTGATTCATTTTCCTATTCAGTATTAAAAGTCCATGAGTTCATGCACCCATGTGTTCATTCCCTTAAACCGTGTGTGCGATTTCTCCCTGGAACCAGCCCATCAGCCACCACCACTCAACCCCACACCTCAGACAACCAGCAGCCACACCCCTGACGCCGGCCACCGCTCCACGGCCACCCTGCACGGCGGCATCCTTCCAAACCCGTGAAGGAAACCCGCGGAACCCAAGTCACCAAACCATCCCAACCTTTGATCTAGGCCTGGAACCAACGTGCGGTTGTGACCACCGTGACTACTGGACGGCAAGGAGTTGACCCTGTCAGTGTACGGCGGCGACACGGCGGCGTTCGGACGTTAAACCCGTAGGTAACCATTTTCCTTCCCGGCTTCAAAACACCTGATTGTGACGTTGACATCATTGAGTTGTTGTTAGGACTCGTCTAGGTGACCTTGACGACCATTTTGGAACCAGGACCAGGGCTGAACAACCGTCGACTCACCGGGAAGGATTACCAGAACCGGCAACCAAGCTTCCCGTCGAGTCTCAGGTAACCTCCTAGACCTAAAACCTAATTCTAATTACATAGAACCAATCTAGGGACTAGGACGAGTATTTAGGAATTGAAAGGACTGATAATGACCCAGAAATGAAGGAATGGCAACCGGGTCTCGATCGCGGGTCTGATCGACCCGAGTTGCAGGAAAACGGGTCAACCCGTCTGATGACAGTGGTGCTGACGTGGCACCCTGTCAGTCTGTCAGATGACGTGGACCAACCGTGAGCCGACACGGGTCACATGTCAGTGCACAGTCAGCACTGACATGTCAGTGACGTGGACCAGTCAGGGACTGCCACGTGTCACTGACATGTCAGTGACGTGGACCAGTGCCGTGCTGACACGTGGCACATGTCAGATCTGACACGTGGTCTGACAGATCAGTGAGGTGGACCAATCAGATGGTGACACGTGGCACCTGTCAGAGTCTGACATGTCAGACCTGCCAGCTGTCAGATGACGTCAGCATGACGTCATGCTGACGTCAGCAGTGACGTCAGCGATGACGTCAGCAGGAACTGTTCCTGCGTTGACCGCCGCGTTGACCGGCGCGTGGGGGCGCGTGTGAACAGTGTTTCTGGTGGGACCACCACCATTCTTTAGGTTTCGACGATCCGGATCCAATGGCGGTGGTTTCGGGTCGATCGGAGATCATTAAGTTGGTCAAAATAAGGTTTATTGCCTTGGGAAGCGCGTTCGGGCGGCTTTCCCGGGTCGGTTTCGACCTAGGCTTTCATGGTTGAATGTTGGGGGTTTAATTTGACCTTTACGAATACTTGGATTTGACAGGGATTGTACATTTGTACCAGGACGAGGGTATACGTTCGGTTTCTAGCAGGATTGTACTGTGAGTGGGCCATTTTCTTAAACCCTTGTGTGCATAAATGTTTTCTGGTTTTATTATACTTATTCACATGCTAAAACAATGATGGTTTTGATGATATGGAAAGTGTGGTTATGGCACGTTTCACGGTATTTGGGCTTGAGACCCGTCCGGTGAAACTGAATGGTTGGTTCGGATTCTATCTATGTATATATATGTTTGCATGTGGATATCAATAAAATGTATTTGTTACTGCACTGTATAGATCCTTCCATATTGTATTGTCTCCTCCGGATGAGGTACCCCGGAGAGGTCACGGACGTCTAGTACGTCCAGCGTCTATGACGCTAAGCATCGGGGATGCTGTACCCGAACGGGGTTCGGGGATTGAACTCGGAAATTGAGACCCGAGTGGCACGCGTAGCCTTGTGATTGTGACCTATTGGACGTCAGGGACGTCAGACATCAGGGATGTCGGGATTGGAGTGTATAGTGCAGCAACTAAAATTATGGTTATGGTTTTGCTATATGCCTTATGGTTCATATTATATGGTTTATGATTTTGGAATTATGGTGCACGCATATTTGGAAAACGGAGGGGTAAATTATATGTTTTACTTATCAAACGATTTCATAAACTTGTGTTTCGGTCCACTCACCCTTACTGTTTTGATAACCCCTCCAGGTCGGGAAACTGAGGTAGAGGAGGAACCAGAGGCTGAGGCATAGATCTACTTCTGCGTACCTGAACCCCTGCTGGGCGGTGTACCCGCAGGATTACTTTAGAGTCGTGCTCGCAAATTTGTAATTTTGGATTATATCCCTTGTCTGACATTCGTTTAATTCGGATTTTATGTATGACTTTAATTTGGTTATTTATGCTTTTAAATGTTTTGAGGTTAAAATTGGTATGAATTATTGGGTGTCAGACGGGAGCAGGGCACGTCCCCTTGTGGTCCCTGTGGGATCGGGGCGGGTCTTGTCACCCTTTCCTCAACAACTTACTTGCCTTCAGGGCTGAAATCACCCCAACAGGAGTTGCTCGCTGAATTCCCTGAAAGGTAGTTTCAGGTAACCCTGGACTCCGAAAAGTAACCTTCTTGTCGACACATTCGATAGAAGCATGATGGAGTGTCAACCAATCCATTCCCAAAATGACATCAAAATCATGCAAGTCCAGGAGTATCAGGTCAGCTACCAATCCCACGTCACCTGCCATTATGGGACACTCTCTCAACACTTGATTTACCATAAATACATCTCATGTGGGCATACTCACACCCATGTCACAGTCCAGTACGGACACCTCTCTACCCGCCAACAACTCACAGTCCCGTGAGTTAAACGAATGAGTAGCTCAGGGATCAATTAAAGCACAAACATCATGTCCAAAGATCGTGAGTGTACCTGTCACAACACCAGGTGCTACCCTGGCCTCCTGCTGCGTAACCGCAAAAACTTGGGCCTGTGGTCCAGCTGCTCGCCCACGGCCTCGGCCCCTCAGTCCACTAGTCGCTCCAGCACCTCCTCCCCTAGTACTCCCAGTCCCAGAAACTGCAGCTGTGTTCCGTCCCTGCTCTGTTGCACCCCGACCTGCGCCACCACCTTGTGGCAAAGATGGACACTCCCTCCGGTAGTGGCCCCACTCGCCACAGAAGAAACAGATAACACTGGAAGCATCTCGAGCAAAACCACCACCCTGTCGTCCTGTGGAAGCAACTGAGGTCGCGCTCGCTTGCGGAGCCGACTGTGCCCTAGTCACTCTGAATCTGGGACTCTGAAAGTTACCAGGCCTGTCATAACGATCATTGCCTGCAGATGAAGCTCCACCATAACGTCCCTTCTTTGGGGCTCTCTGACTATACGATCCAGGAAATGAACGTTCTCGACGTTGTCCACCACCAGAATAATGTGGACGTGTCGGGAGACTAGCCTCAACCCGCACCGCGGCATCAGACAACTCTCTGAGAGTAGTAAAAGCTCCGGTCGTCATAATGGCCCGTATCTCACCTCGTAGGCCAAGCTCAAACCTACGACATTTCTCAGCCTCAGTAGACACAAAGGTAGGAGCAAAACAGGCTAGCATCTGAAATTTCTGCTCATACTCAGCTACAGACATGCTCCCCTGCTGGAGCTGCAGAAACTCTGTCTCCCTAGCATCACGAAATGAACGGGGATAGTACTGATCTAGAAACCGTTCCCGAAAGGTATCCCAGGTCACTGTACGGGCATCCCAACCCGATAACTCCAGAGTATACCACCACTCATAAGAAGATCCATCAAGCAAAAAGGTGGCCAACACAACTCGCTCCTCAAGAGGATAGTGCATCACAGTAAAAATCCGCTCAAACCGAGAAATCCAACGGTGGGCATCCTCGGGATCCGCCCCACCACTAAACACCGTAGCCCCAAGACGCTGGGCTCGCTCGATCGAAGCACTCTCGGCATCACTAGCAACGCCATCAACAGGTTGTGGAAGGGGTTCACGTCGGGGAGGCATGGCCGATCATCCTTTTTCTGAAAGAGGCATAAGTTAGTACAATAATCGAGGCACCCCCAAGTGCCAGACACGAACCATAAACCTAGGCTCTGATACCAATTGATAGGACCCACCCCAATTATCTCATCGATAATTGGGAAGCATCCTGCTCCCTTCTGACAATCGAACACAAAAGACCGGAAAACCAAATAAAATTACACCACACCCATTGTCAGACCAGAGAGATTAAACAAATACAACCGACTGGACATCAAGTCCATAGTTCCACAGAGCATAAAATTACAAAACAAGATTAAGAACAAATCCTACTCTGTGAACTAACTACTCCGCAACGGAAAACCTTATGCCTCTGCCTCTGCTTAGGCGCTATCCCCCGAACTTGTACCACGACCTGGAGGATAATTAAAACAACAAAGTGTGAGTGGACCGAAAAAAAAGTTTACAGAAAACAGTTTAACGAAATCGGGGTTCCCCCTCCAGTTTTATAACACGCATGCATAACCAGATATTCGAAAACCGCATACTAAACATTTGAAATCCCTTTTTCCGAAACACATGGAAAACGTTATAGAAAACTGTCATAACTCATGTAAAATAATATAATATTAACAAAATCCATAAATCGTCATTTTCGAATTTCCAATCAATCAAACAAAGTAAAACTGATTAAGTAATCACAATCAAGCCGTTGGATCCATCCGAGTCTTTAAACTCAATATCAGGCATTCCCGGGATATCAACGAGTATTTAAACTCAAAACATAATCAATAAGCCTCGGGGGTATCACAATAACCGAGTCTTTAAACTCACGAGTCTTTAAACTCAATCCGGGTCTTTAAACCCAATTTTCGGGCCCGCCCCCGTCATCAATTAACCGGGTCTTTAAACCCAACACTAGATCCAACAATCATACCGGGTCTTTAAACCCAAAACCATTTTATAAAGCACAATAACCCAGGATCCTTCGTGATCCGTTTACCAGAAATCATTCCATGATCACAAATCGTCATAATAGGACTTACGTCCGGATTTCACATGCAATTTCCGAAATTACTTCACAAATATAATCAAATCATCATTAAAACGTAACATGCAGAATCATATCCAAATACTTCATCAAAACATCATTCATGCATAGGAGAAAATCGTAACCTCGAAATACGTAAAGTACGATAATCACCTCGAAAAATGTGAAATTACGTAAAACCGAAATATCATAGCATCATCATAGAATCATATATGAAAACATAAGATAGATGAGTAAAAATATTCATGCATGCTCGGTTTAGAAATCAAAAGTCCACTCACGGTTTTCGGACGCGTCAATCGCACCCCCTGCGCTCCTCGGTAGATTCGGAAATGTCCGAGCCTGTAAAAACGTACAAGGAGATTACAAACATCCCCAAATAGCTCGTATGATTTTTCCTAAATTTTCCGGATTTTTCGACGTAATTAAACTTAAGGACCTAAACTTCCCAATCCTCGAAACTATCCCGAACGACTCCCGATCAACTCGAACTCTAAAGATAAAATGTTAATTAGATTGAAAGTATCAAATCTCATGTTGACCGTGATCGGAGATGAGGTCACATGCGCTGTCATGCGCCGCCCAAAGTGGGTGCACGTGAAGGCCACGCGCCTGCTATAGTGTCGTCTCCCTCACCCGACTAGCCTTCTAAACGGGTCTGTTACCCGCGACTCGACCCGACTAATTACCATTCAATTCTCACTCGATTCTCTTCATTTTTTATCCTAACTTCTTCTATAAACATTTAATTTTAGTTCTGTATCAATGATTTCCCTCGACAAGCACTAAATCAATCAACCCAGACTCGAACAGTCGAACGGGTCGACGTCTGGAACTCACCCCACTTAGCCCCAATCCCAAATTAACTCAGACAGGAGCTTAAGGGGACCTAGAAAAACACTCTAGCACAACCAATTGAGCAAGCCGTTACCTGGAAGTAGTCGTCCACAACACTGGATTTTCTCTGAAACTGGAACTCAGGTTCCTGGGCAAACCGTGAACAAACTTCTTCGATTCTTGCACGGTCGTGTTTGAAACGGTCTCAGAAGGCTACTCCCACTCACGGTTTAGCTCAACTCACCTCAAAACTCAACCTTTGAATTTCCCTCCAAATTTCCAGAAACTCAGCTCTCTGGTTTTCTCTCCGGCTCTCAACTCATTCCAAATGACCCCTCTCACTTCCCCTAACTCAGTTAATCGATCAAATGGCAAACAACCCGTGGGAGACACTCAGAAGTGCTCTGGGGACTGATTCCCGCACACGGAACCCATGGCCAATTTTAAAAACTCTCCCGTTCCTGCCCAATGCTTCAGTCCCTTCAGACATGTTCCCACTGCCTCAATCCACATAAACTACTCATTCTGGCCATCCACTAACACCATAAACAATTGCACGCTCAAACACCCACGACATGGTCGTGCAGGTTGTTTCCCACGGTGGTGAACAGTTATAGATGCACGAAATGACCAAAATGCCTCAGTTGACAAATTACCAAAATGCCCTCCGACTTCCGTGACCCGTAACTTGGTCGTCTGATGTCCGTTTGATGCGTGCCGCCTGTCGTTGTACTCGGGGCATCGAGACAAACCTAACGGTCTTCGAGTCGTGTGAAAATCGATTGTATTTCAAAAAGTCAACATTTTCCCCTAACCGTCCAAATTACGGAAATGCCATAGAACTTCCGAACGTCATAACTTTTTCCCTGGACGTCGGAATTGGACGTGCCACTTGTCTATGAACTCGTGACGTCCCGAACTACGTCACGGTCATCGGTCAACGTCTGTTCGACCTTCCAATCAAAAAGTCAACAATTTGACCACACTATTTGTAGGGGTAAAACGTCATTTTATTCATTATTTTACAATATTACATTTTCCGAATTTCCCGGGCGTTACATCCCTGATGAAAGGAGGAATTCTGAAAAACAGGTAAGGTAGAATCAGAGGTCTTGGTGGCAACCATAGCTGACAGGAAGGGGACCTGCCCATTTGAATGATCCAAGACGCTTTCTTTAGCAAGAAGTTGAGTTCTAAATTCTTTTAGTGGGATTGTATTTTCTCTTCCCCTAATCACACACCTAAAAGTGTTATAATCACTTGGCAACCCCCTCAAGGCCAAAATGACAATGTCACCGTCACCAAAATGCACACCACAAGATTCCAGCATATCATTAGCATTCTTTATTCTTTGCATATACTGTGTCATGTTTTCAGGCCCTTTCTTTATATTTTGAAGCTCAGTTTTCATCTGAAAAATGGAAGCCTTAGTAACCGAAGCAAACCTTTCCCTGAGATTAACCCACATTTCTTGAGCAGAACGACATCCAATCACACATGACATGGCAGTTGTAGACATGGTTGTTGTGATCAGCTGCGTTAGAGCTTGGTTGTGCATATTCCAAATCTGAATGGCTTCCATTTGAGAGACATTGCCACTGTCTGATTCAAAATTGATCATCGCAGGACATGATTTTGTGCCATTGACAAATCCAATTATACCATGAACATTTAACAGCAACTCCATTTGAAAGTTCCATGTAAGGAAATTGTGATCGTCAAGTTTGACACTGATAGAATTTCCTACTGTGGAAATGAGATTGGTTATAGGGGATTGTAGAATCTAAAGTTGAGAGGAAGTAACCATTGTCACAAGACTATGATCACACGATTTCAAGAGGGGAAAGAACAAATTTAAGACAAAGAAACAAGAAGATTTCCAAGAAAGAAGGAAAATCGTTTTATCAAACACATAGTGTGCACAATTTTCTTTACTAGCCTACAGGTTTCACAGAGGAAAGAAAGGTGAGTATATACTGTATATAGAATTGAGAGAAATGGATTACAATTAAGTTGTACAGTAAGGAAGGAAGTTTATATCCAGCAGCTAACTCTAATAGTTTTAACAAAATTCTAACTAACTTCTTAACCAAATTCCTACTGACTCTTTCTATCTCTTATACACTCAACAGGTGGGTATCAGTAGATATCGGTGAATATCGGTGATATTCTTCGATACTGGGCAATAAGTTGAATATCGGTTGAAATTTCAACGATAGAGTCTATATTTTTATCACTGGATATATTACCAAACTCAAATAGAGAACTCCAACCACAAACTATACAAAACAAAAGGACAATATTTGCATCACGCCATAGTGGTATTTTCTCATACCATTTTTTCAATTTATCGAATTGTTTTTATACATATATTATAATTAGAACCGTTCACCCTTTAAATTATTATGTCAAGATTGAAAGTAATTTAAAAATTCATATATATCGACTAAATAAACGGTTTGTCATGAAAATTTTATTTCTTGCAGAAAATATTAATTTATTTAATTCCGTTCCTTATTTAATCCCATCATATCAATACGTACATGTATTGTCCTTCCTTTTTTAATCCCATTCCTTTCTCACTAAACATACAAAAAAGGATAAGACAAACCCCAACAACGCGGCATCACAACGTGCACTCATATATAGTTGTCAGCTACTAGACATGTTCCTTCTTCAGGGCATCTCCAATGGAGAGTCCCAACCCCTATAATTATAGCTTTACTTTAGAATCCAACTCTCCAATGGTACTTTTAGAAGATCTAAAACCTATATATTTTAGGGTGGAGATCTAAGAAAAGATCTATACTAGGACTTTGCTTAGATTCCGATCTACAATTTTGGAGGGAGAAAGAAGTGGGCCAGCCGGGCAAAGGAGGGGATGGAGGATAGACTAACCAAGGGAGAGAGACGCGATGGAGATGGGAAGTGACGCCAACTTGCGCTGAAGGAGAGAGTTGGTGAAGAAGATGACGCGCGACGCGCCAAAGAGAGAGGGAAGTGAGAGACATGAAATGAGGAAAGGGACCCAGCCCCACGTGATCAGCAATTGATCCGTTGCCCAAAATTCCTCCAACGGCTCTGAAATGGACGGTTATTGTTGATTTCAAATTGAAATCAACTGTCAGATTAAAATGAAAGTTAAATAGTTTTTTTTTAAAAAAAAAACTAATTCTGATCCGACGGTATATGATATATCTTGAAATCGATCCAACGATTATTATTTAATCTAACATTTATTTTCATATAATGGTCAGAAAAAAAAATTAAAAAAAAATATATTTTTTCAAAATAATAATCAGTCTGTTGGAACAATAAATTTCGATTTTTTCTATAAATACCAACCAAATTTCCATTCATTCCACACCATTTTATATATTCTCTCATCACACCATTTCTTACATTCTCTCTAACTTTCCTTCCTCTTCAACTTTTCTTTAACAAATTTAGTTTTTTTGTTCAACACCATGGCTCCAAAGGCTTCACCAAAACCTAGGGCACCACGATTGGAAAATTGGAAAGAGGCGGAAGATAGAGCTTTGTGCGTCGCCGTGTTGAGTATTGGTGGAGATGCAGCCGTCGGCACTAATCAATCCGGTGGAACTTTGTGGGATCGTATATATGAGTATTTTGAAAGTATCAAGCCAACCGAGGCACCTACACGAACCCAAACAAGTGTGGAATCTCGATGGAAGAAGATCAATCCCGCAAGCATGAGATGGAGCCAAGCAATGAACAAAGCCATCAAGAATCATGCGAGTGGTGAAAATGATCAAGATGACGTAAGTATTTTTATTTGTCATTAAAAATATAGCAATTATTCATGATATTAAATTAAATTAATATCATTACTATAATTCAAAAATAAGTATATTTATTTGTCACTACTATATTTGTTTAAATTGTTTGCAGATAAGGAATGCAAAAGGATACTACTTTGATGATTCCCATGGAGAGCATTTCGCATATTTACATTGTTGGGATATCTTAAAGGAGTCACCCGGAGATGAAGCAACTTGGGTGATAACAATTCGCCCGGAGATGAAGCAACTCCAAGCGTGGCGCCCAAAGCTAGGCAAGAGAGTCCAATGGGACAAAAAGCGGCTAAGGCGGCAAAGAAGAAAGGTAATCAAGAGCTAACAATGAGTATTCATGCTCAAATGAAAAGGCTTGCGGATCAAAATGATCGAGAGTTTGCACGAAGGGAACAACTTATGCATGAGGCAATGACGGCTCAACAAAGGGAGGAAGATGCTCGCACAATGATGGTTGATCCAAGTACCTATTCACCATGTAAAAGAGGGTATTGGGAGAGTAAGCAAAGAAAGATACTTGAGCGAGAGGAATTGGAGGCACAAAATTCATCTCATCGGCCATTCCATGCCCCTCAAGCATCTACACCTCCTTATGGCGGATCAAGTTCTTCCCCCTATCTTCCACTCAATCAAACGGAGTGGATGCCTAATGATGATCAAGAGTGATTACTTTGTTTTATCTTGTTTGTTGCTTAAGTTATATTGTTGTTTTAAATTTATTTTAATTAATTACGTATGAAGTGTATTTTAATGGTAATTCCTAGTTTGTTAATTTTTATGGTCTTGTAAATTTAATGCAAACAACAACACACATATAAATATAAAATGAACAACACACCAAGGTAATTGCATTCAAGTACACAGAATATTACATGCACACACACAGAATGTAAAACATACAACCACACACAAAATTAAATGCAAACAACAACATGATGGCAAACTATGCCTTATTGACACACGATAGACCGAAAATTAGCCATTGTTGCGCTCTCTCCACTTCTTCATAGCCCATCCGTGTTGAACTAAATCCGATCTTAGTTCCCTACTTATCACGGGACACCGAGTCCTCTTGTAACGATCACGTATAAATGCATGCATTAGTTGGGATTACGATGCACCTCATCATCATAAGCCGGTTTATCATATATATAAGCTTTTCTTGGACGCATTGGGATGTTGTCAATGTCAAAATCATATTGCTCATCTTCTACAATCATGTTGTGCAAAATAATGCACGTCATCATGATGTATTGGAGGCTCTCCCTACTCCATAAACGAGCTGGACCCCTCACAATTGCAAAACGCGCTTGGAGGATACCAAATGCTCTCTCCACGTCTTTTCTGAACGCCTCTTGCATCCTTGTAAAGTGTCTTGTCTCCGGAGTGGTAGGATTTTTTACTGTTTTCCCAATTAGGGTAGATGCCGTCCACCAAATAATAACCTTGATGGTACGCACTGTTGGCCACTTTGAAAGTCACTTGAGGAGCTTCACCTCTGCATACCTCGTCGAACAACGGTGACATTCCAAGAACTTTGAGATCGTTGAGAGAACTTAGGAGTACAAAATATGCATGCCAAATCCAAGTATCATACGAAGCCACCGCCTCTAAGATAATTGTAGGTTTTCCTTTGTGACCTTGGAACTGCCCGGCATGAGCAGCTGGGCAATTTTCCACTGCCAATGCATACAATCAAAACTACCCAACATACCTGGAAATCAAGACTACCCAATTTTTCCATTGTCAAAGAGAAGAGGTGACATATGGATTATGGAAGCGCCTTCGAAAGGTGTCGCCGTCAAACCTACATGGTTCAGTGAAGTATAGAGATTTTAAGCGCTGATCCATCATCTCACACTCCCTTAATATGTACTTCCGCCCTTCCGAAGAACCACCCTATTGTGAGGCTTCATCTTCTTCCATCATCTCCACTAGGTGGGTTGCCGCGGACATCAAGAGGGCTTGATGTTGTTTTCTCGGAACATCTTCGGCTTCCTCCTTCTTCAGTAGTTTCCACAACCTATTCATGACGGAAAACAAAACTAAAGGTATGAAACAATTACAAAGAAACCACAATTTTTGTGTGGGGGGGAGGAGTGTTTGTGAATTGGTAAGGGATGAAGGAGTGAATGGTTAGTTTTTTTAGAAAATCAACATGATCTCCGAAGATAAAAATTTACACGTGGCAGATAACGTAATTTCGTCAACTAATAAGATGTTGACACGTGTTGCAAGAAATCTAGTCCGATATTTTGATAAATTCTGTGTAAATAACGTAATCTTGTCCTAAAATCTTATCCGATATTTTGATACTTTACACGTAGCAGATAAGGTAATCTCGTCAACTCGGATATCTATACAATGCACTTGTACGTGAAACGACCAACACATGTGAAACGAAAGTATATCCGATTTGTGAATAATGCATATGTCACTCAATTTTTTTTTTTAATTATAATAATTATTATTTATTATGTACAATTATATTTTACAATGTTTAAATTATTATTAAAAATAACATTAAACAAAGATTATCTAAATATATAAAACTAGTATTTTGAGATAGCACCTTAACTATTGGAGATAGTTGAAGTAATAGTGTCAAAATCAAGTCCTAAAATAGGTTTAAGACTACATATAGGACTTCTCCCATTGGAGATGCCCTCAATGACCATCTTCAATTCCTGTCATTCAATAGCCACAAAACCCTAACTACTCTATAATTAATGAAATCAGTACGAATTTTATAATATTAAATTTATTCTCCATAATGTTACAATTTATAATTCGAGTATATCTCGCTATAAAGTAGGGTTCACTAAGAAATTAATAAAAACTGAACTGCATGCTTACGTATCTATCAGTCAGCTCTATAGTTGAAATTATGATTCCATGCATGAAAGTTAGCTAGGTTTGAATTTTTGGTGATTTTTCTTTTTCACCCATTAACGAACCAATTGATTGAGAGGAAGACAATTGACCACCGATATCCTTTTTGTTTTTATTTTTATAAAAGGTATAAATAATCTATTGAATTGTAAAAATCATACAGAATTCAACTGTGCAAAAAATATGGTTTTATTAAAATTTTGTTAGAAATTTTAACTCAAACGGAAGAAAAAGAGTGACACGCACCAATCTACTATTATAATGTCCAATCTATATTTCAGACTTAAAAAACAATACGAGTGTGAAGTTCCATCACAAAAACATCTTGTTATACCATTAAGTTCTTAGATTTCTATGGAAGATGAAGAAATGAGAGAGTGAAGATGAAGAGGAACTGAGGAAGAAAGAACGTGAGAGAATTCAAGAGGGAGATTCTTCAGAAGGATTTCTCATTAACTTACAATTGTGACCTTGCACAATATATACATGGTTCTGCACGGGTTCATGACAGCTAAGAGATTCTTACTAACAACTAACCACTAGCTTAGCTGTATAACTAACTCTACTAACTGTCTAACTTGATGACCACTTAACACGGTGGAGTAGGATCAAGGTCTAACTATCTCAAGGTCTAACTATCTCATTGCTTACAGCCTCCCGCAATCTGATGCTAGAGGCACGGTGCAGCAGATTGGCACGATAGAACTCAAACTTGGGCGAGTGTAGTCCGTGCGTCATGACATCGGCCAATTGGTCACGGGAGCAGACATGAGCTAAGCGAAGAAATTTGTTCTGTACTCGCTCACAGATGAAGTGGACGTCGAGTTCAACATGTTTCGTACGACCATGAAATACGGGGTTATGAGCGATTTGGATGGCGGACATGCTGTCGCACCAGAGTAAAGGTCTTTGTGGAAGAGTTAGACGAAGATCTTGTAGGATGTAGGTGATCCAATGTATCTCACAAGCTGTGTTTGCTAGGGCTCGATATTCGGCCTCAGCAGATGATCGAGAGACAGTGTGCTGTTTCTTAGCACCCCATGAGATAGGATTTCGACCTAAGAAAATGATGTGACCAGAGGTAGACCGTCGAGTGTTTGGATCCCCTCCCCAGTCTGCATCCGAAAAGGCCTGAAGGTGTAAAGATCTGGGTCCTGAGCCATAGCTTAATCCGTAGTCGATAGTTCCTTTGATATAACGTAGGATACGTTTAACTGCCACCATGTGTGCATCTGTGGGAGTATGCATAAATTGACACACCGTGTTTACTGCAAACACAATATCAGGACGGCTAAAAGTCAAATATTGAAGAGCTCCGACCATGCTACGATAGAGTGTGGGATCAGAGAGAGGAATGCCATCACTGATGAGGAGTTTGGAGTCTGGGACGATTGGTGTGGTGACTGGACTACAGTCGGACATGCCCACCTTAGTCAAGAGATCACGGGCATACTTGCTTTGATTAATGAAGAGTCCGTCCTCATGATGACAGACTTGGAGACCAAGGAAATATGACAAAGTGCCGAGATCCTTCATGTCAAACTCAGAATGGAGAGCTTGAATTAATCGGGATATGGCCTGAGGGTTGTTGCCAGTAACTATGATGTCATCAACATACAGTAAAACAATGAGAAGAGTGGAATTAGTGTGCAATACGAAGAGGGCTGTGTCAGACAGAGATTGAATGAAACCAAGCTTAAGCATGTGATTGGTGAATCGAGCATTCCAAGCCCGAGGGGCTTGTTTCAGTCCATAGAGTGATTTATGTAACTTGCAGACGTAGGAAGGAGTATGTGCATCTTCAAAGCCTGGTGGTTGTGTCATATAGACCTCCTCATCAAGATGACCATGTGGAAAAGCATTCTTGACATCCAATTGCTTGAGAGTCCAGTGGTAATGTGCTGCTAAGGCAAGTACCAATCGAACGGTGGTGTGCTTAACCACAGGGCTGAATGTCTCACCGTAGTCGATCCCAGCCTCTTGAAGGTATCCCTTAGCAACCAAACGGGCTTTGTGTCGTGCAATGGAACCATCAGCATTCCTCTTGAGTTTGAATACCCATTTACAGCCAATGACACTACGATGAGATGGTAAAGGAACCAAAGACCAAGTATGCTGGTGCTTGAGGGCAGCTAATTCTTCAATCATGGCCTGCTGCCATTCAGGAACCTGTGAGGCTTGCTGATAAGTCACTGGTTCAGTGAGCGGAGTGACCGTGTTCAAAGTGTTATGAAGAGCAAGATAACCATGTCTTTTGGTTTTAGTGATGCCCATCTTAGATCGAGTTATCATGGGGTGTTGGGAGACACTAGTAAGAGGTGGTGTAGCCTGTGTGATATCTACAACCAAGTCAATAGAGGGTTCTGGATTGTCTGGGGTGGAAACAGTGGTTGAAGATATTGGGACCTCGCTGACAGGCACAAGGGACACTGCGTGTGGCTCGGAAGGAACACTGTCAGGTGGTGTATGTACACTAGAAGGGCCACTAACCTGTGGCACACAAGCTGACTGATCTAGACTGTGCTCACAAGAGAACTGGCCTCCGGATTCTTCACTAGATTGTTGAATACTTTCTGGACAAGAAGGAGCATATGTGAATGGTACTCGAGGCTCTGGAGGATCTAGTGCAGGCAGTGGATCAACATTAGTGATGGTGCTTTTGTTCAAGGAAGTGGGAATAGAAGACAACGGAGTATATCCAGGGTGGTGCTCAGAACCAGGAGGAAATGTGAGGTGTGATGCAAAAGGAAAGGTGTGCTCATCAAAGATAACATGTCGAGAAACAAAGGTTTTCTTAGTAGGGATATGATAGCACATGTAGCCTTTGTAATCATGAGGGTAACCAACAAAGACACACTGCTTGGTTCTTGGTTCGAGCTTATGAGTATTATAGGGACGCATGAAAGGAAAGCAAGCACAACCGAATTGTAACAACCCGTTCCGAGAATTGGGATTAGTAGAGTGATTAAGGTGTGATTAGTAAGGGTAATCAGGGGTTAGGTGGTTCCGAGGGGTCCGGGAACTTAGAATGACGATTTTGCCCCCGGGTCGGGCAGAAATGTTGACTTTTATTTCGGGTGGTCAATTGGGGATTTACCAGTGACCAGGACGTAGTTTAGGACGTCATGAACCCATAGGCTTGTGGTATGTTTGATTCCGACATCCGAGGAGGAAGTTGTGATGTTCGGAAGGTCGAGGGTATTATCGTAATTTAGGGGGAAAAGTTGACTTTTTGGATAATCGGGTTTTGGTAGGTTGACCTAGGATGGTTAGATAGTTCTTGTCGTCCTGAGTTCGATGACAGGCGGCACGTATTCATCGGACTTACGAGGCGAGAGTTACGGGTCTAGGAAGTTTCGGTAAAACCGTAAAAATGTGTTAAAAAGAAGGGTATTTTGGTCATTGTGGCACATTGGGATTTGTGCACAGAGAAAAGAATGGACGACTGGGGTTTAATCAGATGGGATAAAGGTTAAAGGGATGGTGACACATGGCAGGTGTGTAGAGGCTTCTGGTGCGATCCTGTGTGTTCACGGCTCCAACTACTTAGGTGAGCCCGTGTGTGATCGTGTGTGTGGTTCATCGAACAGAGGGTGAGAGTTTGGGATCAGTTGATCGATCTGGGTGCAAGGGTGAGTGACTGGTGAGTTGTGAGAGTGACAGTGAAGCAAGGAGGAGCTGCTGGTCGTGTTTTGGCAGTGCAATTGTGCACGGCGGCACGGCGGAGGTGAGGAGAAGAATTGGGGGAAACAGGGAGGCCGTGAGCGTTTGGCGGTGGCTACGCCGTGAGGCGGATCAAACCAAGACAAGGAGAGGCTGAGGAGGTTGCAGGGAGTCTAACGACCACAGTGGTGGGCGGCAGTGCGCACGGCGGAGCTGCAATCGAAGGGTAAGTCTTCCTGCTCTGTTTTCCCGTGGAATTTCATTTGGGAAGTCGTGACTCTGGGTTGAGAGTTGGGAGGATTGGAGGTTAGGGTAGTGATCAGGGAGGTCCTAGGTGTCGATTAGGGTGGTCGCCGTGACGGGGCCGTACACGGCGGAGCTCAGTCAAAGATGGGTCTCTTTTACCCTGTTTCGGCAGTGAACTTCGAACGGTAAGTCGACGAGTTTGGGGGTGAGTCGACGGTATAGGAAGGTTGGTCTGGGTTCAGTGAGGTTCAGGGAAGCGTTTGGTGAAGCCACCGTGAAGGGTGGTGAGCTGGGTGGTCGGATCGTGAAACAGAGTATTGGGGAGGTTTGATTTCGAGCTTGAGACGACGGGTAGGAGGCTGTTGTCGAGGTGATTGGAGGATGGGGATGCTTAGAGTAAGGTTGGACGAAGCTTTAGGTGAAGAAAGGGAAGGAAATCGTGCAGGCACGGCGGAGAACCGTTGACGCCGGTTCAAGCTGTAGCCTACTGTGTTGAACCGGGTCGACGTGAGGTTGAAGATGCACTGTAGCTGGCGCGTGGGGCCACGCGCAGCCACTTTGGGAGGCGCGTGGAGGCGCGTGCGGCGGTTCTGGGAGAAACGGTCAACTTGACTTTTGGTCTAGGAGTTGTGTTGAGTTTAATGGAATTGGTTTCGAGTCAATCGGAAGTCGTTTGAGTGTAGTTCCGCGAGGGTGAATGTGTAGGGTCCTAGGGTTTTAAGTCTTTGGTCCGGGGATTTTGAGGGAATTTAGGTGAGTGTTCGTAGACGTACTAGTAACGTAATTTGACGGTGTTTGACAGGATCGGGATTTCCCGAGGAAGCCGAGGAACGGGCTGGACGTTCGAGACGCGAGTAGGGCTCAGTATTGGATATGGATTAGTAAATGGTTTTCAAATGATTTTGGATTGGATTTGCTGGATCTGGATATTGGGTTTAAAGACCCGGATATATGTGACGGGGGGACCGGCCGGATTGGGTTTAAAGACCCGGATTGAGTTTAAAGACTCGGAAGTTTAAAGACTCGGATATTATTAAGGCCTGGATTGAGTTTAAAGACTCGGGAGTTTAAAGACTCGCATAGGTCCAGCAGGTTTGATCGAGAAAATGATGATTTGGTGGTTATGGTTTTGATACGGTTTCTGATACTCATGTTATGGTTTCTTATGGTATTTTATAGTGTTTCTGTTCTTATGATGTTTAAGAATGATTCTTTATAAATGTGTTTATAACTGTTGGTTATGCATGTGGTTTCAAAACGGAGGGTTTAACTCGGTTTTCGTGTAAAATGGTTTTTGTACCTTCTGGTCCACTCACATTTTCTGTTTTAATTGCCCTCCAAGTTGTGGAGCTAGCGCGGGGTCTTGACGTCGAGGCAGTGTCCAAGGCATAGAAGTGACGTGAGGGATCCTAGAAGAGTTTAAAGGCTTCTGTGTGCGTGTATTTTCTCGATTTTTATTTTCCTTGTAATGTAGTGCTATGCTCTGGAAACGATAAGGATTTTGGGATAATACGTAATTACTCCTGCGTTTGACTGGGTTCGAGTAAGTGTTCCTTAGGTGTTGTGTCGGGGAGTCAGACGGGAGCGGGATTTACCTCGGGTTTCGGGGTGAAACCGGGGTGGGTCCTAACACGAATACCTTTAAAGACAGAAGAGATGGGTGATGACCAAACAGCAGAAAATAAGGTGACTTCATGTGCAGAGTTGCAGTTGGCATTCGATTGATGAGGAAATTGGTGGTAGAGCATGCATGGAACCAGAAGTCCAAGGGCATAGAGGCAGTTTGAAGCAGTGTGATGGTAGTCTCTATAAGATGACGATGCTTCCTCTCAGCTACTCCATTCTGCTGAGGAGTATACGGGCACGACTTATAATGCAGAATACCTTTAGATGACAAGAACTCAGTCATTGCTTTGTTCACAAACTCACCCCCTCCATCGCTTTGGAAAATTTTGATTGACTTATCAAAGTGGTTAAGTACATAGGCATGAAACTTCACAAAAGTAAGGTAGACATCTGATTTATTGACTAGGGGATACAACCATGTGTATCTAGTATAGTCATCAACAAAGAGTACATAGTACTTGAAACCAGGATTAGAGGAACACGGGCTAGGTCCCCATACATCAGAGTAAACTTTAGCAAAAGGTTCAGTTGATCGAAGATCTGAAGATGTGAAAGGTAACCTGGAGACCTTCCCTTGGAGGCATGGTTGACAGATCTGAGAAGAGGTGACTGAGGGACAGGAAAGATGTGCTTGAGTGATCATTGAGTGAAGGACTGCATGGGCAGGATGTCCAAGACGCTGGTGCCACAGAGACGAAGTAATCTTTTGACCCAAGAAAGCAGCATAATGAGGTACAGAAACAGGTGGAGAAGAAATGATCTGAGGCAGTGGATACAAGCCATCAATGCTGGGAAGTTTGTGCAGTGTTCTCCCCAAACGATCCTGAATTCGAAGACACTTAGCATCAAACAACATTTGACAGTTGTTGTTCAAGCAAAACTTGTGGACAGAAAGAAGATTATGCACAAGCCTAGGAACGTGATACACCTCTTTCAACTCAAATACACGATCTTGCAGTGGTAATGTCAGTGATCCAACACTAGAAACAGACAAGACAGAACCATTCCCTACTGCTATACCTGGTGTGGGAACACATGCTTGAGATTGTTGAAGTGAAGAAGCATCCGTGACCATGTGATTTGTAGCTCCTGAATCAGCAAGCCAGAAGTTTGGATCACTAAACTCATAGGCAGTGTTAGCTGAGAAAGGTGTGAAGGGTTGAGGCAGTGCTGAAGCAGAGTAAGCTTGAGGATGAGAGTTGACTGTAGGTGCAAAACTACCTCTCTGTGAGCAATCAGGTGCCTCATGACCAGCGGTCTTGCACAATTGACAGATGGGAAGTGTTTGAGCTTGCACATAGTGCGGTGGAGGACCTAGGACTCCACTCCCATTACTCGAGTAACCCAGGTTCTGATTGGTGCTATAGCTAAACGGCTGCTGATAGCCATAATTACCTTGCTGATAGCCCTGATTGTAGGTGTTATTACTGTATCCTCCACGGCTATTTCGACCAGTGTTCCACTCATTTTTGTAACCTCCACGGTTTCCTCGTCCATTGTGCCAATAGTTACTCCCATTATTACTCCAGTTCCACCGACCCCTTCCATTGTTTCTTCCTCGGCCACGATTATTGTGCCAATAGTTGTTGTTCCAATTGTTATTTCCTCGAGCATTGTTCCAATTCGAGGAGGGCTGAGAGTGATGAGCAGCATCAGATGCATGATCCAAAGACGCTTCCTTGGTTGCTGACATAGCAGTAAGCAATGAGGTTTGCGAGGCCGTCTGTGCTGCAACCTTAGATAGGTCAGCCTCTTCAGCTAGCAACAAGGTTCTCAGTTCTGGAAGAGTGACAGGAACAGGTCTTGCACGGATATGTGACTTGAACGGGTGATAGTCACATGAGAGGCCATTGAGAGTGATGAGGATGACATCTTTATCTGATACCGGTACACCAGCACTAGCTAGTCTTTGTCTTGCAGATCGGATCTTGCTTAGAAAGATCTCAATTGAATCTGAGCCCTTCTGAATTGTTTGGAGATTAGTTTTCAACTGCATGAGATTAGCTTCTGATAAAGGCGAAAATCTTTCTTGCAGTGTTAGCCAAGCATCTCGTGCGGTGTCACAATGCATGATTTCAGTGAATGCTTCCTCAGATATGGTAGCAATTATCACATTCAGTAGTGCAGCATCGACGTCCAGCCAATGTTTGGAAGACGGATCAGTAGGCAAAGGACATGTGCTGGTGCCATCAAGATGATCAAACAGGTGATAGCCTTTCAACAATCGTTGAATTTTTGCACTCCATGATACATAGTTAGTATCTTCGAGTTTCATGGACATGAAATCAGTAACATTCTTGAGAATATCCATAACAGCAGGCATGATGAATCAGACGAAGGAAACTTAGAGACTAAGACAGAGAGGGTTACTTATCTTGAAGAGAACAGTGAAGATCCAAGAAGACAGGAGCAAGATCGTAATTGCAGAAATGAGATTGGCAGAAATGCGATTGAGGTTGTAGAGGGAGAAGGATCGAATCAAGAAATAGGAATACGAACGAGATGTGGTTCGTACAAAACCACGATCACCTAGAGGAAGCACGAACAAGAAGCGTGAGCGTGATTGTGTCCAGGATCTATGAGCAGTGAGCAATCTGCTCTGATACCATCTTAGATTTCTATGGAAGATGAAGAAATGAGAGAGTGAAGATGAAGAGGAACTGAGGAAGAAAGAACGTGAGAGAATTCAAGAGGGAGATTCTTCAGAAGGATTTCTCATTAACTTACAATTGTGACCTTGCACAATATATACATGGTTCTGCACGGGTTCATGACAGCTAAGAGATTCATACTAACAACTAACCACTAGCTTAGCTGTATAACTAACTCTACTAACTGTCTAACTTGATGACCACTTAACACGGTGGAGTAGGATCAAGGTCTAACTATCTCAAGGTCTAACTATCTCATTGCTTACATAAGTTGCCCTATATATTTTGGCTCCTACTTTACAATAATACATACTATCTCCTCTCATATTTTCTAATTTCTTAATTTGCTAACATATTTTCTATTTTCCTAATTTCCTATTATATTTTCTAAATTTTCTAATTTCCTAACATATTCTCTAATTTCTTAATTTTCTAACATATTTTCTAATTTCCTAACATATTTTCTAATTTTCTAAATTCCTATTACAATTTATATTTCTTAATTCATAACATACTTTCTATTTTCATCTTTTTCTAATGAATCTTCTAATTTCCTACACTATCTCTACACAAATAATCAACAATTTCAACATATTTATAAAAATAAAAAATAATATCAAAATCTCCAAAATTAAATACATACCTTTGATTGAAAAAGATGTGATGAGAAGACGAATTAATGTCCTAGGTGGAGAATTAATATTAGTGAATATAGGAAGAGAGAGAGAGAGAGAGAGAGAGAGAGAGAGAGAGAGAGAGAGAGAGAGAGAGAGAGAGAGAGAGAGAGAGAGAGAGCGAGCTGTGAGATGGTGAAAATGCAAGTGGGGAGGAAGAAGACTCGATTAGCTGTGTTTAATGCTAATGACATTTTACCCGACGAAGGTATTCGTTGGGCAAAGTTTAACGAGTGTGAAAATGCAAGTGGGGAGGAAGAAGAGTGGATCAGTTGTGTTTAATACTAATGACATTTTACCGGACGAAGGTATTCGTTGGGCAAAGTTTAATGAGTCATCAGGTAAAGGTAAAATCTTGGCACCGAAACAATTCTTTCCCACCATAACCAAACCGGACGAGTATTAACTGTCAAGTAACATTGATCAACGTTTACATTACCCGACGAAGACAAAATTACAAATTCGTCGGGTTTTGATTTGTTACCCAATGAGTATGATTTTGTCGTCGGGTAACCTTAAAACTTTTAGAGTGCAAAGTTTTTTTTCTTTGCGCCATTAAGTTACCCAACAGTGTTGTAATATTCGTCGGGTAACACTCATTTTAATGACGAATTTGTATTCGTCAGCAACATCCCGTCGGGTTACAAAAAATTTCTTGTAGTGCTGCATCAGTCAAGACCAAAGCTTTTAAAAGAACAAAATCACTTTATTAGTTTATTGGAACATACGGACAACGAAATTACAAACCACTGCAGTTGAGGATTATATCCATCAACTTGAAACTTATTTGCATAATACATAGTATTGAAATGTACGTACGCAAGTGCATGAGTGCATTATTTGCATAATACATATGCAGTATTGAAATGTAGGTACGCAAGTGCATGAGTGCATGAATGCATGCAAGCTTCTTGAATTAATAACATGTCTACTTAGGAGGTGGATCGAATTTGACGGGAACAAGGAGGAGAGGATTTCTCTTGGACACAATGACATCTTCCTTCTTCATTCCATGAGGCAGCTTCCAATCAAAGGAGTAGAGAAGATTTGCCACTGCAAGCTCCACGGCTGTTGTTGCCAAGAAAATCCCTGGACATATTCTCCGACCACTTCCAAATGGCAAATATTCAAAATGCTGTCCTTTGTAATCGATGGAGCTGCCCTCAAACCTTTCAGGGATGAACTCTTCCGGCTTCTTCCAAAACTCGAGGTCTCGCGCAATCGCCCATTCGTTAACAATGACTTGGGTTTTCGGATCAATATCATAACCTAGCACTTTGAAACTTGACATGGATTCTTTTGGAAGCATGAGAGGAACTGGAGGATGAAGTCTTAGGGTTTCTTTGAGGATAAGCTTCAGATAAGGAAGCTCATCTGTGTCACTTTCACTCACTCTTCCTTTGTTTCCCACCAGTTTTCTAACTTCTTCTTGCGCTTTCTTCATTATTTTTGGGTTCCTCGCCATCTCTGTCATTACCGACCCCATGGTAACCGCAGTGGCATCTATTCCACCTAAAACTAAATTCTGATATGGCCATTGCAACGATCATAAAGTAATCAGTAAATACTAAAATACTCACCATTATTCATTAATTTGCCAAGTAATTAACAAGAGAATTAGAAAAAAAAAAATAATTGCAATTCAATTTCTATATGAAAAAGCCCATATGTATGTAAGAATTATATATAAATTTGTTATAAGGTAGTAGAGTGTAATTTTTCTTTCAATAAATAATATTTATCATATTGAATGAAACAAACAGTACGTTCTCATTAATGAATAAGATGAATGTTGATGGGCAGGGCTTATAATAATAAATAGTTCTCATTAATGAATAAGATGAATGTTGATGGGCAAGGCTTATAATAATTCTCATTAATGAATAAGATGAATGTTGATGGGCAAGGCTTATAATAATAAATAGTTCTCATTAATGGATAAGCTATAAATGTTGATGGGCAGGGCTTATAATAATGGAGATGATTACAATAATGAGGGAGTTTGATGTGGTTGTTTAACTATGACTCTAAGAGCCATTTCCTTTCAAGAATGAAATAGTGGGTAATAAAAGAAGTAGATAATCAAAGAAGTGGGTATTTGAAGAAGTTGGCAATTATTTTTATTGAGTTGTTTATTAACTATATAAAATTAGAACAGTAATTAGATTGATTTTCATTGTTATTATTTACTAACTCATATGAATCGGAATAATACCTAACTTGATTATTAAAATGTCCTTGCACATATATACATATATATAATGTTTTTTTGTTTGTTTTTTAAGATCAATATTAATTCTTACACAACGAATTAATGACAAATCCAACATGCCATATCTTGTAGTGATTATTCATCACTAATAAAAAATTAGATATGCCCGATTGTTTTTTAAGTGGTATATAACTTATTGATAAATATCGTCAATCATCCTTTTAGTTATTGAAGGAGTTGGCCCGGAAAATGGTGGTTTATTCACACGAGTGCATCATTAATACTTAGAATTATTGTAATTAATACTTATAAATTTTGTTCTTAGAATTATTGAAGGAGTAGGAATCATTAACGCCGCTACCCTAGTTAATGGGACTACTTCAAAATGGGTAATAAAATTATTTATTTTTAATAGGTAATGATTACTTAGTTTCAAATAAACATGGGAAAATAAGCATAGCCTAAATTGTAATATTTGTGGTTATGAACCCTCATAACTGGAGACTTTTAGTTCAAGTCGTTATTAAATTACTGGTCTCTAAGCTATCTAGCTTGTCAATTCGTTATTAAGGAAATCCAAAAAAAAAAAGTGGTTTCACCCCCCCAAAAAACGAGAGCACGTTTGTAGAGTCAATTAGCTTCAAATATAAATTATGAGTGTTTATATAGTATACCAAAAGGACGGCCTTGATTTTATCATGACCCAGTTGAGCTGCGGCTTTCTCATCGTCACTCCCCATTTTAAGCAGCACATCAATTATATCTTCATGCTCTTGCCTCCTCCCGGGCTTGAGATGATCGTCAACAAGCTGCTGGAAAAAACCATCCACCTCCTTATAAATCGAATCAAATTTTGTGTACAAACCGGAGAGCTTGTCGATAACACGGCCAATCAATGCCGGAAAGTATTCGCCAAGGGAGGGGGCTCCGATCATGACCTCGAGGTCATGAAGCAACTTAAGAATGTCACCGCCACATTTATATTTTGTCACTTCCAAACTTGTCCCAAATCCAACTCTAAATATTATGCTAGCGACAAGAGCAAACAATTTGTCACTGAGATCAACAGCTTCACCAGAAAAACAGCCAATATTGCTGATTGAATCAATGAGCTTGGCTACTTCTTCTTCGCGAAGTGACCGGTATGATTGCACCCTCTTGACACTGAAAAGCTCGACGACGCATATTTTTCGAATTTCTCTCCAGTAATCGGTGTAAGGTGAATAGGCTAGATCTAGGTAGTTGTATGTGAGCCTACGGGATCCGGCGTAAGTGGGTCTATTGCAGCACTGCGCGTCGTTGATTTTTAAGACCTCTTTGGCTGCTTGGGCGGAGGAGATCACCACCGTTGGTACACGGCCGAGATGGAGGAGCATCACTGGACCGTAGTCTTTGGAGAGTTGAAAGAGGGTTTGGTGATCGGGTGATGGACCGATTTTGTGTAAGTGGCCTACGAGGGGAAGCTTGGGAGGGCTTGGTGGAGGGTTCTTTTTGGGGTTCCTTTTGAGTAAAACAAGAAGAGGGACAAGCAGGACAAAGGGAAGCCATAAAAATAGGGGAGGAATGACGAGAGCCATCACTTCACAAGTTAACAGAGAGGAGGCTTTCGCAATAGAAGTGTGTGTCCTTTTTTGGGAGATCTTGTCTATCCTTTTATAAAAAATTTGATGTAACAGAATGCTAATCGGCTAACATCTTCCAGCAGCTAACAGCTAACCCTACTTCCCTACTCTGCCACTATAATAGATTTCTAGCTTTAGCACGTTTTTTTAGTCGGATATTTGTTTACTAATGCCATGCTGACAGTGTGCATCGGATAATATTAATAATAGTAAAAAAATTTGACTCGGAAATTATCAGCAATAACAATTAAGTCTTATAAAATTATGTTGAAATTATAATGTTTTGATTGTGCTACAGAAGAAGAAGAAGAAGAAAACAAAACGGAAGAAAACAAAACGGAAGAAAACAAAACAGTGGGTGCAAGTTTTTGCTCTTAATAAAATTATATAAAATTCTTCAAAACTATAAAGGTAATTTACAAACACCCTGGCGGATTCCAAAAGGTTAAGGAGTCGGATAAAGGGTCAATTGACTCCTTAACCTTTTGACATCTTCATTAAAGTATTAATTTTGACTACCTTCGACATAAAAAACTTACATTGACTATTTTTTTTAAGTATGATTATTCAATCTAAAATATAATCTTAATCTATACAAATGTAGAAAATGATATTGTCATTGTTCTTAAACTTCTTCACTTCTATGGTAGTGTATGCTATTTTAATTTTTCTTTTACTTTTTATTTCATTTTTTATGTACTGCCTAAACTTAATTTATGGAAGATATGTTATAAAATAAGATTTGTCTTTTATTTCTTTCCCAATTCTAATACCACCAAACTAAACTCTAATATATATCGCTCCACCCAATCTCAATTCATAGAAAATATTTGAATTTGAAATATGTTCACAAATCAAATTATTTCAAAACTTTCAATATTTTGAATATTTTCTAAACAATTTATTTTGATTCATTATTAAAAAAACTTTTGTTTTGAGATATGTTCAGTTATTAATGTTCAAATGTAATATTGTAACGACCCGTCCCGAATTCCGGGATTAGATTAGTGACTAATCAAGAATTAGTGAGGTTAATCGGTGATTAGTTGGGCGAAATCGGAGGGACGACGCAAAATGACTGTTTTGCCCCTAGTCGTGGGCAAAATGTTAACTTTTGACCCGAAAGGTCCGATGGCCGAGGGCCGAGGACCTTTACGTAGTTCGGGTCGATACGAATCCGTAGACAGGCTGCATGCCGAAATCGGACTTCAAACAGGAAATTTATGGTTCACGGAAGTTCGATTGGACTATGCACGCATTACGAGGCAGAGATTATGTGGCAATATCTGATTGGGCAGATATTTAAGTGGGACACATGGATGAGTGACAAGTGTCACTCATCCCATTGGCCCAAACCCCCATTTTGTGGATCTCAAGTGTGATTGGTCCACTTGGAATAATATATATATATATATATATATATATATATATATATATTTTCCACCCACCACTCATCCTAGCCCTTCATCTTCACCCTTCCCCTTCATCTTGGCCGTCCATCTCATTTCCCTCTCAACTAATCAGTCCTCTCTCTCTGTTTCCTTTACAAACCCGAGCCCCCTCCATTTTCCATTTCCATTTGAGCAAACAAACACACACCACATCACACCACCACCACACTTGCATCCATACGGTTGCGTGAGGAATGATGAGAGGCTGAGAGTGACGAGGACGGCGGCCCACGTCGGTTCACGACGAGGGTGAGTCAAACAAAAATCGGAGAGCCCAGTTTTATTTCAAAAATTCAAAGTTGAGATTTGATTGATTTTTGGTGTTCCATTTGATTCTAATGTGACCTAGGGACCAAGGCAGCTCGATGAGGATCGATTTGGATGGAAATGAATGGCAAGAAGGCTAAGAAACCGAGCTTGAAGATCAAGCTTACGGTTTAACCATAGAAGGTATGATTTCATTGGCTTTTCAAGTGTTTTTAATGGCTAGATAGATTAGGTTTGATGTTAGGGACCTTTAGGAATCAAAATGAACAAAAATGGAACAAAAATAGGTGAGATTGGATAGTGAACCGGCCACGTCGGTCCAGACCGGTCCGATCCGATTCGAACTAGGGAAACCGGGTTCGCTAGAAGTTGAAGACAGTGAACAGTGCAGGCTCGTGGGCTCACGCACAACCCCTTTGGGCGGTGCGTGGGGGCGCGTGAAACGTCTTTTGAGGATGACTTCAACATGATTTTTAATCTATTCGATGTAACAAACATTTTGAGACTGGTTTCGTGTTGATCGGACACCGTCTCGATATTGTTCGGGACATCCGAAGGTTTAGGATCGAGTTTAAAAATAATTAAAAATTCGGAAAAATTACGGGACTTCAATGAGAGGTTAATAAGGTAGTTAGTAACCCTCTAGATTGATTTTGACAGGTTTGGGAGTCCCAGTGACGACGATTGGCCCGATGAGGCTTACAACACCTAAACCGAGGTGACAGCTTAGGACGGTCTGTGAGTGTACCTTGATTTATAAAATGTGATGCATGAATAAATATTTTATATGTTTATGGATATGTTTCTATGATGTTGATTTGGATATTGGTGAATTATATGATTTCATGCATTTCGAGGCGATTTATGTGCTTGTACGTAAATCGAGGTTTACGGTTTGTACTGATTTTCCGTGCTTATGGTTTTGGAAATGATTTCATGAAATGGTTTTGGGTCTGAAAAGGTAAACTCGGGTTCGAGACCCATTTGTTTTGGAAACCCTCGGACTCGAAGTCCATTTAGTTACGTTCTCGGGCTAGAGGCCCAATTGGCTCTTGGATCGATTTCGGATTTGGAAATATGGAATCGGGCACGAGACCCATTTGATTTACAAACTCTCAGACTTGGAGTCCATTTGATTTAATAAGGCATCGGGTCGGAGGCCCAGTTGGTTTGTGTATCGGGCTCGAGGCCTAGTTGGTTTGCGTATCGGGCTCGAGGCCTAGTTGGTTTGCGTATCGGGCTAGAGGCCCAGTTGACTTACATATTGGGCACGAGGCCCATTTGGTTTACGATATCGGGCACGAGGTCCATTTGGTTTACGAATCGGGCCAGAGGCCCAGTTATGGTATATGATTGTGATTTCGGGTCGGAGACCCATAAATGGATTTCTGGTTCATGACGGTTTACAGGGACCGAGCATGAACCCTTGAAAGGTTTTGAGAATGATTTCAAAATGGTTTTTCATATACCATCCTTTATATTTATGGATTTTCTCCTCCGGGGAGGGTCGTTGGCCTAGGTGGACCCCGGAGTAGTCACGTAGCACTAACTGAGTGGAGTCTCCCTCGTTGGGTACCTTACTCTCAGGAAGGCTATTATAGATTATAACCCACAGGGTGAGTCATTGATCTGCGACATTGACCTGGGTGGACCCTAGGGAGACTTGGGATTTGAGACCCCAGGTAGCACGTACGTAGCTCTAGATACCGTGACAGGATTGGTTATATGATATATATATTGATAAACATGATTTCTTGGTTTTGCGAAATTGTGTTTTATGAATGATAAATGGATTTGGGCTGAGATCCCACATATGTTTACTATGCTATGGATTTCTGTAAATGGATTTGTGTCAGAACCCACCCCGGTTTCACCCCGAAACCCGAGGTAAATCCTGCTTCCGTCTGACACCCCCGATACAAAACAGTCAGACGCAGGAGAAAACACCCAATAACACCCGAAGTTAAAGTGTTACAGAGTATGATACGAATTACAAGGAAATAAAAACCGATGATAATTACACGCACGCGGAAGAAAAACTTAAACACTTTGGGATCCCGCTCGTCACTTCTATGCCTCAGACACTGCCTCGACGTCAAGACCCCGCGCTAGCTCCACAACCTGGAGGGCAATTTAAAACAGAAGGTGTGAGTGGACCAGAATAACAGAAAAGTTCTAAAACCATTTATAAGAAAAGCCGGGTTTAAGCCCTCCGTTTTGAAAACATGCATGCCCAACTACATATTTGATAATCATAACATAAAACATCATAAGAAACAGAAACACTATAAAACAGTTATAGAAACCACAACATATAAATCATAAAACGGCATCAGAAACCATGAACATCAAATCATTATTTTACGATCAAACCTGCTGGACCTATCCGAGTCTTTAAACTCAATCCAGGCCTCAATAATATACGAGTCTTTAAACTCCCGAGTCTTTAAACTCAACAGGCCTACGGGGTAAATATCAATATATCCGAATCTTTAAACTCCCGAGTCTTTAAACTCAACAGGCCTACGGGGGAAATATCAATATATCCGAGTCTTTAAACCCAATAACCAGATCCAGCAAATCCAATCAAAACTATTTGTAAAACCCTTGTTCATTTCCATATCCAAACCCGAATCCGAAATTACTGGTTCGAAGCCCTTCCGGCATCCAGAACCGTCATTCCGAACCCAAATCCGGAAATCCACTCTTCAACTTTAAAACCAAATTCCGTTTTCCAAAGTCCGAGTCTCAAACCGAAAACCTTGATTATCGAAATCATGTTCCAAAATCCATCTATAAGCATTGAAAACCATTTATTGTTTGAACTCCGAAAACCATGACATCATAATCAGAAATCAAGCATTTCTCGTAAAATGTGTCAAATACGTTATTTCTCGAAAAACGTGCAATTAAGTAAAACAGTTAGAGCATATTCAAATAACCATGAAATCACAAGGAAACCATAAAACAAGTAATTAAAAGCAGTTATGCATGCTCAGTTATAGAGAAGGGGTCTACTCACAGTACCGCGCCCTCAATCGCGTCCCGAATGTCCTGCACGTTCCTCGGCTTCCTCGGGAAATCCCGATTCTGTCAACAACCGCCAAATTACGTCACTAACACGTCTACGAGTATCCACCTAAATTCCCTCAAAAATCCCCGGGTCCTGAACGTAACGAACCGGAACCCTAAACTTTCACCCTCGCGGACCTACTTCGATTCGACGTCCGATTAACCCGAAACCAATTCCAAGGGACTCAACACAACTCCTGGACCAAAAACCATGTTGACCATTTTCCCCAGAACCGCCGCACGCGCCCCCACGCGCCGCCCAAAGTGGCTGCGCGTGGGCCTCACGCGCCAGCTACAGTGTCACCCTCAACCTGTGCTGAACCGGCCGCTGCAAGTTAGACCGGCGAGAACCATTCTCCGCCGTCCGGCCACCAATTCACCTCCTTTCTTCACCCACAGCTTCGTCCAGACCTACCCTATCTATCCCCCAACTCCTCTAACCTCGACACGGTCCCATCATCGTCGACTGAAGCTCGAAAGAAAACCAGAGCACTGCTCTGTTTTCTTTCCCGGCCACCCAGACCACCACCCATCACGGTGACTAGCCCAAACTCTTCCTAGAACCCTTCTGAACCTAACCCAACTCTCCTAAACCTCCGACTCAGTCCCTAGGTTCATGACTTTAGGTTCGATCCTTGACGGCAAAACTGAGCATACAGAGTCCCTCCGTCGTGCTAACCCCTACCGTTCACTTCACATCACGGCAACACAACCAGAGGACGCCTAGACCTCACCTGAGTCTCCCTGACCACCCTAGACTCATCGATTCGACCTCTAGCTCACGACTTCCACTTTGAAACTCGACGGGAAAATAGGGCAAATTTACAGGGATGAGGGATTACCTGCAATCGTCCACGACCGTGCTCGCCGCCGCGTTCCTTGGAGTCCACAACGTCGCCTCAGCCTCCTCTCGAGGTCAATCGCACCCGCACACGGCCACAGCAGCACCACAAGCCCTCAGTCTTCTCTGTTTTCTCTGATTTTCCCCGTGAGCTCTCAACTCACACACACCACGATTCCTCACCTCCCAACCTTCTCACTAGCTCCCTCTCACTCTCCGATCACCCTCACACACTCAAAACGCATCAGCACACACCATCACCCTCGATCACCCCTCAATTTCCCTCACGATCTCCCTCTGTTTCACTCTAGTTGAAGAACACGAACACACACACTTGCACGGGTGCACCCCAATTATTTGGGCCTTGCACACACTCGAACTCACCAGAATCCACTAGCCCTCTTGCACGTGTCACCAATCCTCCTCATTCTCTCACCAAATGGCTCCATCCCAGCCGTCCATCTGCCCTCTCTCTCTGCACAATTTCCAGGGCACAAAAGACCAAACTGCCCCTCATTTTTACCCAAGTTTACGGTTTTACCACTAACTTCCTAGACCCGTAACTCCCACATCGTAAGTCCGATAAATACGTGTCGCCTATCATCGAACTCAGGACGATGAGATCTACCTAACCATCCTCGGTCAACGTACCAAAACCCGATCGTCCAAAAAGTCAACGTTTCCCCTTCTTTTAACCAAATTACGGTTATGCCCTCGACCTTCCGAACATCGAAACTTCCGCCTCAGATGTCGGAATCAGGCGTGCCACCTGCCTACGGATTCGTGACGTCCTAAACTACGTCCTGGTCACCGGTCAAAGTCCATTGGACCACCCGAACTAAAAGTCAACTTTTTACCCGAACTAGGGGCAAAATCGTCATTCTAAGCTTACGGACCTATCAGGACCATCTAACCACCGATTAACCTCACTAATCCCACCTTAATCACTGTCTTAATCCCGGCTCTCGGGACGGGTTGTTACAATCTACCCACCTAAAAAGAATTTCATCCCCGAAATTCCACAGCTAGTTCCCGACACCTAGGGTCTCCTACCCGGTAATCAACACTAGGTCAACAACAACTTCGCCGGGGTTTCCTGTCTATCATCTCCACCTTGGGTATTTCACACCATCCCCAACTACTGTTACCACGGCCAACCCTCTCTTTGTACCAACTGTGTGGTGTACGCAAGGGAATCTCTATGAACAAAAAAACAAAGGTATTTTACAATACCTCATATGAAGTACCCGAGAAAATTCACAGAGTACATCCTCACGTACAACCACCGCACCTCCCTCGGCTGCTACGTCGGCCACTATCGGAATAAATCTACAAAGTCCTAAAGGCAAACTCTAGCTTGTGGGTTCTCTCCTTCAATAACCTCATATCGATCAGTTATAGTCACTCCTTTCCTATTCCCTCCGTCACCCTTCCACTGTAACACTCCTTAGGTCACCTAGGGAACATCCTAGACTCTACCCTGGGATCCAACAACAAAACTGACTGAGTGCAACACAAGCAAAACTAATAAAGTACCTGTCCCCACATCTGGTGCCGACTGAACCTCCTGCTGAGTCATCGAAAATACTCGGGCCTGAGATCCCGACGCTCTACCACGTCCCCTCGAACTACTAGTGGCACCACCACCTCTTCTAGTACCTGCTGTCCCTGACGCTGTACTCTGTCCCGGCTCCGCTGCTCCTCGGCTCCTCGGCCTACACCACCTTCCTGTGGAAACAGTGGACACTCACGTCGAAAATGACCTCGCTCCCCACAGTAGAAACAAACATCCCGGCTGGAAAGACCTGGTCGCCCTGTCGACGTAACAGACGTCGCACTAGCTTGCGGAGTCGGCTGTGCTCGGTAACCCCGAAATCCTGAACTCTGGAAACTACCAGGCCTACCAAAACGATCATCACCCGACGACGATGCTCCATCGAAGTTACCCCTTTTCGGTGTCCGCTGGCTCGAAGCTCCAGAAAAAGATGGCTCCCGGCGTCGCACCGGCAAACTAGCCTCAACCCTCACCGCAGCATCCGACAATTCCGGAGGGTAGCAAACGATCCAGCCGTCACGATGGCTCGAATCTCACCTCGCAGGCCCAACTCAAACCTACAACACTTCTCGGCTTCAGTGGCCACAAACGCAGGGGCAAACCGAGACAACATCTGGAATTTCCGTTCGTACTCAGCCACTGTTAGATTCCCTTGTTGAAGCTACAAAAATTCAGCCTCCTTGGCATCCCGGAAAGAACGAGGATAGTACTGCTCCAGGAACCGTTCCCTGAACGTCTCCCAAGTCAAAGTGTGGGCATCCCAACCAGACAACTCGAGGGTATACCACCACTCATACACCGCACCATCTAATAAAAATGTAGCCAACAACACTCGCTCCTCTGGCGGGCAATGCATCACCGCAAAGATCCGCTCAAGTCTGGTAATCCACCTATGGGCTTCCTCAAGATCAGCCCCACCACTAAAAATAGTAGCCCCGAGCCGTTGGGCTCGCTCAATCGTAGTACTCCCAGTTCCCCTCGCCATTTCTTCTTTAGGTCGTGGAGAGGGTCCACGTCTCGGAGGCATCGTCAACCGCACGCTGAAAGAGGCATAGAAGTAGTCAAACAACTAAAACACAACCTCACAAACTCGACAAACGCATCAAACCTATGCTCTGATACCAATTGTCAGAACCCACCTCGGTTTCACCCCGAAATCCGAGGTAAATCCTGCTCCCGTCTGACACCCCGATACAAAATAGTCAGACGCAGGAGAAAACACCCAATAACACCCGAAGTTAAAGTGTTACAGAGCATGATACGAATTACAAGGAAATAAAAACCGATGATAATTACACGCACGCGGAAGAAAAACTTAAACACTTTGGGATCCCGCTCGTCACTTCTATGCCTCAGACACTGCCTCGACGTCAAGACCCCGCGCTAGCTCCACAACCTGGAGGGCAATTTAAAACAGAAGGTGTGAGTGGACCAGAATAACAGAAAAGTTCTAAAACCATTTATAAGAAAAGCCGGGTTTTAGCCCTCCGTTTTGAAAACATGCATGCCCAACTACATATTTGAAAATCATAACATAAAACATCATAAGAAACAGAAACACTATAAAACAGTTATAGAAACCACAGCATATAAATCATAAAACCGCATCAGAAACCATGAACATCAAATCATTATTTTCCGATCAAACCTGCTGGACCTATCCGAGTCTTTAAACTTCCGAGTCTTTAAACTCAACAGGCCTACGGGGGAAATATCAATATATCCGAGTCTTTAAACTCCCGAGTCTTTAAACTCAACAGACCTACGGGGGAAATATCAATATATCCGAGTCTTTAAACCCAATAACCAGATCCAGCAAATCCAATCAAAAGTATTTGTAAAACCCTTGTTCATTTCCATATCCAAACCCGAATCCGAAATTACTGGTTCGAAGCCCTTCCGGCATCCAGAACCGTCATTCCGAACCCAAATCCGGAAATCCACTCTTCAACTTTAAAACCAAATTCCGCTTTCCAAAGTCCGATTCTCAAACCGAAAACCTTGATTATCGAAATCATGTTCCAAAATCCATCTATAAGCATTGAAAACCATTTATTGTTTGAACTCCGAAAACCATGACATCATAATCAGAAATCAAGCATTTCTCGTAAAACGTGTCAAATACGTTATTTCTCGAAAAATGTGCAATTAAGTAAAACAGTTAGAGCATATTCAAATAACCATGAAATCACAAGGAAACCATAAAACAAGTAATTAAAAGTAGTTATGCATGCTCAGTTATAGAGAAGGGGTCCACTCACAGTACCGCGCCCTCAATCGCGTCCCGAACGTCCTGCACGTTCCTCGGCTTCCTCGGGAAATCCCGATCCTGTCAACAACCGCCAAATTACGTCACTAACACGTCTACAAGTATCCACCTAAATTCCCTCAAAAATCCCCGGGTCCTGAACGTAACGAACCAGAACCCTAAACTTTCACCCTCGCGGACCTACTTCGATTCGACGTCCGATTAACCCGAAACCAATTCCAAGGGACTCAACACAACTCCTGGACCAAAAACCATGTTGACAATTTTCCTCAGAACCGCCGCACGCGCCCCCACGCGCCGCCCAAAGTGGCTGCGCGTGTAACGACCCGAACTTTCGTAATTCTTATTTTATTGTAAAATGACCGTTTTGCCCCTGAGGGGGGAAAAAGTTGACTTTTACCTCGGGATGTATTTAGGACTTTGACACGTGACCGTGACGTAGTTTAGGACGTCACGAGTTCATAGGCAGGTGGCACGTTCGATTCCGACGTTCGAGGAAGAAGTTGTGACGTTCGGAAGTCGAGGGGCATTTTGGTAATTTGGCCATTTGGGGGCCAAATGTTGACTTTTGACCCGGGAAGTCCAACAGACGAGGGCCAATGACCGTTACGTAGGTCTCGTCGATACGAATCCGTAGACAGGCGGCACGCCGAAATCGGACTTACGACGAAAAAGTTATGGTCAAGAACGTAACCGAACTAACCGAGACTCGGAACTTAAAATAATATTAAAATATTAGAATCTGATTTACTTTAACCCAATCAATCTGGACCCTTGATAAGTGACACATGTCACTCATCTACCTCATCCACATCATCCCCAACAATCTGGATCTATGTCTGCCTTTAGATTAATTAATTAATTTAATTTCCTTAAATCCTCACCTTTCATCCTTAAGTCAGACTCAATCCTAGCCGTTGGTTTCTAATGCCTATTCTGTTTTAAACTCATCAAACCATACTCCCACATTTTCATTCTCTTAACCGTGCACTCTGACCCTTCGAACAATCACTACAGCAGCTCACCACCCAACCTCCCTCACCAGGCAACACCAGGCAACCACCAGCAACCTCCAGACGGCCATCACCACCACCACGGCCACCCTGCACGGCCGGACAACCCACAAACCCGAGAAGGAAACCAAACCACCCGAAACCATCCAACCATCCAAACCACGACTTCTGGGCTCTAACAAACGTAGGGTTAGGATCAGTGTGACCTCTGGACGGCTTAGGACTGGACTGGGCAGCCCACGGCGGCGACACGGCGGCGGTAAGCCTGTAAACCCGAGAGACACCGATTTCCTTCCCTGTTTCGAAACTTCCATTTTTAACGTTAGAATTGTTTGGTTACTTTTGAGACATAACCTAGGGGACTAGACGAGCATTTTGGACCAGAGTTTGTGGCTGGAAGCTCGACGGCTCGCCGGAGAAGACGAACCAGAGCCGGCAGCCGGTTTCCCGTCGATTTTCAGGTGGTACCTTCAACTTAAAAACCTGTTTTAATTACACAGAGCCATAGAACATGTTCAGACGAGTTCATAGGAACAAATCCCATCGATTTTGGTGGTCGGGTTGATGAGAACTGGTCGGGTCGAACCGTGGGTCTGCGGTGACCCGGTTCTCAGACCCGGTTACTGTAGCTGATGATGTCATCATGCTGATGTCAGCAGTGACGTCATGATGACGTCATCATGTCAGAATATTGTCAGACCAGGGACCAATGGGCTGTTGACACGTGTCCTCTAACACTGTCAGTGATGACGTCATGCTGACGTCAGCATCACTGTAGCACTGTTGACCAGAGGGTTGACCGGCGTGTGGGGGGCGCGTGTGAACAGTATTTTGTGTGGGACCAGTGCCATTTTCAAGGTTTCGACGATACGGATCCAATGGCGGTGGTTTCGTGTCGATCGGAGATCGTTAAGTTGGTCAAATTAGGGTTTGACGCCTTGGGAAGCGTGTTCGGACGGCTTTCCCGGGCCGGTTTTAGTCTAGGGTTTCTTAGTTGTTTAGTAGGGGCTTAAAGTGACCTTTACGTATGCTTTGGGCATGACAGGAATTGTACTTTAACCCTTGGACGGGGCTTTACGCTCAGGATTGCAGCGGGATTGTACTCTGAGTGGGCCTTTGATTTCACTAAACTTCGGCATGCATAACTGTTTTACTTTCTACTATATCTATATGTGATTCAAGTAAAAGTATCTGTTTATCTTGTGTATGATTTATGGCACGTATTACGATGTTTTTGCATGAGACCCGTCTGGTTGTTTATGAATGGTTTGGAGTCATGTATATGTATAATGGATCTCGATATTATCTGTGGTACTGCACTGTATAGATCTACCCTAGGATTCTATCTCCTCCGGATGTAGGTACACCGGAGTGGTCACGGCGCATTGCCTGTGAGGAGTCATTCTACGGAGGGACCGGACCGTAGAGTGACTCAGGAGCAGGATTGCTACTATTGGACGTCTGGGACGTCAGGCATCTAGAATGCCTTGCTCGGACTAGGTTCGGGATTTGGACTCGGGATTGAGACCCCGGGTGGCACGCGTAGCCTTGAGACTGTGACCTTATTGGGCGTCTGGGACGTCGGGCATCTGGGATGTCAGGGTTGGGATGTATAGTGCAGTGACTAAGATTATATTATGTTGATATTACTCTGCTTATGATTATATGGTTTTGTGGTTTATGATACTATGCATGTCTTTTCGGAAAACGGAGGGGAAAAGCTATATGTTTTCAAAATGGTAAACTACCTTGTAAACCTTGAGTTTCGGCCCACTCACCTTTGTTGTTTTACTACCCCTCCAGGTAGTGCTATCGAGGAGGAGGATCCCGAGGAGGAAGAAGAGGAGGATCCCGAGGAGGAAGAGGCATAGGTTTACATTGCGTACCTGAACCCTACTGCTGGGTAGGTTGGCACGTAGTGTGTCTAGAGTCGTGCTCAATAAACTGTATTCGGGAACTATCCCTTGTCTGACACTATTTGTATTCGAGTATTTGTGTGGCGTGCTATGTATGACTTAACTTTGGTTTTTCTTTATGCATTTCATCTTCAATAAGGGTATTTTTGGTATTTTAATGTTGGGTGTCAGACGGGAGCAGGGCACGTCCCGGGTGGTCCCAGGGGGATCGGGGCGGGTCTTGTCAGCGCGTGGGCCTCACGCGCCAGCTACAGTGTCACCCTCAACCTGTGCTGAACCGGCCGCTGCAAGTTAGACCGGCGAGAACCATTCTCCGTCGTCCGACCACCAATTCACCTCCTTTCTTCACCCACAACTTCGTCCAGACCTACCCTATCTATTCCCTAACTCCTCTAACCTCGACACGGTCCCATCATCGTCGACTGAAGCTCGAAAGAAAACCCGAGCACTGCTCTGTTTTCTTTCCCGGCCACCCAGACCACCACCCATCACGGTGACTAGCCCAAACTCTTCCTAGAACCCTTCTGAACCTAAACCAACTCTCCTAAACCTCCGACTCAGTCCCTAGGTTCACGACTTTAGGTTCGATCCTTGACGGCAAAACAGAGCATACAGAGTCCCTCCGTCGTGCTAACCCCTACCGTTCACTTCACATCACGGCAGCACAACCAGAGGACGCCTAGACCTCACCTGAGTCTCCCATACCACCCTAGACTCATCGATTCGACCTCTAGACTCACGACTTCCACTTTGAAACTCGACGGGAAAACAGGGAAAATTTACAGGGATGAGGGATTACCTGTAATCGTCCACGACCGTGCTCGCCGCCGCGTTCCTTGGAGTCCACAGTGTCGCCTCAGCCTCCTCTCGAGGTCAATCGCACCCGCACACGGCCACAGCACCACCACAAGCCCTCAGTCTTCTCTGTTTTCTCTGATTTTCCCCATGAGCTCTCAACTCACACACACCACGATTCCTCACCTCCCAACCTTCTCACTAGCTCCCTCTCACTCTCCGATCACCCTCACACACTCATAACTCATCAGCACACACCATTACCCTCGATCACCCCTCAATTTCCCTCACGATCTCCCTCTGTTTCACTCTAGTTGAAGAACCACGAACACACACACTTGCACGGGTGCACCCCAATTATTTGGGCGGTGCATACACTCGAACTCACCAGAATCCACTAGCCCTCTTGCACGTGTCACCAATCCTCCTCATTCTCTCACCAAATGGCTCCATCCCAGCCGTCCATCTGCCCTCTCTCTCTGCACAATTTCCAAGGCACAAAAGACCAAACTGCCCCTCATTTTTACCCAATTTTACGGTTTTACCACTAACTTCCTAGACCCGTAACTCCCACATCGTAAGTCCGATAAATACGTGCCGCCTGTCATCGAACTCAGGACGATGAGATCTACCTAACCATCCTCGGTCAACGTACCAAAACCCGATCGTCCAAAAAGTCAACGTTTCCCCTTCTTTTAACCAAATTACGGTTATGCCCTCGACCTTCCGAACATCGAAACTTCCCCCTCAGATGTCGGAATCAGGCGTGCCACCTGCCTACGGATTCGTGACGTCCTAAACTACGTCCTGGTCACCGGTCAAAGTCCATCGGACCACCCGAACTAAAAGTTAACTTTTTGCCCGAACTAGGGGCAAAATCGTCATTCTAAGCTTACGGACCTATCAGGACTATCTAACCACCGATTAACCTCACTAATCCCACCTTAATCACTGTCTTAATCCCGGCTCTCGGGACAGGTTTTTACAATTTGGGCAGGGGCCCGTATGATTTAAATTTACAGTATTTGGAGCGGAGACCCTATAACTGTTTTTTAAACATATGTGGTTTGGTAAATGGTTTTCCTATGGGTGCATACTTTTTAGTGAAGGGCATAAAGGTCTTTTATGAAATATGTTTTTATGAACTTATTTATTTTTGTCAACTCAGAGTCTTTCTGTTTTCAATGCCCTTCAGGTTGATTACGGATGCGGACTGTAGCAGAGGCCGAGACATCACATACCTCCTCCTGACCCTGGCATACTCTAGAAGCCGGTCGGGCTAAAGGTTCAAATTTTCCCTAGCCTGACACTTCGTGTCAGACGGGATTAGGAGCGTCCCTCGTTAATCCCGGGGGGGATTGGGACGGGTCCTAACAAATATTGCAAGAAAAAGAATAAAATGAAAAATCACAATATCTACCAAAACTTGTTAATATATCTCATCCAAAATTTGTCATTTAAAAAATATTTTAAAAAATATTTAAATATCCTAATCGAATATAACTCCCTTAAATTCTGACATTCTACAGAGGGCGTGAAAATAAATATCACTAGCCCATAATTAATATTAGGTAGCATTTCAACCTCAATATGTTAGGTTTTCATTTAGTAAAATGGCTTTATATATATATATATATATATATATATTCCTCATGTGGTGTTGGGTTGTTCTTTACAAACACTGACATATTTGAATTTGCATTACTTTTCTATTTGATTTATCCAGCCCAAGCGATCTAATATACAATTATTTTTATATATTTTTACTTTGGTCCATTGAGAGGGAGGGGGAGGGTGATGGATTCAGATAGAAAATGAGAAAATAATTAAAATTAATTCTTGATATTGGATCTAATTCAATAATTAAGATACAATAACTCTCATAGTGTGAATGATATGTATATATGATATATGATATGATTATGATGTGTGATGGATACATGTTTTGGGCAGTGTCCCGTGGTTTTATTATGGTTTGGGCTGAGTCCCACATGGATTTGGGCAGTGGCCCGTATGGTTGAATCTTTATGGTTCTTTCGATTATGGTTTCGATTATGGTTTTGAGCTTAATTCCCACATATGGTTTCATTTGGTTAAATGGTTTTCGAATGCGTGCATGCTTTTTAGTGAAGGGTACAAATGTCTTCGATAAACTGTTTTTATAAACTGGTTGTTTTGTTCACTCACAGCTTTGTTTTGACTGCCCTTCAGGTTGACAGTGGATGTGGACTATAGCAGAGACCGAGATATCACATACATCCTCCAGATCCTGGCATACTATGATGGCTCGAGAGGGCTAAGGTCAGAATTATCCCTTGTCTGACACTTCGTGTTAGACGAGAGCATGGCACATCCCATGTAATCCCGGGTGGATAGTGATGAGTTGTGTCATTTGTCCACTCACACCTTTTTTGTTTTGATGACCCTTCATGCCGTGGCATGACGTTCGGGGCTGATCGAGAGGCGGAGGCATGAGCAGAATTCAGTGCAGTTATCCCTTATTTGACAGGTGCTGAGGGTTAGTTTTGAGACTTCAATTGACTTGTCAGACGGGAGCAGGACCGGACACGGTTATCAAAGTCCGTTGGGACGGGTCCTGTCAACAACTCTCTCTCTCTCTCTCTCTCTCTCTCTCTCTCTCTCTCTCTCTCTCTCTCTCTCTCTCTCTCTTATATTAATTCATCAACAATTATCATCTCATAACCTTCTCACTATCAATATTTTTTTCCCTCAATCACCAATATACAAATTTTGAAGGTTTGAGAAATTAATTTTTATAGTTTTAAATTTTTAACTTTTAATTGAAAACCAATTATGTTTTGTGTTATAGGAAATTTGTAATTAATTAAAAGAATAATTCTAAAAGGGTATATGCCCTTACCTATAAACTTAGTTTGGATACAAATAAGTATAATATATATATATATATATTATATTATATGTCAAATAAGTTTAATTTAGTTCGTTCTAATGTTAAAATATAGATAATCAATTTCAAATTTGACCTGTAAAGTCATAGACTATAGTCAAAGTTAAAATTTCAGGACGTTGGTGTATAAAATGTGTCAACGTAGAGATGGTACATTGCTCAATCACACGGCCCCTAATTTGACCTATAAAAAAAAAGTTGGTCGTCGGTTAGAGGTAAGCACGGGTGTGGTGCCAACCTAAAGATACTCTGATGCCCAAATCAACGTAGGTCGGTGTATAGAAGGGGTATGTGGTGAATAGTAATTCATAAGTAAATATGAATAGTGAAACTTAGTTACTTTTATTGGAATATGGATCCATTTTGTATGAGTGTGTGAGAGATAAACAATGAGTTATTTTGATGTGGAAGAATCTGTTTCTGCTGTGGGAATGACATGTGGCCTCCTAAATTGATGATGAGATTTGTCAATTTGTCAGCTAACAAATAACACTTGCTAGGGTTGTTTAGTATTGTGGGCTTCAGCCCTTTGAGCTCATAATTTGGTCTTGAGTTTGAGGTATCAGAATTATCAAGTTTGATCTAATATAATATCAACACAATATATATTATATTATAATTATATAATATTTTTATTTATATGTTTACTATATTGTCTATATAAAAAGATAAATATGGTTCAATATTATTAATAAATTTAAAGTTTTTATTTATATTTTTTTATTTCTTTCCAATTATATAGTATGGTCCGATGACATTATAATATACACTATAAGAAATTGGTGGTTGCTTAATCAAACTTAGCCTGATGAAGCCTTTTTTCGCCGCTTAAGTGCATATTGCCCGATGAAATTTGAAGCTCGTTTGGCAAGATGTTGCGAGAAAAAAAAAAACATATGGCGCGTAAAAAATGAAGGTTTGCCCATTGATTTTTCTTGTCCCTCAAGCATCGCTAAATTTAAGAACTAATTTTGCTTGCTTGGTAATTGTTCGCGTTGATTACATTTTATTTGACGATTCATTAATAATTACCTCGTAACACACCTTCATCGGGAAAGAGTATAATCATATTAACTACTTGGATGCCCCTTTCTTCTTCTTCATCTCTACCTACAACTCTCTCTCTCACTATCTCTCGCTCTCTCTCGCTCTCTCTCTCTCACTCTCTCTCTCACTCTCATATTAATTCATCAGCAATTATCATCTCATAACCTTCTCACTATCAATATTTTTTTTCCCTCAATCACCAATGTACAAATTTTGAAGGTTTGAGAAATTAATTTTATAGTTTTAAATTTTTAACTTTTAATTGAAAACCAATCATGTTTTGTGTTATAGGAAATTTGTAATTAATTGAAAGAATAATTCCAAAAGGGTATATACCTTTACCTATAAACTTAGTTTGGATACAAATAAGTATAATATATATAGATATATATTATATATTAAATGTCAAATAAGTTTAGTTTAGTTCGTTTTAATGTTAAATTATAGATAATTGATTTCAAATTCAAACTCCGATAATATATTGTTGGAGAAATTTCCAAAAATTCCTCCTACATTTAGAATCAATATATATATATATATATATATATATATCGATCTTTCATTTTCAGTTATAAATCATTGGGTCATTGAAACAATCCCCCGCCCATATGTTAGGTATGCATGCGTGCGTGCTTGCACATGTAACACATGAGGAACACAATATATATTTTGAAATATATTTTTAAATGATTATTTTGTCCACTCACACATTTTCTATTTTGATGACCCTACAGGTCGTGGCACGATGTTCGGGGCTGATCGAGAGGCGGATGCATGAGCAGAAATCAGTGCAGTTATCCCTTGTCTAATAGGTGCTGAGGGGTAGTTTTGGGACTTCAGTTAACTTATCAGACGGGAACAGGACTAGACACGGTTATCAATGTCCAGTTGGGACGGGTCATGTCAACAACTCTCTCACATCTCTCTCTCTCTCTCTCTCTCTCTCTCTCTCTCTCTCTCTCTCTCTCTCTCTTATATTAAAGTCCAGTGGCACTTAGGTTGTCACAGTACAGCTGCACTGGCATGGCTGGAAGGGTACCTAGTTCTTGCAGGAGACTAAGTATCCATAGGGTATCTGCACAGGTATAGGCTAGAGCACGGTACTCTGCCTCAGAACTAGAGCGGGAAACAGTCTTTTGTTTCTTTGCACACCAGGAAATCAGATTGGAGCCAAGAAAGATACAAAAACCTGTGATAGACCGCCTAGTGTCGCGACACCCAGCCTAGTCTGCATTAGAAAATGCATGAATTTTCAAGGGAAATAGAGACCTGCGGATGTGAATGCCATGTCCAAGGGTTCCTTTGAGGTAGCGGATGATCCGTTTGACAACGGTGAGATGGACATCTGTAGGAGAGCTCAAAAACTGTGCAACTTGCTGAATAGCAAAGGATATATTTGGTCTTGTTAAAGTCAGATAGAGTAGTGCACCGACAAGTTGTCTATAGGTAGAGCCATCGTGGAGAGGGTTTCCAACAGCAGTAGAGAGAGCCTGTTTTGGAGCAACTGGAGTGAGGGCGGGCTTGCAATTAGTTAAACCACTGCGCTGCAGGATGTCCAGTGTATACTTGGTTTGAGTGAGGTGGAGGCCAGTATCTATGGACTTGGCTTCGACTCCCAGGAAGTAGTGGAGAGGACCTAGGTCCTTGATGGCAAAGGCACGGGCCAATGTTGTCATGAAGGTGGAGACCGCAGGTTGGGAGTTCCCAGTTAAGATTATATCATCAACGTAGAGTAGGAGATACATAAGGGTAGATTAGTGACGGTAAACAAACATAGAGGGATCAGCTCTACTCTGTTGGAAGGCGTAGAGAAGCAGAAAGGATCAAAAACGGTCAAACGAGGCCCGTGGGGCCTGTTTGAGCCCATAAATAGCTTTGTGTAGTCTGCAGACATGGTTAGGACGGTGGGGATCAGTGAATCCAGGGGGCTGTTGCATGTATACTTCTTCAGTGAGGGTACCATGGAGAAATGCATTTGTGACATCCATTTGTCGTAGGGGCCAGTTGTTAGAAACAGCAAGAGCAAGTACAATTCTGATGGTAGGGGGCTTCACAACTGGACTGAATGTCTCGGTTTAGTCGAGGCCGGCCTGTTGGTGAAAGCCTTTGGCGATGAGACGGGCCTTGTATCTCTCAATGGTGCCGTCAGCATGTCTTTTGAGTTTAAAAACCCATTTGCAGCCAACTGCCTTGGCTTGAGGTGGTAATGGAACAAGAGACCAGGTTTGTTGGTTGAGAAGGGTCGTAAACTCAGTGTGCATTGCCTTGGTCCATTCTGGAGATTTAGAGGCTTGGTGGTAGGTGGTAGGTTCAATGGTGGTCTGAGCCAAGGAAAGGAAGGCCTGGGGAAGAGGATATTTAGTGGTAAATAGGAGATTTCGAGATTTGGAGATACCTGCCTTGCTGCCGGTTATCATGGGGTGAGTGTTTGGGGGTCGAGAAGCTGGAGGAACAGGGGTAGGAGGGGCTAGAGCAGGTGGATCAGACTGAGTGTGAACTGAAATGGCAGGGTTAGTGTGGGTGGGGGAAGTGGTGGAAGTAGTGGGGGGAAGGGTGGGTTGAGGAGGTGTAGAGGGAGGTGGCTGCAGAGTTGTTGTGGTGGGTTGGGAGTTAAGAGTGCCTGGAATAGCAGGGATGAAGCAGAAATCAGGAACTGGAGGTTAAGGATTGGTGGCATGGGGAAAATGGTGTTCATTGAAAACAACATGGCGGCTGATGTAAACCTTACCACTAGGGACATGAAGGCAGCGATACCCTTTGTAATGAGAGCTGTATCCGAGAAAGGTACAGGGAATGGACCTGGGTTCTAGTTTGTGTTTAGTGTTATGGCCAATATACGGGTAACAAGCAGAGCCAAAAACTCGAAGGAGGTGATATGGAGGTTGTTTTCCGTGTAGTTTAAAGTAAGGGGAGGTCCATTTGAGCACTGGAGTTGGGAGAAGGTTGATGAGGAAAACTGCAGTAGTTACTGCTTCGACCTAATAACAGTGGGGCAGGTTAGTAGTGATCAGTAGAGTTCTGCCCATTTCAGAAATGTGCCTGTGTTTTCTCTCAGCCAGGCCATTCTGTTGTGGGGTATAGGGGCAAGAAAAACGGCGGTGGATGCCATGGTTAGAACAGAGGGTCGTGAAAGAGTGATTATCAAATTCCTTGCCACCATCACTATGGAATTGTTTGATGGTGGTAGAGAATTGGTTTTGAATATAGGTGAGGAAAGTTGAGAAGTGTGCAAAAACTTCTGATTTTTGGCGGAGTGGAAAAATCCAGGTGTACATGGTAAAATCATCTGTAAATAACACATAATATCTAAAACCAGAAACAGATGGGACTGGAGACATCCAGACATCAGAGTGGATTAAATCAAAAGGTTTTATTGCAGTGTGTACAACAGAATTGAACGATAGTCTAGTTGATTTGCCCGTAGTACAACTATTACAATAGCCTATAGATGGATGACCCAAGCAGTTGTGCCAGAGGGAACTTGTTGCACTTGTCAGCAAGGCCTGAGGGTGGGTAGGGCGACATGGATGGATGGGGTACAACCCATTTTCACAGGGGCCCTGAAAGAGAACAACCTTGGTGTTTAGGTCTCGGATGAGGAAATGAGTGGGGAAAAATGTTATACTGACCTGCTGATCATTAGTGAACTGTGCAACAGATAACAAATTTTTACGTAGTGTAGGAATATGAAGAACATTGGAGAGATGAAAGACATAGGGACCAGAGGAAAAGGTGAGATTACCAGTGTGGTCAATGGGAAGAGTGGCACCGTTGCCTACCATGACATGATCTGTTGATGAAGGGGCTAGAGAAATGGGGGGGGGGGGGGGGGGGGAGCAGGTTGAATGGTCATATGATGAGTGGCACCACTTTCAGGATACCAGTTGGGACCAACAGCAGCAGGGGTAAGATGTAGTCCTGCAAAGGCTTGGGCAAGGTCATGGTCAGGACTATGTTGAATTTGAGGACAGTGTGCGGCAATATGTCCATGGCGGTTGCAGGACCAGCATAGGGGGCCATTTGGACGGGAAGCGTTGGTGGGATAAGATCCAAGAATGCCTGGAGCATGTGAAATAGGAGAGGGGCGGCCAGAGCCTTTGCGGTAGGAGGACCGTGGTGGATGATTTGGGCGAGCACCACGGTGGTAGGGTGGTTTTCCATGGGTGCTGTAGTAGGCAGTAGCATAGGGGACTGGAGTGGGGTGGGTAGAATTGGCATAGAAAGCAGTAGGAGGAACTGCGATTGTTGGATTTGCAGAGGAAGTTTGTTGAGCCTCAAAGGAAAGTAACCGGGCACGGAGATCAGAGAAGGGAGGGAGGGGTGGAAAGTTCAGCATGGCGGTCACCAGATAGGCCTATTCATTGATGTGCCGATAGGCCTATTTATACAGGTCTTGGGATTAAGATAACTACAAACAGTTATCTCTCCCTTATCTGAATCTAAATATAACTGCTATAGTAACTGCCTAGGTAACTGTCTAGGGACATCTGTCCAATAACTGTTGATGTCTACTAAATACAGTGTATAGTATACTAAATAGCTACAGAATGTGTACTATTCTACAGTCGTCAACCTTAGGCGAACCCGGTTCACCTGGTTCGAACCGATCTGGTCTAGCCGTGAACCAGCGTTCACGGTTTCCAGTTATTTTGGGTTTGTTTTCGATTCTTTTTAGTCCTTTAGCTTCGTCCAATCTTTTCCTATAAATCTACCTTAACAAAACCGAAAATGAAAGGCTAAGGGATACCTTCTTGAGATATGATCAAAACGGTTTTCCTGCAATTTCCCTCTGTCACGTATCCCATCCTCCTCGAGCCCTGCTTTTAATCTTAGTCCACCTCTGGCACCTTAAGAAACAATTCCCAAACGTCAAAAGTGATCAATCATTCCTAAACCAAGATTTACCATTTTTACCTCGTTAATTACCTTCAATCGATTCCACGGCCACTAGACATGGCAGCCCTCCATTTCATACTTTTCGAACTTGTCTTACCGTCAGAAGCTTCAACCAATTAATTAGAATGGCTACCACGTGCTTAAACGAAGGCCTACTTGTCAAAATTCAAAACAGGGCACTCATCGACCACCGTGCACGACGGTGCACTCCACCATCCTCTTGGCTCGTCTCCACCTTCCCTTCATTCATCTTCAAACAGCAAAGAAAGAGGGTCAGATAGGTGGAATGGTTGGTCACGATCACTCATGTTTTCTCTGCTTTTCACTCTATTTTTCCCAGCTCGAAACCCACCGTCCACGGCGGCTGGACAGAGGGCACCACCCTATTCTCCTCTCCAATCCCTCTGTTTCCCTCACATCTCACAACAGTTCACGCTAATTTCTTCCACTCAAACACACACCCTGATCGATAACTCCTTGTCTCAAACTCTCTAGTTTCTCTTTTGCACAACTTACGCATTTAAACACGGTGAAAAGCACGGCCGACCTGGCTAGAACTCACTAGACACCAGCCAGGTGTCACAAACCCTGTGGTCCCCTCTCCAAAATCTCCAATTAAATCCTGGACAATTGTCCTCATCAGATTTGCACAATTCCCAATGTGTAAAAAGATTAAAATGCCCCTACTTGTGAAATTTACGGTTTTACCCTTGGCCGTTCTAGACCCGTATCTCGCTCATCCGACGTCCGGTGAAAGCATACCGCCTGTCGTTGAACTCAGGACGACGAGATCTACCAAACGATCCTCGGTCTTCATGAAAACTAAGAGTCCAGCAAAAATTCAACATTTTCCCTCTATTTAACCAAAATTACGATAACGCCCTTAACCTTCCGAACATCATAACTTCCTCCTCGGATGTCGGAATCGGGCGTGCCACCTGTCTACGGACTCGTGACGTCCCGAACTACATCACGGTTATTGGCCAGTGCCCAATTGACCGCCCGAACTAAAAGTCAACATTTACCCAAACTACGGACAAAATCGTCATTCTACGTCCTAGGTCCAAAAGTACCCAATTAACCACCGATTAACTCAGCTAATCCGTCATTAATCACTTCACTAATCCCGACTCCCAGGACGGGTCGTTACAATATGGGTTTCGGGTTTGTAAGGAAATGAAGAAGAAATGAAGTTTGATGAAGAAGATGTCTGATGTGAGAGGGGAATAATGGATGGTTGAGATTTAGAGATTAGATGAGAGATGGAGGGCTAGGATTGAATATTGGGTGGGTTTAATTATAATATAATTAAAATATTATTATTTAATTTAACTAGATCCACTTTTTAGGGGATTGGCCAATGGGATGAGTGACACTTGTCACTCATCCATGGGTCCCACTCAAAATATCTGCCCAATCAGATATTGCCAAATCATCATCGCCTCGAAGTACATGCATAGTGAAATCGACCTTCCGTGACCTATAACTCTCCCGTTCAATGTCCGATTTCAGCGTGCCACCTGTCTATGGATTTGTATCGTCCCGATCTACGTAACAGTCCTCGGCCCTCGGCCATCGGACCTTCCGGTCCAAAAGTCAATATTTTGCCCCTTTTATCCAAAATTACCAAAATGCCCCTAAACTTCCGAACGTCATAACTTCTTCCTCGAATGTCAGAATTGAACATGCCACCTGTCTATGAACTCGTGACGTCCTAAAATATGTCACGGTCATCGGTCAAAGTCCATTTGACCACCCGAGTAAAAAGTCAACATTTTGCCCATTTCAAGGGCAAAACGGTCATTTTGCATCGTTCGTCGGATTTCGCCCAACTAATTACGAATTAACCTCACTTATCACGATTAGTCACTAATCTAATCCTGGAATTCGAGACGGGTCGTTACAACCTTCCCTCATTAATTAATTTCGTCCTCGAAATTCTAGTCGACCTAAATTCAACCGTTCTTCCCTCCTTAATTAGTTTCATTCTCGAAATTCCAACTATTCTGATTCCATATCCACCTTGTGGAAATAATTCGATCTCACACACGTGTACACTAGTACACCAACTAACCAGAAGAGTATTTGTTTGCAACCAGACCTACTACTAACACTCACGTCGTATCGACTACACTCGACCACGTCGAATGACAGTAGCCATACGTTCCGAATTGACACCACTTGCCAACTCTACCATTTCGTTGACACGAATAACTCTAAGGTTCCTTTCTCGATCACCAATCTATCTTGCTCTCTGCTCCCACAAGGAGTCACCAAATCTCACTAACCGATCCACAAAACATCCGACAAACTGTCACCACTTGACAGTTGTCATTCGAAAACTGACACTATACTCACTTGTGGTTACACTAACCACCAACTTACTCAACCCGAGTAAACACTTACCAATATAAAACTCACTCTGGGTGTAACTGGACCCATCTGAAACACCATGACCTAGTGCACAGTATCCAATGTCCAGTTCACGACTTCAACTAATCCAATGGTATCGGAACTAAGCCGACTACCAACACGCTTACCAACATACCACTGGTATAACCTATATACCGTCACCAAGCACCACAAGCCTGTCCGGTATCGTACCTCGAACAACGTACAAGGGACATACATCAATCCACCAATCAGACTACAACCATAACACAATGACGACAACACGACGATGACCACCTAGGTCGTAGCTAATCATGTTTCAATAATGGTGTCCATCTATCCAATCCAGTACTAGACAGATCAAGAACTCCAACTCAACATCCATTTCCAAATCCGAATCCGAAATCATTATTCCGTAAGCTAGCATTTGGAATAACTATTCCGAACCCAAATCCAGAAATCCACTTTCAAGTTCCAAAATTGAATCTTGAATCGTCACCCAGAAATCCGATTCCAAAACCTGAAATCTCGTTCTCGTCTACCGAGACGCACCATATCCGAACCTATCGGATACCTGTTCAAACGATTACCACATTACCTTCGATTGACTTCATAGGGAAGCCAATCCCAATGTCCTCAACTCAAACATCCAAGTAAGAGTGATAAACACTCCACTTATCTGGATCACTAAGTTCACAATCCAGATTCATCACTACGTCACCCGACTAAAGTCCTCAACCATTTCCCACATCTAAAATATCAGTCAACGACGAGACACGTCCAGACTGTGGGTTTCCACTGATTACCTTGTATCGATCCTTGTCATTCCACCGAGGAAAAATCAAGAATGATCCAAGGCGATGACATCAAAATCCATCCTACGTGAATGCAACCAAAACCCCGTTGCACTCACCACATCATGTAACCTAACCTCGTCTGCCACCATGCAGAGAATGAGAAATCTCAATCATCTAACTTCAATATACCCAACTCCGCCTGATGACCCAAAATAAATCCCGGGTCCACCAACCAATACACGACCAATGTACTGGTGACAACAAAAATCATCTGCCATCATCTGACATCCTCTACCATGGCAGAACCTGAGAAGTCACCCTAATGACTTTGAATACTCAGTACCAACGTGGGAAAACTCGCACTCCTCGTGTCACCTCAATCACAACCTCTCGTGATTCCGAAATTCCAACTACGTCGGAACCAACACACTCGGACATCATCCACGTGTCTATGAACAATCAACGCACCTATCCGGTCACGACCGTATATGTACATCCAAAAGGATGTCAATTCATCCTAATCTGATGTACCGCGCAACTGAAGAGTCACAACAGACTCCTGCTGTGATCTGCAGTCAAATCTCTGCATACCACCATATCTGACCAATTCTGACCAACTCTGGCCAACTGGTCGCTAAACCCCACGACAGATCGAGTCTGACCTACCGGTCACTAATCCCCTATGACAATACGTGATCCTCACGTCTCAATTACCGTTGGATCCTATCCAGTCCATCACTATCCGTGATCCACTCCCGAACCACAGATACCGAACATATGCCAATCTCGACGGAGTCACCTCCCAACTCGTGACTCACCATCATCATACTCACTGGCACCAGCAACAGCACTAGTACCAGCACACCGCCTGTCAGCATCAGCACAAAGTGTGCGAATCAAACAGCCCTGGATTTCCACTCACACCGAGCGACGATCCCGTACCTCTGCTCAAATTGGAGAAACTCTACCTCCCTCGTACCCAACACCTCTGGGTACAGTCACCTTGACAACTCATACGAGAAAAGGAAAACGTTCCCTGAACATCCCTGATTCCCAACAACCATAATTGCAACCACTCTCAGTTGTAGTGCCTGCCACATCCTCGTGCAGACCTAACCACCAGGCATCACTATCGAGACTCCTCATCCAACGAAATCAACCGCCTGTACTAATTTCTCCGTATTCCCAACCTGGGATTCCATCGACAAGTACCAACCCTGGTAACCTGTCCAACAATCTCTAACCTGTCGTAACTCGACTAAACCAATGCCGTCTAGCAGGTCACCCATGACCGTAGTTGTACCAACAATCCATCACAACTAAAGTAGTACGACAACCAACTAGGTCTAACCGATAAGTACAATCCCGACTGCGGATTGCAGTCCCAACAATAAAGCTAACATGACTCGACCGACGATCTCATAGGAGTCGAGACCACTCGCCAACTCACCTTTCCGAACCATACACCTTAAGGTAGGGTTCCACGATCATACCTAGACTTCCACTGAACCCAACTGCATAAGACAGTATAATCGACAATCTGACCAGGATTCCTCGAATCTGGCTGACCCCAGCAGCATAGCCACTTAACGGTCGACACACCAAACTATCTTCAAACTGAGCTTACAACATCGTGAAAGACGATCCCAACTAACCGTCTCACGATTGAAACTCTAATGTACCATTACGTTCATCCCTTCATAAGGTCCCACACTGCCATCCACGAAAAAACTATAGCAACCCCGGCATCAAGTACCGAACCAAAATGTTTCACGATCCAATCCTACTAACTATCGTACCAGCATACCAACTATCAGGTTGATGACGAACTGCAGCCCCTTGAGATATCACATCCGCGACCTGCGCATCATACAAGCAATCCTATGCGCTGATATGAGCTAACTGAGCTCTGATATGAGCCAGCCTCGCTCTGATACCACCTGTCAGTATCAGAGCGTCCTGGGTATCCCATAAGCCAACCTGCTCTGATACCACTTTGACAGGACCCATCCCAATCCACCCGCGATTACACGGGATGTGCCATGCTCCCTTCTGACATGGAGTGTCAGACAAGGGATAATTCCGACCTTAGCCCTCTCGGGCCATCCGAGTACGCCAGGATCCAGAGGAGGTATGTGATATCTCAGTCTCTGCTACAGTCCACATCCGCTGTCAACCTAAAAGGCAGTCAAAACATTAAAAGCTGCGAGTGGACAAAACAACCAGTTTATAAAAATAGTTTATCGAAGACATTTGTACCCTTCACTAAAAGCATGCATGTATGCATTCGAAAACCATTTAACCAAATGAAACCATATGTGGGAACTAAGCCCAAAACCATAATCGAAAGAACCATAAAGATTCAACCATATGGGCCACTGCCCAAATCCATGTGGGACTCAGCCCAAACCATAATAAAACCACTTACACGGGACATTGCCCAAAACCTCTATCCATCACACATCATAATCATATCATATATCATATATACATATCATTCACACAACCAATCCTGTCATGGTTTCCAAAGCTACGTGTGTGCTACCCGGGGTCTCAACCCAAGTCTTCCAGAGTCAAGGTCAATATCCGTAGACCACTGACCCGCCCTGAGGTTACGATCCATGCCTTCCTGAGAGTAAGGAACCCAACTGGGGCGACTCCCACTCAATCAGAGCTGTGTGACTACTCCGGGGTCCATCCAGGCCAACGACCCTCCCCGGAGGAGATAATAGAAGTAAAGGAAGATATATGAACATATATATACATAACATAAACATTCATGCCTGGTTCCCTTGAACCGTCATGATCCATAACATCCATTTAAGGGTTCATGCCCGGTCCCCTGAACCGTCATGATCCATAACATCCATTCCATTCACATATATATATATATATATATATATATATATATATAAAACATCCTCCAAGCCCGGTTCCCATAAACCGCCATGAACTTGGAAATCCATCTAGGGTTCCTGACCCGAAATCATCAATGTAAAACAACTAGGTATCATGCCCGAACATATGATATCAGCTGGGCATCGTGCTCGATATCTAAGGGTCAGTCACAACTCTGATCGTAGTGATGTGTGCAACCATCCATCCAAGACCGCCCTCAATCTTGGTATGTCGCCGTGAACGTATCAACCGACGCGACCACTATAAGATCGTGGTGCACCCATCACCGATCACTATCCTGAACCGTCAGCACTCTGAAGTCAAGCCTCCATCGACTACCCGACCACAGATCGTGCATCGTGACTTCTTCGTAAGGAACACATCCCAATCCGAAGGCTAGCGTCAGGTCGTTCGTCGTCGTGCACCAAGCACCAACCGCGACCACGACTCGGACCCGTAGGTAATCAATAGGGTCATATGCTCGAGTCAAAACCAAATGGGTCTCATACCCAAGTTTATCCTTTAGGAAATCCAAAACCATTTCATTAAGACCAATAAAGACATACAAACCCGTATTGGCACCGTATAGGGCCGAAACCTCGAAATACATGCCAATACGTAACCACACATCCAAATGCACTCATGGAATCACAAACAAGTATTTAAAACATATAATAAACATTTATGCATGCACCAATTTAGAAAATAAGGTCCACTCACAGACCGTCCGAGCTGCCGCCGCGATATGCGTGCCATACTGCTCTCCCTAGCCAATCACTGTCACCGGGACTCCCAAACCTATCCAAATTATAATAGAAGGTTACTAACTACTTAATTAACCTCCCACTAAAGCCCCGTAATTTTTCGGAATTTTTAACTATTTTTAATCCCGATCCAAAACCTTCCGATGCCCCGAACAATATCGAGACGGTGTCCGATCGAAATGAAACTAGTCCCAAAATGTTCGTTACATCGAATAGAAGATTTCACGTGTTGAACACGTTCCCAAATTGTGGGACACGTGCCCCCACACGCCCTAGACACCCCCTGCACGTGAGCCCCACGCGCCGGGTACTGTACCACCACCATCAAGCTTCCGCCGGGTCCTGCAACCGGGTCATTGTGACCCGGTCGGTTCTCCGCCGTCCGACCACCAAATCACTCCACGTTTGTCCCATTTTAATCCTAATCTCATTCCCTATCTATCTAGCCATTAAACTCATAGAAAAATCCACGAAACTCGTACCTTCAAGCTCGGCTATGGCGGGTGAGTTTTCCTCCGCCGTTCACGGTCGTTCCCGTTCGTCATAAGCCTCGAAAACGATCCCATTCATCTCCTAGGGTCCCTAGAAGCACAACCCAATCCTTAGCAACCATCGAAAACTCCTAGAACTAAAAATCCAATTTTTGAATAAAATGTACCTCATGGGTTTTCGGGTTCCCCCGCCGTGGACTGCCACCGTGTGCCCTCACCGTCGCGTCCTAATCATCACATTCCTTCACGGTCACACAGGAGTCCACACGATGAAGATGAGCTAGGATGATGTTTGTTGTGTTTGAAAATGGAGGATGAAGAAAATATGGGTTTCGAGTTTGTGTGGAAATGAAGAAGAAATGAAGTTTGATGAAGAAGATGTCTGATGGGAGAGGGAAATAATGGATGGTTGAGATTTAGAGATTAGATGAGAGATGGAGGGCTAGGATTGAATATTGGGTGGGTTTAATTATAATAATATTAAAATATTATTATTTAAATTAACTAGATCCACTTTTTAGGGGATTGGCCAATGGGATGAGTGACACTTGTCACTCATCCATGGGTCCCACTCAAAATATCTGCCCAATCAGATATTACCAAATCATCATCGCCTCGAAGTACGTGCATAGTAAAATCGACCTTCCGTGAGCTATAACTTTCCAGTTCGAAGTCCGATTTCGGCGTGCCTCCTGTCTATGGATTCGTATCGTCCCCATCTACGTAACAGTCCTCGGCCATCGGACCTCCCGGTCCAAAAGTCAATATTTTTCCCCTTTTATCCAAAATTACCAAAATGCCCCTAAACTTCCGAACGTCTTAACTTCTTCCTCGAATGTCGGAATTGAACGTGCCACCTGTCTATTAACTCATGACATCCTAAACTACATCACGGTCATCGGTCAGCCGGAAAGAAAAGTCAATGTTTTGCCCATTCTAGGGGCAAAACGGTCATTTTGCATCGTTCGTCCGATTTCGCCCAACTAATTACGGATTAACCTCACTTATCACGATTAGTCACTAATCTAATCTTGGAATTCAGGACGGGTCATTACAACATAATATCATTTAAAAATATATTTCAAAATACATCATTTACGCTCGAGATTATCAAATCTTGCATGCATAGAATCAAACATATATAACCATCACCGGGTTTCAAGCCAAAGCACATGAAAAGCATCAAATCCCGGTTCTCAAGCCAAACATATGAAATCAATAATTTAACGACCCATCCCGGGAGTCAGGATTAAGGAAGTGATTAGTGGTGGATTAGCAGAGTTAATCGGCGGTTAGTTGGGTACTTTAGGCCCGTTAGCGCAGAATGACGATTTTGCCCCTAGTTTGGGCAAAAAGTCGACTTTGAGTTCGGACGGTCAATTGGGCATTGACCGATGACTGTGACATAGTTTGGGACGTCACGAGTCCGTAGACAGGTGGCACGCCCGATTCCGACATCCGAGGAGGAAGTTATGATGTTCGGAAGGTTGAGGGCATTACCGTAATTTGGTTAAAATAGGGGGGAAAGTTGACTTTTCGTACGATCGGGTTTTGAGACGTAGACCGAGGACCGTTAGGTAGATCTCGTTGTCCTGAATCCAACGAGAGGCGGCATGTCTTCATCGGACGTCGGACGAGTGAGATAGGGGTCCAGAACGGAGAAGGGTCGAATCGTAATTGGGACATTAGGGGTATTTTGGTCTTTCTGTGTCTTGGGAATTGGGCCAATCAGATAAGGCCAAGTGTACAGTGGAGATTGGGATATTTTTGGAATTGTCCCTTGGGATGGTGACACGTGGAGTGTGTGTAGTGGGTTCTAGGAAGTGCACGGTGTGTGTTTTAAAACTGTGCAGTGTGTGTGTATCGTGTTTGTTCGAAGAAGACAGAAAAAAAAAAGTGAGGTTTGAGAGGGAATTGATCGGGTTCTGGGTGAGTGTGTGAGTGCTTGAGTGTGTGAGTGTGATTAGGGGAAAGCTGAGAGTGCAAGGAAGGTCGTGAGAGGAATTGAAAAGTCGAGCATTTGTGTGTGAGGAGTGTGTGGGTTCACGAGAAAACCAGAGAACAGAGAGGTGTTGAGGGACCTTGGTGGTGGTGTTGCCGTGCGTTGATCAATTGGACGTGAGGGAAGGCTAGGACGGCTCTGTGGACTCCAGTGAACGCGGCGGCGAGCACGGTGGTGATCGACAGGCAGGTAATTTTTTTTCCCCGTTCAGTTGCTCGGTTTTGCCGTGAAAGTCCAAACTGGAAGTCGTGGTTTTTGAGTACGAGTCAAGGGGCCTGGTAGATGCTAATTGATTCCTTAGGTCCTTAGGAACCTTTTGGTGTCGAAGCCGTGAACGGGAAGTGTACAGGTGGTCAGATTGAAAAACAGGGGTACGGGTGGTTTTTGTTTCGAGCTTGGGACGTTGAGATGTAGGCTGTGTTGGAGTGTTTGGAGTAGGGGACTGGATTCCTGGGTAGAGGGTGATGGAATTGGTGGAAAGAGGGACTGTTTTGGTGGACAGACGGAGGAGAACCGGTCACGCCGGTTCGGTTCAGCCAGCCCAATTTTAACCGGCTGGACAGAGGTTGACGATGACACTGTAGCAGGCGCGTGAAGGACACGCGCAACCACTTTGGGCGGTGCGTGAGGGTGCGTGGGGAGGAATCTGAGGAAACTTCCAACTAGGTTTTTAGTCTAGACGTTGTAACTGATCTTTTGGGATAGGTTTCAGGTTAATCGGACGTCTAATTGAGTTAGTTATACGAGGTTGAAGGTTTAGGGTCTCGGTTCGTTACGTTTAGAATCCGGGGATTTTTGTGGGGAATTAGGAGAACCTTGGTGGACGTTTTAGTGACGTGTTTTGGTGTCTGTTGACAGGATCGGGAATCCCCGAGGAGGTCGAGGAACGTGCAGGACATTCGGGACGCGAATGACGTGCCCGGTATCTGTGAGTGGACCCCTTCTCTATAACTGAGCATGCATAACTGCTTTTAATTACTTGTTTTACGATTTTATATGTGATTTCATGGTTATTTGGAATATGCTATAACCATTTTACTTAATTGCACGTTTTTCGAGAAAGTACGGTTTTCTGCACGTTTTACGAGAAAGACTTGATTACTGCTTATGATGCTATGATTTTGGGATTTCAAATGAGAGATGGTTTTCAATGATTATAAAGGGATTTTGGAACATGATTTCGATAATCAAGGTTTTCGGTTTTAGAATCGAATTTCGGAAAGCAGAATTTGGTTTTAAAGTTGAAAAGTGGAATTCCGGATTTGGGTTCGGAATGACGGTTCTGGATGCCGGAAGGGCATCAGACCAGCGATTTCAGATTCGGGTTTGGATATGGATTTCGAATTGGTTTTCAAATGGTTTTGGATTGGATTTGCTGGATCTAATTATTGGGTTTAAAGACCCGGATATTGTGATTGACGGGGGACGGGCCCAGATTGGGTTTAAAGACCCGGATTGAGTTTAAAGACTCGGAGTTCAAAGACTCGGATATATTGATATTTCCCCCGTAGGCCTGTTGAGTTGAAAGACTCGGAGTTTAAAGACTCGGATATTATTGAGGCCTGGATTGAGTTTAAAGACTCGGATAGGTCCAGCAGGTTTGATCGGATAATGATTGCTTGGTATTTATGTTTTATGACACGGTTTTATGATGCTTATGACGTGATTTCTATAACTGTTTTTATGCTGATTCTGCAACTGGTTTTATGACGATCCTTATGTGATTTATAACTGTTTCCAAAAATGGGTTATGCATGTATGTTTTCAAAACGGAGGGCCAAACCTTGGTTTGTTATTAAATGGTTTTTGAAACATTTATTCTTTATGGTCCACTCACACTTTCTGTTTTAAATTGCTCTCCAGGTCGTGGAGCTAGCGCGGGGGTTGATGTTGAGGCAGCGTCGGAGGCATAGAATACTCGAGAGTGACCCCGTAGTGATTTAAGTTTTCCGTTGTGCGTATATTCTGAATATCTGCTTGTTTTCCTTAAGTTTAGTACTATGCTCTGTATAACTGCTGACTCTGGGATGTTTTAAATTTCTCCTGCGTTTGACAGTGTACTTTGTGGTTTTCGTGAGCTTGTTTCGGTCTTTCATTTTTGGTTTGTCAGACGGGAGCATGGTTTAGTCCCTAATCCTTGGGGATTAGGGGTGGGCCCTGTCAATTGGTATCAGAGCATAGGTTTGTGGTTTGTGTCTGTGCGAGGTTGTGTCTAGGTTGTTTGACTGATTCTATGCCTCTTTCAGCGTGCGGTTGACCTTGCCTCCGAGACGTGAACCCCCTCCACGACCTGAAGACGAAGCAGTGAGAGGGACAGAGAGTGCTACGATTGAGCGAGCCCAGCGGCTCGGGGCTACAACTTTTAGTGGTGGGGCAGATCCTGAGGAAGCCCAGAGGTGGATTACGAGACTTGAACGGATTTTTGCTGTGATGCATTGCCCACCGGAGGATCGAGTGTTACTGGCCACCTTTTTATTGGACGGTGCGGCGTACTAGTGGTGGTAGACCCTCGAGTTGTTAGGCTGGGACGCCCACACTGTGACTTGGGAGACGTTTAGGGAGCGCTTTTTGGATCAGTATTACCCTCGTTCTTTTCGCGATGCCAAGGAGGCAGAATTTCTACAACTCCAACACGGGAGTATGAGTGTGGCTGAGTACGAACAGAAGTTTCAAATGTTGTCTCGTTTTGCTCCTGCGTTTGTGGCTACTGAAGCCGAGAAGTGTCATAGGTTTGAGTTGGGCCTGCGAGGCGAGATTCGAGCCATAGTGACGGCTGGATTGTTTGCTACCCTCCGAGAGTTGTCAGACGCTGCGGTGAGGGTTAAGGCTAGCTTGCCGGTACGACGCCGGGAGCCACCTTTTTCTGGAGCTTCAAGTCAGAGGACACCGAAGAGGGGTAACTTCAGTAGAGCATCGTCGGCGGGCGATGATCGTTTTGGCAGACCTGGTAGTTTCCAGAGTTTAGGGTTTCGTGGGTATCGAGCACAGCCGACTCCGCAAACCAGTGTGACGTCTGTTGCATCTACAGGGAGACCGGGTACTTCTGGTCGGGATGTGTGTTACTACTGTGGGGAGCGAGGTCACTTCCGACGTGACTGTCCACTGTTACCACATGAGGGTGGTTTAGGCCGAGGAGCAGTGGAGCCTGGAAGGAGTACGGCGTCAGTGTCAGGGACAGTAGGCGCCAGAGGAGGTGGTGGTGCCACTAGTAGTTCGAGGGGACGTGGTAGATCTTCAGGACCCCAGGGCCGAGTGTTTGCGAGGACTCAGCAGGAGGTTCAGTCAGCACCCGGTGCCGTGACAGGTACTTTTACTTTCCTGGGATGGTTGTGTTGTACCTCTTTTGTTGGATCCCGGGGTAGAGTTTAGGACTTTTCCTAGGTGAATTGGAGTGACGAGGTTAAAGCTTACGGTGAGTTCCGTTGAAGGATAACGGAAGGAACTGGAAAAGAGTGACTATAACTGATCGATATGAGGTTATTGAAGAGAACCCACAATCTAGGATTTGCCTTTAGGACTTTGTTGGTTTCTTCCGACAAGGTGGTCGGATTCGTTGAGTAGTAAGCCGGTAGGTAGGATTACTTTTTGGACTAGATTGTTTTTGGGTTAGGATTTGAGTTGGGTTTCTAGAAGGTGAGGTGGTTGTACGAGAGGAAGTACGCTATGAATTCTATTGGGTACTCTACATGAGGTATTTTAAGATACCTTTGTTTTCTGTTTATAAATTTTCCCTTGCGTACACCATGAAGTTATAGTTGTACTAAGAGAGGGTTAGAAGTGTTGAACCGGTAGTGGAAGTGTTGTGAAATAACCAAGGTGGAGATGATAGATTGGAACTGTTCAGAGTAGTAGTTGGTTTTGGCGAGAGTTGACCATCAAGTAGGAGACCCTAGGGGTGAGATACGAGTTGTGGAATTTCGGGGACAAAATTCTTTTAAGGAGGGTAGATTATAATGACCCATCCCGGGAGTCAGGATTAAGGAAGTGATTAGTGGTGGATTAGCAGAGTTAATCGGCGGTTAGTTGGGTACTTTAGGCCCGTTAGCGCAGAATGACGATTTTGCCCCTAGTTTGGGCAAAAAGTCGACTTTGAGTTCGGACGGTCAATTGGGCATTGACCGATGACTGTGACATAGTTTGGGACGTCACGAGTCCGTAGACAGGTGGCACGCCCGATTCCGACATCCGAGGAGGAAGTTATGATGTTCGGAAGGTTGAGGGCATTACCGTAATTTGGTTAAAATAGGGGGGAAAGTTGACTTTTCGTACGATCGGGTTTTGAGACGTAGACCGAGGATCGTTAGGTAGATCTCGTTGTCCTGAATCCAACGAGAGGCGGCATGTCTTCATCGGACGTCGGACGAGTGAGATAGGGGTCCAGAACGGAGAAGGGTCGAATCGTAATTGGGACATTAGGGGTATTTTGGTCTTTCTGTGTCTTGGGAATTGGGCCAATCAGATAAGGCCAAGTGTACAGTGGAGATTGGGATATTTTTGGAATTGTCCCTTGGGATGGTGACACGTGGAGTGTGTGTAGTGGGTTCTAGGAAGTGCACGGTGTGTGTTTTAAAACTGTGCAGTGTGTGTGTATCGTGTTTGTTCGAAGAAGACAGAAAAAAAAGTGAGGTTTGAGAGGGAATTGATCGGGTTCTGGGTGAGTGTGTGAGTGCTTGAGTGTGTGAGTGTGATTAGGGGAAAGCTGAGAGTGCAAGGAAGGTCGTGAGAGGAATTGAAAAGTCGAGCATTTGTGTGTGAGGAGTGTGTGGGTTCACGGGAAAACCAGAGAACAGAGAGGTGTTGAGGGACCTTGGTGGTGGTGTTGCCGTGCGTTGATCAATTGGACGTGAGGGAAGGCTAGGACGGCTCTGTGGACTCCAGTGAACGCGGCGGCGAGCACGGTGGTGATCGACAGGCAGGTAATTTGTTTTCCCCGTTCAGTTGCTCGGTTTTACCGTGAAAGTCCAAACTGGAAGTCGTGGTTTTTGAGTACGAGTCAAGGGGTCTGGTAGATGCTAATTGATTCCTTAGGTCCTTAGGAACCTTTTGGTGTCGAAGCCGTGAACGGGAAGTGTACAGGTGGTCAGATTGAAAAACAGGGGTACGGGTGGTTTTTGTTTCGAGCTTGGGACGTTGAGATGTAGGCTGTGTTGGAGTGTTTGGAGTAGGGGACTGGATTCCTGGGTAGAGGACGATGGAATTGGTGGAAAGAGGGACTGTTTTGGTGGACGGACGGAGGAGAACCGGTCACGCCGGTTCGGTTTAGCCAGCCCAGTTTGAACTGGCTGGACAGAGGTTGACGATAACACTGTAGCAGGCGCGTGAAGCCCATGCGCAGCCACTTTGGGCGGCGCGTGAGGTCGCGTGGGGGAGGAATATGAGGAAACTTCCAACTAGGTTTTTAGTCTAGACGTTGTAACGGATCTTTTGGGATAGGTTTCGGGTTAATCGGACGTCGAATTGAGTTAGTTCTACGAGGTTGAAGGTTTAGGGTCTGGGTTCGTTACGTTTAGAATCCGGGGAGTTTTGCGGGGAATTAGGAGAACCTTGGTGGATGTGTTAGTGACGTGTTTTGGTGACTGTTGACAGGATCGGGAATCCCCGAGGAGGTCGAGGAACGTGCAGGACGTTCAGGACGCGAGTGATGTGCCCGGTATCTGTGAGTGGACCCCTTCTCTATAACTGAGCATGCATAACTGCTTTTAATTACTTGTTTTCCGGTTTTATATGTGATTTCATGGTTATTTGGAATATGCTATAACTGTTTTACTTAATTGCACGTTTTTCGAGAAAGTACGGTTTTCAGCACGTTTTACGAGAAAGACTTGATTACGGCTTATGATGCTATGATTTTGGGATTTCAAACGAGAGATGGTTTTCAATGATAATAAAGGGATTTTGGAACATGATTTCGATAATCAAGGTTTTCGGTTTTAGAATCGGATTTCGAAAAGCGGAATTTGGTTTTAAAGTTGAAAAGTGGAATTCCGGATTTGGGTTCAGAATGACGGTTCTGGATGCCGGAAGGGCATCAGACCAGTTGTTTCGGATTCGGGTTTGGATATGGATTTCTAATTGGTTTTAAAATGGTTTTGGATTGGATATGCTGGATCTGATTATTGGGTTTAAAGACCCAGATATTGTGATTGACGGGGGACGGGCCCGGATTGGGTTTAAAGAGCCGGATTGAGTTTAAAGACTCGGATATATTGATATTTCCCCCGTAGGCCTGTTGAGTTTAAAGACTCGGAGTTTAAAGACTCGGATATTATTTAGGCCTGGATTGAGTTTAAAGACTCGGGAGTTTAAAGACTCGGATAGGTCCAGCAGGTTTGATCGGATAATGATTGCTTGGTATTTATGTTTTATGACACGGTTTTATGATGCTTATGACGTGATTTCTATAACTGTTTTTATGCTGATTCTGTAACTGGTTTTATGACGATCCTTATGTGATTTATAACTGTTTCCAAAATGGGTTATGCATGTATGTTTTCAAAACGGAGGGTCAAACCCTGATTTGTTATTAAATGGTTTTTGAAACTTTTATTCTTTATGGTCCACTCACACTTTCTATTTTTAATTGCCCTCCAGGTCGTGGAGCTAGCGCGGGGGTTGACGTTCAGGCAGCGTCAGAGGCATAAAATACTCGAGAGTGACCCCGGAGTGATTTAAGTTTTCCGTTGTGCGTATATTCTGTATATCGTCTTGTTTCCCTTAAGTTTGGTACTATGCTCTGCATTAATGCAGACTCTGAGATGTTTTAAAGTTCTCATGCGTTTGACAGTGTACTTTGTGGTTTTAGTTAGGTTGTTTCGGTCTGTCGTTTTTGGTTTTTAGACGGGAGCAAGATTTAGTCCCTAATCCTGAGGGATTTGGGGTGGGTTCTGTCAAATAACCTGGTCACAAAGACCAAAAACCCGTACTCAATACCAGTAAGCAAATAATCCAAGTGACAGCCAACACGCCGGTGTCCACTTGGGGGGTGCATGGCTGCCCTAATTAAGGCTCCACCTCAGTTCCTCTAATGGAGATTTCGCTCTTTGGTGTTTGCAGTGTCTTCTCATTCAAAGCGTGAAGCTGCATGTGGTAATATATAAAACCTGAATTACTAAAAAAAAACACAGCACACTAGTAGAATATATAGCTTTTGCGGCAAAACTTTTTCCTGCAAAAGCTAATTTTTTCGTGATAGGTTATCTATCACGGCAAAGAGTAAAATTTGCCGTTAAACTTTGACTGGGAACTTTTGATTATGGCGCTAAATCTAAGGCGACAAACAAGGAAGCTATGCCGACAAATTGTTTCCTCGCGATTTTTTTTCCAAAAATTATTTTGAATGGAATAAATTCGCTAGCAATTTTCTTAAGGAAAAAATAATAGGCGGGATGTGTTCCCTCTAAAAACAATTTTGGTCACACTGGCAAACTTGGTTTGTCGGCTTAAGTATTATTGAAGTGTCCAAATGGCACCATTTTATTTCATTTGTTGAAGGCAAAATATTTGTCCTGCGCGACTTCTTCCTCAGCTTGCTTCTCTGCATCCCAATTTCAACCGTTGTACGTACACCTCACGGCTTTCTCTACTTTCCCCCTCTTCGATTCTGAGACGAAGATGAAAGTTAATCGATCGGCTCCCTAGTAATTCTCAGGTGCATTTTCTTTGGTGTCTGTTTTCTCACAGAATAATCTTATGGTGATTTAGGGTTGGAAATTGATAAATCTTAGTCCATAACATGAAAATTTTCACCTGTATCGTTTATTTATTTATTTCTACCTTCACTTGTACGATGGGAGAGATGTAATGGTGAGGAGAACCTTTGGGTAGGAGGGTCACACTCGATGTGCTTTTAGTATTCAGTTATGCAGATAAGAGAAGTGAGGGAAACGATGAAAAATAAACTAGAGGTGTTGGTTGGACGCCTGAGAGCCTCATTGCGAAACCTAAATTGGAATGTCTTGCTCCAATTCAGGCGTTGCCCAAGATTGTAGCCCCTGAGGGAATTAATGGGTTTGGCGGTGATCAAAATAATGGGTTTAGGTTGAGGTTGAGGTCGTGCTTACTGTTTTGCTTGAGCAGCTGCTACACAGCCAAATTATGCTTGTGCTTCTTACTTAATATGTGTACTTTGTCTGAGATTTTAGGTCACACTCATTTAATTGGGATAGAAATCAGCAAAATCTACCATCTTTTGCTAATCTTGAATGTGAGGACCCCTCACTTACTGCGTGAATTAGAGTAGTTATGATTTGCTACCTTAGTGTTTATGGGTTGCAGATGTTTAGTACTTTAGTTGTTGCTGGTGTTGTTCTTGTTAATTAGGTGAAGTTTGATTTCAGGTTATAAACTTGGCTTGAAAAAGCTGCCATTTTCACTCAAATTAGTTGCTGATGCACCGGCATTAGATAATGTTCTTCTCATTGTTCATCACTAGGCTAGGTTTAGACCATTTCGTTGATTTACGTGTTCATGATTTTAGTTTGTGGTTTTTGTTGTCTAATCCTTCTTGTCTTCTTTTATGACTGCTTTCTCATTGTCTATCACTGCTTATATCCTGATATTTTGTCCAAAAATGAAATTGACCACTTGGTCAATCTTTGGTTGGCAAAATTATATAATTGATGATACCTAAGAATCCTAAGAATCTCTCCTTCTGCTAGAACCTCAGTTTTGTAAAGTTGAAGTTGGGTTTGTTGTACACATAGTTGGTATTTTTGGTTTGGACTAGGTTATTGAGACGGAGAACAACCAGAATAGTTATAACCTGATATGTAACTAACCCTTGTTGTAAACTGAGGCTGAGCTAAGGGAACAAATTGTTTACACATAAATCCAAGAAAAAACTGAGGAGAGCAATTGGTATTGGATTTCAAAATCGTTTCCATAACTGAAATTGCAGTTTCCAAGTCTCTCCTTTTCCTCTGCTTTTCAATCTATGTGTGATTCATTGGCTTATATGAAGTTTTGCACAATCTCTTGCTTGCTTGTTTGTGGGTTGTACACCTCATGGGTTTGATTAGGATAAGATTAATAAATAAATGGTAAGTACAGTGATTAGATGCTTCAGTTTTTTGAGGAAAGTTCGACTCATGTTGATTATCTGTGTCTTCTTCTTCTTGATCTTTATTTTTATTTTATTTATTTAGTGTGAACTTTTTCGATTTTCTTGTTGGAAAGTTCGACTCATGTTGATTCATTTCTAGACTGACTCATCTTTCTTGGATGCTTGTTCACTGGTTTTCGGCCTACTTGATTGTAAATGGGCATTATTAATTGTTGGTGCCTATATGAATCTGAGTACAATGACGATTCCTGGAGATTACAAGTAATTTTTTAAATTCAAATTAAACCAAGGAAAGTGTAGCTGAGTGCTAATGAAGTTAGGGGTAGAAATAAGGAGAATTCCCCAGAGGGAAAAGGATTAGCAAACTGATCAGATAAGACAGTGTGAAGATCCAGATTCTAGGTAGGAAAACTGTAAGTCAAGCTAAGAGGACAGAAAATCAGACTGGAGAATAAGAGTAAAAGTGTGACGACCCGTCCCGAATTAACGGGATTAATTAAGGATTAATGACGGATTAGCCTCGCTAATAAGAGACTAATCGGAGATTAGACGACGATTAGTGGACGTTCGGGTGAAATGACAATTTTGCCCCTAGAATGGGTTAAATGTTGACTTTTTGTTTGGACGGTCAAATGGACTTTGGCCGATGACTGTGACGTAGTTCGTGACGTCACGAGTTCATAGACAGGTGGCACGCTTGATTCCGACGTCCGAGGAAAAAGTTATGACGTTCGGAAGTTCAAGGGCATTTCGGTAATTTGGGCCAAAAGTTGACTTTCGAATCGGGAGGTCCGATGGCCGAGGGCCGATGACCTTTTCGTAGATCGGGACGATACGAATCCGTAGATAGGTGGCACGTCGAATTCCGACGTTCGACGGAGAAGTTACGGTTCACGGAAGTACGAAAGTACTATTGCACGTTTTTCGAGACGGCGTGAGTTTTGTCCTAAGTGGGGCCCAGGAAAATTGTCAGGGACCAATGGATGAGTGACAAGTGTCACCCATCCACTGGCCCTTCCTTTACATTCATGCTCATCACCTCCCTTTCCTTGTTCGTGCAACCAAAAACCAATCCAATCCAAACCCCATTTGATCAAGCCTGTGAGGACCATAGAGTGAAGAGAGGACAGGATGAGGATGGTGGCCGGCGTGGACGGTGGAGCCACAAACCCGAGAACATGCACAGTTAGGCCCATTTGTCCATAATTTTTGATTTTTGCATTAAGGGTCATTTTGGATGTTTTTAATGAATTAAATGGGTTGGTAGGAAGGTGTTAGGATGATTTTGAGGATGGTTCGGGGTTGTAGGACACCATGGGAGGTTTTGGGAAACTTGGGCCGTGAGGTTCAATTTGGAACCTTGGGTTTTAGGTGTTGTTAATTAGTTTTAAGGATTGGTTTGGATAGGACACTTGAAAATAGGAAGTTTAGGATCGAAAAGGAGAAGATTGGATGAAAAATGTGGGGTCTAGAGGGCCGGACCGGTCACGTCGGTCCAGCTGGACCGGACTGCACAGTCGAACTGGCCAAATCGGTCTGATTCAAGGAAGAAGATGACTGCACAGTGGCGCGTGAGGCCCACACGCAGTCTCTTCTAGGGGCGCGTGCGGGCGCGCGGTCACTCCTTTGGGGGTGGTCCCAACATATTATTTCATTTATTCGATGTAGCAAACATTTTGGGACTGGTTTCGTGTCAATCAGACATCGTTTCGATATAGTTCGAGACGTCCGAAGGTTTAGGTTCGAGTTTAAAAATAGTTAGAAAATCCGGAAAATTACGGGGCTTTAGTGAGAGGTTAACGAGGCTATTAGTAACCCTCTAAATTAATTTGGACAGGTTCGGGAATCCCGGAGGCGACGATTAGCCCGGGAGACGCTTATGACACGCGTATCGAAGCGCGGCATCGGACGGTCCGTGAGTGGACCCTTCTCTCGATACTGATGCATGCATAAATGTTTCATAATTGTTTTAATATATGTTTTATGTTGCCATGAGTGCAATTGCTTGTGGTAGCCTAGGATTTACATATTTGCACGTATTTCAAGATTTTCAGTTTTATACGATGCATATACGCTCTAAGTTTTCAACGAGGATTTAATAAACGGATTTTGGATTTAGAAATATGAAATCGGGCATGAGACCCATTTGATTTACAAACTCTTAGACTTGGAGTCCCTTTGATTTGACGAGGATTCAGACCTAGGGTCCAATTGAGCTATACGATCGGACCGAGGGTCCAGTTGATTTACGATTCGGGATTGAGTCCCAGTTAGTGGTACTATCGGGCTTGAGGCCCCGTTGATTTATGATATCGGGCTTGAGACCCATTTAGTTTTGATATCGGGCTTGAGTCCCAATTCAGTTTGTGAAATGAGAATTCGGGCATGAGACCCACTCACAGACCATTTCGCCGCTGCCTCGATACAGGCGCACTTACGCCGTTCCCGGCCGATCCACTATCCTCGGCTTCCCCGAACCTGTCCAAATCCCATAATACGGTCACTAACTACTTCACAATGATCATACTTAAGCCTCGTAATTTTCCCGAATTTTTAACTATTTTTAAACGCGCCCTAAAACCTTCGGACATCCCGAAACATATCGAGACGATATCCGATTGACTCGAAACTAGCGCCAAAATGTTCGTTACATCGAATACTTTAAAAGTTGTGTTGGAACCATTCTCAAAAGCCGACCCACACGCCCACACGCGCTACCCAAAGGGGCTGCGCGTGGGGTTCTTGCGCCAGCATCAGTCATCTTCTTCCTCGGGTAAACCGGGTACGACTGGTTCACGGTCCAGCCCGAACTGACGTGGCCGGTTCACGGGTCTAACCAATCCAATTTTGTCCGTTTTCATCCCTAATTAATTCTACAATCCTATTTCAATGTTTCTAAAAGATCCATATAGGAAAACCAAGTTAAACATCATACCTTTAATTGTTTCCTTCTGAACCGGTCAAGTTCTCCATTCGGTTTTCATGGCTTTGGCCATCTAAGGTCGTGGTTCTGGTCCCAAAAACTTGCTATTAACTCCAGAAACCTCGTTCAAATGGCCAATTTGATCAACACGTATCCCAACTGAAACTACCATTTGAAACGTAAATGGAGGTTTTATGGAAAATGTTCTTACCTTTTAAATTTTGACCCCAACGACTCCTTAAACCTCCTTTTCACTTTCCCAATCACGAATCAGGGGTTATTAACATGTTTGAGGAATTCCAAGAATCTGGCTTGTGACAAACACCTCCCTAACTCTGTTTCTCCTTTGCAACCAACTCCACGTCCTCTCTGTTTTCTTCACTCTCACACACCTCTCACTTTAGGTTCCACTTAAACACACACATACACACATTCTCAGTCCTTCCTCCCTTCCCTGTCGACTAAAACCATAACACACACAACACGACTACACGGCCTCCCCTGTTTTCTGAGAACCAACCATTTAAACGGGTTCAATTTAAATGAATAAAGCAGTTGAGTGAGGCGGTGGAAAGGGTCTCCTGCCTTCCAGAGAAGGACAGATGTCCCAAACTCAGTGGACATCAAACCCCAGAACAGACACTTGTCCACTAAGCACTGGGCACAGATTCCAATGCAAGAAAAAGACCGAAATGCCCTTAATTGCCCAAATTACTATTTACCCCTCGGAGTTCTAGACTCATAACTAAGTCGTCCGACATCCGATGGCAGCGTGCCGCCAGTCGTTGCACTCAGGACATCGAGACCTATCTAACGGTCCTCGAGTTTCGTGAAAAATGTTTTCCACGTAAAAAGTCAACAAATTCCCTCTTTTTAATCTAATTACGAAAAATATCCTTGACCTTTCGAACATCATAACTTTTCCCTCGAATGTCGGAATCGGACGTGCCACCTGTCTATGAAATTGTGACGTCCCGAACTACGTCACGGTCATCGGTCATAGTCCATTTGACCGTCCGAACAAAAGTCAACAGTTTTGCCCATTCTAGGGGGAAAATCGTCATTCCACACCGTCCGTCCGAAAGCAGCCAACTAATCACCGTTTAACTTCACTAATCCGTCATTAACAACTAATCTAATCCCGATTTCTTGAACGAGTATTGTAAGACCCGATCTTGGAAGCATGAACGGTGAGCAAGACCCGTGAGCTTAAGAAGCAAGAACAGTGAGCAAGACTCGTTAGCTTGGAAAGGTAAGATCGGTGAACGATCCCACATCGCTCGCGGAGGGAAAAGTGAAGTACCTTATATGTGTGTGCACGTATCTATCTAACACAAGGCCTTTTGGGAGCTCACTGGCTTTGGGGGGGATTGGAACCCCAAAGTTAAGCGAGTTGAGGCTAGTGCAATTCCATGATGGGTGACCCCCTGGGAAGTTGCACCATGAGCTCCCGAAAACAAAACCGTGAGGGCGAGGCCCAAAGCGGACAATATTGTGTTAGATGAGCCGGGTCGTGACAGAATGGTATCAGAGCCGGACCCCGACCGGAAGTGTGCCTGCGAGGACGCTGGGCCCCAAGAGGGATGGATTGTAAAACCCGGTCTTGGAAGCAAGAACGGTTAGCATGACCCGTGAGCTTGGAAAGGTAAGATCGGTGAACGATCCCACATCGCTCGAGGAGGGAAAGGTGAAGTACCTTATATGTGTGGACACGTATCTATCTAACACAAGGCCTTTTGGGAGCTCACTGGCTTTGGGGGGGATTGGAACCCCAAAGTTAAGCGAGTTGAGGCTGGTGCAATTCCATGATGGGTGACCCCCTGGGAAGTTGCACCATGAGCTCCCGAAAACAAAACCGTGAGGGCGAGTCCCAAAGCGGACAATATTGTGTTAGATGAGCCGAATCATGACATAATAATAATAATAATAATAATAATAATCATCATCATAAAAATAAATAAATAATAATAATAATAATAATAATAATAATAACAATAAGATAAAATAAAATTTTAATAAATATAATAATATATAAATAATTAATTATAATAAAAAATAAAAATAATATACATAATTAATATTTATATATAAATATCAACTACTATAATATAATTCATCCAGTATAATATAGTCGGAATTTTAATCCGGTCGGGCACCAAACGTTTGACTAAATAGTCAGTCTATCCGATGGACAGATTAATCTATCCAACTGAAATAGTCAGTACAATACGGCGCACCAAACGAGGTCTGCCATTACTATTCTATTTCACATAAGTGAAAATTCTACTTCTGCGAAAATTGCAAACCCAAGACCTATGCTTAGATATAGAAAATCTAGCAAAAAAAATTACATAGAAACTTTTCTAATAAAAGGACTATATAGAACTCTAAAAGCTCTAATAGAAGAGGAAGTCAAATGAAGAAAAGAAATCTGTGGGTACGCAACGTCGACCGCCGATGTTGATGGCGGTACATCATTACTGTATAGAGAAAAAAGTAGAAGCTGCATCAGTAATATATATTTACTGACGCTAAAAGGTACAAAAGACAATGGTACGTTATTATTGATGTTATATCATAGGATTAGACAATGGTATGTTATTTTTACTAAAGCTATAATATACATTAAACAACAGTAATTTAAAACTAATGTCTAAAATTACATGTTACATCACTTTTTTATTTACTAGGTTTTTCTGGGGTGTTATGTATTGTCATATTTGGTGTAGTGTAGACCCACTCTTATCAGCCTATGCGCTATGACATCCATTGTGTGTCCTGCATATTTAGAGACGGACCACTGGAGGGTCAACAAAACCAGTAAAAATATAAGTGGACAAAAATAAGCATCGTTAAAAATACATTTTGAAAGTAAACTTTCCTGACAGGACTCGTTCCAACTGGATTTCGATAACCGCACCCGGTCCTGCTCCCGTCTGACAAGTCAACTGAAGTCCCGAAACTACCCTTCAGCACCTGTCAGACCAGGGATAACTGCATTGACTTCTAGTCATGCCTCCGCCTCTCGATCAGCCCCGAACGTCGTGCCACGGCCTGGAGGGTCATCAAAACAGAAAAGGTGTGAGTGAAAAAAATAATATCGTTTAAAAACACATTTCAAAATATCTCATTTACTCTCCAGGTTATCAAACCATGCATGCATAGGGTAAAACATATGAATAACAATCACCGGCTTTCCAGCCAAATCATATGAATAGGTATCAAAACTCGGCTCTCAAGCCAAACATGTGAAAACATACTCACCAGGCCACACAAACCAAAACGCGTACTCAATACCAGTACGTAATCACAATCAACATTAAACAACACTATGCACAAGTTCACAATCAATACAAATAGTCACACAGTTACATCCGCAATACGCGTAGGCCAATCTCGGGAACTGAACTCAGGCACCATCCGAGTCATATCAGTCATGTCTGGGGACTGCACACGCACCATCTAGACGTACCACGTATTCGGGAACTGCACTCAAGCAACATCCGAGTCACGTCTAGGAACTGCACTTGCACCATCCAGGACATGATCCAGTATCCAGTATCCTCAATCACAAACACAATCCATACCCTAACACATATCAATCATATCCATGACTTCATATTAAGTCATAAGCATTCCCGACAGGGTCTCAAGCCCAAATGCCAATTATACGCAAATTCGTAAAATCACATTGAAAACATTAAAATAATCCAGAAATCATCATTGACTCGCCAATTAAGTCAAAATATCCTTTTCAAAACCTTTTTGACTCCGGGCCTAGCCGAAAATATCATTCACACATTTTCTCGAAAAACGTACCCGAAAGACCGATTAAAATAATCATTATATCACACATAATCATGACACATCATCAGGACATCATTGCAAGTAAAATCATGCAATCAATCATGTAAAACATTTAACTATGCATGCATCATGGTTTATAAAACAAACGTCCACTCACACATCGTCCAAACTGCTCGTTTCTCGAGTTGCACGCATTTCCGTAATTTCCAACACTTGCCAGGAATCTCGAATCCTGTCCAAAATCATTATTCAGGGTCACTAATAACTCAATTTACATCATATTAATTCCCCATAATTTTCCGGAAATTAAATATTAATTTAAAACAGAATATAAATCTTCGAACTCTCGAAACAATATCGAAACGGTGTCCGATTGACTCGACACCAACTCTAAAATGTTCGTTACATTACGTAGAGTAAAACACCTGTTGAACACTTCCCCATAAAACTCACCATGCGCCTTCACGCGCCGCCGCTTCACGCGCCGCCGCAAGCGGCTGCGCGTGAAAGCGACGCTCGTGAACAGTGTCATCGCTGTAACACGACTCTCTGTCATACGGGTCTCCAACCTGCGGTGCAACCCGATCCGTTCTTAGCCAATTTGACCCCAATTTCACTGTTTCTTTCACTAATGTTCATCTATTCAATCCTAATTAAGGATCTGTAGGTTCAATTTCATGAAAGGGGTCCTCAAATTACTCGACTCGAAGTACATACCCGTCGGGTTCTAAATCGGGTTCCACCCCATTTCAAGCTGTTTCATGAAATTGATCACACAGGAAGCATCCTATATTCATTCTAAACATGAATTCGAAACCAATTTCAAGATTTCTTACCTCCAATTACTCGAACTCAACCTCCAAAATTCACGGATGTCACAGGGTCTGTTCTTCGTCAAATCTCCATCAATTTTCTTCCCATTTGATTTGGTTTGATTCGTTTAGCTCCCAGAAGACTAAATGTCAAGTCAATTTCACTCAGAACCGTCTAACAAATCGAATTCGGCATTTATGTTCTTGGGTAATGTTTTTGGGTTTCTCAGTATGGTTTCAATTCAGTTTGCTCTATATTCCTCTCGGTTTTCACTCAGTTTTCACTCCCAATTTCACTTAATTTCTCACTCACTTGTTCCCTTGTGTTGCTGAGAATCGATCAAAGTGGTGGGTTCTCTGTTTTGTCGAAGACAACTTACCATATGTTCATATGTTAATTTAAAGATTGATTTCATATTTGATTGTTATCCATAATCAAATGGAAACAAATTGCCACTCATCATAATTAGCCAGTGACAAATGTCACTGAAAGATGCCCTGAGTCACCCCATGGTTGATTCAGCCAATTGCACCGCCCAAAATTACCATTTTACCCTTTAAGTAACAAATAACCATTTTGCCCCTTAACTTCCAGACCTGTAACTTTTTCCAGACCTGTAACTTTTTCACCCGAGCTCCGTTTTCGACGTGCCACCTGTCTACGGATTCAGCGTCTCGAGACCGATCCAACGGTACTTCAGGAAAGTCCAAACAATGTCTCGATCAAAAGTCAATTTTCGGCCCTTATAACCAAGGGAAAAATCGTCCTTTCCATCGAATTTTCCAAATTTTCGTTTTTCGTCGTTTTTCGAATTTTCGGGTCGTTACATTTCCCCTCAAATGTAAAACATACTTGCATAGAGTAAAACATAGACCACCGGATTTCAAATTGCATCCTATCACAAATCGTGGGACCCATATATCATAACATACATCAAAATTTATGTGACCTGCATTTCCCAGAAATCCATTTTCATCAAATCAAGTGAAACATCTGGAACCAAAATTAATGATCAAACACAATCGAATACTCGAATCTCAGAAATTACCCATATATGGTCAACTTGAGAATCACACCTCTGAGGTCAGCTCAGGGATTACACATCTCACGTTAATTTGGAAATTACATATGCGAGGCCAACTCGGGGATTACACATCTGAGACCAACTCGGGAATTACACATCCAATACATCACCGGAATTACGCATCTGAGGCATATTGAATCTGAATCCAAAGCATGAATTTCAAAAAGAAAAAAATCTTTAACTTTAAACCAAGTCAAAACACCATTTCCAAACCGGATTTAAGCCCAAAACACAGTTTTCACAATTCCATAAAATATGTGTCCAAAAACTAGTCCATAAACCCATAAAATCATCTTGAACCATTATTCAAATCATTGCAACTCAAATCATGCAATAAAACATTCAAATCATTTAACTATGCATGCATCACAGTTATAAAACAAATGTCCACTCATAGACTGTTCAAGCAACTCAATTTTGTATTGCACGCTCCTCAGAAATTTTGGGAGTCACCTATCCTATCAAAAACCACCACTAAAGGTCACTAACGTCCCAAATAATCTCACATCAATATCCCCAAATTTTCCGAGATAAAATACATATTAAAAACGTAAACATAATACTTTGGACACACAAAACTACCCTGAGACGATGTCCGATCGATTTGAAACTTGTGCTAAAATTTTCGTAATATGGAAAATAATAAAACACATGTTAACTCGAAAACTAAGATAACATGGCATATGCCCACACGCGCCACCACACTCCTCTGCGCGTGGACCTCACGCGATCACAGAAGTCATCTTCAACCTCACCTGGGCTGACCTATTTTACTGCAATTCCAACTCAACTCGGTGACATGACCTAGCCCTAAATCCCTCAATTCCCGTCCAAACCTTACGTTTTAAACATCAAATCTCATCTAAAAAATTTGAGAAACGGTTTTATGAACTTAAAACATGAAAACCTCACCTTGATTCTCTTGAATGAACAATTGAAGTTTCGACCAAACTTTAAACCCTACTCTGAATAGTTTCCAGCGTCTCACAACCTCAAACTCATTTTGAGTTAGCTTATACAGGTCCTACAAGTCCATTAATGACCTTATTTCCAAGCTTCCAGATCTAGAAATTGAATTTCACACTTAGGGGTACACGGGTATCCATTTCGGGTCACAGGTCGGAGTGTTCTTCCTCCCTTCTCCTCTCTTTTCCCCTAGTTTTATTTTGGCTTTTTCTACTCTCTTCCTCTCTTTCTAGCTTTCTCTCATGTTTCTCCCTGTTTTCTAGGTTCTCAGTGGAAGGTTGATTTTAATTGGATTTTTTTTGAATTCCCGCACAAACAAACCCAACACACATGGTGCACACATACATAGCAGTTGCCACATAGCTACATAGGGTGGTCTTGTCACCATTCAAAAGGAACATGCTAACTAAAATACTAACTCATCATTTAACCCAAAAAGACCAAAATGCTCCTAGTCTCAAAATTACCAAAATAACCCTAGGTAATTCAAACTCATAACAATCTCTTCTGAACTTTAATTTTGGCATGGCACCTATCTACGGACTCAGAACTCCTAAACCTACATAACAGTTCTCACAAAAGTTCCAAAAAGTATCCTGACCAGAAGTTAACTTTAACCTCACATTTAAACGAGGGTAACATCGTCAATTTACATTCAAAACATCAAGAATTACATTTCTCAAATTTTCGAGGCGATCAAACATGCCCTCGATATCCGCCTTCGATCCTGCTGGCCCCACTAGTAGCAGTTTGACTCGCTCCCGTTGTACCAAAAGACGATGCTGCTCTTTTACCCCAGTTTATAGCATTGTCACCTGTCGAACGATAGCATGGTCAGTACAGACAATTTTTCTTGAGGTGCCAAAGCTCCCCACAAAAATAACATGTGCCCCTGCCAAATCGTTCAGATCAAATACTCTACTTGCCGGTCGACGAAACTAAAATCTCGCTAGACTAGACTGATGTATGGGGTCTCAATATAAAATCCTGAGTATCTTCCCCTCCCACCCCACTATTTGGCGCCAAAATTCGAGGGCCTGATTGTTACATAAAGGTTGTCGAAATATTAAATTCTTCCATCAGTATGTGCAGGATAAAGGATGCCGAAATTACATGCATGGAGTTTTTTTTTTATTCAGATGATCAATGGCAGAATTCAAACGAGGGAATTGGGAAGGTATTTGAATTGTAGTTTCAGCCTTTATTTTGTAGCTCTAACCGTAATTCTTTTGATGAGATTTTGGAAGCAATTACACTCACAATGACATCGAGTCAAATTGTTGAGCTGGATGAGTGTTTTTTAGGCATAGGCTAGCTTGTGGGCTGAGGTGGGTTGAAGCCCACCCAAGTATTTTACAAATTAAATTAATAGCCCATATGTAAAAAAAAAAAAAAAAAAACTACCTACCTTGTATTAGTAGCTCACCCGAATTTGTGACTGGAGACAAAAAAACCCTCCCTCACATTTGAGCTTCCCCCACACAGCTCTCGGTCTCTCCCCAAACCAAACCTAAAATATCAAAACAAAAAATCCCTCCCTTTTTTCTCAGTTATTTGCTTGGCTGCTTGCTGGGAATTGGGAAGCATGTGACCACTTCTACCATTGAAGTTCAAGCAAGTGCCTTTCAAGAAATCCCCACAATTATTTCATCCAATCATCTTCTTCCAATTGAATTAGTAAGTTTGTTTTTTTCTTTTTACTTTTTCATTGTTATTATTTTTTATTTAGACTCCCAAATATTAGGGATTTGTTATGTTGGGATTAGATTTGGTGGGTTCTTGTTAGGATTTTGATGAATCTAAATAATTTACTTGTGTGGTGGGTTCTTATTAAACAAATTAATAATTTTTTATAATGGATTGTGTTGTGGACTTGTGACCCTTATGGACTATGGAGTATATTGGGTTTTTATTGTTGTATATGCAATCTTGGGTTGTGGTATGTGGGATAAAATAACAACTTCTTAAATTAGACTTCTACATATTAGGCATTTGTTATTTAGGGATTAGATTTGGTGGGTTCTTGTTAGGATTTTGATGAGCCTAAATAAATTATTAAGTTTTATGCTAAGTTAATATTCAAATAAATTATTTAAGCAAGTTAGTAATTTTTTATAATGGATTGTGTTGTGAACTTGTGGCCCTTATGGACTATGGAGTATATTAGGTTTTTATTATTGTATGTGCAATCTTTTTGATAAAGTAACAACTTCTTATTATTCTTAATTTTAGTTCTTAAATTTTGAGAATTAGATTATAAATATGTTAAATACATATAAATTGCATACTAATTAGCTTCATATCCTCACATATGTCATATAGGTTATCATTCATCCTTTGTTATGTCTAAACAATCCAAAAATTCCAAGTCAAAAAAGGACATTCTTGCATATTTTACAAAAAAGAATGAGGAAGAATCATCAAATCCACATCCTTCTCCAACTTTGAATGATGATGACTATGAGCAACAACCTTCTAAGTCCTAAAAAGTTGAGTCACCTAGAGCCAATCACCAGGTTGAAAGTGTTGATGTCAGGACCCGACCCAAATCCCCCGGGATTAATGTGGGACGTGCCTGCTCCCGTCTGACACGAAGTGTCAGACCAGGGATAATTCTATCCGTAGCCCAACCGGGACTGCCAAAGAGCACCAGGATCCGGAGGAGGAGTGTGATGTCTCGGTTTCTGCTACAGCCCGCCTCTGCTATCAACCTGAAGGGCATTAAAATCCAGAAAAGACTGTAAATGGACAAAACAAATAATTTATAAAAAAACATTTCATAAAAAGACATTTATGGCCTTCACTAAAAAGCATGCATGCATTAGAAAACCATTTCTCAAATCATTCATTGGGGCCTTGGCCCAAAACCGTAAAAACAAACATGTGTGGAAACTCAGTCCAAAACCAAATCCATAGGGATGCCGCCCAAATCATGTCATGTGGGTCTCAGCCCAAACCGTTCTACGTAAAACCTCATACATATACATATATGTAACCCATCCTCGGCATCTCATATGCCCAATCAACAATCGTCACAATTTATCTAAGTATGCATACTACTTGGGGTCTCAATCCGAGTCTACCCCCAAGATCTACGACGTCTGGGAGGATCGTCCAAAATCCAGGATCTACGACGTCTGGAGGACTGTCCCCAGACCCAGTTCGTGACTATAACATATCTCACACTCATGGGCATGTGCTCCCTCTTGGAGTCACTCATCCCAGGTAGTGGATCATGACACTCCAGGATCTACGACGTTTGGAGGAGACCAATACGCTAATATAGGAGGGTATATGCATTTTTCAAATACTTTCTTTCAAATCATAATTCAACTAGGTCTCATACCCGATCATCTCAACAGGATTCCTCAAATCTGATTCAAATCGTCACGATCTATCTAAGTATGCATACATTTTTCGCCGCTTAAGTGCATATTGCCCGATGAAATTTGAAGCTCGTTTGGCTAGATGTTGCGAGAAAAAAAAAACATTTGGCGCGTAAAAAATGAAGGTTTGCCCATTGATTTTTCTTGTCTCTCAAGCATCGCAAAATTTAAGAGCTAATTTTGGTTGCTTGGTAATTGTTCGCGTTGATTACATTTTATTTGACGATTCATTAATAATTACCTCGTAACACACCTTCATCGGGAAAGAGTATAATCATATTAACTACATGGGCGCCCCTTTCTTCTTCTTCATCTTTACCTACAACTCTCTCACATCTCTATCTCTCTCTCTCTCTCTCTCTCTCTCTCTCTCTCTCTCTCTCCCTCTCTCTCTCTCTCCCTCTCTCTCTCTCTCTCTCTCTCTCTCTCTCTCTTATATTAATTCATCAACAATTATCATCTCATAACCTTCTCACTATCAATATTTTTTTTTCCTCAATCACCAATATACAAATTTTGAAGGTTTGAGAAATTAATTTTATAGTTTTAAATTTTTAACTTTTAATTGAAAACCAATTATATTTTGTGTTATAGGAAATTTGTAATTAATTGAAAGAATAATTCTAAAAGGGTATATGCCTTTACCTATAAACTTCGTTTGGATACAAATAAGTATAATATATATATTATATATTATATGTCAAATAAGTTTAGTTTAGTTCGTTCTAATGTTAAATTATAGATAATTGATTTCAAATTCAAACTCCGATAATATATTGTTGGAGAAATTTCCAAAAATTCCTCCAACATTTGTAATCAATATATATATATATATATATATATATATCGATCTTTCATTTTCAGTTATAAATCATTGGGTCATTGACACAATCCCCCGCCCATATGTTAGGTATGCATGCGTGCATGCTTGCACATGTAACACATGAGGAACACAATATATATTTTGAAATATATTTTGAAATGATATTATTTTGTCCACTCACACATTTTCTGTTTTGATGACCCTCCAGGCCGTGGCACGACTTTCGGGGCTGATCGGGAGGTGGAGGCATGAGCAGAAATCAGTGCAGTTACTCCTTGTCTGATAGGTGCTGAGTGATAGTTTTGAGACTTTAGTTGACTTGTCAGACGGGAGCAGGACCGGGCACGGTTATCAAAGTCGAGTTGGGACGGGTCCTGTCAACAACTCTCTCTCTCTCTCTCTCTCTCTCTCTCTCTCTCTCTATCTCTCTCTCTCTCTTATATTAATTCATCAACAATTATCATCTCATAACCTTCTCACTATCAATATTTTTTTTCCCTCAATCACCAATATACAAATTTTGAAGGTTTAAGAAATTAATTTTTATAGTTTTAAATTTTTAACTTTTAATTGAAAACCAATAATGTTTTGTGTTATAGGAAATTTGTAATTAATTGAAAGAATAATTCTAAAAGGGTATATGCCTTTACCTATAAACTTAGTTTGGATACAAATAAGTATAATATATATATATTATATATTATATGTCAAATAAGTTTAGTTTGTTCTAATGTTAAATTATAGATAATTGATTTCATATTTAAACTCCGATAATATATTGTTGGAGAAATTTCCAAAAATTCCTCCTACATTTATAATCAATATATATATATATATATATATATATATCGATATTTCATTTTCAGTTATAAATCATTGGGTCATTGACACAATCCCCCGCCCCTATGTTAGGTATGCATGCGTGCATGCTTGCACATGTAACACATGAGGAACACAATGTATATTTTGAACTATATTTTTAAATGATATTATTTTGTCCACTCACACATTTTCTGTTTTGATGACCCTCCACGCCGTGGCACGACTTTTGGGGCTGATCGAGAGGCGGAGGCATGAGTAGAAATCAGTGCAGTTATCCCTTGTCTGATAGGTGCTGAGGAGTAGTTTTGGGACTTCAGTTGACTTGTCAGACGGGAGTAGGACCGGGCACAGTTATCAAAGTCCAGTTGGGAAGGGTCCTGTCAACAACTCTCTCTCTCTCTCTCTCTCTCTCTCTCTCTCTCTCTCTCTCTCTCTCTCTCTCTCTCTCTCTCTCTCTCTCTCTCTCTCTCTCTCTTATATTAATTCATCAACAATTATCATCTCATAACCTTCTCACTATCAATATTTTTTTTTTCCCTCAATCACCAATATACAAATTTTGAAGGTTTGAGAAATTAATTTTTATAGTTTTAAATTTATAACTTTTAATTGAAAACCAATTATGTTTTGTGTTATAGGAAATTTGTAATTAATTGAAAAAATAATTCTAAAAGGGTATATGCCTTTACCTATAAACTTAGTTCGGATACAAATAAGTATAATATATATATATATATATTATATATTATATGTCAAATAAGTTTAGTTTAGTTCGTTCTAATATTAAATTATAGATAATTGATTTCAAATTCAAACTCCGATAATATATTGTTGGAGAAATTTCCAAAAATTCCTCCTACATTTATAATCAATATATATATATATATCGATCTTTCATTTTCAGTTAAAAATCATTGGGTCATTGACACAATCCCCCGCCCATATGTAAGGTATGCATTCGTGCGTGCGTGCACATATAACACATGAGGAACACAATATATATTTTGAAATATATTTTTAAATGATATTATTTTGTCCACTCACACATTTTCTGTTTTGATGACTCTCCAGGCCGTGGCACGACGTTCGGGGCTGATCGAGAGGCGGAGGCATGAGCAGAAATCAGTGCAGTTATCCCTTGTCTGATAGGTGCTGAGGGGTAGTTTTGGGACTTCAGTTGACTTGTCAGACGGGAGCAGGACCGGGCACGGTTATCAAAGTCCAGTTGGGATGGGTCCTGTCAACAACTCTCTCTCTCTCTCTCTCTCTCTCTCTCTCTCTCTCTCTCTCTCTCTCTCTCATCTCTCTCTCTCTCTCTCTCTCTCTCTCTCTCTCTCTTCTCTCTCTCTCTCTCTTATATTAATTCATCAACAATTATCATCTCATAACCTTCTCACTATCAAAATTTTTTTTCCCTCAATCACCAATATACAAATTTTGAAGGTTTGAGAAATTAATTTTTATAGTTTTAAATTTTTAACTTTTAATTGAAAACCAATTATGTTTTGTGTTATAGGAAATTTGTAATTAATTGAAAGAATAATTCTAAAAGGGTATATGCCTTTACCTATAAACTTAGTTTGGATACAAATAAGTATAATATATATATATATATATATATTATATGTCAAATAAGTTTAGTTTAGTTCGTTATAATGTTAAATTATAGATAATTGATTTAAAATTCAAACTTCGATAATATATTGTTGGAGAAATTTCCAAAAATTTCTCCTACATTTATAATCAATATATATATATATATATATATATCGATCTTTCATTTTCAGTTATAAATAATTGGGTCATTGACACAATCCCCCGCCTATATGTTAGGTATGCAGGCGTGCATGCACATGTAACACATAAGGAACACAATTCTTATGTAATGCGTGCATGAGCATTTCTTGAGTGCCAATAATTGAGCTCCATCTAACCCGTACGTTACTCTTCCAATAGACTAAGAAGGATTAATTAAATAGATTAAGAAATAAACGATAAAACGTCAACATTCCCATTGTTGCATAACATTCCCATTGTTGCATACTAAGAAAATAGATTGGACGTCTTTTTCAACCGTATTAAAAAAACCTAGGTACAAAACGTTTAGATGCAATTACAATTAACACTTCAGTTTAATGATTTTTTTATGATGACGTTGATGTGGTGTGTATCCTTTGTTCCTAGTTACTCCAGTTAGTAACAAAAATTACCTTTGAGCTTTTGTGCAGTAACAATCTTAAATATGTGACCCTGAGAGTCTATTGGAAGAGTAACCTACGGGTTAGATGGAGCTCAATTAATGGCACTCAAGAAATGCTCATGCACGCATTACATAAGAATTGTGTTCCTCATGTGTTACATTGTGCGCTTCATGCATACCTAATATATAGGCGGGGGGATTGTGTCAATGACCCAATTATTTATAATTGAAAATGAAAGATCGATATATATATATATATATATTGATTATAAATGTAGGAGGAATTTTTCGAAATTTCTCCAACAATATATTATTAGAGTTTGAATTTGAAATTAATTATCTATAATTTAACATTAGAACGAACTAAATTAACTTATTTGAAATATAATATAATATATATATATATATATTATACTTATTTGTATCCAAACTAAGTTTATAGGTAAAGGCATATACCCTTTTAGAATTATTCTTTTAATTAATTACAAATTCCTATAACACAAAACATAATTGGTTTTCAATTAGAAGTTAAAAATTTAAAACTATAAAAATTAATTTCAGAAACCTTCAAAATTTGTATATTGATGATTGAGGGGAAAAAAATATTGATAGTGAGAAGGTTATGAGATGATAATTGTTGATGAATAAATATAAGAGAGAGAGAGATATAAATATATATATATATATATATATATATATGTGTGTGTGTGAGAGTTGTTGACAGGACCCGTCCCAACTGGACTTTAATAACCGTGCCCGTTCCTGCTCTCGTGTGACAAGTCAACTGAAGTCCCAAAACTACTCCTCCACACCTGTCAAACAATGGATAACTGCACTGATTTCTACTCATGTCTCCGCCTCTCGATCAGCCCCGAACGTCGTGCCACGGCCTGTTGGGTCATCAAAACAGAAAATGTGCGAGTGGACAAAATAATATCATTAAAAAATATATTTCAAAATATATATTGTGTTCCTCATGTATTATATGTGCACGCACGCACGCATGCATACCTAACATATGGGCGGGGGATTGTGTCAATGACCCAATGATTTATAACTGAAAATGAAAGATCGATATATATATATATATATATATATTGATTATAAATGTAGGAGGAATTTTTGGGAATTTCTCCAACAATATATTATTAGATTTTGAATTTGAAATTAATTATCTTTAATTTAACATTAGATGAACTAAATTAAACTTATTTGACATATAATATATAATATATATATATATATATATATATTATTCTTATTTGTATCCAAACTAAGTTTATAGGTAAAGGCATATACCCTTTTAGAATTATTCTTTTAATTAATTACAAATTTCCTATAACACAAAACATAATTGGTTTTCAATTAGAAGTTAAAATTTAAAACTATAAAAATTAATTTCTCAAACCTTCAAAATATGTATATTGGTGATTGAGGGAAAAAAATATTGATAGTGAGAAGGTTATGTGATGATAATTGTAGATGAATTAATATAAGAGAGAGAGAGAGATATATAATATATATATATATATGTGAGCGAGTTGTTGACTGGACCCGTCCCAACTGGACTTTGATAACTGTGCCCGGTCCTGCTCCCGTGTGACAAGTCAACTGAAGTCCCAACACTACTCCTCAGCACCTGTCAGACAAGGGATAACTGCACTGATTTCTACTCATGTCTCCGCCTCTCGATCAGCCCCGTACGTCGTGCCACGGCCTCTAGGGTCATCAAAACAGAAAAATGTGTGAGTGGCCAAAATAATATCATTTAAAAATATATTCAAAATATATATTGTGTTCCTCATGTGTTATATGTGCACGCACGCACGAATGCATACCTTACATATGGGCGGGGGATTGTGTCAATGACCCAATGATTTATAACTGAAAATGAAAGATCGATATATATATATATATATTGGTTATAAATGTAGGAGGAATTTTTGGAAATTTCTCCAACAATATATTATTAGAGTTTGAATTTGAAATTAATTATCTATAATTTAACATTAGAACGAACTAAATTAAAGTTATTTGACATATAATATATAATATATATATATATTATACTTATTTGTATCCAAACTAAGTTTATAGGTAAAGGCATATACCCTTTTTGAATTATTCTTTTAATTAATTACAAATTTCCTATAACACAAAACATAATTGGTTTTCAATTAAAAGTTAAAAATTTAAAACTATAAAAATTAATTTCTCAAACAATCAAAATTTATATATTGGTGATTGAGGGAAAAAAAATATTGATAGTGAGAAGTTTTGAGATGACAATTGTTGATGAATTAATATAAGAGAGAGAGAGAGAGAGAGAGAGAGAGAGAGAGAGAGAGAGAGAGAGAGAGAGAGAGAGAGAGAGAGAGAGAGAGAGAGAGAGAGAGAAAGTGAGATGTGAGGAGAGTTGTTGACAGGACCCGTCCCAACTGCACTTTGATAACCGTGCTCGGTCCTGCTCCCGTCTGACAAGTCAACTGAAGTCCCAAAACTAACCCTCAGCACCTGTTAGACAAGGGATAACTGCACTGATTTCTACTAATGCCTCCGCCTCTCGATCAGCCCCGAAAGTCGTGCCACGACCTGGAGGGTCATCAAAACAGAAAATGTGTTAGTGGACAAAATAATATCATTTAAAAATATATTTCAAAATATATATTGTGTTCCTCATGTGTTATATGTGCACGCACGCACGCATGCATACCTAACATATGGGCAGGGGATTGTGTCAATGACCCAATGATTTATAACTGAAAATGAAAGATCGATATATATATATATATTGATTATAAATGTAGGAGGAATTTTTGGAAATTCTCCAACAATATATTATTAGAGTTTGAATTTGAAATTAATTATCTATAATTTAACATTAGAACGAACTAAATTAAAGTTATTTGACATATAATATATAATATATATATATATATATATTATACATATTTGTATCCAAACTAAGTTTATAGGTAAAGGCATATACCCTTTTAGAATTATTCTTTTAATTAATTACAAATTTCCTATAACACAAAACATAATTGGTTTTCAATTAAAAGTTAAAAATTTAAAACTATAAAAATTAATTTCTCAAACAATCAAAATTTATATATTGGTGATTGAGGGAAAAAAAATATTGATAGTGAGAAGGTTTTGAGATGACAATTTTGATGAATTAATATAAGAGAGAGAGAGAGAGAGAGAGAGAGAGAGAGAGAGAGAGAGAGAGAGAGAGAGAGAGAGAGAGAGAAAGTGAGATGTGAGAGAGCTGTTGACAGGACCCGTCCCAACTGCACTTTGATAACCGTGCCCGGTCCTGCTCCCGTCTGACAAGTCAACTGAAGTCCCAAAACTAACCCTCATCACCTGTTAGACAAGGGATAACTGCACTGATTTCTACTAATGCCTCCGCCTCTCGATCAGCCCCGAAAGTCGTGCCACGACCTGGAGGGTCATCAAAACAGAAAATGTGTGAGTGGACAAAATAATATCATTTAAAAATATATTTCAAAATATATATTGTGTTCCTCATGTGTTATATGTGCACGCACGCACGCATGCATACCTAACATATGGGCAGGGGATTGTGTCAATGACCCAATGATTTATAACTGAAAATGAAAGATCGATATATATATATATATATATATATTATTGATTATAAATGTAGGAGGAATTTTTGGAAATTTCTCCAACAATATATTATTAGAGTTTGAATTTGAAATTAATTATCTATAATTTAACATTAGAACGAACTAAATTAAACTTATTTGACATATAATATAATATATATATATATATTATACGTATTTGTATCCAAACTAAGTTTTTAGGTAAAGGCGTATACCCTTTTACAATTATTCTATTAATTAATTACAAATTTCCTATAACACAAAAACATAATTGGTTTTCAATTAAAAGTTAAAAATTTAAAACTATAAAAATTAATTTCTCAAACCTTCAAAATTTGTATATTGGTGATTGAGGGAAAACAAATATTGATAGTGAGAAGGTTATGAGATGATAATTCATTAATATATAAGAGAGAGAGAGAGAGAGAGAGAGAGAGAGAGAGAGAGAGAGAGAGAGAGAGAGAGAGAGAGAGAGAGAGAGAGAGAGAGAGAGAGAGAGAGATGTGAGAGGGTTGTTGACAGGACCCGTCCCAACTGCACTTTGATAATCGTGCCCGGTCCTGCTCCCATCTGACAAGTCAACTGCACTGATTTCTGCTAATGCCTCCGCCTCTCAATGACCCAATGATTTATAACTGAAAATGAAAGATCGATATATATATGTATATTGATTATAAATGTAGGAGGAATTTTTGGAAATTTCTCCAACAATATATTATTAGAGTTTGAATTTGAAATTAATTATCTATAATTTAACATTAGAACGAACTAAATTAAACTTATTTGACATATAATATATATATATATATATATTATACTTATTTGTATCCAAACTAAGTTTATAGGTAAAGGCATATACCCTTTTTGACAAGACCCATCCCAATCCTCCCGGGATTAGTGCGGGATGACCCTGCTCCCGTTTGACACGAAGTGTCAGACAAGGGATATTTCCGACCTTTGCCCTCCCGGACTATCAGAGTACGCCAGGATCCGGAGGAGGCATGTGATATCTCGGTCTCTGCTACGGTCCACATCCGATGTCAACCTGAAGGGCAGTCAAAACATTAAAAACTGTGAGTGGACAAAACAAAAGTTTATAAAACCATTTCATAAGACATTTGTACCCTCCACTAAAAAGCATGCATGCATTCGAAAACCATTTATCCAAAACAAACCATATGTGGGACTAAGCCCAAAGCAGATATAAACCAAGGTCGAAAGGACCACAATGAAAACGACCATACGGACCACTGCCCAAATCCTGTGCACACCTGTGCACACCACATATCCAAATCTCATATATCGTATCATATATCATATATACATATAAGTCACACAACCAATCCTGTCACGGTATCCAAAGCTACGCGCGTGCTACCCGGGTCTCAATCCGAGTCTTCTCAAAGTCAAGTTCAATGTCCGCAGACCACTGACCCTACCCGAGGTAATAGTAACCATAGCCTTCCTGAGAGTAAGGAACCTAACTGGGGGTGACTCCACTCAGTCGGTGCTCCGTGACTACTCTGGGGTCCACCCAGGCCAACGACCCTCCCCGGAGGAGATAATAGAAGTAAGGAAGGTAGATGAACATATATATACATAACATAAACATTCATGACCGGTTCCCCTGAACCGTCATGATCCATAATATCCATAATCAGGTAACATGCCAGTTCCCATAAATCGTCATGTACCGTAATAACATAACCAGGTAACATGCCGGTTCCCATAAACCGTCATGTACCGTAATAATCAACAAGGGTTCATGCCGGTTCCCATAAATCGTCATGAACCATGATACCATAACAAGGGTTCATGCCGGTTCCCATAAACCGTCATGAACCTGGGAATCCATTTAAGGTTCCCTGACCTGAAATCAAAACCGTAAAGTGACTGGGTCTCGTACCCGAACATATGACATCAACTGGGCACCGTGCCCGGAATCCGAGGTCATATGCCCGAGAAAAAACCAAATGGGTTTCATACCCGAGTTTATCCTTTTAGAAATCCAAAACCATTTCATTAAAACCAATACAGAGATAAGACCCGTATAAGCACCGTATAAGGCCGAAACCTCGAAATACGTGCTTATACGTAACCACATACAAATGCACCCATGGAATTACAAACAAGCATTTAAAACATATAATAAACGTTTATGCATGCACCAATTTAGAAAACAAGGTCCACTCACAGACCGTCCGAGCTGCCGCCTCGATTTGCGTGCCATACGGCTCCCCGAGCCGATCACCGTCACCGGGACTCCCAAACCTGTCCAAATCGTAATAGAAGGTTACTAACTACTTAATTAAACTCCTACCAAAGCCCCGTAATTTTCCCGTATTTTTAACTATTTTTAATCCCGAACCTAAACCTTCCGATGCCCCGAAACATATCGAGACGGTGTCCGATCGACACGAAACCAGTCCCAAAATGTTCGTTACATCGAATAGAAGATTTCCCGTGTTGAACACTTTCCCAAATTCCCTGCCACGCGCCCTCACGCACCGCCTGAAGTGGCTGCGCGTGGGCTTCACGCGCCAGCTACAGTACCTGCTGACGTCATCGCTGACGTCAGCATGACGTCATCTGACAGCTGTCAGGTCTGACATGTCAGACTCTGATAGGTTCCACGTGTCATGCTCCCATTGGTCCACTTCACCGTGCTGTCAGTGCCACGTGGCAGTCTGACATGTGCCACGTGTCATCACGACACTGGTCCACGTTAGTGCCACGTGTCAGCCCCTGATTGGGCCACGTCACTGACATGTCAGTGCTGACTGTGCACTGTCATGTGACACGTGTCGGCTGATGAGTGGTCCACGTCACCTGACAATCTGACAGGTGCCACGTCATCATGCCACGTCACCACCTTCAACCACTCGACGGGTCGACCCGAACCCTGCAACCGGGTCGTTCAGACCCGCTGGTTGACCCGGTCGGTTCTCCACCGTCCGACCACCAAAATCGTTCCCGTTTGTCCTATTTTCCTCCTCTAATCCTAACTTAGGGTTCTATGACATTAAAATGGAAGAAAAACATCAAAAACCCGTACCTTCAATTCGGCCATGGCGGCCGTGACTTCTCCCGCCGTTCACGGCTGTTCCAGGCCGTCTAATGCCTCGAAACCAATCCCATTCATCTCCTGGGATCCCTAGAAACCTCACCCAATTAATGTAATCGAGTAAAAACCATTAAAATCCAATTTTCAAAATTTGAAATATTTTCACCTCACGGGTTCGAGCCCCTCCCGCCATGAACCGCCGCGTCCTTTGCCGTCCTCCGTCTCACAGTCCTTCATTACTCTCTCATGGTCACACACGGCATATGGGTTCATGGTGGGGAGGTATGGTGGTGCGGTTTTGGGTTTTTGAAGGAAGAAGAAGAAAATGAAGAAAATGGGGTTATGGGTTTCGGCTTTAGGAAGAACAGAGAAGAGTGATGGTTGATGAGAGAAGAGAAATGGGATGGAGGGTGTGGATTTAAAGATGAGTTGAAATGGATGGCCAAGATTGAATGGTGGGTGGGTTTGGTTAAAAAAATTAATTAAATAATATTATTTTATTACATAGATCCACATTTTGGGGGATTTAGCCAATAGGATGAGTGACACTTGTCACTCATCCATGGGACCCACCAAAGTATCTGCCCAATCAGATTTCGCCAAGTCGTCCCCGTCTCGAAGTTCGTGCACAGTGAAATCGAACTTCCGTGACCCATAACTCTCCCATTCGAAGTCCGATTTCAGTGTGCCGCCTGCCTATGGATTCGTATCGTCCTTATCTACGTAACGATCTTCGGCCCTCGGCCATCGGACCTCCCGGTCAAAAAGTCAACATTTGACCCCTTTTATCCAAAATTACCAAAATGCCCCTAAACTTCCTAACGTCATAACTTCCTCCTCGAACGTCGAAATTGAACGTGCCACCTGTCTATGAACTCGTGACGTCACGAACTATGTCACGGTCATCGGTCAAAGTGTAACGACCCGTCCCAAATTCCTAGATTAGATTAGTGACTAATCACGATTAGTGTGGTTAATCGGTGAATAGTAGAGCGAGATCGGACGAACGATGCGAAATGACCGTTTTGCCCTTTGGCGTGGCAAAACGTTGACTTTTTGTTCGGGCGGTCAAATGGACTTTGCCTGATGACCGTGACGTAGTTCGTGACGTCACGAGTTCATAGACAGGTGGCACATTCAATTCCGATGTTCGGGGAGGAAGTTATGACGTGCGGAAGTTTAGGGGCATTTTGGTAATTTTAGTTAAAAGGGCCAAATAGTTGACTTTTTGACCGGCATGTCCGATGGCCGAGGGCCGAGGACTATTACGTAGATAAGGACGATACGAATCCATAGACAGGCGGCACGTCGAATTCGGACGTTCGACGGCGAAGTTACGGTTCACGGAAGTTCAAGTGCACTATTGCACGAATTACGGAACGAGTTAACTTTTGGACTTAGTGGGGGCCCAGATATTTAATCCCTACTCTATGGATGAGTGACAAGTGTCACCCATCCAATGAACACCATATTCCTTCATGCAGCGTGCAAACCATTTCCTTTTCTTCATTCAAACACACCAACCCGATCTCATCCATTTTCCACCCAAACCGTTCACCCAAAACCCATCCCACCTTAACCCATGACCAGCCATGAGGACCAGGGAGACTAGGGGAGCTGAGGTGACCGGCCTGGAGGCCTGAACCGCCGCCCACGGCGGCGAGAGAAGGAGGAACCCGTGAGGTTCACGGTAAGCCCATTTTCAATCCAATTTCCATTTTTATTGATATGGGTCATTTTGGTTGCTTCCAATGAATTAAATGGGTTATTAGGATTGTGTTAGGAAGGTTTTAGGAAGCTTGGGAGGGCTGTGAAGCCATGGGTGCAGTTTTGAGACTTTGAACCGTTTGGTTCAAAATCGAACCATAGGATTTAGGTGTTTTTAGGTAGTTTTAGGGATTGAAATGGATGGAAAACATCAAAATAGGAAGAAAGGAATCGAAAAGGAAGAACTAGGATGACAAATGGGGTGTCTAGGGCTGTGAACCGGTCACGCCGGTCCAGTTGGACCGGCCAAACCAGGTGAACCGGCCATGAACAGTAAAACCGGTCTGCTGGAGGTTGGAGCCGATGAACAGTATTTTCGACCTTCTTGGGGCGCGTGAGGGTGCGTGAACAGTAATTTGGGAAAGTGTCCAACACGGGAAATCTTCTATTCGATGTAACGAAGATTTTGGGACTGGTCTCGCATCAATCGGACATCGTTTCGATAGTTTTCAGGGTGTCGGAAGGTTTAGGGTCGGCTTAAAAATAGTTAAAAGTTCGGGAAAATTACGGGGCTTTTATGGGAGGTTAATTAAGTAGTTATTAACCTTCTATTAAAATTTGGACAGGTTTGGGAGTCCCGGTAATGGTGATCAGCTCGGGGAGCCGAATGGCACGCAAATCGAGGCGGCAGCTCGGACGGTCTGTGAGTGGACTTTGTTTTCTAAATTGGTGCATGCATAAATGTTTATTATATGTTTTATTACTTGTTTGAGGATGCCATGGGTGCATTTGTATGTGGTTACGTATAAGCACGTATTTCGAGGTTTCGGCCTAATACGGTGCTTATACGGGTCTGTATTTCGTTATTGACTTAAATGATTTGGTTTTGGATTTCTAAAAGGATCAACTCGGGTATGAGACCCATTTGGTTTTGTCTCGGGCATATGACGCTATTTACGACCTTCGGGTCTAAATCGTGGTCGCGACGGGTGCTAGGTGCACGGCGATCGACGATACGACGCTCGCCTCCGGATTGGGATGTGTTCCTTCCGGAGAGGTCACGATGCACGATTCGTGGTCGGGCAGCCTGGAGAGGCTCGACTTCGGAGTGCTGACGGTTCAGGATAGCGATCGGTGATGAGTGCACCATGGTCTTGCGATGGTCGCGTCGGTTGATTCGTTCACGGCGACATACCAGGATTGAGGGCGGTCCTGGATGGATGGTTGCACGCATCACTATGATCGGAGTCGTGACTGACCCTTAGATATCGGGCACGGTGCCCAGTTGAGTCATATGTTCGGGCACGAGACCCAGTTACTTTATGGTTTATGATTTCGGGTCAGGGACCCTACGTGGATTTCCAAGTTCATGACGGTTTATGGGAACCGGCATGAACTCTGGAAAGGTCATTGTGGTTCATGACGGTTTATGGGAACCGGCATGAACCTTTGTCAGGTCATTCTGGTTCATGACGGTTTATGGGGACCGGCATGAACCCTGGTTATGTTATTACGGTACATGACGGTTTATGGGAACCGGCATGTTACCTGATTATGGATATTATGGATCATGACGGTTCAGGGGAACCGGTCATGAATGTTTATGTTATGTATATATATGTTCGTCTACCTTCCTTTACTTCTATTATCTCCTCCGGGGAGGGTCGTTGGCCTGGGTGGACCCCGGAGTAGTCACGGAGCACCGACTGAGTGGAGTCACCCCCCAGTTGGGTTCCTTACTCTCGGGAAGGCTATGATTACTATTACCTCGGGTAGGGTCAGTGGTCTACGGACATTGATCTTGACTTTGAGAAGACTCGGATTGAGACCTGGGTAGCACGCGCGTGGCTTTGGATACCGTGACAGGATTGGTTGTGTGACTTATATATATGTATGTGATGGATATATGATATATGATATGTGGTGTGTACAGGTGTGCACAGGATTTGGGCATTTCTCCAAATTAATAGAGTTTGAATTTGAAATTAATTATTAGAGTTTTTGGAAATTTCTCCAACAATATATTATTAGAGTTTGAATTTGAAATTAATTATCTATAATTTAACATTAGAACGAACTAAATTAAACTAATTTGACATATAATATATAATATATATTATACTTATTTGTATCAATACTAAGTTTATAGGTAAAGGCATATACCCTTTTAGAATTATTCTTTTAATTAATTACAAATTTCCTATAACACAAAACATAATTGGTTTTCAATTAAAAGTTAAAAATTTAAAACTATAAAAATTAATTTCTCAAACCTTCAAAATATGTATATTGCTGATTGAGGGAAAAAAATTGTTGATAGTGAGAAGGTTATGAGATGATAATTGTTGATGAATTAATATAAGAGATAGAGAGAGAGAGACAGACAGAGAGAGAGAGAGAGAGAGAGAGAGAGAGAGAGAGATGTGAGAGATTTGTTGTAACGACCCGAGAAATGTGAGAGATTTGTTGACAGGACCCGTCCTAACTGGACTTTGATAACCGTGCCCGGTCTTTGCTCCCGTCTGACAAGTCAACTGAAGTCCCAAAACTACCCCTCAGCACTTGTCAAACAAGGGATAACTGCACTGATTTCTGCTCATGCCTCCGCCTCTCGATCAGCTGTAACGACCCGTCCCGGAATTCGGGATTAAATTACGGACTAATCATGATTAGCAGGGTTAATCGGTGATTAGTTGGGCGAACTCGGACGAACGGTGCAAAATGACCGTTTTGCCCCTAGTCGTGGGTAAAACGTTGACTTTTTATTCGGACTGTCAAATGGACTTTGACCAATGACCGTGACGTAGTTTGGGACGTCACGAGTTCATAGACTGGTGGCACGTTCGATTCCGACGTTCGTGGTGGAAGTTATGACGTTCGGAAGTCTAGGGGCATTTTCGTATATTGGACGAAATAAGTGAAAAAGTTGTCTTTTTGAAATACAAGGAATTTTCATCTGACCCGAAGATCGTTGGATAGGTCTCGATGCCCTGAGTCCGTAGACAGACGACACGCTGAAAATTGACGTCGGAAGACCAAGTTACGGGTCACGAAAGTTGGAGGGCATTTTGGTAATTATTGCACTGAGGGGTATTTTGGTCTTTTGCACGGGTTACTGTTCACCTCCGTGGAACTTCCGTGCACGGCCATGCCGTGAGTGAGCTGCACCAAATTCATTGTTTATTCTCGTTTGGGGATGGCCAGAAGGATTGTTTAAGTCTATTAAGGAGATGGGAAACATTTTTGAATGAAATTGAGGCCATGGACAGGCACGGGTGGATTAAAATACGGCTATGGTTTCTTTGTTGCGGGAAACATCTTCGCAGTGGCTAAGAACTGTCTTCCCACGATTTGTCTCCCATTTCAATCGATAATCTGAGTGTGGGATGAGTGAGGAGCTCATTTACTATCTGTTGAGACTGAGAGAGGCTGAGAGTGACTGAGAGAACCGTGAAGAACCATTTCGGGTTTTTGGGGGAAAAATCCAGAGTTTAATTTCTACGGCTTGTTGGACCAATCTAATATGTGAGTGAGCTTCCTGGGAGTGTGTAGAACACATCCATATCAAAATCGACGGCAACCAGCCACGGGTGAGCTGGGACTGTGACGGCCGTGTGCAGAGAATTTCAGAGGTTTTGGACGGCTACTTACAGGTAGCGATTTGTTCATTTGATCGTGTTGTTACTTTATTTTAAGTCTTCTTATGCTCCTGTATGAGTTAATTGGATAATGGAACTGTTTTGGGTGAGTTCTAGATGATGACCCGTTCGACTGTTCGGGTCTGGGTTGATTAATTTGGGGCATGTCGAAGTAATTAAATGACTTAGAACTCTAATTGAATGATTATAGAACATGTTAGGATCAAGAACGAAGGAAATTAAGTAGGAATTGATGGTTAATTGTCCGGGTCATATCGCGGGTTGAAGGTCCGTTTAGCAGGGTAACTAGGTGAGGAAGACGACACTGTAGCAGGCGCGTGGCCTTCACGCGCAGCCACCTTGGGCGGCGCGTGAGGGCGCGTTGGTCACTATCTCAGTTCACGGTCAACATGACTTTTAATCCTCTCATCATTTTGAACATTTGCTATGAAATAACCATGTTGATCTGAGATAGTTAGGAAGGTCAGTTTAGGGCCGGTTGTCTCGGGAAGCGTGTTGGACTGCTTCCCCGAGTCGGTTTCTGTTTCAGACTTTTTGAGAGTATATTAAGGACCTATAGTAACCCTCTAATGTGATATGAACAGGTTCGGGAGTCCCGGTATTAGTAACGAGGCCCAGGAAGGCTGGTGGCACGCGTATCAAGGTGCTCGGTTAAACGGTCTATGAGTGGACATTGGTTTTGATAAATTCTATGCATGCATAACTGTTTCATGATTATTATAACTGTGATTATATTATTTGTTTTGGATATCGGTGACTTTATATGATTTCACGCATTTCGAGGTGATTTACGTGTTTGCGCGTAAATCGAGGTTTTCTGGATTTACACTGATTTCCATAATTGTGGTTTGGATATGATTTCATGAAACGGTTATGGAATTGATAAAGTAAATTCGGGCCAGGGGCCCAGTTGATTTAAGAAATCGGGCCAGGGGCCCAGTTGACTTATGAAATCGGGCTAGGAGCCCAGTTGATTTATATATGTGATTTCGAGTCGGGGACCCTAAAATGGAATTGAATAAATGATTTCGGATTTGATAAGCAACTAATTGGACTTATGACGGTTTTATGGAAATTCAGGGCAGGGCCCTTGTGATATTTTGGAAATGAATAATAAAAGGTGTTCCATAAAACCATCTCGATACCAGGATATATATTGGTCTCCTCCAGTTGTCTCGAACACTTGGGAAGTCACGGTGCATTGCCTGCGAGGGGTCATTGTACGGAGCAGCCGGACCGTATAGTGACTCAGGAGCAGGATTGCTATGATTAGACGTCTGGGACGTCAGACATCTGGGATATCAGAGATATGGACCCGGTGAGACCCCGGGTAGCACGCGTCGCTATAATACCGTGAGATATGACGTCTGGGACGTCAAGCGTCTGGGACGCTAGGCATCTGGGATGCCGGAAATGGTAAAGTAATAAACATGTGCCACTGGATTATGAAATAACTTTTGGATTGATTTTTGGATTGAAACTATGTTTGCAGTTTCCGGGCTAAGGCCCTAAGGGTTATTTCAAATAAATATTTGATTATTGGTTTTTGATGCATGCATATGTTTTTACCGCGGGGCATAAATGTCTTATAAAATGTATTTTACGAACTTTTTTATTTTCTTCCACTCACAGTTTTTGGTTTTTAATGCCCTTAGGCTGAGCGCGGATGCGATTGCAGCAGGGGACCGGGACATTGCATGCCTCCTCCATCGATCCTTGCGCACTCTGGATCCCCGTCGGGGCAGTGGCGTTGGGTTATCCCTTGTCTGACACTTCGTGTCAGACGGGAGCACGTCACATCCCGTGGTAATCCCAGGGGGGATTGGGAAGGGTCGTGTCATCAGCCCCGAACGTCGTGTCACGGCCTGGAGGGTCATCAAAACAGAAAAGGTGTGAGTGGACAAAATAATATCATTTAAAAATATATTTCAAAATACATCATTTACCCTCGAATTTATCAAATCATGCATGCATAGAATCAAACATATGAATAACCATCACCGGCTTTCCCGCCAAAGCACATGAAAAGCATCAAATCCCGGTTCTTAAGGCAAACATATGAAATCAATAACCTGGCCACAAAGACCAAAAACCCGTACTCAATACCAGTACGCAAATAATCCAAGTGACAACCAACAAGCCGGTGTCCACGTGGGGGGTGCATGGCTGCCCTAATTAAGGGTCCACCTCAGTTCCTCTAATGGAGGTTTCGCTCTTTGGTGTTTACAGTGTCTTCTCATTCAAAGCGTCAAGCTGCATGTGGTAATATATAAAACCTGAATTACTAAAAAAAACACAGCACGCTAGTAGAATATATAGCTTTTGTGGTAAAAGCTAATTTTGTCGCGATAGGTTATCTATCACGACAAAGAGTAAAATTTGCCGTTAAACTTTGACTGGAAACTTTTGATTATGGCGCGAAATCTAAGGCGACAAACAAGGAAGCTATGACGACAAATTGTTTCCTCGCGATTTTTTTTTCCAAAAAATTATTTTGAATGGAATAAATTCGCTCGCAATTCTCTCAGGGAAAAAATAATAGGAGGGATGTGTTCCCTCTAAAAACAATTTTGGTCACACTGGCAAACTTGGTTTGTCGGCTTAAGTATTATTGAAGTGTCCAAACGGCGCCATTTTATTTCAGTTGTTGAGGACAAAATATTTTTCATGCGCGACTTCTTCCTCAGCTTGCTTTTCTGCATCCCAATTTCGACCGTTGTACGTACACCTCACGGCTTTCTTTTCTTTCCCCCTCTTCGATTCCGAGACAAAGATAGAAGTTAATCTCGGCTCCCTAGTAATTCTCAGGTGCGTTTTCTTTGGTGTCTGTTTTCTCACAGAATAATCTTATGGTGATTTAGGGTTGGAAATTGATAAATCTTAGTCCATAACATGAAAATTTTCACCTGTATCGTTTATTTATTTATTTCTACCTTCACTTGTACGATGGGAGAGATGTAATGGTGAGGAGAACCTTTGGGTAGGAGGGTCACACTGGATGTGGTTTTAGTATTCAGTTATGCAGATAAGAGAAGTGAGGGAAACGATGAAAAATAAACTAGAGGTGTTGGTTCGACGCCTGAGAGCCTCATTGCGAAACCTAAATTGGAATGTCTTGCTCCAATTTAGGCGTTGCCCAAGATTGTAGCCCCTGAGGGAAATAATGGGTTTGGCGGTGATCAAAATAATGGGTTTAGGTTGAGGTTGAGGTCGTGCTTATGGTTGTGCTTGAGCAGCTGCTACACAGCCAAATTATGCTTGTGCTTATTATTTAATATGTGTACTTTGTCTGAGATTTTAGGTCACACTCGTTTAATTGGGCTAGAAATCAGCAAAATCTACAATCTTTTGCTAATCTTGAATGTGAGGACCCCTAACTTACTGCGTGAATTAGAGTTGTTATGATTTGCTGCCTTAGTGTTTATGGGTTGCAGATGTTTAGTACTTTAGTTGCTGCTGGTGTTGTTCTTGTTAATTAGGTGAAGTTTGATTTCAGGTTATAAACTTGGCTTGAAAAAGCTGCCATTTTCACTCAAATTAGTTGCTGGTGCACCGGCATTAGATGATGTTCTTCTCATTCTTCATCACTAGGCTAGGTTTAGACCATTTCGTTGATTTACGTGTTCATAATTTTAGTTTGTGGTTTTTGTTGTCTAATCCTTCTTGTCTTCTTTTATGACTGCTTTCTCATTGTCTATCACTGCTTATATCCAGATATTGTGTCCAAAAAATGAAATTGACCACTTGGTCAATCTTTGGTTGGCAAAATTATATAATTGATGATACCTAAGAATCCTAAGAATCTCTCCTTCTGCTAGAAGCTCATTTTTGTAAAGTTGAAGTTGGGTTTGTTGTACACAGAGTTGGTATTTTTGGTTTGGACCTGTATTGGCTTATTGAGACGGAGAACAACCAGAATAGTTATAACCTGATATGTAACTAACCCCTATTGTAAACTGAGGCTGAGCTAAATTGTGTAAGAATTTTTGTTCCTTCATTCCCTTTGTGTATTTTCCTATAAAGCTTATAAGCAAAAGGAAAAAATTGTTTACACATAAATCCAAGAAAAAACTGAGGAGAGCAATTGGTATTGGATTTCAAAATCTTTTCCATAACTGAAATTGCAGTTTCCAAGTCTCTCATTTTCCTCTGCTTTTCAATCTACGTGTTATTCATTGGCTTATATGAAGCTTTGCACAATCTCTTGCTTGCTTGTTTGTGGGTTGTACACCTCATGGGTTTGATTAGGATAAGAGTAATAAATAAATGGTAAGTATAGTGATTAGATGCTTCAGTTTTTTTAGGAATGTTCGACTCATGTTGATTATCTGTGTCTTCTTCTTCTTGATCTGTATGTTTATTTTATTTATTTAGTGTGAACTTTTTTCGATTTTCTTGTTGGAAAGTTCGACTCATGTTGATTCATTTCTAGACTGACTCATCTTTCTTGGATGCTTTTTCACTGGTTTTCGGCCTACTTGATTGTAAATGGGCATTATTAAATGTTGGTGCCTATTTGAATCAGAGTACAATGAGGATTCCTGGAGATTACAAGTAATTTTTTAAATTCAAATTAAACCAAGGAAAGTGTAGCTGAGTGCTAATGAAGTTAGGGGTAGAAACAAGGAGAAATCCCCAAAGGGAAAAGGATTAGCAAACTGGTCAGATGTGACAGTGTGAAGATCCATATTCTAGGTAGGAAAACTGTAAGTGAAGCTAAGAGGACAGAAAATCAGACTGGAGAATAAGAGTAAAAGGATTGGAACAAATAGAATTAAATTCGAAAAATTGTATAAATGTAGCTCAATAAAGATAAATTTGATTAGGTCTGTTTGTGAATAGAGAAAGGGAAGAGCATAAGAGGGATTGTAAAGGCTAAGATGAGTCAAAATAGTGGCAGGGGTCTTAGGAGACTAAATGGTGTTGAATTAAATGTAAAAACTAACTTAAAACAGAATAGTGAAAGTTTGTAAATTAAAGGGAGATGGGTGTAACAATAAAACTACAAAGGCGGCCGAGAGATGAGAGGTAAACCTATAAATACTGAAGCTAGCGTAAACTGAATAAAGGTTTTTTGAAAATAAAGCAGTGCTGATGTCTAAAAATAAGCTATAGTAATGCTTGCTGATAGACAAAAAACAAAGAAGTATTAGTTGCCAGCAAAAGATGAAAGAAGTGAAAGAAAAAAAAAGATTTAGTGAAGATTAACAAAGAATAAAATGACAAAACACTGATGCCACCATAACAAAACAAGAGTGAAATAAAACATTAATCAACAATCTGTTCTGAACATTTATTGCACATAAATTATCTGTATGCCATAAATTGATCCACAATCTGTTCTGAACAATAATCAACAGAATTATCTATATGCCATAAATTGATCCAAACATCTGTGGTTTCTGCAATTTGATTTAGACTCATAGCAATTCAAATTCCTTATACCTTGTTTAGTTGAAACTGATGTGGGAAATCCATCATCTAACAAAACTCTCTGGTGTGGATTTGTTCGTGGCTGATCTCAAAGATTTAGACGCTTATGCTCTTTACTTTTATCATCTGTCTAAGATTTCGTCTAAGCCTGGAAACCTGAAGTTTATGATCCTGAAAGTAACCACTGTGATGGCAGAGTGAGGACTTGTAGATCCGTCTTCTCAATCACAGGTATCTCCTAAACTCAAACTTCTTGATGCTCCGATTCAGGTCTGATTATCTTCTCACTTGTGTGCAGCGAAGGTCGAAGACCACTGCGATTATTGCTCAGGTATCTCCTTTCTTACAACCTCTTAGCTGAAAGAATCGAGACTAACTCGAATGTTTTAGGACTAGATGATTGTTGTGTTCTTGATTTCTTTGAATCAAAACAGAAATGGATTGATGATTTTTCAGTAACAATGAGTCAATTGAAAATGATGCATACTAGGTTTTTGTTGAAATTGTTCTATTGTACTTTCTTGATTCTTAGCAGATATGACTGCTGTCCATTAATCTTATAATCTCACTCTATTCTTACTGATTCATAGATCACAAGAAAAGCACTTCGCGCACGCGCACACACACACACACACACACACACACACACACACACACACACACCTATCACACTATTGTCCATTCATCTTACTGATTGTACTTTCTCTTCTTGTTTCTTGTGAACTTCTGTTCTATGGCTACCTTAACTAACGCATAACAAACCAACCGACCAATCTGCTCTCAAATCCTACATAACCAGTGACCCTTATAACCAGCAAAGGTTGAAGACCACTGCGATTGCTGCTCAGGTATCTCATTTCTTACAACCTCTTAGTTGAAAGAATCGAGACTATCTCGAATGATTTAGGACTAGGTGAAAATGATGCACACTAGCTAGCTGTTTGTTGAAATTCTTCTATTGTACTTTCTTGATTCTTAGCAGATATGACTGCTGTCCATTCATCTTATAATCTCACTCTATTCTTACTGATTCATAGATCACAAGAAAAGCACTTCACGCGCGCGCACACACACACACACACACACACACGCCTCTCACACTGATGTCCATTTCATCTTACTGATTGTACTTTCTCTTCTTAGGGGTGGGCACGGTTCGGTATCGTACGAAATTTATCGATACCAGAACCATATCATTTAATTTTAATCGGTACGGTACGGTTCGGTATTCAATATTTTGAAAGTGAAACCAAATCGTATCGTACCAATTAAGTTCGGTACGGCTTCGGTATGGTTACGGTTTTGAGCCAAAATTTTGTTTGTGATTATAAAGCAATGGTTAGGTTTAGACATGGTTAAGTGTGAGCTTAGATTCTCAATAATTTTGTTTTTGGTTCCCTAATCAAAAATCAAAATCAAAAGCAAACCATATATAAATAAATATTACAGACTTCATGTCCAATCCAAAAGATCAATTAGCTGGCTTTGCTAATTAAAAATTTTCAGTAGCTGACATTCAAGTAGAAGCTTCCGAGTCCTCCATGTAATTTTGTTTTTAATTAGCATAGACAACCAAAAGATCAATGACAAACCGTGTCTAATAATACAATGGGCGCAAGACAACATTGCATAGAGAAAAGAAAACAATAAATTAACAATTTTAACACTAATTTAGCACAAGACAAACTCCAGAAACTTATATTCATTAGTGAAACTTAGTCCTCTAGCATAGTAAAAGACTAAAGAAAAAGGAAAACTACATTTATGAAGGACTTAAGTTTTCAAATATGTAATGAAGAAGTTGAACTAAGTTGAAGATATCAACTCTTAGAAGCTAAATTAAGACATGTATGGTCATATCAACTCTTGAAGAAGGCCTAATAAACCAATAAGAAATAAATTTAATTATTAAAAAAATTCTAATTCGGCACGGTATCGGTACGGGATGGTTTTTTAAAATATCGATATCAAAACCGTACCGAATTATATCGGTACGGTTTCGGTACCGTACCAATCATACAACGGTTTTACTATTCGGTTTTTTTCGGTATGGTTTGATCTGAAACGGTACGATTTCGGTATTTTGGTTCCATGTGCCCAGCCGTATCTCTTCTTGTTTCTTGTGAACTTCTGTTCTATGGCTACCTTAACTAACGCATAACAAACCAACAGACCAATCTGCTCTCAAAACCTACATAACCAGTGACCCTCATAAACAGCGAAGGTCGAAGACCACTGCGATTGCTGCTCAAGTATCTCATTTCTTACAACCTCTTAGTTGAAAGAATCGAGACTAGCTCGAATGATTTAGGACTAGATGAATGTTGTGTTCTTGATTTCGTTGAATCAAAACTGGAATGGATTGATGATTTTTCAGTAACAATGAGTCAATTAAAAATGATGCACACTAGCTTGCTGTTTGTTGAAATTCTTCTATTGTACTTTCTTGATTCTTAGCAGATATGACTACTGTCCATTCATCTTATAATCTCACTCTATTCTTACTGATTCATAGATCACTAGAAATTCACTTCACACACACACACACACACACACACACACACACACACACACACACACACACACACACGTCTCTCAAACTGATGTCCATTCATCTTACTGATTGTACTTTCTCTTCTTGTTTCTTGTGAACTTTTATTCTATGGCTACCTTAACTAACGCAGAACAAACCAACAAACCAATCTGCTCTCAAATCCTACATAACAAGTGACCCTCAAAACATCTTGGCTATCCACTAGTCTACTTTCCCTTCTGTTTGCAATTGGGTTGGCATATGACTGAGATACTAGGTTACCAAGTCGGGCGTATGAAACTAAAAATTTTGGATGTAAAATTGGATGAGAAGTATTAAAGGGCTTATGTACTCTAGCTAGTTTTGTTTTAGTTAGTTAGTCAAATTATTAACTGTTTTTATAAGAATATTAGGAAAATGGGATGTTACAGACATTAAATATTTGATTTCACATTTTTTAAGAGTCGAATTTGTAAATTTATTTCGTAATTGATTCAAAGAAAACTATGAAATTCAATCTTCTTTATTGAGATAATATGTTTGCAAGTATTTTGATCATTTGATGTTCAGGGAGATCCAAGCTTCTTTCTCCTTTTTAAATTTTGTGGAGGAACCATCTATAGTTGAGCATCTTTAATTATAAAACCTTGTCCAGAAAGCCCAAAAGTAGGATATTCTGCTTTCTACTTTAGGCATGCAATTGGGTGGTTTCATTTTAAACAAAGGAGGCTGCTGATTAAAGTCTACCCCATGAACTAAGAAACAGAACACCGCACTGTCCAAATTTATTCAATAACTATATAATTCAAAAACTTTTGAATCACAGGGAAGGAATTCAAGGTAGCACTCACTCAAGTTTAGTAAATGTTCTCACACAGAGCATCTCTGAGATATCCCACAGGCTAACCAAGGAATCTGCACTCCCAACAGCAAAATATCTGCAGGTTACAAAGAGGAGAATATATATTTGTAGTATATATATTTGTAGCACACCTGCAGGTCACACAGAGCATCTCTTTTGTTTTTTGTAGCACAAAGATGAGAATATATATTTGTAGCACAAAGAGGAGCAAAGATATTTGTAGTATATATATTTGTGGCAAAATATCTGCAGGTCACACAGATCATCTCTTTTGTTTTTTGTCTTTGATAAATGAGAAGAGAATATATATTTGTAGCACACCTTCCAAGTGGGTCAATAGCAATGCAATAGAGGAGAACCTACTTTTTGCCTACCCCAAATAAAATTCGACGAATCCAACTTAGGTTAAAAAATCCCGCGAATGGTATGGTTCACAATTCCTAAATGTCAAGTCAATAGAGGAGAACCTACTTCTTGCCTACCCCAAATAAAATTCTTGGCACCTTATCATCCATACACACACACATACATATATATATATATATATATATTTATATTTATGGCATAAAATTTGGTATTTGATTTACTTAGAAGCTTAGCACATGCTATGCTACCCTCATTGATTTATGTATACATCCTCTTGTAGAAGCCTATCACTAACAAGCTTAAGAAGAAAGGCTCGTTTCCGAGGAAGGGCAGGCCTAGATTGGCTGGTAGGAGAAGATTTTCAGGTCAAAGCTCAAGGCAGTCTTCCAAGAAAGGTAAACTTCTAAACTACACAATAATTAGAAACTTTTTTCTCTTTAGTAAGCTTCAAAACTTATCTTAGTTTAGACTTCAATCTAATTAGTTATTTCTGGAAACTTATAGGAGAATGAAGAAATTATTGAGTATAAATGAATTGTAGGTATAGTTGATGCTTAATGGAGTGGCAAAACCAAAAAGTTAAGTAAATTTGGAATCTTAGCTTACTGAATCCTTGTTATTATTTATTAGATTTGATTGCTTAATAGTAGGTTAGTATATTTGGAATTTAATTATTTGATCCATATGAGAAGTATGTTTTGTACTCATTGTTTGAATAGGCTTTGGTTGTTCCATGGACAAGCAATGGATACAAAGTTCTCAAAAATTGAGTAGGGAATATATGGACGGGATTAAGGCATTTATTGAAGTTTCAAGGAATCATGTCAATAGTCGTAATCAAACTAGATGTCCATGCCAAACATGTAGTAACAGATATTGGAAGTCAATTGATGAAATTCGAATGCACTTAATTAGATATGGGATGTCCTATGGTTATACGACATGGATTCACCATGGTGAACAAGTAGGATCTGGTTCAAGCGCATTCATTGCTCCGTTGGTGGTGCCACCTACTGATGATATAGGTAGTTGTAATGATTATGTAATAGGGATAATCAACGATTTGTACCCATACTCATCTCAAAATCATGGCCATGATGGCTTGCAAGAAGATAACATCTCAGTTAATGATGATAGAGATGCTAATTTGGAAGATGATCACTCATGCAATATGCAATGGGAGGATTCTGCCAAATATAAAAGATTGTTGGAAGAAGCTCAACAGGAACTGTATCCTGGATGTGAAGAATTCTCTGTGTTAACAGCAGTAGTTGAGTTAATGCAGTGTAAAGTAATGTACTTGATGTCCAATAGATGTTATGACCACTTGATGGGAATATTGAAAAGGATGCTACCTAAAGGGAATCTTCTACCATCGACGCATCATCAAGCACAAAAAGTTCTGAAAAATCCTGGGATGGGGTATGAAAAGATTCACGCATGTCAATATGATTGCTTTTTGTACTACAAGGAGAACGAAGCGTTGGATAAATGTCCCGTGTGTAATGAGCCGAGGTATAAATACAAGGGTGATGACAAGAAAAAAAAGATTCCTCAGAAGGTATTGTGTTATTTACCACTTAAACCCAGATTGCAAAGGCTATACATGTCTATGCACACTGCGAGTGATATGAGATGGCACAAGGATGGCCGAGTTGATGATGATATCATGAGGCATCCTGCGGATGGAGAAGCTTGGAAGGAGTTTGATAGGACGTACCCGAATTTTGCAATGGAGTCACGAAATGTTAGGTTGGGGCTTGCCACCGACGGATTTAATCCATTCGGGAATATGCCCACATCTTACAGCATGTGGCCTGTTATCGTGATGCCTTACAATCTTCCTTCTTGGATGTGCATGGGGAAGGAATTCTCAATGCTGACTTTATTAATTCCTGAGCCTCGTGCTATTGGTAAGGATATTGATGTTTATTTGAGACCATTAATTGATGAGCTCAAGGAGTTATGGGAATATGGTGTGCAGACATATGATATAGCATCTAATTCAGTATTTAACCATGGTGCAGCAGTGATGTGGACCATTAACGACTTCCCAGCATATGGGAATCTATCTGAACGGAGCACGAAAGGTTATAAGGAATGCCCGGTTTGTAACGAGGATGTTAGTTCCCAATGGTTCAGTGGGAAAGTTTGTTACTTGGGACATCGATGATTTTTGCCATGGGATCATCCATGGCGCCAAAACGAAGATGCCTTTGATGGGAATATTGAGGTAAATGCAAGACCTAGAGAATTATCAGGTGAAAACCTTTTGGATCAGTTGAACAATCTACACTTTGGTCAGTTTGGTAAACATCCGAACAACCTGGATAGGAACAAAAAGTGGACACAAGATGAGTTAAATTGGAACAAAAAAAGTATTTTTTGAGTTAGAGTACTGGTCCAAGCTTAAAATCAGGCATATGCTAGATTTGATACACGTAGAGAAGAATGTTAGTGATAGTTTGGTAGGGACGATTCTAGGCATAGAGGGAAAATCTAAGGATACAATGAAGGCTCGCCAAGATTTACAAGACCCAGGAATTAGAAAACACCTGTGGTTAGAGTGGATAGGGAGCAAGTATAAAAAGAAATACGCAGCTTATACTGTTCATCCAGATGAGCGGAAAGAATTTTTTCAATTTTTGAAGTCTGTAAAATATCCAGATGGATATGCAGTCAACATATCCAGTAGTATTAAACTTGATAAGGGAAACATTTCGGGCCTGAAAAGCCATGATTGGCATGTGTTATTGCAGCGGCTACTTCCTGTGGGAATTAGAAAATATTTGCATGCTGGTGTGGTTGAAAAACTCATAATAATATTTTCCCCCATAATGTTAGGTAAGTATAAAGGCTTTGTCCGAAATAGGGCTCATCCGGAAGGGTCACTAATTGAAGCATACATTACAAATGAATCCCTAATGTACTGTTCAATGTACCTTCATTATGTAGAGACATATTTCAATAAGCCTGATAGAAACAATGATGGTGGTGCACGAGAAGAGAAACTTTTTGTCTTTGCTCAAAATGCACGTCTATTTATGAGTAAGTGAGCATTGGATGGACAAATACTGATAACGAAGTAGCCCATTGGTATATATTGAACAACTGTGAAGTGGTATCACCATTCCTAATGTAAGTGAACTATTTATGTTTTATTGTTCATAATAGTTGAAGTATGACAACATATGTCCAATGTATAAAAAAACCACTAATTAATAATACATGGAACATGAGGAACTGATACGTCGTGAGAATGATGAGAACATTAAAGAAAAGCATAAGAAATCATTTCATGTTTGGTTTCGGGGTCAGGTAAGTAAAGATCATGATTTCAGACTGATTTTTGCATTTTCTTTTTTCCTGATTGTATGTTGGTTTCTCTTCAAAATTGCCTAATTAGAAAACAACAAATAACAATTGTTTTCCTTGGCAGATGTGAAAATTACAGAAGGCGAATTCTGCGAAGTTTAGTGATGATTTTTTTGAGTTATCGAGGGGCCCTGTTAGAGTTGAAACTTACCAAGGATGTGTTGTAAATGGAGTTAAGTTTGTGGTTGCTGAACGTGATGATAATTTGACTACCCAGAATAGCGGAGTTTTTGTGCCAGGAAGCTTTGAGACTTCTAAGATTGATTTCTATGGCAAGTTTACAAGTGTAGTTGAGGTGTTATATAGACAACGTTATAGGGTCGTGTTGTTTAAATGTCTATGGTTTAACACCGACCCGACAAGGGTTGGAAGTCTAAAGAGCGATTATACGCTAATATCCGTGGATACACGTACTCAATGGTATGAACATGATCCTTATATCCTCGCAACTCAAGCCAAACAAGTGTTTTATTTGGACGATCTTAAGGCTGGTGGTGGCTGGAAAGTGGTTGAGCATATTGAACACAGAAACATTTGGAACATTTCAAAAAAGGAGAATTCTGAAGTTGATGACAGTGATGATGATGGGCCATACCAAGAGAATTTATCATCAGAGATACATAGCCCGATTCAACTTGATAATGAGGATGTCATCATTACAGCATTACATAGAGAAGATGTTGCACCAATAGAGATTGATGCTATACATATTGATCTCAGCCCTTTCAGGCCAATTGATAGAGGGGATTTTATTGTTGAAGATGATAGTTCATTTGATGAGGAATATAGTCTTCAAAGTGATGAGGGTAATAGTATTGGTAGTGATGAGGAAGACAGCTATGATAATGCTAAGGACAACGACTTTGATCACTAAGCGATATGCTAAAAACACTTGGAATTGATTTATACAAATTGGTAAATGTTTTACATATAATGTTTATATTTAGTTATGATTGATATAGTAAATGATGTCTGTTTTTTTAATTTGTAGATGATTTTCATTTCAAGGAGAAAACTATTGCTACAGACTCGATCCAATGCTCACAGCCAATCTGCTCCTAAGGCTTCTTCCGCTCAGCCTAAAACAGCTTGTGGGTCTAGGACTCACACTCAACCTACCCAAAGGTCTTGTACTGCTCTTGTTGATAGTCGTCCTCAACCTACAAGAAGGCCCTCCCCGAATCAACCTCAACCGACCAAAAGGTCTTGTACTTCTCTTGTTGATAGTCAGCCTCAACCTACAAGAAGGCCCTCCCAGACTCAACCTCAACTGACCAAAAGGGCTTGTAATACTCTTGTTGATAGTCAGCCTCAACCTACAAGAAGGCCTCCGCCGATACAGCGTCAACCTATAGGAAGCGCCACCCCCCCTCCCCCCCCGACTCAACCTCAACCTACCAGAAGGCCTTCTCCATCTCGGACTGAAAGTACAAGGGAGGCTTCTTCTCCACCAATGCAGCATCCCTCTTAACCTATGAGGGCTAGTTGTCGTTCATGCAACCTCCTCATCAGTTGGTAATAAAATCAATTCAAGTTTACTTATTATTTGAATTTTTAGAACAATAAAATGACTAATGGTAAAGTTGCAGATGATGAGAGGATTGACTCAACCACGGGTGGAAATGAATCTAATGGTAGGTTGTAGAAAGTGGAACCCAATTTTTTTTGTATTTAGTCTTTTGTAATGAATTATTTTTGTTCACTTTAGGAAGGTGTGCTAAGACTAAGTATGATTGTATTTTTGTTTTCTTATTGTACAATGATAGGTTCTGGTCGTCTTCCAACTCAAGCAGATGTAGAGCACCAAATTCCTAAACCAGGAGTTTAGGAGGGCATGTGTGGAAATCAAGACAAATCGGATTGTTCGCACCACCTTGCAGAAGATTCATGTTGAATTTGATCTTCTGTTTAATAGACCTGTGAGTTAGCGGATTTCGAGCTTGCTGTCCCATGACCTTGGAGCAATTATCTGAAGGAATTGTGACAGGACCCATCCCCGAGGGACATCGATAACCGTGCCCGGTCCTGCTCCCGTCTGACAAGTCAACTGAAGTTCCGAGATTACCCTCAGCACTTGCCAAATAAGGGATAACCGTACCTGTGCCCACTCATGCCTCCACCTCCTGAATAGCCTCGATCATCGCGCCACGACCTGGAGGGTCAATAAAACAGAAAGGTGTGAGTGGACAAAAAGAAAGTTTTAGAAATACATTTCTCAAATAACAGTCTTACCTTCCAGTTTTGTAAACATGCATGCATATCATAAAACCTGAGTCATAGAAATCAAAGGTAAAATAAAACAACTAATACAATTCAAAATTAATCATGATACCACCATCCTCAACATCCAATCTCAATATCCAATAACCCGTCAAGATATGAATGCAACGCGTGCAACTCGGGTGTCTCACGTCGGAGTACCTCCCCAGGATCAACGACGTCTGGGGTGATATCATCTCCAGGATCAACGACGTCTGGAGGATATCATCATAAACTCACACTCCTGAGACTGAGCCTCCCCTCGGAGCTACTCATCTCCAGGCAGTGGATCATGACTACTCCAGGATCTACGACGTCAGGAGGAGACCATCAAATCACAGAGGATGGTACATGTGGAACAATCATCAATAGCCAATAATCTCATTTCAAAACCATTTAAATCTCAAAATCAAATCAATATTTCAATAGGGCCTCTGCCCGAAACATTGCTTTTACAACGCATAAGTACGTTCCACAAATCCATTTATAACACAATGTGTACAAGATAATTTATAAATCAATTTGATCAATTAACTCACGTAAATTCTGCCAGAAATAACACTTTCATGATTTTCTCGAAAATCGTGCCCAAAAGCAAGATAAAATAATATAATATTCTCAAAATCCGGAAATCATCATATCACATCATCAATCATAACAAACCAATTTACATCATATCATAAAGCATTTAAAAGCAGTTAAAACATATATGCATGCATTTAGGGTAGAAAACAAAATCCCACTCACACACCTTCCATATCGCTCGCTTTTCGAGCTGCACGTTTTTCCTTAAATTCCGAACGTCATCATTCCTGTCCAAAGTCATTATCACGGGTCACTAACATCTCAATGTACTCCCATAATTTTCCCCAATTTTTTCCGGGATTTAAATATATATTTTAAACATGATATAAACCTTCGGACCCTCGAAACAATATCGAAACGGTGCTCGATTTCCTCGAAACCAGTGCCAAAATGCTCGTTACATTAAATAGGCCAAAACTCATGTTGACCTCACCTCGAAATTCCCATGCACACGCCCCCATGCCCCGCCGTTAGTGGCTGCGCGTGGAAGCCACGCGCCAGCTACAGTACTATGAACAGTGTCTTCTTCGCCCGTGTACCTGGTAAACGGACCCTGAGACCCGCGAGGTGACCCGGTTTAATCCTGCACAATTTTGAGACAATTTATTCAATTGATTAAGCTAATAGGATCGTTTTACCTTTAATTGGAGATCTGTAATGTCAATTTCATCACTAATTACCTCAGTCTATTCGATCAAGTCTCACGGGTTCGAAGTCTGTTCATCGTCGAGTTCTTCAAACCATCATCCAACCCTTTAATGAGTCACACAGCGTCGTAGGCTCATGCTAAAATTGATTTCGCAATCAATTTCACAAGGACTGGCCCCCAATTACTCAACCCCAGCTCGACAATGTCTGAAGTCCGCCATGTCCGTTCTAGGGCCAAACGACACCAATTGTCGTCGAATTTGAGTTGTTTCCAGTCAGAAGGATCTCAGAGGACTTATTTCAATCTCAGTTTGCAGCATCTCGAGTTATAAACATTAAATCGAATTTTTGAAACAATTCGAAGGGTCTCGGGTTATTGGGTTTTCCTTCCCCTTTTTCTTTCGTTTTCCTCCCAATCTCATCCTCTCCATTCCTTTCCAGTTTTCCCCTTTCATCCGTTCTTAGTTGTGATCAATCAGAGAAGAAGAGACTAATGGGTTTTGTGTGGAGTTATAGGGTACTCTCTGTTTTTCCAAAACACCCACACAGGTTTACATTAACACACACACGATTTATTTGTTTTTCCAAGTTGCAATCCACACCGTCCATCATATGTGCCCCATCATCCAATTCAGCCACTAATCTTCTTCTTAGAGTGACAAATGTCACTTAATAAGCTGCATAAGTCATTCAATTTACTGAGTCATCAATCTTCACAAAAGGACAATTCTGCACCGTTAAAGCACAATTGACTAAAATACCCTTCTTGAAGAAATTACCAAATTGCCCTTCATGTTCTCGGGCCCGTAACTTTTTCATCCGAACCCCGATTGACGTATGTCGCCTGTCTACGGATTCAGCGTCTGGAGACCTACCCAACGGTACTTACGGAAAATCCAAACACGGTCCCGATCAAAAAGTCAACAATTGGCCCCTTTTTAACCAATTTACCGAATTACCCTTTTACTTCCGAACATCATAACTTTCTCCTCGCATGTCGGAATCGGGCGTGCCACCTGTCCATGAACTCGTGATGTCCCAAACTACGTCACGGTCATCGATCAAAATCCGTTTGACCGCTTAAACCAAAAGTCAACTGTTTGCTCAATTCCAGGGGCAAAATCATCATTTTCCTTCACCTTTTCCAAATTTTCCTTTTTCGAATTTCCGGGGCGTTACAAATTATGCCATGAATAAAGCATACTGGACCGCCATCGAGGATAATGATAGGAGTGCCCTTATGAATGAGATCACTGTGAGTAAATTACTTGTCATCGACTTCATTTTTCATTACTTGTGCAATTAGGTTTTTGAATAATTGGGTTTCCTTACACTTTATTTAGTTTTTTTCTCTTCAACAAACTTTTTATATTTGAATTAGATTTTATTTTGGTTCATAGTTTTTCTGATACTTTATGTAGAAAATCTTCTATTTTGCACAAAACATATTGTTGACACTTTTCCAAATTGGTTGTAGCTTAACTTTGACATAGACTTGAAAGATCCAATGCAAGTTAAATATGTCAATGATGTCATGGCTAGGAGGTTTAGATACTTCAAGCACGAGTTGCACAAGTACTTTCAGCTTTTCCCAATTGTTGGGGAAGCGTTGGCCAACCCACTATTGGAGATGGTACTTAGAGACGCTCAAGACCAATGGGCATTTACGTGTGGCCATTGTTAGACACCGAAGTTTTTGGTAGTTTTATTATTTTGCAAAATTATACAGAAAAATTCTCTCTTAATACTAAAAAACTCATTAGTCATCCAACTGCGCAGAAATCATATAAGGCGAAAATAGCGAACCGAGCTGAAAAGGAGATCGAGCAACGTGCTGCTTCGAAATCTTTCGCACACATAGCATTGGAGTGTGTTAAGGTAATATAGCAATTTTGTATTAAAGATATTTTCTTGTATTGAGCATTAATATACATTTATTAATTTGTTTTAAACGCTATTATACCACTTTAGGAGGGTTCAAAATTTATGGAGAAAGACACTTATGGGAAAGTCTATTCTACGAAAACCAACCAGTGGAACAATGATAAGGCCAAAGCTAAATATGTAAGTATTTCTTTAATTTTATGTTTGGTCACCGAGTACACTTGCTGGCATTTCATTTCAAGGAAAGTGGGCTTGAAAATTATAGTCAAACAGCCTTTTAGAAGTATGCATTGATACTGAAACTGAGTACACTGCTTGGTTTGGTGCATGATTTGTTATCGGTGAGCTTTTGCTTGTCTTGATTTGCTATGGGGTTGCCTACATATGGTTTTGTTACCGTTCAAATGAATTTTTGTTGGTTGTTTGTTTACACTCTCTTTTTCCTTTCAACAAACCCTCATTTTGGGGGTTTTGAATGAGGAAAAGCCTATAAATTTTCATTCGTTTTTAGGTGGCTAATTGATGCATAATGAGTTTGTGCTAGGCTTTGGTTTGATTATTGGATTTCTATGATTGGTTGTTTGTTAGAGAACTTATCTTTATGCTTTATTTGATTGGTTGTTAGAGAACTTATCTTTATACTTTATTTGATTGGTTGTTTCCCAAATCCGGGGTCTTGTTCACTGATTTTATGTTTGATATTATTTGATCATTCAGGTTTTTGTTTGTGAAGGATAATATGAATGGTAAAGTTATCATCAGACATTAAGGCAACATGTTTGTATCTTTTCTTAGTGTATCTTCATGCGATATGATAACATGTTTTTTATGTTGATTTCATTTGAAGGATGAAATGATGGACAAAAAGAACCCATTTCAAACTCATTCAATTCGACCTCAAATCGATCCATTCTTTCAACTGATCCCACCTAATCCAACTCCATTTAAGTTCTGTAAGTTCAATTACCTCAATTAGGGTCTAAAACCTCACGACTTCACAATCAACCTTCGACGGGTTTTCAATTCGGGTTCACTGATTTCATCCCTGATTTTCTAATTAATTCATACAGTGAGTATCGTGAGAGTGTAAGGAACGTTTTTACAAGTTCAATTTGAGAATTCCTTACCTCTAACTGGTTGACACGATTTCTCTTCGTTTTTGTTACAAGGAGTTTCGTTTTGATCCCAGAAGTCGAATTCAATCATCAATTGTGATCCTCACCGCTCACAATTTCGAATTCGAATTTCCCTCTAATTTCAAGATTTTTCGATTCAGAATTATCCCAGGGGCCTCTCTGTCTCTCGAGTTTTTCTCTCAATTCAGCTTCCTCAGTCTCACAATTGCACAATGAAGCTGAGACAATGGTTTATCAGCTGATAATTGACAATGATTAAGACAAACAATAATTTAGGGGATTAATGTCCAAAGTAGTAAGATTGTGTTTTCCCTTATACCCGATTCCATGTTCTCTGTGGCAAGAAGAAGATAAAGGACAGGTGTCATTGTCTGATCATGGTTAAAAGACCATTTTGCCCCCGGTTTGACAAATTACCATTTTGCCCCTAGACTTCCGTGACCCGTAACTTGGTCACCCGAACTCCGTTTTCGACGTGCCGCCTGTCGTTGTACTCAGGGCATCGAGACCTACCTAACAGTCCTCGAATCGTTTGAAAATTAGTTGTCAAACAAAAAGTCAACATTTTCCCCATTTTCGTCCAAATTACGAAAATGCCCTCGAACTTCCTAACATCATAACTTTCTCCTCGAATGTCGGAATCGAACGTGTCACCTGTCTATGAACTCGTGACGTCCTGAACTACGTCACGGTCATCGGTCAAAGTCCATTTGACTGCCCGATCAAAAAGTCAACATTTTGCCCACGACCAATGGCAAAATGGTCATTTTGCACATTTTGTCCGATTTCGCCCAACTAATAACCGATCAACCCCACTAATCAAGATTAGTCACTAATCTAATCCCGGAATTCGGGACGGGTCGTTACACTTGGGATATTCCTTCACTACCTCTTGGAGGTAATTATTCTTTTTGTCCATCATTCCATCCTTCAATTGAAATCAACATAAAAAACATGTTACCATATCGCATGAAGATACACTAAGAAAAGATACAAACATGTTGCCTTAGTGTCTGATGATAACTTTACCATTCATATTATCCTTCACAATCAAAAACCTGAATGATCAAATAATATCAAACATAAAATCATTGAACAAGACCCCGGATTTGGGAAACAACCAATCAAAAAAAGCATAAAGATAAGTTCTCTAACAACCAATCAAATAAAGCATAAAGATAAGTTCTCTAACAAACAACCAATCATAGAAATTCAATAATCAAACCAAAGCCTGACACAAACTCATTCCGCATCAATTAGCCACCTAAAAACTAATGAAAATTTATAGGCTTTTCCTCATTCAAAACCCCCAAAATGAGGGTTTGTTGAAAGGAAAAAGAGAGTGTAAACAAACAACCAACAAAAATCCATTTGAACGGTAAAAAAACCATATGTAGGCAACCCCATAGCAAATCAATACAAGCAAAAGCTCACTGATAACAAATCATGCACCAAACCAAGCAGTGTACTCAGTTTCAGTATCAATACATACTTCTAAAAGGATGTTTGACTATACTTTTCAAGCCCACTTTCCTTGAAATGAAATGCCAACAAGTGTACTCAGTGACCAAACATATAATTAAAGAAATACTTACATATTTAGCATTGGCCTTGTCATTGTTCCATTGGTTGGTTTTTGTAGAATAGGCTTTCCCATAAGTGTCTATCTCCACAAATTTTGAACCCTCCTAAAGTGGTATAATAGCGTTTAAAACAAATTAATAAATGTATTTTAATGCTCAATACAAGATAATATCTTTAATACAAAATTGCTATATTACCTTAACACACTCTATTGCTATGTGTGCGAAAGATTTCGAACCAGCATGATGCTCGATCTCCTTTTCAGCTCGGTTCGCTATATTCGCCTTAGATGCTTTCTGCTCAGTTGGATGACTAATGAGTTCGTTAGCATTAAGAGATAATTTTTATGTATAATTTTGCAAAATAATAAAACTACCAAAAACTTCGGTCTCTGCAAATGGCCACACATAAATGCCCATTGGTCTTGAGCGTCTCTAAGTACCATCTCCAATGGGGGGTTGGCCAACGCTTCCCCAGCTGTTGGGAAAAGCTGAAAGTACTTGTTCCACTCATGCTTGAAGTCTCTAAACCTCCTAGCCATGACATCATTGACATATTTTTCACTCTTTGGATCTTTCAAGTCTATGTCAAAGTTGAGCTACAACCAATTTGGAAAAGTGTCAACGATATGTTTTGTCCAAAATAGAAGATTTTCTACATAAAGTATCAGAAAAACTATGAACCAAAGTAAAATCTAATTCAAATATAAAAAGTTTGTTGAAGAGAAACAAACTAAATAAAGTGTAAGGAAATCCAATTATTCAAAAACCTAATTGCACAAGTAATGAAAAATGAAGTCGATGACAATTAATTTACTCAGTGATCTCATTCATAAGGGCATTCCTATCATTATCCTTAATGGCGGTCCAGTATGCTTTATTCATGGCACAATTCCTTCGGATAATTACTCCAAGGTCATGGGACAGCAAGCTCGAAATCCGCTAACTCACAGGTCTATTAAACAGAGGATCAAATTCAACATGAATCTTCTGCAAGGTGGTGCGAACAATCCAATTTGTCTTGATTGCCGCACATGCCCCCCCTAACTCCCGGTTTTGGAATTTGGTGCTCTACATCTGCTTGAGTTGGAAGATGACCAGAACCTATCATTGTACAATAAGAATACAAAAATACAATCATACTTAGTATTAGCACACCTTCCTAAAGTGAACAAAATAATTCATTACAAAAGACTAAATACAAAAAAAATTGGGTTGCACTTTCTACAACCTACCATTAGATTCATTTCCATCCGTGGTTGAGTCAATCCTCTCATCATCTGCAACTTTACCATTAGTCATTTTATTGTTCTAAAAATGCAAATAATAAGTAAACTTGAATTGATTTTATTACCAACTGATGAGGAGGTTGCAGTAATAGGCAGCCTACGGTTGCGTGAACAACAACTAGCCCTCATAGGTTGAGGGGGAGGCTGCATTGGTGGAGAAGAAGCCTCCCTTGTATATTCAGTCCGAGATGGAGAAGGCCTTCTTGTAGGTTGAGGTTGAGTCGGGGAAGGGGGGGGGGGGCTGCCTATAGGTTGACGCTGAGTCGGCAGAGGCCTTCTTGTTAGCTGAGGCTGACTATCAACAAGAGTATTACAAGCCCTTTTAGTCTGTTGAGGTTGAGTCGGGGATGGCCTTCTTGAAGGTTGAGGCTGATTGTCAACAAGAGAAGTACAAGACCATTTGGTCGGTTGAAGTTTAGTCGGCGAAGGCCTTCTTGTTGGTTGAGGAAGACTATTAACAAGAGCAGTACAAGACCTTTTGGTAGGTTGAGGGTGAGTCCCAGACCCACAAGCTTTTTTAGGATGAGCGGAAGAAGCCTTAGGAGCAGATTGGTTGTGAGCATTGGATCGAGTCTGTAGCAATAGTTTTCTCCTTGAAATGAAACTCATCTGCAAATTAAAAAAAACAGACATCATTTACTATATCAATCATAACTAAATATAAACATTATATGTAAAACGTTTACCAATTTGTATAAATCAATTTCTAAGTGTTTTTGGAATATCGCTTAGTGATGAAAGTCGCTGTCCTTAGCACTATCATAACTGTCTTCCTCATCACTATCAATACTATTACCCTCATCAGTTTGAAGACTATATTCCTCATCAAATGAACTATAATCTTCAACAATAAAATCCCCTCTATCAATTGGCCTAAGAAGGCCGAGATTAATATGTATATCATCAATCTCTATTGGTGCATCATCTTCTCTATGTAACGGTGTAATGATGACATATCATTATCAAGTTGAATCGGGCTATGTATCTCTGATGGTAAATTCTCTTGGTATGACCCATCATCATCACTGTCATCAACTTCAGAATTCTCCTTGTTTGGAATATTCCAAATTTTTTTGTGTTCAATATGCTCAACCACTTTCCAGCCACCACCAGCCTTAAATCGTCCAGATAAAACACTTGTTTGGCTTGAGTTACCAGGATATAAGGATCATGTTCATACCATTGAGTACGTGTATCCACGGATATTAGCGTATAATCACGCTTTAGACTTCCAACCCTAGTCGGGTCTGTGTTAAACCATCGACATTTAAACAACACGACCCTATAACGTTGTCTATATAACACCTCAAATGCACTTGTCAACTTGCCATAGAAATCAATCTCAGAAGTCTCATCGCTTCCTGGCACAAAAAGTCCGCTATTCTGGGTAGTCGAATTATCATCACGTTCAGCAACCACAAACTTAACTCCATTTACAACACATCCTTGGTAAGTTTCAACTCTAACAGGGCCCCTCGATAACTCAAATAACTCATCACTAAACTTTGCAGAATTATCCTTCTGTAAACTTCTCATCTGCCAAGGAAAACAATTGTTATTTGTTGTTTTCTAATTAGACAATTTTGAAAAGAAACCAGTATACAATCAGGAAAAAAGAAAATGCAAAAATCAGTCTAAAATCATGATCTTTACTACCTGACCCCGAAACCAAACAGGAAATGATTTCTTATGCCTTTCTTCAATGTTCTCATCATTCTCACGTCGTATCAGTTCCTCATGCTCCCTGCATTATTAATTAGTGGATTTGTTATACATTGGACATATGTTGTCATACTTCAACTATTATGAACAATAAACTATAAATAGTTCACTTACATGAGGAATGGTGATACCTCTTCGCAATTGTTCAATATATACCAATGAGCTACTTCGTTATCAGTATTTGTCCATCCAATGCTCGCCATACTCATAAATAGACGTGCATTTTGAGCAAAGACAGAAAGTTTCTCTTCTCGTGCACCATCATCATTGTTTCTATCAGGCTTGTTGAAATATGTCTCCACATTATAAAGGTACATTGAACAGTACATTAGGGATTCATTTGTAATGTATGCTTCAATTAATGACCCTTTCGGACGAGCCCTATTTCCAACAAAGCCTTTATACTTACCTAACATTTTGGAAGAAAAATATTATTGTGAGTTTTTCATGTAACTAATCTATAAGCAACGGACACTACAATGAAATTGAATTAATTGAAAAGAGCAATAGTTAGTACCTTTCAATAGGATACATCCATCGAGCTCCAACAGGCCCACCAAGCTTTGCTTCATGAGGGATATGTTGGCTGCATATCTATTTGGATATTTTAGAGACTTCAAAAATTGAAAAAATTCTTTCCGCTCATCTGGATGAACAGTATAAGCTGCGTATTTCTTTTTATACTTGCTCCCAGTCCACTCTAACCACAGGTGTTTCCTAATTCCCAGGACTTGTAAATCTTGGCGAGCCTTCATTGTATCCTTAGATTTTCCCTCTATGCCTACAATCGTCCCTACCAAGCTATCACTAGCATTCTTCTCTACGTAAATCACATCTAGCATATGCCTGATTTTAAGCTTGGACCAGTACTCTAGCTAAAAAAAAATACTTTTTTTGTTCCAATTTAACTCATCTTGTGTCCGCTTTTTGTTCCTATCCAGGGTGTTCAGATGTTTACCAAACTGACCAAAGTGTAGATTGTTCAATTGATCCAAAAGGTTTTCACCTGAGAATTCTCTAGATCTTGCATTTACCTCAATATTCCCATCAAAGGCATCTTCGTTTTGGCGCCATGGATGATCCCATAGCAAAATTCGTCGATGTCCCAAGTAACTAACTTTTGCACTGAACCATTGGGAACTTATATCCTCGTTACAAACCGGGCATGCCTTATAACCTTTCGTGCTCCATCCAGATAGATTGCCATATGCTGGGAAGTCGTTAATAGTCAACATCACTGCTGCACGGAGGTTAAATACTGAATTAGATGCTCTATCATATGTCTGCACACCATATTCCCATAACTCTTTGAGCTCATCAATTAACGGTCTCAAATAAAAATCAATATCCTTACTAGGCGCACGAGGCCCAAGAATTAATAAAGTCAGCATTGAGAATTCCTTCCTCATGCACCTCCAAGGAGGAAGATTGTAAGGCTTCACGATAACAGGCCACATGCTATAAGATGTGGGCATATTCCCGAATGGATTAAATCCGTCGGTGGCAAGCCCCAACCTAAAATTTCTTGACACCATTGCAAAATCCAGGTACGTCCTATCAAACTCCTTCCAAGCTTCTCTATCCGCTGGATGCCTCATGATATCATCATCAACTCGGCCATCCTTGTGCCATCTCATATCACTCGCAGTGTGCATAGACATGTATAGCCTCTGTAATCTAGGTTTAAGTGGTAAATAACATAATATCTTCTGAGGAATTTTTTTTTCTTGTCATCACCCTTGTATTTATACCTTGGCTCATTACACACGGGACATTTATCCAACCCTTCGTTCTCCTTGTAGTACACAACCTAATCATAGTGACATGCGTGCATCTTTTCATACCTTATCCCAAGATTTTCAGAACTTGTTGTGCTTGATGATGCGTTGAAGGTAGAAGATTCCCTTTAGGTAGCATCCTTTTCAATATTCCCATCAAGTGGTCATAACATCCATTGGACATCAAGTACATTACTTTACCATGCATTAACTCAACTACTGCTGTTAACACAGAGAATTCTTCACATCCAGGATACAGTTCCTGTTGAGCTTCTTCCAACAATCTTTCATATTGGGCAGAATCCTCCCATTGCATATTGCATGAGTGATCATCTTCCAAATTAGCATCTCTATCATCATTAACTGAGATGTTATTTTCTTGCAAGCCATCTTGACCATGATTTTGAGATGCGTATGGGTACAAATCGTTGATTATCCCCATTACATCATCATTACCACTACCTATATCATCAGTAGGTGGCACCATCGATGGAGCAATGAATGCGCTTGAACCAGATCCTACTTGTTCACCATGGTGAATCCATGTCGTATAACCATAGGACATCCCATATCTAATTAAGTGCATTCGAACTTCATCAATTTACTTCCAATATCTGTTACTACATGTTTGGCATGGACATCTAGTTTGATTACGACTATTGACATGATTCCTTGCAATTTCAATAAATGCCTTAATCCCGTCCATGTATTCCCTACTCAATTTTTGAGAACTTTGTATCCATTGCTTGTCCATGGAACAACCAAAGCCTATTCAAACAATGAGTACAAAACATACTTCTCATATGGATCAAATAATTAAATTCCAAATATACTAACCTACTATTAAGCAATCAAATCTAATAAATAATAACAAGGATTCAGTAAGCTAAGATTCCAAATATACTTAACATTCCGGTTTTGCCACTCCATTAAGCATCAACTATACCTACAATTCAGTTATACTCAATAATTTCTTCATTCTCCTATAAGTTTCCAGAAATAACTAATTAGATAGAAGTCTAAACTAAGATCAGTTTTGAAGCTTACTAAAGAGAAAAAAGTTTCTAATTATTGTGTAGTTTAGAAGTTTACCTTTCTTGGAAGACTGCCTTGAGCTTTGACCCAAAAATCTTCTCCTACCTGCCAATCTAGGCTTGCCCCTCCTCGGAAACGAGCCTTTCTTCTTAAGCTTGTTAGTGATAGGCTTCTACAAGAGGATGTATACATAAATCAATGAGGGTAGCATAGCATGTGCTATGCTTCTAAGTAAATCAAATACCAAATTTTATGCCATATATATATATATGTGTGTGTTTGTATGGATGGTAAGGTGCCAAGAATTTTGTTTGGGGTAGGCAAGAAGTAGGTTCTCCTCTATTGACTTGACATTTAGGAATTGTGAACCATACCATTCACGGGATTTTTTAACCTAAGTTGGATTAGTCGAATTTTATTTGGGGTAGGCAAGAAGTAGGTTCTCCTCTATTGCATTGCTATTGACCCACTTGGAAGGTGTGCTACAAATATATATTCTCCTCTCATTTTTCAAAGACAAAAAACAAAAGAGATGATCTGTGTGACCTGCAGATATTTTGCTTCAAATTTATATACTACAAATATATATGCTCCTCTTTGTGCTACAAATATATATTCTCCTCTTTGTGCTACAAAAAACAAAATAGATGCTCTGTGTGACCTGCAGGTGTGCTACAAATATATATACTACAAATATATATTCTCCTCTTTGTAACCTGCAAATATTTTGCTGTTGGCAGTGCAGATTCCTTGGTTAGCCTGTGGGATGTCTCAGAGATGCTCTGTGAGAGAACATTTACTAAACTTGAGTGAGTCCAACCTTGAATGCCTTCCTTGTGATTCAAAAGTTTTTGAATTATGCAGTTATTGAATAAATTTGGCCAGTGCGGTGTTCTGTTTCTTAGTTCATGGGCTAGACTTTAATCATCAGCCTCCTTTGTTTAAAATGAAACCACCCAATTGCATGCCTAAAGTAGAAAGCAGAATATCCTACTTTTGGACTTTCCCGACAAGGTTTTATAATTAAAGATGCTCAACTATAGATGGTTCCTCCGCAAAATTTAAAAAGGAGAAAGAAGATTGGATCTCCCTGAACATCAAATGATCAAAATACTTGCAAACATATTATCTCAATAAAAAAGATTGAATTTAATAGTTTTCTTTGAATCAATTACGAAATAAATTTACAAATTCGACTCTTAAAAAATGTGAAATCGAATATTTAATGTGTGTAACATCCCATTTTCCTAATATTCTTATAAAAACAGATAATAATTTGACTAACTAACTAAAACAAAACTAGCTAGAGTACATAAGCACTTTAATACTTCTCATCAAATTTTACATCCAAAATTTTTAGTTTCATATGCCAGACTTGATAACCTAGTATCTCAGTCATATGCCAACCCAATTGCAAACAGAAGGGGAAGTAGACCAATTGTTGGCCAAGATGTTTTGAGGGTCACTGGTTTTGTAGGATTTGAGAGCAGATTGGTCTGTTGGTTTATTCTGCGTTAGTTAAGGTAGCCATAAAACAGAAGTTCACAAGAAACAAGAAGAGAAAGTACAATCAGTAAGATGAATGTACATCTGCGTTATGTGTGTGTGTGTGTGTGTGTGTGTGTGTGTGTGTGTGTGTGTGTGTGTGTGTGTGTGTGTGTGTGTGTGTGTGTGTGTGTGTGTGTGTGTGTGTGTGTGTGTGTGTGTGTGTGTGTGTGTGTGTGTGTGTGTGTGTGTGTGTGTGTGTGTGTGTGTGTGTGTGCACGAAGTGAATTTCTAGTGATCTATGAATCAGTAAGAATAGAGTGAGATTATAAGATGAATGGACAACAGTCATATCTGCTAAGAATCAAGAAAGTACAATAGAAGAATTTCAACAAACAGCTAGCTAGTGTGCATCATTTTCAATTTACTCATTTTTACTAAAAAATCATCAATCCATTCCAGTTTTGATTCAACGAAATGAGATACCTGAGTAGCAATCGCAGTGGTCTTCAACCTTCCCTGGTTATAAGGGTCACTGGTTATGTAGGATTTGAGAGCGAATTGGTCTGTTGGTTTGTTATGCGTTAGTTAAGGTTTCCATAGAACAGAAGTTCAAGAGAAACAAGAAGAGAAAGTGAAATCAGTAAGATTAATGGACAACAGTGTGAGAGGCATGTGTGTGTGTGTGTGTGTGTGTGTGTGTGTGTGTGTGTGTGTGTGTGTGTGTGTGTGTGTGTGTGTGTGTGTGTGTGTGTGTGTGTGTGTGTGTGTGTGTGTGTGTGTGTGTGTGTGTGTGTGTGTGTGTGTGTGTGCGCGCGCGCGCGCTCGAAGTGCTTTTCTAGTGATCTACGAATAAGTAAGAATAGAGTGAGATTATAAGATTAATGGACAGTAGTCATATCTGCTAAGAATCAAGAAAGTACAATAGAAGAATTTCAACAAAAACCTAGTGTGCATCATTTTCAATTTACTCATTGTTACTGAAAAATCATCAATCCATTCCAGTTTTGATTCAAAGAAATCAAGAACAGAACAATCATCAAGTCCTAAACCATTTGAGCTAGTCTCGATTCTTTCAGCTAAGAGGTTGTGAGAAAGGAGATACCTGAGCAACAATCGTAGTGGTCTTCGACCTTCGCTGCACACAAGTGAGAAGATAATCAGACCTGAATCGGAGCATCAATAAGTTTGAGTTTAGGAGATACCTGTGATTGAGAAGACCGGATCTACAAGTCCTCACTCTGCCAACACAGTGGTTACTTTCAGGATCATAGACTTCAGGTTTCCAGGCTTAGACCAAATCTTAGACAGATGATAAAAGTAAAGAGCATAAGCGTCTAAATCTTTGAGATCAGCCACAAACAAATCCACACCAGAGAGTTCTGTTAGATGATGGATTTCCCACATCAGTTTCAACTGAACAAGGTATAAGGATTTTGAATTGCTATGAGTCTAAATCAAATTGCAGAAACCACGGATGTTTGGATCAATTTATGGCATACAGATAATTCTGTTGATTATTGTTCAGAACAGATTGTGGATCAATTTATGTCGTACAGATAATTTATGTGCAATAAATCTTCAGAACAGATTGTTGATTATTGTTTTATTTCACTCTTGTTTTGTTACGGTGGCATCAGTGTTTTGTCATTTTATTCTTTGTTAATCTTCACTAAATCTTTTTTCTTTCTTTCACTTCTTTCATCTTTTGCTGGCAACTAACACTTCTTTGTTTTTTGTCTATCAATAAGCATTACTATAGCTTATTTTTAGACATCTGTATTGCTTTATTTTCAAAAAACCTTTATTCAGTTTACGCTAACTTCAGTATTTATAGGTTTACCTCTCATCTCTCGGTCGCCTTTGTAGTTTTATTGTTACACCCATCTCCCTTTAATTTACAAACTTTCACTATTCTGTTTTAAGTTAGTTTTTACATTTAATTCAACGTCATTTAGTCTCCTAAGACCCCTGCCTCTATTCTGACTCGTCTTAGCCTTTACAATCCCTCTTATGCTCTTCCCTTTCTCTATTCACAAACAGACCTAATCAAATTTATCTCTATTGAGCTACATTTATACAATTTTTCGAATTTAATTCTAGTTGTTCCAATCCTTTTACTCTTATTGTCCAGTCTTATTTTCTGTTCTCTTAGCTTCACTTACAGTTTTCCTACCTAGAATCTGGATCTTCACACTATCTCATCTGACCAGTTTGCTAATCATTTTCCCTTTGGGAAATTCTCCTTGTTCTACCCCTAACTTCATTAGCACTCAGCTACACCTTCCTTGGTTTAATTTGAATTTTAAAAAACTCATTGTACTCACATTCATATAGGCACCAACAATTAATAATGCCCATTTACAATCAAGTAGGCCGAAAACCAGTGAACAAGCATCCAAGAAAGATGAGTCAGGCTAGAAATGAATCAACATGAGTCGAAGTTTCCAACAAGAAAATCGAAAAAGTTCACACTAAATAAATAAAATAAAAATACAGATCAAGAAGAAGAAGACACAGATAATCAACATGAGTCAAACTTTCCTCAAAAAACTGAAGCATCTAATCACTATACTTACCATTTATTTATTACTCTTATCCTAATCAAACCCATGAGGTGTACAACCCGCAAACAAGCAAGCAAGAGATTGTTCAAAGCTTCATATAAGCCAATGAATCACACATAGATTGAAAACCAGAGGAAAAGGAGTGACTTGGAAACTGCAATTTCAGTTATGGAAAAGATTTTGAAATCCAATACCAATTGCTCTCCTCAGTTTTTTCTTGGATTTATGTTTAAACAACTTGTTCCCTTTGCTTATAAGCTTTATAGAAAAATACACATAGGGAATGAAGGAACAAAAATTCTTACACAATTTAGCTCAGCCTCAGTTTAGAACAAGGGTTAGTTACATATCAGGTTATAACTATTCTGGTTGTTCTCCGTCTCAATAACCCAATACAGGTCCAAACCAAAAATATGAACTCTGTGTACAACAAACCCAACTTCAACTTTACAAAACTGAGCTTCTAGCAGAAGGAGTGATTCTTAGGATTCTTAGGTATCATCAATTATATAATTTTGCCAACCAAAGATTGACCAAGTGGTCAATTTCATTTTTTGGACAAAATATCAGGATATAAGCAGTGATAGACAATGAGAAAGCAGTCATAAAAGAAGACAAGAAGGACTAGACAACAAAAACCAAAAACTAAAATTCTGAACACGTAAATCAACGAAATGGTCTAAACCTCACCTAGTGATGAACAATGGGAAGAACATTATCTAATGCCTCTACATCAACAACTAATTTGAGTGAAAATGGCAGCTTTTTCAAGCCAAGTTTATAACTTGAAATCAAACTTCACCTAATTAACTAGAACAACACCAGCAGCAACTAAAGTACTAAACATCTGCAACCCATAAACACTAAGGCAGCAAATCATAACTACTCTAATTCACGCAGTAAGCGAGGGGTCCTCACATTCAAGATTAGCAAAAGATTGTAGATTTTGCTGATTTCTATCCCAATTAAACGAGTGTGACCTAAAGTCTCAGACAAAGTACACATATTAAATAAGAAGCACAAGCATAATCTGTCTGTGTAGCAGCTGCTCAAGCACAACCATAAGCACGACCTCAACCTCAACCTAAACCCATTATTTTGATCACCGCCAAACCCATTATTTCCCTCAGGGGCTACAATCTTGGGCAAAGCCTGAATTGGAGCAAGACATTCCAATTTAAGTTTCGCAATGAGGCTCTCAGGCGTCGAACCAACACCTCTAGTTTATTTTTCATCGTTTCCCTCACTTCTCTTATCAGCATAACTGAATACTAAAACCACATCGAGTGTGACCCTCCTACCCAAAGGTTCTCCTTACCATTACATCTCTCCCATCGTACAAGTGAAGGTAGAAATAAATAAATAAATGATACAGGTGAAAATTTTCATGTTATGGACTAAGATTTATCAATTTCCAACCCTAAATCACCATAAAATTATTCTATGAGAAAACAGACACCAAAGAAAACGCACCTGACAATTACTAGGGAGCCGATCGATTAACTTCTATCTTCGTCTCAGAATCGAAGAGGGGGAAAGCAGAGAAAGCCATGAGGTGTACGTACAACGGTCGAAATTGGGATGCAGAGAAGCAAGCTGAGGAAGAAGTCGCGCAGGACAAATATTTTGTCCTCAACAAATGAAATAAAACGGTGCTGTTTGGACACTTCAATAATACATAAGCCGACAAACCAAGCTTGCTAGTGTGACCAGGATTGTTTTTAGAGGGAACACAACCCGCCTATTATTTTTTCCCTGAGAGAATTGCGAGCGAATTTATTTCATTCAAAATAATTTTTTGGAAAAAAAAAATCGCGAGGAAACAATTTGTCGTCATAGCTTCCTTGTTTGTCGCCTTAGATTTCACGCCATAATCAAAAGTTCCCAGTCAAAGTTTAACGGCAAATTTTACTCCTTGCCGTGATAGATAACCTATCGCGATAAAATTATATTCTACTAGTGTGCTGTTTTTCTTTTTTAGTAATTCAGGTTTTATATATTACCACATGCAGCTTGACGCTTTGAATGAGAAGAAACTGCAAACACCAAAGAGCGAAATCTCCATTAGAGGAACTGAGGTGGAGCCTTAATTAGGGCGGCCATGCACCCCCCACGTGGACACCGGCGTGTTGGCTGTCACTTGGATTATTCGAGTCGGGGAGTGTCAGATTATGGTTCAAAACGACACTAGGCACTCTTAAGGCAATCGATAGAGGTCTAGCATCTATGTGGTTAGGCGGTGTCTAGACGGTTTTTTTTTTAAACACAAATTCAACAAATTAACAATATAATGAATACTATCAAATAATTCCATAACAAAAATTAATTATCTAGGTAAATAAATTGAGTTGGGAATTATAAATATTGAAAATGTAAGTTTTTTATTAACTTTTTTTAAAAATTTATTAAAGGGGAGCTTCATTGGATTGAGAAAAATACCAAATTACAATGATTGGGTGCACCACAAGCGATGCTTGGGGTCTCATTAAAACCCTCATCATAAAACCCAGCTAATCCTGGGAAAATATGATGAGGGAAAAAGAGTACCCCCTCAACAAGAACTACGAAGGAAAAAATAAGCATTAACCCTCAACATCTTGTGCTAAAAGCAGTGCTAACCAAGGAGGAAACATAGGCCCCCAACCAGTCCGAATTTGAGTACACCGTCCCTTTTGAGCCAAACTGTGAGTAACATGGTTAGCCATCCGAGGAACATAACAAAGCGCATTTAGAGGAATCTGTAGAACATCCATCAAACCCTGCACCTCACGAGCTAAATGACCTAAGGGTATCTAGAGGTGAGGAGCCGCTTTTATAGTGCTCACTGCCTCCGAACAATCAGTCTCTATGACCACATCCTGGCTACCCAAACACTGGACCTAAAGTAGGCCCCTTAAAATAGATTTAATCTCAATTGCTACAACAGAATCACCTGATACCCCTAGCGTAGAAAAACCAGCCACTGGCACCCCTCCCCCCTCCTCGAATCTCTTAGAACCCCTCCCACACCACGTTGAAGGGAATCCTTACAGAATGCAGCATCATAGTTAAGTTTCAATGTCCCTTCAATCTCTGAGTTACCACATTCTGGTAGCACTGAAGGAAGACCTGATTAACCACTGCACGATCTAAATGAACCATCATTAACCCCTCTTCTTCCATTGATTACTCTAGGTAAACTTATGTCCCCGAAAAGGAACAGTCATTAGACCACACCCCTATAAAGCCGAACAAAAGTCCTGCATTTAACCAAGGGGCCTGGGGCGTCTACCCTGTTGCTCCCCCGACACCTCGATTTCATTAAAATTCTCTTCCACCATCCAAGGAATCTCACAATCACAGTTCAATCTCCGAAGCAACTCCTAGGAACAACTCCGAAATCGAACTTCCGGATGACCATAAAAACTAGTGAACCGAAAGGGCAAGTCCCCCACCCTCTCAATCAAAACATCAATGTGACATGTAGAATAAAAACGAATAGAAACACGGATGCCCGGGGCCCATAATAAAGAATGTCCCCCCTCCCCCCCCCCCCCCCCCATACCTTCCGCGCCAACACAAAAACCAACCCCCACACCCAGAGCATCCACTAGTCGTCCAGTAGAAACACCAGAGTTTGAGCCACCACCAACTCTCTCTGAAAACTGTCTGGCTTGGGGACTTTGTTTCAACCAAGAGCCCCCCAAAACTATCTCTTGGTGACCATCATTTCCTTAAAAATCATCATCCATATTGTGAGGTTGTCCAACATTAGCCCCTGCAAAAAAACCTTGTTTACAGAAGCTGTAGAATCCTTAGAAACACCAACACCAGAATTCGGCAGCAAGGGCTCGAAAGGAGAAGGGACAGTGGGGGCAGTGTCTGCCAAAAAAGGCAGGGACGTTCAGTACATGCCCACCGACGAGAACTATAGCCATGTTCATAACCACAGTGGACTACCCTGTCTGACACTGAGACACATCAACGAACTCTAACGAGGACCACAGAGCCCTGCCACCGAGCATTGATTCACCATCCAACCTCCTCCGCATGATTCCTCCTTCCATTGTCAGACAGAGTCCCTGGAAACCATACACAGCAGTCGACGTCCCCCCACCGAAAGCAACCCCAGCCTTGCGTCATGTTCCTTGCGACACTCTAGTAGCCACCAAACCTCCATTTATGCCTTTTACCCTATCTGTAAGCCTAAAAACAGCCCATTTAAAACCATCCTCGGGATGAATGCAGTACACATCTTTAACCAAAGTCTTCCAACGTCAAAAAGGCAGCAATGCCCCTTCCTCCGTCGCCTGCAACGGACAACCGCCCACTACATGGGTCAAACGACCACATCAAAAACAGAAAAAGGGAAGGCGTTCATACTTGATCTCGTGCATCCTGGCAGGCTAATCACAGTGAGATTTTAACATAAGAAACCGTTTGAAGGGTTCCCCCACCCTCAAGGCCACTTTTATACGAAGGAAGCTGCCCAAACAATCTACATTCTTCCCTTTGTCCACCATTACATACTTGCCCACATGGTTATCCACCTTTTCTGCCACACTCGGACTAAAAAAGATGGGAGGAATTTTACGTACCCGGATCCAGAATTGCAGCACCTCTAAACAGACCTCCGATGGATCGATTAGCACCTCAATTGCCGCCACAGCAAAAAGTGCTCGATCGAACGTCCTAGGAGAACCTTGGACCACCCTGTTTCGATCCTTCATAGACGCAAAAGAGAAGACCAGTCTCCCAACCTCACCTACTGAAACGAACGTGAAGGATTCACGAGTGAACCAAATGCGCCGGAGAGTCTGAATGAGACCCTCACAGTTGTAACCCCTAGCCGTCAGAAGACGGCCCACCAAGAGAAAACGGTTCACACAAGGCGTCGTGTCCCCCCCTCTCCCCCCTCCCGCTGACAACCAACTCCACCCCATATTTTTGCCGATATTACCATCGAGACCTCCATATTCACACTGAGAGCCTCCATCCTGCATGCCCACTCTAGAAACCACGCCCAGGCAAGTCGAAGCACTACCTGCCACACACCAACCACAACCTCTTCCGTCGTACCTAAGCGGGATCCCGCTGCGACACTGGTCATGAAAATAGACCCAGTCGCCCTTCCCAACACAAATGTGCGATCAAAGAAACCCAAGGGACGAGGGCTATAGAACTGCAGAAGCCCCAGCCAAGCCCTTATGCGTACAAAGACAGAGAATAGGCCACACAAAGGCGATAGCCACTTACCTGGACTACAACGCCGCCGACAGCCGAGAAACAAGGACGGGCGGCAATAAACAAGAACTTGTTTGAAATATTTCAAACCCTAACCATAGAAGAGCAGGATGGACTTTTTTAAATTACCATACCTTATGATTTTATTAACTTTATTATACAACATTTTGTGTTTTTTAATTTATTATCTTTGTTTTAATTGATATTTATATTATTAACTAAATATTAATAAATAAAATAAATTATATAACTAAATCTATATATAAATATATATATATATAAGAACTTAGATAACTAAATATATATATATATATATATGTGTACACTTAAATCCACCTAGGCGCTTAGCCATTATACAAAACAATTTTTCACCTTCGAGCGCCTAAACGGACTAGGTGACCACCGTTTTGAATAGTAATCAAATAATAGTCACAAGTTTTCTATTCTTAATAACTAGCTAGATTACTTTTTCACTCTACCAATATTTTTGTAATGCAGTTTGAACATAAGTTAAGCGATGGGTGTGCAAACAAGTTTAAAAGTGACGCATTTAGACCACTAATACGTGTTTATGAAAGTAAGGGCATTTTGACACAGAGGTATACATTACATATCATCATTGCTTTGTTTTTCTATTTTTCTTTTATTGGAAAAATAAAGCTACCTCCTCACAAGTTATTCTTTTAGTTTATTTAATTATTGCGTTTTAACGGGTTTAGAATAGAAGATGAGTTGAAGTCTGGAGAAGAATATTGGGCTCTCGAAAGAAAGCTTTGTTCTGCACTTACGAATAATGAAGATGTAATTGTTTTTAAGAACAATACTTGCATCTCATCTTAATACGTAGTACCTCCGCGATTTTGTCACTCTTTTTATTTTTTCTATTATAATTATACATATATTATAATTATAATAGAAAAAATAACTCACTAGTGTGGAAACTGGTGTGGGAAATCCATCATCTAACATAACTCTCTAGTGTGGATTTGTTCGTGGCTGATCTGAAAGATTTAGACGCTTATGCTCTTTACTTTTATCATGACAGGACCCATCCCAATCCCTCTGGGATTAACGCGGGATGACCCTGCTCCGGTCTGACACGAAGTGTCAGACAAGGGATATTTCCGACCTTTGCCCTCCCGGGCTATCAGAGTACGCCAGGATCCGGAGGAGGCATGTGATATCTCGATCTCTGCTACAGTCCACATCCGCTGTCAACCTGACGGGTATTAAAAACAGAAAGACTGTGAGTGGACAAAAATAAAGAGTTTATAAAATCATTTCATCAAAGACCTTTATACCCTCCACTAAAAAGCATGCATGCATAGTAAAACCATTTATTCAAACGCATATGTTTAAACAACCATAATTAGGATCACAGCCCCAAGTTCCGTAAATACAAATCACACGGGCTCCTGCCCAAAACCATTTACAGAAAACCAGAACATAGTAAATATACGTGGGATCTCAGCCCAAATCCGTTTATCATTATAAACACAATTTCCAAAACCAATTGAAATCATGTTTATCCATTATATTCATATCCAGAACATGTCACGGTAAAATAGAGCTACACGTGTGCTAACCGGGGTCTCAAACCCAAGTCTCTCCAGGGTCCACCCAGGTCAATGTTCAAACCCAAGTCTCTCTAGGGTCCACCCAGGTCAATGTCCGTAGATCAATAACCCTCCCTGGAGGTAACGAACGATGCCCATCCTGAGAGTAAGGAACCCAACTGGGGGGCGACTCCACTCAATCAGTGCTCTGTGACTACTCGGGGTCCACCCAGGCCAACGACCCTCCCCGGAGGAGACAATCATATATAAAGGATGGCATATGAAAAACCTTTTGAAATCATTCTTTAAACCTTTCCAAGATTCATGCCCGGCCCCTCATAAGCTGTCATGAACCATAAAACCTTTCATGAGTTCATGCTGGTTCCCATAAACCGTCATGACCCATAAATCCAGTTCAAGGGTTCATGCCGGTTCCCATAAACCGTCATGACCCGTAAAAACCATTTGTAACACATAACTGGGCGCTAGGCCCGAATCCACATAGAAACTGGACCTTCGGTCCGAATCGTAAACCAACTGGGCCTCCGGCCCGATTCCGTAAATCAAATGGGTTTCGAACCCGAGTTTACCTTTTCGAATCCAAAACCATTTCATGAAATCATATCCAAAACCATAAGTATGGAAAATCAGTATAAAACCAGAAAACCTCGATTTACGTGCAAGCACGTAAATCACCTAGAAATACGCGAAACCATATAATTCACAAATATCCAAATCAACATCATTAAATCACATTCATTATCCTTTTGGAAATCCAAAACCATTTCATTTTGACCAATAAAGACATACAGACCCGTATAGGCACCGTATAGGGCCGAAACCTCGAAATACGTGCCTATACGTAACCACACATCCAAATGCACTCATGGCATCATAAACAAGTATTTAAAACATATAATAAACATTTATGCATGCACCAATTTAGAAAACAAGGTCCACTCACAGACCATCCGAAGTCGCGCCTCGATACGCGTGCCATAACCGTCTCCTGGGTCAATCGTCACCTCCGGGATTCCCGAACCTGTCCAAATTAATTTAGAGGGTTACTAACTACTTATATAACCCCTCACTAAAGCCCCGTAATTTTCCAGAATTTCTAACTATTTTTAAACTCGAACCTAAACCTTCGGATAGCCCGAACTATATCGAAACGATGTCCGATTGACACGAAACTAGTCCCAAAATGTTCGTTACATCGAATAGATGATTTCGTATGTTGGAACCTTCCCAAGATTCCCTGCCAAGCGCCCTCATGTGCCCTGGGAGTGCACTACGCGTGGGCCTCACGCGCCCTGCACAGTGTCATCTTCTCCACGCAGTTGACCGGTCCAGCCTGCGCAGCTGGTCCAGCGTGACCGGTTCAGGCGTTTTCCCGTCTCAATATGTGCCGATTCAACCCCAATTAAATCCTATAATTCCTAGTTTAATCCTAGAAACCTAAATCCATTACTTAAAACATCAAAAACCAACAAAATCTCATGGTTTAATTTTGAACCTCACGGTTCATTTTTCCCGATCAGCTTACACGGCTGCTCAGCCCAAACCGCCACCCAAAACCTTCCTATTACCTTCCTAACAACCTAAAAACCAATTCCTAATCACTCAAAACGGCCCATAATGCAAGAAATTGAAAATAGGAAAATTTGGGCCAAAACCGATACCTATTGTCAGGACCCACCCCGTTTTCACCCCGAAACCCGAGGTAAATCCTGCTCTCGTTTGACTCCCCGACACAACACTCAAGTACAACTCACGCAAAACACCCAAAACTCAGTCAGACGCAGGAGTAACTAGACAAAATATTCCGAAGTTAAAGTTGACAGAGCATAGTACGAAAATAATTACACGCACGTGGAAAGACTTTAAATCACTCCGTGACTTCTATACCTCGGACACTGCCTCGACGTCAAGACCCCGCTCTAACTCCACAAACTGGAGGGCAGTAAAAACAGAAGGTGTGAGTGGACCGTAATAAAAGAAAGTTCTAAAACCATTTATCAGAAAACCAAGTTTTACCCTCCGTTTTGAAAACCACATGCATAACCCAGTTATCAGAACAGTTATAAACCAAATTACCATAAACCACATCATAAGAAACAGAAACACTATAAAACAGTTAGAAAAACCACAGCCTGTGAATCATAAAATCGTGTCATAAACCATGAACGTGAAATCATCATTTTCCGATCAAACCTGCTGGACCTATCCGAGTCTTTAAACTCCCGAGTCTTTAAACTCAATCCAGGCCTTAATATATCCGAGTCTTTAAACTCCCGAGTCTTTAAACTCAATCGGGGCCCGTCCCCCGTCAATCAATATCCGGGTCTTTAAACCCACTAACCAGATCCAGCAAATCCAATCCCAAAACCATTGAAAACCATTTCCGTATTCACATCCAAACCCGAATCCGAAATCATCAGTCTGATGCCCTTCCAGCATCTCGAACCGTCATTCCGAACCCAAATCCGGAATCCACTTTTCCACTTGGAAACCAACCCTTTTTCCAAAATCCGTTTCTAAAATCGAAAACCTTTAATCATCGAAATCATGTTCCAAAATCCCTTTATAAACATTGAAAACCACTTATCATTTGAAATCCCAAAACCATAGCATCAATTGCAGAAACCAACCATTCCTCGTAAAACGTGCTAAAAACTGATTTCCTCGAAAAATGTGTAATCATGTAAAACCAACCGAAACATATTCGATAAACATAGAATTATGATTAAAACCACAAACATTTATAGAAAACAGTTATGCATGCTCGAGTTTAAGAAAAGGGTCCGCTCACAGTACTGAGCCCTACTCGCGTCCTGAACGTCCAGCACGTTCCTCCGCTTCCTCGGGAAGTCCCGATCCTGTCAACAACCACCAAATTACATCACTAACACGACCATGAAGGTTCACCTAAGGTCCCTCAACATTCCCCGAATCAAAAGCGTAATAACCCGGGACTCTAAACCTTCACCCCCGCGGAACTAAACTCAAACGACGTCCGCACAACCCGAAACCACTTCCACTGAACTCAACACAACTCCTGGACCAAAAACCATGTTGATCGTTTTCCCCATCGCCGCCGCACGCGCCGCCCAAAGTGGCTGCGCGTGGTCCTCACGCGCCTGCTACAGTACACCTTCATCCTCGAGCAGACCCGGTTCAGCACAGCAGCCTGCAACTCGGACCGGCGAGACCTGTTCTCCGCCGTCCGGCCTCCATACTCCTCCTTTCCTTCACCAGTCTCCTCGTCCAGGCCTACACTATCGATTCCCCAACGCCTCTAACCTCGACACTGTCCCTAACCCGTCGACTGAGGCTCGAACCAGACGGTCCAAAAGCCCCTGTTCTCCTTCCCGACGACCCAGCTCACTTCCCTTCACGGTGGCTACACCAGACTCTTCTCTAGACCTCTCTAAACCTAACCCGACTCACCTTGACCGTCGACTCTCGCCTAAACGTCACGACTCACCGTTTGAAACTCACGGCCAAAATAGAGCACCAGAATACCCCTGTCGTGCCATCCTCCTCCGTGTACCTCCCCGTCACGGCAGCACAACCAGAGGACTCCCAGACCTCACCTGAGTCCCCTAAACCTCCCTATGAACTTCGATTCGTCCTCTAGACTCACGACTCTCGATTTGAAACTCAACAGAAAAACAGGGCAATTGTACAGGAATGAGGGATTACCTGCAACCGTCCGCAACCGTGCTCGCCGCCGTGTTCCCTGGAGTCTACAACGCCGTCTCAGCCTCCTCTCGAGGTCAAACACACCCGCACACGGCCACAGCACCACCACAAGCCCTCAACCTTCTTTGTTTCCTCTGATTTCCCCGCAGCCCACAACTCACACACACCACGATTCCTCACTTCCCCAACCTTCTCAACAGCTCTCTCTCACTCTCTAATCTCCCTCACACACTCACAAACTCACCAGCACCCTCGATCAGCCCTCAAGCCTCTCAATTCTCTCCCTCTGTTTCTCTCTGTGTCGAAGAACACGAACACACAGCACGGGTGTACCCCAATTATTTGGGCCGTGCATATACAGGATTCCACCAGAACCCTCTAGCCCCCCAACACGTGTCACCATCCAATCCACACACTCCCACATGGCCCAATCTCAGCCATCCATTTTTCTTCTCTGTTGCACAAATCCCAATGTGCAGAAAGACCAAATTGCCCCTCCTTTTATCCAAATTTTACGGTTTGCCACTAACTTTCTAGACCCGTAACTCCCACCTCGTAAGTTCGATGAATGCGTACCGCCTGTCATCGAACTCAGGACGACGAGAGCTATCTAACCATCCTAGGTCAACATACCAAAACCCGATTACACAAAAAGTCAACGATTCCCCCTAAATTACCCAAACTACGGTTATGCCCTCCACCTTCCGAACATCACAACTTCCTCCTCGGATGTCGGAATCGGGCGTGCCACCTGCCTATGGATTCGTGACGTCCTAGACTACGTCCTAGTCACCAGTCAATTCCCAATTGACCATCCGAACGAAAAGTCAACTTTTTGCCCGAACTAGGGGCAAAATCGTCATTCTACGCTAATGACCTTCTCGATACCGACTAATCCCCCGATTAACCTTACTAAATCCCAACTTAATCACGCCACCACTCACGGCTCTCGGGACGGGTTGTTACATTCACGGTTCCATGGCCGCGGTGCACGGCGGCCTGCGATCCTTCCTCCACTAACCTCATTTCAACCTCCTCTCCTTGCTTCCTTCATGGTTCATAATGATCAAAGAAGGTTGATGGGTGTTTGTGAGGGATGGTTTGCATGGGTTATGGGTTTTTGGGTTGGTTTGGATGAATGGAAATAAAGGAATGATCAATGCATGTATGTGGAAAGGTGGGCAATGGATGGGTGACACTTGTCACTCATCCATTGGCCTGCCAAAATATCTAGGCCCACACTAAAGACAAAACTCAATTCGTCTCGTAAAACGCGTCTCCATGAATAGTATCTTGGAACTTCCGTGAACCGTAACTTCGTCGTCGAACTTCCAAATTCGACGTGCCGCCTGTCTACGGATTCGTATCGTCCTTATCTACGTAACGGTCTTCGGCCCTCGGCCATCGGACCTTTTGGTCAAAAAGTCAACATTTACCCATTTTTAACCATAATTACCAAAATGCCCCTAAATTTCCGAACGTCATAACTTCCTCCTCGAACGTCGGAATTGAATGTGCCACCTATCTATGAACTCGTGACGTCACGAACTACGTCACGGTCATCCGTCAAAGTCCATTTGACCACCCGAACAAAAAGTCAACATTTTGCCACGTCCAAGGGAAAAACGGTCATTTTGCATCGTTCGTTCGATTTCGCCCAACTAATCACCGATTAACCTCACTAATCGTGATTAGTCACTAATCTAATCTAGGAATTTGGGACGGGTCGTTACATATCATCTGTCTAAGATTTGGTCTATAGCTTGGAAACCTGAAGTCTATGATCCTAAAAGTAACCACTGTGATGGTAGAGTGAGGACTTGTAGATCCGTCTTCTCAATCGCAGGTATCTCCTAAACTCAAGCTTCTTGTTGCTCCGATTCAGATCTGATTATCTTCTCACTTGTGTGCAGCGAAGGTCGAAGACCACTGCGATTGCTGCTCAATTATCTCCTTTCTAACAACCTCTTAGCTGAAAGAATCGAGACTAGCTCGAATGGTTTAAGACTAGATGATTGTTGTGTTCTTGATTTCTTTGAATCAAAACTGGAATGGATTGATGATTTTTTCAGTAAAAATGAGTCAATTGAAAATGATGCACACTAGGTTTTTGTTGAAATTCTTCTATTGTACTTTCTTGATTCTTAGCAGATATGAATGTTGTCCATTAATCTTATAATCTCACTCTATTCTTACTGATTCATAGATCACTAGAAAAGCACTTCGCGAACACACACACACACACACACACACACACACACACACACACACACACACACACACACACACACACACACACACACACACACACACACACACACATATATACACACGCCTCTCACACTGCTGTCCATTCATCTTACTGATTGTACTTTCTCTTCTTGTTTCTTGTGAACTTCTGTTCTATGGCTACCTTAACTAACACATAATAAACCAACAGACCAATCTGCTCTCAAATCCTACATAATCAGTGACCCTCATAACCAGCGAAGGTCGAAGGCCACTGCGATTGCTGCTCAGGTATCTCATTTCTTACAACCTTTTAGCTGAAAGAATCAAGACTAGCTCGAATGGTTTAGGACTAGATGATTGTTGTGTTCTTGATTTCGTTGAGTCAAAATTGAAATGGATTGATTATTTTTCAGTAACAATGAGTCAATTGAAAATGATGCACACTAGCTAGGTGTTTGTTGAAATTCTTCTATTGTACTTTCTTGATTCTTAGCAGATATGACTGTTGTCCATTCATCTTATAATCTCACTCTATTCTTACTTATTCATAGATCACAAGAAATTCACTTCACACACACACACACACACACACACACACACACACACACACACACACGCCTCTCACACTGATGTCCATTCATCTTACTAATTGTACTTTCTCTGCTTGTTTCTTGTGAACTTATGTTCTATGGCTACCTTAACTAACACAGAACAAACCAACAGACTAATCTGCTCTCAAATCCTACATAACCAGTGACAGGACCCATCCCAATCCCCCCGGGATTAGTGCGGGATGACCCTGCTCCCGTCTGACACGAAGTGTCAGACAAGGGATATTTTCGACCTTTGCCCTCCCGGGCTATCAGAGTACGCCAGGATCCGGAGGAGGTATGTATGTGATATCTCGATCTCTGCTACAGTCCACACCGTATCCAACCTGAATGGTATTAAAAACAGAAAGACTGTGAGTGGACAAAAATAAAGAATTTATAAAAACATTTCATCAAAGACATTTATACCCTCCACTAAAAAGCAAGCATGCATAGTAAAACCATTTATCGAAACACATAAGTTTAAACAACCATAATTAGGATCTCAGCCCCAAATTCTATAAATACAAGTTCTACGGGCTCCTACCCAAAACCATTTACAGAAAACCATAACATAGTAAACATATGTGGGATTTCAGCCCAAAACCATTTATCATCATAAAACATAATTTCCCAAACCAATTTAAATCATGTTTATCCCTTATATTCATATCCAGAACCTGTCACGGTTTCCAAAGCTACGCGCGTGCTAACCGGGGTCTCAAACCCAAGTCTCTCCAGGGTCCACCCAGGTCAATGTCCGTAGATCAATGACCCTCCGTGGGGGGCGACTCCACTCAGTTAGTGCTCCGTGACTACTCTGGGGTCCACCCAGGCCAACGACCCTCCCCGGAGGAGACAATCATATATAAAGGATGGAATATGAAAAACCTTTAGAAATCATTCTTGAAACCTTTCAAGGATTCATGTCCGGCCCCCATAAGCCGTCATGAACCATAAAATCCTTTCATGGGTTCATGCCGGTTCCCATAAACCGTCATGACCCGTAAATCCATTTCAAAGGTTCATGCCGGTTCCCATAAACCATCATGAACCATAAAAACCATTTCAAGGGTTCATGCCGGTTCCCATAAACCGTCATGACCCATAAAAACCATTTGTAACACATAATTGGGCGCTAGGCCCGAATCCACATAGAAACTGGACCTCCAATCCGAATCGTAAACCAACTGGGCCTCCGGCCCGATTCCGTAAAGCAAATGGGTCTCGAACCCGAGTTTACCTTTTCAAATCCAAAACCATTTCATTAAACTATTTCCAAAACCATAAGAATGGAAAATCAGAGTAAAATCGGAAATCTCGATTTACGTGCAAGCACGTAAATCGCCTCGAAATACGTGAAACCATATAAATCACAAGCATCCAAATCAACATCATAAAATGATATTCATAATCCATATAAAACATTTATGCATGCATCACAGTTTAGAAATCAAGGTCCACTCACAGACCGTCCGAGCTGCAGCCTCGATTTGCGTGCCATAGGCTCTCCCGAGCCAATCGCTATGACCGGGACTCCCAAACCTGTCCAAATTTTAATAGAAGGTCACTAACTACTTAATTAACCTCCTACCAAAGCCCCGTAATTTTCCCGAACTTTTAACTATTTTTAAACCGACCCTAAACCTTCCGACACCCCGAAAACTATCGAGACGATGTCCGATTGACGCGAGACCAGTCCCAAAATCTTTGTTACATCGAATAGAAGATTTTCCGTGTTGAACACTTTCCCAAATTATGGACCACGCGTCCTCACGAGCCCCTAGAAGGTCGAAAACACTGTTTATCATCACCTACCCCTGAAAACCGGTTTTTTTTTTTTTTGTTTTTGGACCAGTTACTGTAGCAGTACTGTTCCGAACCAGCGAGAATTTTTCAGAGGTTTTCTCCTTCTATTTTGGTCCGATTTCAACCCTAATTAACCCTATAATTCATATATCTTCATTCCCTATCAATTCCCCTCACTAAAACTACCTAAAACCGTCCAAAATCCTATGGTTTAATCTTTGAACCATACGGTTCAAGCTTCCAAACTGCACCCATGGCTGTACAGCCGTCTTATGCTTCCTAAAACCTTACTAACACCATCCTAATAACCCATTTAATTCATTAAAACCAACCAAAATGACCCATAACGAGAAGAATGGAAAAATGGATCGAAAATGGCTAACCGGGTGCATTCTCGGGTTTGGGTCTCCGCCGTGCATGGTGGCGCCGTCCTGGCCCGGCCACCACTTCCTCCTGTCCTCCCTTCCATCTCTGGTCACATAGGTGATCATATGGGGTTGGGTTGGATGGGTTTTGGGTTGTACAGAGAAAAGGAAAATGGTGAGATCGGGTTATGTTTTGTGGGGGATGTATGGGAACATAATGAGCAATGGATGAGTGACACTTGTCACTCATCCATTGGGAGCTTGTAAAATATCTGGCCCGCTTAAGTCCAAAAGTGCCTTGTAAAACGCGTCACCGTGAATAGTATCTTGGAACTTCCGTGAACCGTAACTTCGCCGTCGAACGTCCGAATTCGACGTGCCGCCTGTCTACGGATTCGTATCGTCCTTATCTACGTAACGGTCTTTGGCCCTCGGCCATCGGACCTCCTGGTCAAAAAGTCAACTATTTGCCCTTTTAAACCAAAATTACCAAAATGCCCCTAAACTTCCGAACGTCATAACTTCCTCCTCGAACGTCGGAATTGAACGTGCCACCTGTCTACGTCACAGTCATCGATCAAAGTCCGTTTGACCGCCCGAATGAAAATTCAACGTTTTGCCACGACTAGGGGCAAAATGGTCATTTTGCATCGTTCGTCCGATTTCTCTCTACTAATCACGGATTAGCCTCACTAATCGTGATTAGTCACTAATTTAATCATGGAATTTGGGACGGGTCGTTACAACCAGTGACCCTCAAAACATGTTGGCCATCAACTGGTCTACTTCCACTTCTGTTTGCAATTGGGTTGGCATATGACTGAGATACTAGGTTATCAAGTCGGGCGTATGAAACTAAAAATTTTGGATGTAAAATTGGATGAGAAGTATTAAAGGGCTTATGCACTCTAGCTAGTTTTGTTTTAGTTAGTTAGTCAAATTATGAACTGTTTTTATAAGAATATTAGGAAAATGGGATGTTACACATTAAATATTCGATTTCACATTTTTTAAGAGTCGAATTTGTAAGTTTATTTCGTAATTGATTCAAAGAAAACTATGAAATTCAATCTTCTTTATTAAGATAATATGCTTGCAAGTATTTTGATCATTTGATGTTCAGGGAGATCCAATCTTCTTTCTCCTTTTTAAATTTTGTGGAGGAACCATCTATAGTTGAGCATCTTTAATTATAAAACCTTGTCGTGAAAGTCCAAAAGTAGGATATTCTGCTTTCTACTTTAGGCATGCAATTGGGTGGTTTCATCTTAAACAAAGGAGGCTGCTGATTAAAGTCTAGCCCATGAACTAAGAAACAAAACACCGCACTGGCCAAATTTATTCAATAACTGCATAATTCAAAAACTTTTGAATCACAGGGAAGGCATTCAAGGTAGGACTCACTCAAGTTTAGCAAATGTTCTCACACAGAGCATCTCTGAGATATCCCACAGGCTAACCAAGGAATCTGCACTCCCAACAGCAAAATATTTGCAGGTTACAAAGAGGAGAATATATATTTGTAGTATATATATTTGTAGCACACATGCAGGTCACATTGAGCATCTCTTTTGTTTTTTGTAGCACAAAGAGAAGAATATATATTTGTAGCACAAAGAGCAGCATATATATTTGTAGTATATATATTTGTGGAAAATATCTGCAGGTCACACAGATCATCTCTTTTGTTTTTTGTCTTTGATAAATGAGAGGAGAATATATATTTGTAGCACACCTTCCAAGTGGCTCAATAGCAATGCAATAGAGGAGAACCTACTTCTTGCCTACCCCAAATAAAATTCGACTAATCCAACTTAGGTTAAAAAATCTCGTGAATGGTATGGTTCACAATTCCTAAATGTCAAGTCAATAGAGGAGAACCTACTTCTTGCCTACCTGTCACAGTCATCAGTCAAAGTCCGTTTGACCCCTCGAACCTAAGGTCAACTGTTCACCCAATTCCAAGGGCAAAATCGTCATTTCCTTCAATTTTTTCCAAATTTTCTTTTTTCGTATTTCCGGGTCGTTACAACCTACCCTCCTTAAAAAAATTTGTCCTCGAAATTCCAATCAGTAAATATCATCATCGTTCTCCCGAGGAATAGGTATGTGAACCAGAAACATAATCAACCGCATACCCTTCTAGTTCAACCGGATATAAGTCATAACCAAACTTAAGGAAACTCAACAATCCAGTCCCCGTCACTGGGTCAACATCGGGACCTGTCTCTCTGTAAACCTCTACCCCACAGACAGTCATATCCATGCCTACTCGAAATACGGAGCCATGCTCAACATCCGAGTATACATAATCTAGAAATCACGAGGACCAGTACCATCATCCCAATCACATGTCATCCACTCATGACATGGTCTAGTGGCTTAAATCGCCACACACAGGCCACCCAGCCATCAGGCCAAACCTCATAAGGTCCAATAAATAAGGAACTCATTCCCCTCATTAAGCCCATCACTACACACCCCTTGTTTTAGGGTCACTAAGGATCATGAATGAAACCTTTCCTTCCGTTGTGTTTATCCTCATTAGCCTCACTGATGCCTAATTTCGCCTATCCTTATGTTATCATACAAGTCAATTCTTGACCGGCTATCTTATTAGCCTCCCTACGAATGATACCTGACCCGACAATGCGGTTTTAATTGCAATGTATCCTGACCATCGCCTCATCAAACATTAAGCTTTTCTGTTTATCAATCATTATCAATCATGATGGTCGATACAGTACTTATACATTCCTTCCTAGAGGTATGACCTCTGCATACTCGCTCCATGGGTCACTATGATCGATCCCAAATCATGCAAGGAAAATAAAACTCCTGAGGGTTCAGCTAGCATCGGCAATCCTAGCCCTATGCTACCGAAGCACACCTCACCAAATCTCAAATCTCATAGTGACATATCACCATGCACACGAAAAGGGTCACATTGACATAAGTTACTATTGTCCCACTTGTAATCATTCTATTTTAGTTCTCAGTTCCAATAATTTTAACCTTCTTCCGGGTCAATCACCATAATTGGGAACACATTGTAGAGAACCCCTCTACAATTCTCTGCGGTATCCATCCAATCCCAAAACAACTCATATTTCCCCATGACAGTTTCCATTGACCAATATATCTGTTTATACTCTGGTCGACCAGACTTAATACTTATTCAACCATATATCACATGCCCATCTGTACAGGTAAGTACACCAACCAATCACCAATCGTGGTACCATATACCATCCAAATATGGTCAGAATATCTGACTTATCAACTCACGAACATAACCAGTCCATTTGCCCATCCAAAGCCATCATCATTGGCTAACCTTAGTCCCATCAAATCTGGACATCGTATTTTTTCTCTTTTACTCAGTCACATGACTATTAGTCATCACCCTGTTGGCCACTCTCCCCTATATCCAACAAAACCACAAATCATTAGCTCATAATAAGGGGTACTTATCCCATACCGTTATCTTGCTAAGTTCTCCCTAACCATCATTCCTTTTTCCTCTTTAATACCACTGGGTTCTCCATGGCAACACTCGGCCGAATGAACCCGTATCTACCAATTCATGTACTTGTACCTTCGGTCCTTATGACTCCACTCCATAGGTGCCATATACCAAGTCCTGTACTCAACATGATCACTATGATCACCTCTCATCTTGACAAAACCTCAGGAAACATATTGAAAAATCCGTACCTCTCCAGCCATCACTAGGCATCTCATATACTAATCACATATGCCACACGTCTAACCAGTGAACTTTGATTACCTCATACCAACAGTCCATCAATTGTGAGGTTCGATATCACTCTAGAGGGTAACATCATCAAGTCCCCCTGAAATACAATCTCTGGTAATCCTGGACTCCATAGAGGTATCGTGAGTCATCAATCAATCCATCACAAGGATTACATCCAAATCATCCAAGTCCAATAATCCCTAGGTCAGTCACTTGGAAAATAACACATGTCATCCTGGGTAGCCTCACACTAATAGGTCTACCCCCTTAGGTGTTACCAATTTCACCATATAAGTATCAAGGTCACCACATCATTATCATCACTTTTATCATATATATTTACCAAGATCACCACATAGTATCATCAATTCTATCCCATCCGTAGCTCGGAAGAGCGGATAGCCCGGGACCTACTAAATACATACATCATGACCACAAGTATTAGGTATACACGTCATCACTCCAAGGGATACTCAGGCCTCTTTCCAAGTAATTGAATTCTCGGGCCTGTGGTCCCAACTGACCACTCCCTATGGTCCACCATGGGCCCCACCAACTCTTCCCTCGCCTATCACATCAACCATTTCTGCAGGAGCCAATCCCCGCTCCATTGCACCCCAACCGTGCATCTATTACTTTGTCAATCGATATACCCTTTTCTTTACAATTATGAGCAACAATTAACCTTAACATTTTACCACCCAGTGGACCCGACTGGCGTCCCACTGCACTGGACCATCTCATAAATCCAAATCTCTGTGTACTACGGGTCTCTGGCCGAACTTCCAATCAGTAAGTTAAATTGACACGACCCATCCAAATTCAGAAGTCCAGTAAACAAGGTTAAACAATACCAATCCATAAATTCATAACACATTCGTCTTTGACTGTATCCCAATCCTTGGCATCCCTGGTGTCAAACATTCCTCAATCATTGGTCGGCCGTGTCAAAAACCATAGTCAAATTTCAACCTTTACGGCTCACCCCGAGCCCTGATACATTACCATGACTCATCTCGAGTCCTAACCGATATCCTAACTCACTTTGAGTCCCATTTTCCTGTCTCGACTCCTCTCAAATCCAATCTTGACTTCTTTTGAGTCCAATCTCATAACAATCATCCATGCCATCATTGGCATACCCGATCACCGAGCAAACTCCGCTGGTGAATCACATCTGATACGACCTCCACGGCCTAAGGGATATCCCATCATATTCTAGACTCATACATTCCACATTCCACTTAAGGAATTCACTGAGAATAATCTCATCCCGGGTCCAACTTGCCCAATTGTACTACCTTTCTAGCCTCTGGGCTCGCTCATTCTCGGGACCCACACAATTCCGTGTTTAATAGTTAGTAGTTCACAGTGTACACTGATTAACATCTGCCCCCAATCCATGGTCAATCTCATTCCGAAATCAATCACGAGGTCTCATATACCCTCGTATACCCATCTCACTACCAGGTCGCGCACGAGGCTTACGTTTCGGAGGCATGATGTGGCAACAGAATCAGCAACCCAGTACTCTGATACCAATTTGACAGGACCCGTCCCCGAAGGACATAGATAACCGTGCCCGGTCCTGCTCCCGTCTGACAAGTCAACTGAAGTTCCGAAATTACCATCAGCACTTGCCAAACATGAGTCATACATGTGCCAACTCATGCCTCCACCTCCCGATCAGCCTCGATCACCGCGCCACGACCTGGAGGGTCAATAAAACAAAAAAAGTGTGAGTGGACAAAACAAAGTTTTAGAAATATATTTATCAAAATACATTCTTACCCTCCAGTTTCACAAACATGCATGCATATCATAAAACATGAGTCATAGAGTGCAGTAAATCAAGTATAAATAGTGGACCGATAAAATCAAAACATGTTTTCCCATGGTCCATAAAACTCATGTCCATCAGATCAGTGCACGATATAAAGTATCTGGACACAAATATCAATAAGTCATAATACCACCAATCCTCAATATCCAATCTCAATATCCAAGTAACCCGTCACGATATCAATGCAACGCGTGCAACTCGGGTGTCTCATGTCTGAGTACCTCCCCAGGATCTACGATGTCTGGGGTGATATCATCTCCAGGATTTACAACGTCTGGAGGATATCATCAGAAACTCACACTCCTGAGTAAGCCTCCCTCGGAGCTACTCATCTCCAGGTAGTGGATCGTGACTACTCTAGGATCTACGACGTCTGGAGGAGACCATCAAATCACAGAGGATGGTATATGTGGAACAGTCACCAAATCCAGTAACCTCATTTTAAAACCATTCAAATCTCAAATCAAATCAAAAACATTTCAACAGGGCCTCTGCCCGAAACATATCTTTCACAAAGCAAGTTCCACAAATCCATCATAAAAACAGTGTCCATAATATACTTTATAAATCAAAATCATCAATTTCATCATATTCACATGTGACTCCAAATCCGAGTCAAAATCATTATCCAATTGGGTCTCAAGCCCAAAATATCATTTTCACGCAAATCCGTTCAATCGCAACCTCAGTTGCCAATTTCACATAAATCCATAAAATGTATCCAGAAATTATTACAATTTCATCAAATCATTTCCCGACTCATAATCCGAGTCAAAACCAATCACAAATCCCCGGCCTTCGCCCAAAACATCAATATCATAGTTTTCTTGAAAATCGTGCCCAAATTCATATAAAATAATATAATATTCCCAAAAATCCAGAAATCATCATATCGAAACATCAATCATGCCAAATCATTCCAAATCATATCATAAAGCATTTAAAACATATATGTGTGCATTCTGGGTAGAAAACAAAAGTCCACCCACATACCATCCATATCGCTCGCTTTCTGAGCTGCAAGTTTTTCCAAAAATTCTGAAAGTCATCATTCATGTCCAAAATCATTATCGAGGGTCACTAACATCTCAATATACTTCCTAAAATTTTCCCCAATTTTTTCGGGATTTAAATACGTATTTTAAACGTAACATAAACCTTCGGACCCTCGAAACAATGTCGAAACGGTATCCTATTTCCTCGAAACCAACGCCAAAATGTTCGTTATATTAAATTTGACGAAAGTCATGTTGGCCTCACCTCGAAAAGCCCACTCATGTGCCCCCACACACCGCCGCAAGCGGTTGCGTGTGGAAGCCACCCACCAGCTACAGTACCCCTGCACAGTCGTCTCTTTCACCCGTTTGACTATTAAACGGGTCCGGTTGGCCCGCGAGATGACCCGGCTGAATTCCTGCCAATTTTTCATTGATTCCTTCAATTGAACCATCAAATAGCATCGTTAGGAGTCTAATTAGGGTTCTATAACCTTAATTTCAATGGAACGTACCTTAATCCAGTCGACTTCGAGTTCGAAATGTTGAAGAACAATTAAGCACTGTGCATCCTTCAATCGCGATCAATTCCCGTTATTTTCTTGAAATTGATTCATTCAGAAGTGTCATAGGATCCTTATAAGTTTGTTTCTCAGGTCAATTTCTCCCTTCAACCCCTCCAAATTCACGACTCAATCTTGAATGTTCGAGGAGTTGAGGAACTCCGTTCATGGCCAAAACAACGTCAATTCCCTTCTGTTTTAATCGGATTCGACCCGCCTTGAGCCCAATAACCTTAATCCAAGGTCAATTTGATCAAATAGTGGCTAATTGGAAAAACCCGAAATCGAAAGGAAATAAAGGTTTGTGAATTCAGGTTCCATGGTTTTCAGTTTTCTTCCCTCAGTTCATCCTCTTAGTCGCTTGCTTACACACACTCTCAATCACCCTCAATTACCCGAACATGGAGAGCTCTTGGCTGTGTTTCAATTTGAACATACATCTCCTCTGTTTTTGATGAATGTATACGACATACACAAACACGTATTCGAATTAATCCTCATCACTTTGCCACTAATTCACATCTAATTGTGACAGATGTCACTCAAGAAGTTAACCGACCCACCAAATTGGCTGAATCAGCCATCACAGTCGTACAACTCATCAAAACCCAGTCAAATTACCATTTTACCCCTCTTCGACAAATTACCAAATTGCCCTTCATTTTCTCAAGCCCATAACTTTTTCATCCGAACCCTGATTGATGCATGCCGCCTATCCACGGATTCAGCATCTTGAGACCTACCCAACGGTACTTACGGAAAGTCCAAACACGGTCCCGATCAAAAAGTCAACAAATGGCCCCATTTAACCAATTTACCAAATTACCCTTAAACTTCCGAACATCATAACTTTCTCCTCGAATGTCGGAATCGGGCGTACCACCTGTCTATGAACTCGTGACGTCCCGAACAACGTCACAGTCATCGGTCAAAGTTTGTTTGACCACTCGAACCTAAGGTCAACCGTACGCCCAATTCCAAGAGCAAAATTGTCATTTCCTTCAACTTTTTCCAAATTTTCCTTTTTCGAATTTCCGGGTCGTTACATTAGATACTGAGTTTGATATGATGGATCTTGGCCCCCTCTCTTATTTCCTTGGCCTTCATATCACCACTCACTATGATGGTCTCTTCATCAATCAGGGCAAATATGCTCGTGATCTCTTGGCCAAGGACGGGATGTCTCGATGTAGTCCAGTTTCCACTCCTTTGGTTCCGGACACCAAGTTGATGATCACTGATGAGGTCCCGTAGTCTAATTCTAGCCTGTATCGACGCATGGTTGGTGCGCTATAATACCTGACCTTCAGTCATCCGGACATTGTCTTTGTCGTGAACACTGTGTGGCAGTTTATGCATGCTCCAACCGATACTCACATGGTTGCCGTGAAGCGCATCCTTCGTTACATCAATGGGACTTTGGATCATGGCCTCAATTATGTCCCTGGCTCCCTTCGTCTCCAGGCTTTCTCTGATACGGATTGGGGAAGGAATCCTAATACTTGAAGATCCATATCTGGTCACCTTGTCTTTCTGGGCCGTAACCCCATCTCTTAGGGTGCCAAGAAACAGTCCACTGTTTCTCGTTCGTCTGCTGAGGCGGAGTATCGTACTCTTGCAGCCACGACATGTGAACTTCATTGGCTTGTCTATTTACTTGCTGATCTACATGTCTCCCTTCCTCGTGTTCCCCTCTTATGGTGTGATAACCTTTCTGCCATTCAAATGGATCATAATCCTGTGTTCCATGGTCGGACCAAACATGTGGAGATCGACGTTCACTTCATTCATGAGCGTGTTCAGAACAAGTTCCTTCAGTTAGCTCATGTGCCCTCTCATGATCAGCTAGCTGATCTTATGACCCACGGGCTGCACACTCCCCGGTTCCAGTTTTATCGAGACAATCTTTTGCTTCGTCCCTCCAGCATAAGCTTGCGGGAGGCTATTAGCTGAAGATGCTCTCTCAGAAATGCATGTCATCGTTAATCAGTTACTCAGTTATGTAGGTTAGGTATAGCTAGGTCTCTTAGTTGTACATTTCTGTTTTGATTCTCCAGCTACAATTGTCCAGGTGTACCATTCTGATTGGATGAGTTATTTAGAGTTAGCTACCAGTGTCCAAGCTGGTATATAACATGTATTTGTTCCTATTCGAAGGCTAAGAAATATTATACTGAAATCTTGATCTTTAGGGATTCTCTCAACCTTTTCTCTTCTTGCTCTAATCTGATCTTCTTCTAAATCCAATAATTGGGGCCTTGGCAGTGGTATTTTCCATATTTGAAAATCATGTACAGAGTCTACAGACATATCTCATCCAAACAGTTTCAAACTATTTAAACATCAAGCAAACTTGGTTGAAAAAAAAAAAAAGAAACCTACGTGCATGCATACTAACCAGCTCAATGGGAACGGACAAGCCAAATGCTCTCACGAAAAATTCCAATATATTGAAAGTATTTTCTTTTACATCTTATTGCACGAGGAACCAACATTTAAGAATAAGAAATTAGCATATTAATATTAACTTAAAATGTAATTAATAAATTAACTCTCAAAAAAATTAGAATTCACCAAGTCCTCCAACATCATCATGCATGTCAAGTCAATGCCAATATTCATTTACAAGATACGCTCCGAATACTCTTTGATAATCGTGTCTAGTCCTACTCCTGTTTAAAAAAATCAACTGAAGTTCCAAAAATGCCCTTAATACTTGTCATACAAAGGATAACCATACTGATATCCAGTCATGTTTTTTACTCTAGATCATCCCCGATCTTCGTGCAACAGTCTCGAGGGTCAACAAAACCAGTAAAAATGCATAGAATAAAACATAGACGACCGGATTTCATCATATCACAAACCGTGGGACCCATATATCATAACATGCATCAAAATTTATGTGGCCCATATTTCCCTGAAATCCATTTTCATCAAATCAAGTGAAACATCTGGACCGAAAATCAATGATCAAACACAACTGAATACTCGAATCTCGGAAATTACCCATCTAAGGTCAACTCGAGAATCACACATTTGAGGTCAGCTCGGGGATTACACATCTGACGTTAATTTAGAAATTACACATCCGAGGCCAACTGAGGGATTACACATTTGAGGTCGACTCGGAAATTACACATACAATGCATCACGGGAATTACGCATCTGAGGCATACTAACTATAAATCCAAAGCATGAATTTCAAAAAAAAAAAACTTTGACTTCAAACCAAGTCAAAACACCATTTCCAAATCGGACTTGAGCCCAAAACACAGTTTTCACAATACCATAAAATATGTGTCTAGAAACTAGTCCATAACCCAGAAAATCATCTTGAATCATTATTCAAAGCATTGCAACTCAAAGCATGCAATAAAACATTCAAAACATTCAAATCATTTAACTATGCATGCATCACAGTTATAAAACAAATGTCCACACATAGACTGTCCAACCAGCTTAATGTCGTATTGCACGCTCCTCAAAAATTCTGGGAGTCACTTATCCTATCAAAAACCACCACTAAATGCCACTAACATCCCAAATAATCTCACATTTTCTAGGATAAAATACATATTAAAAAGGTAAACATAATACTTTGGACACACAAAACTACCCTGAGACGATGTCCGATCGATTTGAAACCTGCACTAAAATGTTCGTAATATCAAAAATATTAAAGCACATGTTAACCGAAAACTAAGATAAAGTGGCATAGGCCCACACGCGCCACCAAAATCCTCTACACGTGCGCCTCATGCGATCACAAAAGTCATCTTCAACCTCATCTGGGTCTAATCCATTTTCCAACAATTCCAACTCGACTCGATGCCATGACCTATCCCTAAATCCCTTAATTGTCGTGAAAACCTTATGTTTTAAACATCAAATCTCATCAAAACAATGTGAGAAACGATTCTATGAACTTAAAACATGAAAACCTCACCTTGATTCTCTTGAATGAACAATTGAAGTTTTGGCCAAACTTCAAACTCTGTTCTGAATGGTTTCCAGTGCCTCACAACCTCAAACTCAATTTGGGTTTGCTCGTACAGGTCCTAAAAGTCCATTAATTACCTTATTTCCAAGCTTCCAGATCTAGAAATTGAATTACACACTTAAGGGTACACGGGTATCCATTTCGGGTCATGGGTCCAAGTTTTCTTCCTCCATTCTCCTCTCTTTTCCCTTAGTTTTCTTCTAGCTTTTTCTACTTTCTTCCTCTCTTTCTAGCTTTCTCTCTTGTTTCTCCCTGTTTTCTAGGTTCTCGGTGGAAGGTTGATTTTAATTGGATTTTTTTTTTGAATTCTCGAACAAACAAACTCAAATGGTGCACACATACATAACAGTTGCCACATAGCTGCATAGGGTGGTCTTGTCACCATCCAAAAGGAGCACGCTAACTAAAATACTAACTCATCGTTTAACCCCCAAAAGACCAAAATGCCCCTAGTCTCAAAATTACCAAAATAACCCTAGGTAATTCAGACTCATAACAATCTCGTCCGAACTCTGATTCTGGTATGCCACCTATCTATGGACTCACGTAACTTACATAACGGTTCTCACAAAAGGTACAAAAAGTACCTTGACTAGAAGTTAACTTTGACCTCACATTTAAACGAGGGTAACATCATCAATTTACATTCAAAACATCAAGAATGACATTTCTCGAATTTTTGGGACGCTACAATCTACTCCCCTTAAAGAATTTCATCCTCGAAGTTTGAATGTATCCTATAACCAACTAAGCATACAAAGCATGTATTAACACTAATGTACAACATACAAAACATTTCACAACTCTAGAAAATTTTGAGATGAGAACAATCACCCTAAACTACATACTGGTGTCTTTTGTGTCTCCTCATAGGCAAGGGAAAATATCCGAGCCTGTGGACCCAATGATCGACCATTCCGTTGTTGTTCGCCTTCGGTCCTGCTGGCTCTATTAGTAGAAGTTTGACTCTCTCATGTTGTACCAAAAGACGATGCTGCTCTTTTACCCTAGTTTGTGGCGATGTGACCCATCGTACGATCGCCTGGTCAATAAAGACAATCTTTCTTGAGGTGCCCAGGCTCCCCACAGAAATAACATGTGCCACTGCCAAATCGTGCAGATCAAATACTCTGCATGTCGGTTAATGGAACTAAAGTCTTGCTAGACTGGACTGATGTCTGGGGTCTCAATATACAACCCTGAGTATCTTCCTGTCCCGCCCCACTATTTGACTCCAAAATTCTAGGGCCTCATGGTTACATAAAGGTGGTCGAAATATTAAATTCTTCCATCAATATGTGCATGATAAAGGATTCCGAAACTACATGCATGGAGTTTTTTTATTCAGATGATCAATGGCAGAATTCAGACGAGGGAATTGGGAAGGTATTTGAATTGTAGTTTCAGCCCCTATTTTGTAGCTCTAACCCTAATTCTTTTGATGAGATTTTGGAAGGAGTTACACCCATAGTGGCATCGAGTCAAATTGTTAAGCTGGATGCGTGATTTCGTTAAGAGGTGATTGGATTTTAGAGGTAGTTACACCCACAGTGACAACGCGTCAAACTGTTGAGTTGGATGGCTGTTTTCACCAGGAGGAGGTGGAGACATCATTGTTCCAAATGCTTCTAACCAAACACCATGGAACAGATAGTCTATCAGCTTTTATTTTATCAATGGTTTTGTGATGTAGTAGGTGAGGATGTGGTTTCCTTTTATCTTGTTCTCAATGAAGGGGCCGAGCAAGTATGTGTGGATCAATCATATACTTGTTGGACTATAAGCAGTCCACTGGATCAATGACTTGGCAGGGGACACCTGTCAACTCGTGGAGAGCAAGCCTGGATTAAATGAAAGAATAGGTGCTGTGTGTGTGAGAGTTTGTTAAAAGAAAAAGATGTGACGTGTAAGAGAATCCGGTTTTGTAGGATCACAGTGAGTGTGTGAGGAGTGTGTGTGTGTGTGTGTGTGTGTGTGTGTGTGTGTGTGTGTGTGTGTGTGTGTGTGTGTGTGTGTGTGTGTGTGTGTGTGTGTGTGCAAACTTTGCATATGTAATCATACTCGTGAATTAAGTGAATGAGATAGTGAATCTGTGAGAAAACAGATTGTGAGAGCTTGAGTGAGAAGAAATACTCAGCCTCAGTGAAATCCAGAAATTCATAGCCATTGTTGCATTTCTACAAACACTTAGAGTGCATGAACTGATTCTAAATCCTAATTCATTTTTCTCCATAAATCTGAACCTAGAAATTGAGAAGAAGCTAATGTTCAATCTATCCTAAACCATACGAGCTAGTCTCGTTTTTTCCAGCTAAAGAGATCAAGAATTGAAGACATACCTGGAGCAATGGAACAGTGATCGTGCAGAGGAGACAAACCGGGTCCTGTTTCCTTCCATTTTGAATGCTTGCTGATTTCCAATATGGTATCAGAGCAGTGAAGATCTGCTGCATCTGGGGCGTTCTACTGTTAGGAGTGATCTGTAGCTGGTCTGTGAGTGATTTCTTGACGATTTCTTTCACTTCACGGCAACACGGCTGAAATGGTTGGATCTGGTGGTGAGCCAAGAATACCTGTGTTCACAGGAGTAAACTATGATTTCTGGTGCATTAAGATGAAAACTGCATTAAAGGCCTGTGATCTATGGTCTGTGGTGCAACAAGGACTACCAGAGACTAAATATGATAGTGATGATGAGGAGATTGAGTCTGATGTAAGTCCTGCAGACTTGATCAAGAATGCCAAAGCACTTAACCTGATCCAGAATGCAGTTTCAGAAGAGATTTTCCCTAGGATCTCAAACGAGGAAGGTGCAAAGCAAGCTTGGGAGATTCTGAAGAAAGAATTCAGAGGAGATCCTAAGGTAAGAGCTATCAAACTACAATCCCTACGTAGAGATTTTGAGTACACACGAATGAAACAGGAGGAGACCTTTTCAGTGTACATATCTAGGCTGCTAGGGATTGTGAATCAGATGAAGTCCTATGGAGAAGAGATCTCTGAGAAGAGACTCTCTCAAAAGATCCTAATAAGCCTAACTAAGGATTATGATTCAATTGTCTCTATTCTTGAGGAAACTAGAGATTTAGATCAAATAGATGTTGAAAGCATAACTGCTTCAATTAGAGCATTTGACCAGAGGATGGAAATGCATAATGAAAAGGAAGTAGAAAAGACTTTCTCAAGCATGAGCATGGGAAACAGATCCCAGCCTAGTTCATCTTCATGGAAACAGAAAAGACCACAGAACAAACCAGGGTACAAACCTTGGAAAACTGACAGGAATGGATCCTGGAAGAATGACAAGAATGAATCCTGGAAGAGTGACAAGAGTGAATCCTGGAGAAGTGACAAGAATGACAGGTACAAAGGCAAAGAGCCTACCAGGCAGGACAAGTCGTTTGAGACTCAAAGAGGAGAGGTTACCAAGATATTCTGCAAAACCTGTAGCAGATATCATTGGGGTGACTGCTGGATTAATGGAGGAAAAGTGAAATGTTTCAAGTGTTCCAAGCTGGGGCACATGGCAAGAGACTGCCCAGGGAAGCAGCCTGGTTCTGTTTTTGCACAGAAAGCGGAAGAAGCAGAGGGAAGCATGTTCTATGCTTGTCACTCAGCCTCAATTGAGAAAGACAAAGCAATCTGGTACCTAGACAGTGGATGCAGCAATCATATGACTGGACATGAGTCTCTACTGACTCACATAGACAGAAATTTGAATGTGAAAGTCAAGATGGGCACAGGAGATTTAGTTCAAGTTGCTGGGAAGGGTTCTCTACAAGTGCAGATGGATCAGGGCATCAAGCATATCAGAGAAGTTATGTTGGTACCTGGCTTAGATGAGAATTTACTAAGTGTGGGATAGATGGTGGAGCATGGATACAGTTTGGTGTTTGGAAATCGGTCTGCTGAGATTTATGAGGATGACACCTTGAAGCAAAGAATAGCAATGGTTCCTATGACAGGGAGCAGATGTTTCAAACTCTCACTGGATTATGTGAGTCCTGCTGACAGAAATGCAGAAGTTGCTGAAATAGAAGGTGCAGAGGCAAGGAAGGCTGAGACAAAGGAAGTTTCTGATTTATGGCATAGAAGGTTTGGTCACTTAAACTTTTCTAGCCTTAAATTACTAAAACAAAAGGATATGGTGATAGGATTGCCAAGCTTACAAGGAGAAAGAGAACTTTGTGAAGGGTGCATTGCAGGAAAGCACCATGTGAGTTCCTTTGACACAGGAGGAGCCTGGAGAGCATCCTCTCCACTGGAACTTATTCACACTGACGTGTGTGGTCCAATGCAAACTGAGACCATGGGAGGAAATCTGTATTTTCTCACATTTACTGATGACTACACTAGGATGACTTGGGTATATTTCCTGAGACACAAATCAGGAGTACTAAATGTGTTCAAAAAGTTCAAGGTCATGATAGAGCTTCAGAGTGGATTTCAGATAAAGAAATTGAGAAGTGACAGAGGAGGTGAATATCTGTCTGCAGATTTTCAGAAGATGCTTGATGAAACTGGAATTGAAAGACAACTTACAGTGGCCTATTCTCCTCAACAGAATGGGGTTGCTGAGAGGAAGAATAGGACCATTGTAGAAATGGCAAAGTCAATGCTTCACAGCAAGCACATGACTTATGTTTTTTGGGGAGAAACAGTAAACACTGCTGTGTATTTGCTGAATAGGTGTCCTACCAAAGCTGTACAAGATAAGACTCCATTTGAGAAGTTCACAGGAAGGAGACCAGGAGTATCTCATCTAAAGGTGTTTGGCTCTATGTGTTACATTCATGTCCCTAAGCAAACCAGACAGAAGCTGGATGACTCAAGCAGTAAAGGAGTGTTTGTTGGCTATGGAAGCTGTGAGAAGGGATACAGGGTTTTCAGTTTGGAAACTAATAAGGTTGTGGTCTCAAGAAGTGTAATATTTGATGAAGAAGGACACTGGGATTGGAAGAAGCAGAAGGAACTTTCAGGTCCTGGATTTTTTAGTTTCAGTTCAGGTGGTTTTTACACTGAACCTGAGACTACAGTTTCTGCTAATGGAACAGGGGCCAATTTAGTTTCCAGCCCCTCATTAGAAAGTGAATCAAGTGATTCTGCAGGTCAGAATACACCTGTGAGGATGAGGGATCTCAGTGATATCTATGCTAGATGTCACATGAGTATGATTGAGCCTGAGAATTTCGAAGAAGCTGTCAAAGAGCGTGCCTGGAAGGAAGCTATGGAGGCAGAAATACAGATGATAGAGAAGAATGAGACGTGGGAACTTGTGAAAAGGCCTGCAACTAAACCAGTGATAGGGGTCAAGTGGGTGTACAAGACAAAACTGAACCTAGATGGTTCTGTGCAGAAGTACAAGGCCAGACTGGTTGCTAAAGGATATTCACAGAAGCCAGGAGTGGATTTTAATGAGACTTTTGCACCTGTAGCAAGACTTGACACAATCAGACTTCTTGTGGCTTTAGCAGCTCAAAAGGAATGGGAATTGTTTCAATTGGATGTGAAATCAGCATTCCTGAATGGAGTACTTGAGGAGGAAGTTTATGTTGAGCAACCTGAGGGATTTGAGACTCACAAGAATGCAGATTGGGTCTACAGGTTAAAGAAGGCTCTTTATGGTTTGAAACAAGCCCCAAGGGCATGGTATGAAGAGATTGACACCTACTTGCTGAAGTGTGGATTTGAGAGGAGTACAAGTGAGGCTACACTGTATCTTAAGGTCAAGGAAAATGAAGGAACTTTGATTGTAGCCATCTACGTGGATGATATTGTGTACACTGGAGATAGTGCAGATTTAATGGAAGAGTTCAAGAAGGACATGATGAGGAAATATGAGATGACTGACCTAGGACTGCTGCATCACTTCCTAGGGATGGGAGTGATACAAACCAAGGAAGGAATGTTCATACATCAGAAGAAATATGCTCTGACTTTGCTGAACAAGTTTGGGCTAAAAGATTGCAAACCAGTGAGCATACCTCTGGCTACTGGAGAGAAACTACACAGAAATGATGGAAGTGAAGCTGCAGATGAGCAGCAATACAGGCAGATAGTAGGAAGCTTACTCTATCTAACTGCAACTAGGCCTGATCTAATGTATGCAGCAAGCCTATTGTCAAGGTTTATGCATAACCCTACAAAGATACACTATGGGACAGCAAAGAGAGTGCTCAGATATGTTCAGGGTACACTTGATTATGGGATATGCTACAAGAAAGGAAGTTCAGCTACCCTGGTTGGCTACTGTGACAGTGATTGGGGAGGCTCTTTGGATGACATGAAGAGTACTTCTGGATATGCCTTTACATTTGGAAATGGCATTTTCTCTTGGGCCTCAGTTAAGCAAGATAGTGTTGCACTTTCCACAGCAGAGGCAGAGTATGTGAGTGCCTCTGAGGCAACTACACAAGCCGTGTGGCTAAGATATGTGCTTGGTGATCTAGGAGAAGGTCAAACAGAAGCCACACCTATGCTATGTGACAACATGTCAGCAATAGCCATGGCAAAGAACCCTGTCTTTCATCAGAAGAAAAAGCACATACACAGGAAATGGCATTATATCAGGGATGCCATTCAGAATGGGGAAATTGCCATTCAGTACTGCAAGACTGAAGAGCAAGTGGCAGACATCTTCACTAAAGCCCTACCTAAAGATAGGTTCTAATTCCTAAGGAGACTCTTAGGAGTTGTTCCAGTGAACAGCTTAGGAGGGGCTGTTGGACTATAAGCAGTCCACTGGATCAGTGACTTGGCAGGGGACACCTGTCAACTCGTGGAGAGCAAGCCTGGATTAAATGAAAGAATAGGTGCTGAGTGTGTGAGAGTTTGTTAAAAGAAAAAGATGTGACGTGAAAGAGAATCCGGTTTTGTAGGATCACAGTGAGTGTGTGAGGAGTGTGTGTGTGTGTGTGTGTGTGTGTGTGTGTGTGTGTGTGTGTGTGTGTGTGTGTGTGTGTGTGTGTGTGTGTGTGTGTGTGTGTGCAAACTTTGCATATGTAATCATACTCGTGAATTAAGTGAATGAGATAGTGAATCTGTGAGAAAACAGATTGTGAGAGCTTGAGTGAGAAGAAATACTCAGCCTCAGTGAAATCCAGAAATTCATAGCCATTGTTGCATTTCTAGAAACACTTAGAGTGCATGAACTGATTCTAAATCCTAATTCATTTTTCTCCATAAATCTGAACCTAGAAATTGAGAAGAAGCTAATGTTCAATCTATCCTAAACCATACGAGCTAGTCTCGTTTTTTCCAGCTAAAGAGATCAAGAATTGAAGACATACCTGGAGCAATGGAACAGTGATCGTGCAGAGGAGACAAACCGGGTCCTGTTTCCTTCCATTTTGAATGCTTGCTGATTTCCAATAATACTGATTTCACTGATTTCTAAGGTCGGCCATGAAACAAAAGTTATGGACTGTAGACCAATAACTCTTTATTGGGTCATATAAAAAATCATTTCCAAAACCGTTGCCAACCAGATGAAGCCAGTAATGTCGTCGTTGGTTTCTGAATTTCAAAGCGCTTTCATTCCTTCTCATTAATTACTGATAATATTTTGGCTACTTTTGAGAGTATACATGCAATTAGGAGAAGGGGTTCTAGTGATTTGAAGAAAACGATTCTAAAGTTAGACATGTCTAAAGTCTATGACGGGTGGAAAGGGGATTTTTAAGGAGCATGATGGAGAAGTTGAGATTTCCTACAAAATTCGTCTGTGTATAGGGCCTATTTTCTTTGCTTTCTTAGGCCCAAAATCACCAATTGCTCCATGGGATTTCAGTTGCGTCAGGGGTCCCAACCATTTCTCACATTTTCTTTGCTAATGACAGCCTCTATTTTTAATGCGCAACTCCAGGAATCATATAATCAGAAGGTCCTTCTAATCGATGAGGAAGTTGCTAGGGTTTTGTTCCCTATTTAAACCCTGAATTCATTCATTCAAAGGATGACCATTTTCACCTCTTTGGTCCCAAAGCTCTGAATAATTGTAGACTTAAACTGTACTTAGTTATTTGCGATTTTTGGTTCAAGAAACTTGAAGGGTGGCTTGATCGTGTGAAGTTCACCATTCTCTTTCCTTTGTAACTTAGTATCTCAACTCTAATCTCTTTATTATTCAATGTATCATTTAATGATGTCTTTTTTTTTCAAGCATGCGTGAGTAGTCCCTTTAAGGATTGGGGCTACTTGAAGCCCTAACTATGAGTTGTTTTACTTAGATTCTTGTTCGATGGTCTTCATCATGTGAAGTGAATTGGTTTGATCTTTGATCTACTATGCTTAATGAACTCAATTGGTGTATATAAGAGTAGCTAACTTATATGCATTGAAATTGTAGATGACATGTGCTAGGTGGGACCGTCATATCCACTTAGTTAATGTAAGCATAAGACCAGGGGATAGACTGCTAGTTGTAAATTGAACCCATGAAGCTTAAGGCTGTATTTATACCCTTAGGTTAGTGTGGTGTCATCAAATCCTCTATGTGCAAAGCATCACCAAAACATTGTGGTAGACACTTGAGAGCATATGCTCTGCCTTGAGTATACAAAGTAGGAGAGGATGAATATGTCTATTGAGTATATGTCCTGCCTTAAGCACGAACACCTAATTCAAGTCACTAAAAGAAGATGGTTAATGACGTCTAAGGAAGTAACAAGTGGTAGGGTAGATAGTTGGCCTTGTTTTCGCCTCGTTGATTAGTTTCAGAACGTGTGTCGTGTGTTCCTATTAGATCAGTTGAGGTGGAAACCTAGATTTTCCTTCAGCTTCCGTGGCTTATGCGCTTTTGCCACGTCAACAGTTGATTGTTTTATGAGTCTTTACTTTGTTGTGGCGTTCGCAGCTTCACTGCGTGGAAGACGAGTTCGACTTGCGACGACGGCCGTGTGAGAGGCTTGCAGCGACTGCAACGTCGCTTTGGGAATGGCATAGCCTCCGTCAACACCAAAAAAATCTCATGCATAGCCTTTTTAGACCCTCATCTCGCATAGCCTCAGTCAACCCCAAAAAAAATCTCCTCCATCTTCATTTATTACAATATATTAAATGTCAATAAAAATTCATCATTTTATTGATCAAAACATTCATTAATAAAAAAATATACAAAAAATAAAAGCCAGAACTAATCTCCCTGCCTTCTCTATTAAAAAACCTGATCCCGCATATCAACCCCAAAAAAAATCTCCTCCATCTTCATTTTTACAACAAATATTATCAACTATCGAACAACATTTAGAATGGTTTATATTTTACTTAACAAAAATAACAAAGTTCGATAATTTTAAACCAATTCAAATTATTAAACTCTTGATAATTAAAAATCACTAGTCGAAACATTAATCGCGCACCCTAAAGAAATCAAAATTTTCAAATTTTATAGCAATGTATACTTTGACGCTTCAAGTGGGTTGCGGGAGGAGTAGTAGGACTAACAGGACCAAATGCAGCTCAAATAAGCTGTACTCACATATATAGAGTATATATATATATATATACTAGCTTATATCAATATGTTATATTATCTTGTCTACATATATTCCAAAAATAAAAATTAAGATGAATTTTTTCTATTTATTAATTCCTTAAGCTCAAATATACGTTGAAAAGTTATAAAATATTAAACAAGATATAATATAACTTTCAACGCTCAAAAATAATAAAATATAATCTTATATTATTTATTAAAAAAAAATCTACTTCGTCTTTATTTTTCAATAAATTATGAACTATCGAGCAACATTTAGAATGATTTATATTTTTCTTAACAAAAATAACATGCCGGGGTACGTTGAAGCTCACAATTTTTAATCAATTTAACTTATTAAACTTTTGATGATTTAAAATTTCTGGTTGAGACATTAATTACACACTCGAAAGAAATCAAATTTGGAGTCAAATTTTCCAAATTTGATAGGAATGCGTACGTTGACGCTACAAGTGGGCTGCAAACGGGTCCAAAATTGAATGCTTTGCTATTCAAGGCATATTGTAAATAAATTTGAGAGCAAGTGGAATTGCACCGGAAATAAGACAAATAGGACCAAATACATTGGATGTGCAACGAAGTCCATATATCAATCCAGTGGTTATTTTGGCATTGGTTTGTTTTTAAAGTGGAATATGCATTCTCAAATGGATTATAAGAGCGCTCTTTATGCGGGTGATATATTCACCTCCATTTTTCGATGACTTCTTCCGTTTTACCTTCACTTTCCTTACTTCTAATAGTTTTGTGTTTGTTGGTTCGTGGTGGCTGATTGGGTAATGGTGACTTTCCATATTTTAGATTTAGGGTTATTTTTGGGTTGTTTTAAGTTTATATTATTGGACTTGTATGCACATAAATTTGGTGTTGTTTGCGTGTATATTTATGTCTCTTTTAATTCCTTTTGTTTGTAAGTTTTTATTATTTTATAATGTTTGCCAATTAATTAAGTTCTTATTTGCTTGGGGAAACCTGCTGCATGCATATTCACATGTTGGAGCAAGAAGCTATCAGCAGCGACAGACCAGGAAGAAAAGGAACAAAATAAGTATATATAAAAGTGAAAAAAAAAAAACACAAACAAAACAAAAACAAAACAAAAACGAAAGTAGGGAAGAGAGATCAAATTGTTGGGATGTGAGGGTGAGATGTCCCACATCGGAAAAGAGGAAAATGAATGTGTGCCTTATATAGGCTTGGGCAACTCCCCCTATCACCAATTGGTTTTAGGGCCGAACTCCCGAGTCTATATAATGGCCGGAATCCCGATCTCTAACATGGTATCAGAGCTGGTTAACCCACGTGGATGGTTTAACCGCCACACGTGCCACACGTTGCTCATTCACTCGCCCCCACACGGATAGGGGGCGTAGTGATGACGAAAGAAAAAAAAAGAAAAGAGGAGTTGAGTTGAGAGAGGATGTGGGACAATGGACTCACATCATCACGTGTTGGCTGGAAGAGCCGCCACACGTGAGGGGGCGTGTTGGGATGTGAGGGTGTAATGGCCGGAATCCCGATCTCTAACACAAATGATAGGTCACAATCTATAGAGGGCAATGGCATAGCAGATACGAGGCTATCACCACCGAAGAATGTCGACGTCTGTAAAAGGGACTGGAATGTTGTCGTTTGTAAAATGGGACTGGAATAATCTTGTAGTTTGTAAAATGGGACTGGAGATAGCCATCACGACAACATCTGATAGAACTTGGAATGAAATTTTAACCACACAGGTCAGGGGGTATGGCAGACACAAGGCTAACAGCAGCCGAAGAATGTTGACTTTTGTAAAATGGGACTGGATAGGCATCACGTTAATATCCGATGGGATTTGGAAAGAAATTTTAACCACGTACACAACTGTATATATAGGGGGCATGGCGGATAGAGGACTAGCACCCACCGAAGAGCTAGCCCTCTTTCATTGTAATCTCCAGGTGTTGTTCCTATGACGTCGTTCGACCAAGATTGCAAATGCTTTGTTTCTAAGCTGCTCCTCCTTCTGGTGGGCTAAGCTTGATCAATGGGAATGTTTTATTTTTCATTTAATTTCTTAATCTATTAATTCATAGATCAATAGTATAGAATCGTTTATTAATTAATTAATTTATTTATGTTACTAATTTGGAAATTCCATTTATTCCCAAAGGTACAACCATGTGGAGATCTTGATTTGGTTAAAAAGTGCAGTTTGGTTTCTGCATACCTTCCAAAAGAAGTAAGCATGCATGTTGAGCCATGATAAGTGTTAATATATTGAAGGGGTGATTATAGATAGATTTTTTATTAGAGTCCAAGTTAAAAATTAGTGGTTGGCAAAAAAAAAAGTTATAAATTAGTGTATTATAAAAGTACATAATTTTTTAATTATTAATTGTTAATTAAAAGGATAATTATAGATAGATCTTTTTATTAGAGCCCAATTTATAAATTAGTATATCATAATGAATAAGAATATTAAATATAAAACCACATACTATTTCTAATTGGTATATTGTTTTAGTCCATTACTTTTTTAAAATCACAAGCCAACAATCTACTTTTTTCAGATATAAATGTATACGCAATCTAACTTTTGAAATTTAATTGTTTGTAATTATTTTTATTTTTGCTAAATCAAATACATTTAAAGTACAAAAATTATGGAAATATAATGGTGGGTTAATATAGAATAAAAAGATAAATAATAGGGAGATAATTATTAATTTAACTTTGGAAAAACCATCATTAATTTAATTACTTACTATACCTTTAATATCCTAAGAAATAAAATAAAAAAATTAAATGATAAATAAATATCTATATGACTATAATCTTGCAAAAATATCATATAGTATCTAAAAAGTTCAGACACAGGTTTCTGTTGAGTTTCTTGAGGAAGCATCTAAATTTCTTGCGGACACAGGTGAGTTATCCCAAAAAATTATGGAAGTCTTTCTATATAAATTTGGTTAGAATTTTTTCTAAAAAACTTGACAATAAAAATTATGTACTCTATTTGGACCTTACGCAGGTTATGATAAGCCAATGTATTATGAAGATATGCCTATGATTGGAGTCGATGAAATGCAAAAATCAAGTTCTACCCTGGAAGATTTTGTAAGCAATCAAGTTCTAGTTGCAAATCTCTTTATCATGCCATATGTCTATATATATACTGATTGTGACCTCATGATTTTCACAGTGCAGGAGTTATTTTATGTTTCATGGAATGGATATAGACGATCACCAAACACTATTCCAATATTTGCCCATACTTTCCTTCACAGATAGTATAGTTTATCAAGTAACCATATCGACTCAAATAATTAATATCAAATTTTTGTTCAAAGATGCTGTTTTTTTTTTTAGTAATTCAGGTTTTATATATTACCACATGCAGCTTGACGCTTTGAATGAGAAGACACTGCAAACACCAAAGAGCGAAATCTCCATTGGAGGAACTGAGGTGGAGCCTTAATTAGACACCGGCGTGTTGGCTGTCACTTGGATTATTCGAGTCGGGGAGTGTCAGATTATGGTTCAAAACGGCACTAAACACTCTTAGGGCAATCGATAGAGGTCTAGCGTCTAGGTGGTTAGGCGGGGTCTAGACGTTTTTTTTTTAAGACAAATTCAACAAATTAACAATATAATGAATACTATCAAATAATTTCATAACAAAAAATAATTATCTAGGTAAATAAATTGAGTTGGGAATTATAAATATTGAAAATGTAAGTTTTTTATTAACTTTTTAAAAAAAATTATTAAAGGGGAGCTTCATTGGATTGAGAAAAAGACCAAATTACAATGATTGGGTGCACCACAAGCGATGCTTGGGGTCTCATTAAAACCCTCATCATAAAACCCAGCTAATCTTGGGAAAATATGATGAGGGAAAAAGAGTACCCCCTCAACAAGAACTACGAAGGAAAAAATAAGCATTAACCCTCAACATCTTGTGCTAAAAGCGGTGCTAACCTAGGAGGAAACATAGGCCCCCAACCAGTCCGAATCTGAGTACACCGTCCCTCTTGAGCCAAACTGTGAGTAACATGGCTAGCCATCCGAGGAACACAGCAAAGAGCGTTTAGAGGAATCTGTAGAACATCCATCAAACCCTGCACCTCACGAACTAACTGACCCAAGGGTGTTTAGAGGTGAGGAGCCGCTTTTATAGTGCTCACTGCCTCCGAACAATCAGTCTCTACGACCACATCCTGACCACCCAAACACTGGACCTAAAGTAGGCCCCGCAAAATAGCTTTAATCTCAACCCCCCCCCCCCCCCCCCCCCCTCTCCCCCTCCCCCTGAATCTCTTAGAACCCCTCCCACACTACGCGCTGAAGGGAATCCTCACTACGCGCTGAAGGGAATCCTTACAGACTGCAGCATCATAGTTAAGTATCAATGTCCCTTCAATCTCTGAGTTACCACATTCTGGTAGCACTGAAGGAATACCTGATTAACCACTGCACGATCCAGACGAACCATCACTAACCCCTCCTCTTCCATCGATTACTCTAGGTAAACTTATGTCCCCGAAAAGGAACCGTCATTAGACCACAATCCTATAAAGCCAAACAAAAGTCATGCATTTAACCAAGGGGCTTGGGGCGTCTACCCTGTTTCTCCCCTAACACCTCGATTTCATTAAAATCCTCTTCCACCATCCAAGGAATCTCACAATCACAGTTCAATCTCCAAAGCAACTCCTAGGAACAACTCCGAAATCGAACTTCTGGATGACCATAAAAACTAGTGAACCGAAAAGGCGAGTCCCCCACCCTCTCAATCAATACATCAATGTGACATGTAGAATAAGAACGAATAGAAACATGTATGCCCGGGGCCCATAATAAAACAAGTCCTCCCCCCATACCTTCCCCGCCAACACAAAAACCAACCCCCACACCCAGAGAATCCACTAGTCGTCCAGTAGAAACACCAGAGTTTGAACCAGGGCTACAGAACTGCAGAAGCCCCAGCCAAGCCCTTAAGCTCACAAAGATAGAGAATAGGCCACACAAAGACGATAGCCACTTACCTGGACTAAAGCGCCACCGACAGCTGAGAAACAAGGACGGGCGGCAATAAACAAGAACTTGTTTGAAATATTTAATTGATACTTATATTATTAACAAAATATTTAATAAATAAAATAACTTATATAACTAAATCTATATATATATATATAAGAACTTAGATAACTATATATATATATATAATGATGTACACGTAAATCTACCTAGGCGCTTAGCCATTATACATAACGATTTTTCACTTTCGAGCGTCTAAGCGGACTAGGCGACCACCGTTTTGAACAATAATCAAATAATAGTCACATGTTTTCTATTCTTAATAACTAGCTAGATTAGTTTTTCACTCTACCAATATTTTTGTAATGCAGTTTGAACATAAGTTAAGTGATGGGTGTGCAAACAAGTTTAAAAGTGACGCATTTAGACCACTAATACGTGTTTATGAAAGTAAGGGCATTTTGACACAGAGGTATACATTACATATCATCATTGCTTTGTTTTTCTATTTTTCTTTTATTGGAAAAAATAAACCTACCTCCTCACAAGTTATTCTTTTAGTTTATTTAATTACTTGCGTTTTAACGGGTTTAGAATAGAAGATGAGTTGAAGTCTGGAGAAGAATATTGGTCTCTCGAAAGGAAACTTTGTTCTGCACTCATGAATAATGAAGAGGTAAATTTTTTTTATAACAATATTTGCATCTCATCTTAATACGTAGCACCTCCACAATTTTGTTACTCTTTTTATTTTTTTTTATTATAATTATACATATATTATAATTGAAATTATTGAAATCTTGAATTATCATTTTAAGATCATTTATACAAAAATTAAAAGAATTAAAGATCATTTAATAAAAAAATGATTTCACAGATTTCAATTCAAGAGGTCATAAAGGCAGTTTATTTGAAGGGCTTTGACTATCGAGTGATGAATCTTTTACTCTACCAATTGAGAGGAGAAGAGGTAGATCTTCTCAGTCACAGATAGTTAATAACAAGTAGATCTTTATTTTAATTTGTTTTATATTTATCCATGTATGTTTCTCAGTCACAGATAGTTAATAACAAGTAGATCTTTATTTTAAATACTTTTTTGGTATGGCGATTAAGGTTAATGAGTTGCATATGGAGTTCCTGTCGACTGCAGAATTCTTAGTCGAAGTATATGATGATTTGTAAGTACTCTTCTTAATTAACTCTTTTTTGTATTATCTATTTTCAGTTTTTGGTTTAATTCTCTAATAATATAATATAGTAAGTGTTTTTACTTCTTTTTTTTTTTTACTTTTAATAATTTGATTTGCGAGCAAATGATTGATGATCCGTGATGATGTTGCAGGTCTGACTATGAGGTGAGCTCCAATTCGTAGGGTTTATTTATTAATTATCCTTGTATATGTTCACTTTAAATTAATTTATTATTCTTAATTTGAGTTAATATGTTACTAATTTATTATTCTGAACTAATGATGCATCATGCAGAAAGATGTAAAAGAAAATACTTTTAGTATATTGCGGTTTTTTATTAGAGCATTTGGATCGTCTGCTTCAATTGAGCTGGTAAGTACGCATTTCATTGAACCCTATATATAATTATGATTTGAGAAACTCAATGCTTCTTCTTCTTAGTGTCCATCACATAATGAATGAAATTCACTTATATAGTAATTCGGACTTCAAATGAGTAACCCTTTTGAATACTAGCTTATAAAAAAATCAATAGGTAGGAACTTGAGATAAGTAAAACCAAGCAATGTTTACTGCGTCAGGAAAAATGCATAGCTGAGGTTGAAGAGAAGCATAACAATTTACTGAAACTGCTAGATCCTGAGCTATCCGCAAAAGTCTTGAAAAGATATATCGAAGCTGCTAGAGAGAGTAAGTTTTTCATTGCACACCCTCAAATTTATAGAATGTGAAACTTCGTCCTCTTTTTTTTCACTCAAGTTTCGTTAAATAATTTAAAATTACTATTAGGTGGGGATATGCCTGTAGACTCGGAACATTGTTTTGGAATCTGGAGAATACCAACGCTAATACTTGATGAAGAAAATTATCGCTCCAGTCTTGAAGATCTTGACAAGCAGGCGTAACTGATGGAGAAATTTTTAAATAAAAGCTGCAATTTGTCATCGGTGTTTCATGTGTTACAAGTTGTCATCATCAAGGATTATGGGTTTTATTGTATTTGGTATGTGGTACTCTTTCCTTGTTGAGTTGAAATACTCGATGAGGTTTTAATGAGGCCATTTAATAACATCTTCCAATACCTTTCTTTTTATTATTCAGTAAATGAGACTTTCCATTTTTTGTAATGTCTTATTAATACATGATGTTTTTCCATTTAATTTCGTTAATCGATTCATTTGGTGATTTTATCTTGAAGTAAAATTTTAATGTAACATCTCGGACTAATGGTTCATTTTTTAAAAATTAGTTTGAGAATTAGATTTACCAAAATACGTTACTAAAGAATTCGTTTTTCTTCTAACACATTCGATATATTGAAATTTGAACTCCAAATTTAGTACATTTAAGATAAAACTCGCATCTTTGTGTGTGTAGCCTTGTAGGCACAAACTATGTAACGACCCGTCCCGAAAGTCGGGCTTAATTTAGTAGTTAATGATGAATTAGTAAAGTTAATCAGTAGTTAGTTGGACACTTTTGGACGGTTGGACGGTCAATTGGGCATTGAACGATGACCGTAACGTAGTTCGAGACGTCACGAGTCCGTAGACAAGTGGCACGCTCGATTCCGACATCCGAGGACGAAGTTATGATGTTCGGAAGGTTGTGGGCACTTTCGTAATTTGGTTAAAAATGAGGAATTTGTTGACTTTTTGAACGACAAAGTTTCTTCACGTAAACCGAGGACCGTTAGATAGATCTCAACGTCCTGAGTACAACGACAGGCGGCACGCCTTCATCGGACATCGGAAGAGTGAGCTACGGGTCTAGGAAGTGAAGGGTAAAATCGTAATTTGAACAATTAGGGGTATTTCAGTCTTTTTACACCTTGGGAAGTGTGTCAATCAGATAAGGACATGTGTGCAGTGCTTATTGGATATTTTGGGGCTGGTCCATTAGGTGTTTGACACCTGGCCACATTCCAGTGGCTTCTAGCCACTACACGGTTACACTTGAATTGTTTGTGTTTGGGTTTAAATCGTGCACTGAGAAAAACAGAGAGAGACTGAGACAGGGGTATCGATCAGCTTCAAGGTGTGTGAGACCTTGCCTTCGAGTGTGTGTGATCAGAGACTAGTTAAGACTTTGGTGAGTGAGTCTTGGTGAGAGTGGTGTGAGGAAAGGTGGAGAGGGAAGTGAGAAACCCAGAAAAAACAGAGAGGTTATTCGTGCACGGCTGAGAGCCCAATCGATCAAACCTGTCGAGTTTGGGTTTGTGGTCGTGTTCAGTGGACGGAGGAGAGACTCTAGGACGCTAAGGGACACGGTGGAGCTCACGGCGGTGCGCAAAACGGGTAAGTTTCCCATGGTTCCCCTGTTTTTCCCGTTTAGTTCAAATCCAAAGTCGTGAAGTTTGGGGACTGGATGAGTGATTGTGTTGCTCCTGGCATCTTTAGGAGGTTTCTATTTAGCTCTGGGAATCGAAATTGTGGCTGGAAGGAGGACGGTGGCCGGAATTCGAAACTGGTTTTCTCTGTGTTTTGGTTCGAGTTTGGGAGGTAAGAATCAGAACTTCATTGCGTGTGTTAATTAGTTGACTCGATTGCTAGGAAGAGGACGGAACTAGTGGTTTAAATAGGATTGAAAACGGGTTGGATTGGAGTGAGAACAGGCCACGCCGGCTCGGTTTGACTGGACCGGTCTGAACCGGCTAGACAGAGGTTGAAGACGATGAACAGTGCAGGCGCGTGGCTTCCACGCGCAGCCCCTTTGGGCGGCGCCTGAGGGTGCGTGGGGACTGTTCTGGGGAAACGTCCAACATGGTTTTCACTCTAATCGTTGTAACGAACATTTTATGACAAGTTTCGAGTCGATCGGACACCAGATCGAGGTAGTTTTGAAGGTTCGAAAGTTTAGGGGTTCGTTTAAAATATGTTTAAAATCCGGAAAAATTGGGGAAATTAGGGTAAGCTTAAATGAAGTGTTTGTGACCCGGTTTGGTGACTGTTGACAGGTCAGGAAATCCTTGAGGCAACCGAGGAACGTACGGGACGTGAGTGACGTGCCCGGAACTGTGAGTGGACTCTTTCTTTCTAACCGAGCATGCATAACTGTTTTTATCTACTTGTTTTATGCTTGTAAATATGATTTCATGATTATACCTGTTTTACTTACTTGCACATTTCTCGAGATATTTACGTATTCGACACGTTTTACGAGATATGCTTTGATTATGATTTTGATGCTATGCTTTTGGGATTTAAATCTATAATTGGTTTTCAATGATTATAAATGGATTTTGAAACACGATTGGATAATCAAGGTTTTCGGTTTTAGAATCGTATTTCGGAAATCGAGATTTGGTTTTAAAGCTTGAGAAAGAGATTTCCGGATTTGGATTCGAAATGACGGTTTTGAATGCCGGCATGGCTTCGGAATAGTGATTTCGAATTCAGGTTTGGACTTGGCTTTATAAATGGCTTTCAAACGATTTGGATTGGATTTGCTAGATCTGGTTATTGGGTTTAAAGACCCGGATTATGATATGACGGGGGCGGGCCCGGCTTGGGTTTAAAGACCCGGATTGAGTTTAAAGACTCGGGAGTTTGAAGACTCGGATATTATGATATTTTCCCCCGTAGGCCTGTTGAGTTTAAAGACTCGGGAGTTTAAAGACTCGGATTATATTGAGGCCTGGATTGAGTTTAAAGACTCGGGAGTTTAAATACTCGGATAGGTCCAGCAGGTTTGATCGGATAATGATATTTGGTATTTCTTGTTGTTATGATAATGTTTCCATACAGTTATATGATTGTTTTCAGATACCGAGTTATGCATGCATGTTCTTAAAACGGAGGGCAAAATCCTGGTTTGTTTATGAAAACGGTTTTTGAAACTTTTATTTATTTTTAGTCCACGCACACTTTTCTGGTTTTAAATTACCCTCCAGGTCCTGGTGCTAGCGCCGGGGCTAACGTTGAGGCACAGGCAGAGGCATAGAGTTTTCCGTTGCGAGTTTTTCCCGTTACGCGTGTAGCCAGTTTCTAGTAAGATTCTTGTCTTTTTGTGTACTGTACTATGCTCTGTATGACTGTTGATTCGTTGGATTTTAAATTCTCCCTGGTCTGGCAATGTAAATTGTAGGTTTTCTGAGAGGTCGTTTTGGTCTTTTGTGTTGGTTTGTCAGACGGGAGCAGGGTTCGTCCCGGTTATCGGGGGGATAATCGGGGTGGGTCCTGTCAAACTATGTGCAATTTTGAGTAAAAACGAAGAAATTATTATTATTTAGTGTTTCAATATTTGGTATGTTGGTTTGATATAAATAGAAAATTTCTTATTTAATATTGAGATTTAAAATTTAGGGCAAATTATACTTTACTACCCTGTATTTTACACCTTATAACATATTTATACTTAAATTTTGAAATGTTACAATTTTCACCCTAAACTCTTTAAATCGTTACACTTTGACCCATCCGTTAAAATTTTCGTTAAATCTAAAATGGAACAATTAATTTAAATAATAAAATATTAATTTAAATTTATAAAATTATTTGTTTAAAAAAACCCCAACCATTAGCGAAAAATACACCTCAATAGACTTATATATCCTCATATGATAAATGAATTACAAATTGAACAAATTGAATTAATAACTTGTTGAGGCGACTGCAACTCCATGCCAACAGAAATTGAATAATCAGAAAGAGAAGGTCAATTAAAAACTTTTTTTTATATAGAAAAATTAAAATTGGAACACTCAATCGATCAAAATCAAACCATTATGGTTTTCTTGTTCATATAAAGAAAAAGTGACAATTATATAGATTAATTAGGTCATCGACATTACTATTCTGTTTCATTGAAGTTAAATTCCTACTTCGATGAAAACTGAAAATTGAATGCCTAATATACAGTCAATCTGTAAAAATACCTTATTAAAGAATTAGTTTTTTTTTCCTGACACATTCGATATGTTGAAATATAAACTTCAAACTTGGTACATTTAAGACAAAACACGTATCTTTGAGTGTGCAGGCGCAAACTATGTGCTACTTTGAGTTAAAACGAAGGAGTTACGATCATTAACATTTTCGTATTTGGTATCTTGGTTTGATATAAAAAGACAATTCCATATTTATATCAAAATTTAAAATTTGTTGCTCTCATCAAAAACCCCAAAAATTTCAAATTTGTTGCACGACTTCAGTAAGTGTAGAAGGAAGAGTAAATCGACCCACATGTCACAGTCTGATGAGAATTTATCAAAAATAATCAAAATTTAACTTTTAATTCATAAATATCAGTTTTTTATAAAAAATTTAGACTCCAATTCCATCTCCGTCATCCATGCCAATTGAAATTGAAAAATTAGATAGAGAAGATCGATTGAAAACCTTTTTTTATAGAAAAAATTGTAAAGCATTATCAATCCAAATCAAATCATTATGTTTCTCTTGTTTGTATAAAGACAAAGTGACAATTACGTCGAATAATTAAGCCATTGAGGTTACGTTTGGTATGCTGTATAAAAAACTCGATATGATAATATAATACGAAACTAGTGTTTAGTACCACTCGTATTAATTAGCCACTGTATAAATTAATATGATTGATTACCTTTATACGGTCTAGAAAATCTAAAATCATACTCTCCAAATTGTCCGTATTAAATAGTCGGGTGACAAATAATCTTGAAAATATAATAATAATAATAATAATCATCATCATCATCATCATAATAAAAATAAATAATAATAATAATAATAATAATAATAATAATAATAGTAATAATAACAATAAGATAAAATAAAATTTTAATAAATATAATAATATTATTTTAATAAATATAATAATATATAAATAATTAATTATAATAAAAAAATAAAAACAATATACATAATTAATATTTATATATAAATATTTCTTATCAACTACTATAATATAATTCATCCAGTATAATATAGTCGGAATTTTAATCCGGTCGGGCACCAAACGTCTGACTAAATAGTCAGTCTATCCGATGGACAGATTAGTCTATTCAACTGAAATAGTCAGTACAATACGGCACACCAAACGAGACCTGACATTACTATTCTATTTCACATAAGTGAAAATTCTACTTCTGCGGAAATTGCAAACCCAAGACTTATGCTTACATATAGAAAATCTAGCCAAAAAAATTACATAGAAACTTTTCTAATAAACGAACTATATAGAACTCTAAAAGCTCCAATAGAAGAGGAAGTCAAATGAAGAAAAGAAATTTATGGGTACGCAACGTCGACCGCTGATGTTGATGGCGATACATCATTACTGTATGGAGAAATAAGTAGAAGCTGCATCAGTAATATATATTTACTGACGCTAAAAGGTACAAAAGACAATGGTGCGTTACTATTGATGTTATATCATAGGATTAGACAATGGTATGTTATTTTTACTAAAGCTATAATATACATTAAACAACAGTAATTTAAAACTAATGTCTAAAATTACATGTTACATCACTTTTGTATTTACCAGGTTTTTCTGGGGTGTTATGTATTGTCATATTTGGTGTAGTGTAGACCCACTCTTGTCAGCCTATGCGATATGACATCCATTGTGTGTCCTGCATATTTAGAGACGGACCACTGGTGGGTCAACAAAACCAGTAAAAATATAAGTGGACAAAAATAAGCATCGTTTAAAAATACATTTTGAAAGTAAACTTTCCCCTCAAATGTAAAACATACTTGCATAGAGTAAAACATAGACGACCGGATTTCAAATTGCATCCTTTCACAAATCGTGGGACCCATATATCACAACATACATCAAAATTTATGTGACCCATATTTCCCAGAAATCCATTTTCATCAAATCAAGTGAAACATCTGACCCAAAATCAATGATCAAACACAACCGAATACTCGAATCTCAGAAATTACCCATCTATGGTCAACTCGAGAATCACACCTCTGAGGTTAACTCAGGGATTATACATCTCACGTTAATTTGAAAATTACACATCCGAGGCCAACTCGAGGATTACACATTTGAGACAAACTCGGGAATTACACATCTAATACATCACCGGAATTACGCATCTGAGGCATACTGAATCTGAGTCCAAAGCATGAATTTCAAAAAGAAAAAAATCTTTAACTTTAAACCAAGTCAAAACACCATTTCCAAACCGGACTTGAGTCCAAAACACAGTTTTCACAATGCCATAAAATATGTGTCCAAAAACTAGTCCATAAACCCATAAAATCATCTTGAATCATTATTCAAATAATTGCAACTCAAATCATGCAATAAAACATTCAAATCATTTAACTATGCATGCATCACAGTTATAAAACAAATGTCCACTCATAGACTGTCCAAGCAACTCAATTTCGTATTGCACGCTCCTCGGAAACTTTGGGAGTCACCTATCCTATCAAAAACCACTACTAAAGGTCACTAACGTCCCAAATAATCTCACATCAAAATCCCCAAATTTTCCGAGATAAAATACATATGAAAAACGTAAACATAATACTTTGGACACACAAAACTACCCTGAGACGATGTCCAATCAATTTGAAACTTGTGCTAAAATGTTCATAATATGGAAAATAATAAAACACATGTTAACTCGGAAACTAAGATAACGTGGCATATGCCCACACACGCCACCACACTCCTCTGCGCGTGGGCCTCACGCGATCACAGAAGTCATCTTCAACCTCACCTGGGCTGACCTATTTTACTGCAATTCCAACTCAACTCGGTGACATGACCTAGCCCTAAATCCCTCAATTCCCCTCCAAACCTTACGTTTTAAACATCAAATCTCATCAAACAATTTGAGAAACGGTTCTATGAACTTAAAACATGAAAACCTCACCTTGATTCTCTTGAATGAACAATTGAAGTTTCGACCAAACTTCAAACCCTACTCTGAATAGTTTCCAGCGTCTCACAACCTCAAACTCATTTTGAGTTAGCTCATACAGGTCCTAGATGTAACGACCCATCCCAAATTCCTAGATTAGATTAGTGACTAATCGCGATTAGTGAGGATAATCCGTGATTAGTTAGGCGAAATCGGACGAACGATGTGAAATGACCGTTTTGCCCCTAATCGTGGTAAAATGTTGACTTTTCATTCTGGCGGTCAAACGGACTTTGACCGATGACCGTGATGTAGTTCGTAATGTCATAAGTTCATAGACAGGTGGCACGTTTTATTCCGACTTTCGAGGAGGAAGTTATGACGTTCGGAAGTTTATGGGCATTTTGGTAATAATTGTTAAAGAGGGGCAAATGTTGACTTTTTGACCGGGAGGTCCGATGGCCGAGGGCCGAAGACTGTTACGTAGATCGAGACGATACGAATCCATAGACAGGCGGCACGCTGAAATCGGACTTCGAATGGGAGAGTTATAGGTCACGGAAGTTCGATTTCACTATGCACGTACTTCGAGACGGGGATGATTTGGCAAAATCTGATTGGGCTAGATATTTTAGGTGGGTCTCATGGATGAGTGACAAGTGTCACTCATCCCATTGGTTAAAACCCCTCAAAAGGGGATCTCACTTAATTAAATAATATTAATTAATTAATTTTATAATCTAATCCACACCTCATTCAATCCTAGCCCTCCATTCTATTTTAATCTTTCAATCTTCACCATCAATTCCATCTCCCTCTCATCAGCCATCATTCTCCTCTTTGTTCTTCCTAAAGACCGAAACCCATATCCCCCATATTCTTCATTTTCTTCAAAAATCGAAACACACACACACCATCACCATTCATCACTTGTGTGAGCTGAGAGTGACCGTGTGAGGAGTGTGAGGGGTTGAGGACCGAGAGGCTGGACGGTGGCCCACGGTGGAGGCCACGACGGAGCGAACCCGTGAGGTAAGAAAATATTTGAAATTCGAATTTGAGTTTGAATGGTTTTTACTCGATTCCATTAATTGGGTAAGGTTTCTAAGGATCCCAGGAGATGAATGGGATTGGTTTCGAGGCGTGGGAAAGCCTGGAACAGCCGTGAACGGTGGGGGAAAATTCGGCCCCATGGCCAAGGTTCAAGGTACGGGTTTTGAGGTTTTTTCTCTGATTTTAATATCTAAAAATATTAGAAATGAGATTAGAAAGGTATTAGAATGGAAATGGGACAAAATGGATCGAAAACATGGAGGTTTGAGGGTTGAACCGGTCGAGCCGGTCTGGTCTGGTTCGAACCAGCGAACCCGGTCGGCGGGAGGTTGCTGGTGACACTGTTCACCGCGCGTGATCTCACGCGCAGCCAGCTTTTAGGGGCGCGTGTGAGCGCGTGGTGAGGAATTTGAGGGTGCTTTCAACATGTGAAACACTCTATTCGATGTAACGAACATTTTGGGACTAGTTTCGTGTCGATCAGACACCGTCTCGATATGTTTCGGGGCATCGGAAGGTTTCGGATCGGGATTAAAAATAGTTAAAAATACGGAAAATTTATGGGGCTTTAGTGGGAGGTTAATTAAGTAGTTAGTAACCTTCTATTACGATTTGGACAGGTTCGGGAGTCCCAGTGACAGTGATTGGCTCGGGGAGCCGTATGGCACGCAAATCGAGGCGGCAGCTCGGACGGTCTGTGAGTGGACTCTTGTTTTCTAAATTGGTGCATGCATAAATGTTTATTATATGTTTTATTACATGTTTGATGATTCCATGGGTGCATTTGTATGTGGTTACGTATAAGCACGTATTTCAAGGTTTCGGCCTTATACGGTGCTTATACGGGTCTGTATGTCTTTATTGGTTTAAATGAAATGGTTTTGGATTTCAAATGGATAAACTCGGGTATGAGACCCATTTGGTTTTGTCTCGGGCATATGACGCTATTTACGACCTTCGGGTCAAAATCGTGGTCGCGGCGGGTGCTATGTGCACGGCGATCGACGATACGACGCTCGCCTTCGGATTGGGATGTGTTCCTTCCGGAGAGGTCACGATGCACGATTCGTGGTCGGGAATCCTGGGGAGGCTCGACTACGGAGTGCTGACGATTCAGGATATCGATCGGCGATGAGTGCACCATGATCTTGTGGTGGTCGCGTCGGTTGATACGTTCACGGCGACATACCAGGATTGAGGGCGGTCCTAGATGGATGGTTGCACGCATCACTATGATCGGAGTCGTGACTGACCCTTAGATATCAGGCCCGGTGCCTAGTTGATGTCATATGTTTGGGCACGAGACCCAGTTTATTTTACGGTTTATGATTTCGGGTCAGGGACCCTAGATGGATTTCCAAGTTCATGACGGTTTATGGGAACCAACATGAACTCTGGAAAGGTCATTGTGGTTCATGACGGTTTATGGGAACCGGCATGAACCTTTGCCAAGTCATTGTGGTACATGACGGTTTATGGGAACCAGTCATGGATGATGTTGTCTATATGTATATGAATATAATGGATGTTATGGATCATGAAGGTTCAGGGGAATCGGGCATGAATGTTTATGTTATGTATATATATGTTCATATACCTTCCTTTACTTCTATTATCTCCTCCATGGAGGGTCGTTGGCCTGGGTGGACCCTGGAGTAGTCACGGAGCACCCACTGAGTGGAGTCACCCCCCAGTTGGGTTCCTTACTCTCAGGAAGGCTATGGTTACTATTACCTCGGGTAGGGTCAGTGGCCTACGGACATTGACCTTGACTTTGAGAAAACTCGGATTAAGACCCGGGTAGCACGCGCGTAGCTTTGGAAACCGTGACATGATTGGTTGTGTGAAATTATATGTGTATATAATATAAATATGATATATGATATGTGATGTGTGGTTACACAGGATTTGAGCGGTGGCTCGTGTACTTGTTTATTTCTGGTTTGGGCTGAGTCCCTTATGGATTTGGGCAGTGGCCCGTATGGTCGTTTTCATTATGGTTCTTTCAATCTTGGTTTTGGGCTTAGTTCCCACATATGGTTTCTTTCGGATAAATGGTTTTTGAATGCATGCATGCTTTTTAGTGAAGGGTACAAATGTCTTCTTATGAAATGTTTTATAAACTCTTGTTTTGTCCACTCACAGCTTTTAATGTTTTGACTGCCGTTCAGGTTGACAACGGATGTGGACTGTAGTAGAGACCGAGATATCACATACCTCCTCCGGGTCCTGGCGTACTCTGATAGCCCGGGAGGGCAAAGGTCGAAAATATCCCTTGTCTGACACTTCGTGTTAGACGGGAGCAGGGTCATCCCGCACTAATCCCGGGGGGATTGGGATGGATCCTATCAACGTGGTATCAGAGCAGGGTTGCTCTTGTTACTCTGAATTCCAGAACGTGTTTTACGCGATACTCCGTATGCAGGTCGAGGATGTGATATCTCAATGGGCTGCAGTTCGTTATCAACCTGATAGTTAGGGTGCCAGTACGATAGTTAGTAAGATTGGATCGTGGATTGTTTTGGTTCGACATTTGATGTCGGGGTTGCCATAGTTCTGTCGTGGATGACAATGTGGGACCCTACGAAAGGATTAGCGTAATAGTACTTAAGGGTGTTGATCGTGAGCTGGTTAGTTGGGATCGTCTTTCACAATGTCGTAGGATCGGTTCCGACGACTGGTTAGAATTGTGACCATCCGATGATCGGATATTGGTAAGTTAGATGGATTTACTACTGTTAGCAGCCGGATTCGGGGAATCCTAGTTGGATTGACGTCTTTACGATGTCCAAACCGCGTAGACGGTCAGATTGTGGATTGTACTGTAGTTGGCAGCTAGCGGTTAGGTTCAGAGTGACCCTAGGGCATGATTGTGGAACCCTACATTAGGTTGTATGGTTCAGAAAGGTGAGTTGGCGAGTGGTATGACTTTGACGATTATTCGGATTTGGGTTCGTTAGTCGATCTAGTCATGTCAATTTTTGTTGGGACTGCACTCTGTAGTCAGGGTTGTACTTATCGGTTAGACCCAGTTGGTTGTCGTGCTACCATAGTTGCGATGGATATTTGGTGCAACTAAGGTCATGGGCGACCTGTTAGATGACATTGGTTGAGTTGAGTTACGACTGGTTAGTGATTGGTTGGACAAGTTATCAGGGTTGGTACTTGTCGATGGAATCCCTGAGTGGGATACGGAGTGGTTAATACGGGCGGTTGATTTTGTTAGATGCGGAGTCTCGATAGCGATGTCTGGTGGTTAGGTCTGCACGAGTCTGTGGCAGGCACTACTACCGAGAGTGGTTGTAGTTATGATTGTTGGGAATCGGGGACGTTCAAGGGACGTTTCCTTTTCTCGTATGGGTTGTCAGGATGACTGTACCCAGAGTTGTTGGGTACAACGGAAACGGAGTTTCTCCTATTCGAGCAGAGGTATGGGATCGTCGCTCAGTATGAGCGGAGATCCAGGGTTGTCAGATTTGCACCCTGTATGCCAGTGCTGATACTGATACCTATGTCTGTGTGCCGATGCTGATACTGGTACTGGTGCTGGTGCTGGTGCTGGTGCCGGTGATTGTGATGATGGTGAGTTACGAGTCGGGATGTGACTCCGACGTGATGGGCTTATGATCGGTATCTGTGGTCCCATAGTGGATCTCAGATAGAGTTAAATTGGTTAAGGGACACGTGATTGATGTCCGGGTATGTTGTTTCCAATCTTGTTGGAACTTTGGAATCGCGAGAGGTTGCGATTATGGTGACGAGTGGAATGCGGGTTTTCCGCATTGGTATCGGGGTATTTCGAAGTCCTTTTGGGTGACTTCTCAGGTTCTGCCATGGTATATGGTGTAGGTGATGGTTGGTTGCCACTAGTACACTGATCGTGTATTGGTTGGTGGATCGGGATTTGTCTTGGGTCATCAGGAGGAATTGAGTATATCGAAGTTAGGTAACTGAGATTCCTCATTCTCTACTTGGTGGCAGACGTTGTCAGGTTACATGACATGGTGAGTGCAACGAGTGTTGTTTGCATTCACATAGGATGGGTTTTGATGTCATTGTATTCGATCATTCTTGGTTTTCCACGGTGGAATGCCAAGGATCGATACGAAGTGATTGGGGAGAACCCACAGCCTCGGCGTGTCTCATCGTTGACTGGTCTGTTTAGATGTGGGAATTGGTTTAGGACTTTGGGTATCGTTATGGATCTGGATCGTGATCTCGATGATCCAGATAGTTGGAAAGTTTATCACTTTTACTTGGATGTTGAGTAGAGCATGATGGGACTGAACTTCTTTTTAAAGCGAATCCCGTGTGGTATATTACTCAGGTGAGTAGTTTTCCGACGTGGTCGGATATGGTCAACCTATATGTGTTGATGTTGGGATTGGCTTCCCTATGAAGTCAATCGAACTTATTGTGGTAAATCGTTTGAACTGATATCCGATAGGTTCGGTTGTGGTGCGTCTCGGTAGACGTGTACGATATTTCGGGTTGTGGAATCAGATTTCTGGATGACGATTCAGGATTTGATTTTGGAACTTGAAAGTTGATTTCTGGATTTGGGTTTTGGAATCGGATTCTGGGTGACGATTCAGGATTTGATTCTGGAGCTTGACAGTGGATTTCTTTTTATGGATTTGGGTTCGGAATGGTCATTCCTGATACTAGTCTACGGAATGATGATTTCGGATTCGAAATTGGATATGATTATGGATATGATTTCTGGGTTTTTATTCGGTATTTCTTACGAAATTGCGGATTCGGATTTGGATTTGGAATGGATGATGGGTTGGAGTTTCGATTTGTAAAATACTGGATTGGACAGATGGACTCCAGAATTGAAATGTGTTTGGCTACGACCTAGGTGGTTGTAGGCTGATTGATGGGTAGATGTACGTACCTTGTACGTTGTTCGAGGTACGATACTAGGTATACTTGTCGTGTCTAGTGACGGTATATAGGTTATAGCAGAGGTATGTTGGTGAGCGTGTTGGTAGTCGGCTTAGTTCTGATACCATCGGATTAGTTGGGGTCGTGGACTCGACATTGGATACTGTGCGTTGGGTCATGGTATTTCTGATGGGTCTAGTTACACACAGGTCGGGTGTTTTGTTGGTAGATGGATACTCAGGTTGAGTGAGTTGGGGCTTAGTATAACCACAAATGGGTATAGTGTTAGTTTTTGACTAGCGACTGTCAAGTGGTGACAGTTTGACGGAGGTGTCAGCGTGGATCGGTTAGTGAGATTTGGTGACTCCCTGTGGGAGCAGATAGCAGGATAGGTTGGTGATTGAGGAAGGAACCATCGAGTTGTGGTGTCAACTCGGAGCGTATGGCTACTATTATTCGACGTGGTCGAGTGTAGTCAATGCGACGTGAGTGTTCGTGGTACGTCCAGTTGCAGACGAGTTTTGTTCTGGTTAGATGGTGTATGAGTGTACACGTGTCGTGAGATCAAATTATTTCCACGAGGTGGATGTAGAATCAAGATAGTTGGAGTTTCGAGAACGAAACTAAATTAAGGAGGGAAGAACGGTTAGATTAGGTCGGTTGGAATTTCGAGGACGAAATTAATTAAGGAGGGAAGGTTGTAACGACCCGTCCCAAATTCCTAGATTAGATTAGTGACTAATCACGATTAGTGAGGCTAATCCGTGATTAGTTAGGCGAAATCGGACGAACGATGCGAAATGACCGTTTTGCCCCTAATCGTGGTAAAATGTTGACTTTTCATTCTGGCGGTCAAACGGACTTTGACCGATGACCGTGATGTAGTTCGTAACGTCACGAGTTCATAGACAGGTGGCACGTTCTATTCCGACTTTCGAGGAGGAAGTTATGACGTTCGGAAGTTTAGGCGCATTTTGGTAATAATTGTTAAAGAGGGGCAAATGTTGACTTTTTGACCGGGAGGTCCGATGGCCGAGCGCCGAAGACTGTTACATAGATTGAGACGATAGGAATCGATAGACAGGTGGCACGCTGAAATTGAACTTCGAACGGGAGAGTTATAGGTCACGGAAGTTCGATTTCACTATGCACGTACTTCGAGACGGGGATGATTTGGCAAAATCTGATTGGTCTAGATATTTTAGGTGGGTCCCATGGAAGAGTGACAAGTGTCACTCATCCCATTGGTTAAAACCCCTCAAAAAGGGATCTCACTTAATTAAATAATATTAATTAATTAATTTTATAATCTAATCCACACCTCATTCAATCCTAGCCCTCCATTCTATTTTAATCTTTCAATCTTCACCATCAATTCCATCTCCCTCTCATCAGCCATCATTCTCCTCTCTGTTCTTCCTAAAGCCCGAAACCCATATCCCCCATATTCTTCATTTTCTTCAAAAATCGAAACACACACACACCATCACCATTCATCACTTGTGTGAGCTGAGAGTGACCGTGTGAGGAGTGTGAGGGGTTGAGGACCGATAGACTGGACGGTGGCCCACGGTGGAGGCTACGGCGGAGTGAACCCGTGAGGTAAGAAAATATTTGAAATTCGAATTTGAGTTTGAATGGTTTTTACTCGATTCCATTAATTGGGTAAGGTTTCTAGGGATCCCAGGAGATGAATGGGATTGGTTTCGAGTTGTTGGAAGGCCTGAAACAGCCGTGAACGGTGTGGGAAAATCCGGCCGCCATGGCCGAGGTTCAAGGTACGGGTTTTGAGGTTTTTTATCCGATTTAATATCTAAAAAGATTAGAAATGAGATTAGGAAGGTATTAGAATGAAAATGGGACAAAATGGATCGAAAACATGGAGGTTTGAGGGTTGAACCGGTCGAGCCGGTCCGGTCCGGTTCGAACCAGCGAACCGGGTCGGTGGGAGGTTGCTGGTGACACTGTTCACCGCGCGTGATCTCACGCGCAACCAGCTTTTAGGGGCGCGTGGTGAGAAATTTGAGGGTGCTTCCAACATGTGAAACACCCTATTCGATGTAACGAATATTTTGGGACTGGTTTCGTGTCGATCAGACACCGTCTCGATATGTTTCGGGGCATCGGAAGGTTTCGGATCGGGATTAAAAATAGTTAAAAATATGGGAAAATTATGGGGCTTTAGTGGGAGGTTAATTAAGTAGTTAGTAACCTTCTATTACGATTTGGACAGGTTCTGGAGTCCCAGTGACAGTGATTGGCTTGGGGAGCCGTATGGAACGCAAATCGAGGTGGCAGCTCGGACGGTCTGTGAGTGGACTCTTGTTTTCTAAATTGGTGCATGCATAAATGTTTATTATATGTTTTATTACATGTTTGATGATGCCATGGGTGCATTTGTATGTGGTTACGTATAAGAACGTATTTCGAGGTTTCGGCCTTATACGGTGCTTATACGGGTCTGTATGTCTTTATTGGTTTAAATGAAATGGTTTTGGATTTCAAATGGATAAACTAGGGTATAAGACCCATTTTATTTTGTCTCGGGCATATGACGCTATTTACGACCTTCGGGTCTAAATCATGGTCGCGGAGGGTGCTATGTGCACTGCGATCGACGATACGACGCTCGCCTCCGGATTGGGATGTGTTCCTTCCGGAGACGTCACGATGCACGATTCGTGGTCGGGCAGCCTGGGGAGGCTCTACTACGGAGTGCTGACGGTTCAGGATATCGATCGGTGATGAGTGCACCATGATCTTGTGGTGGTCGTGTCGGTTGATACGTTCACGGCTACATACCAGGATTGAGGGCAGTCCTGGATGGATGGTTGCACGCATCGTGACTGACCCTTAGATATCGGGCACGGTGCCCAGTTGATGTCATATGTTCGGGAACGAGACCCAGTTTATTTTACGGTTTATGATTTCGGGTCAGGGACCCTAGATGGATTTCCAAGTTCATGACAGTTTATGGGAACCGGCATGAACTCTGGAAAGGTCATTTTGGTTCATCCCGGTTTATGGGAACCGGCATGAACTCTGGAAAGGTCATTGTGGTTCATGACGGTTTATGGGAACCGGCATGAACCTTTGTCAGGTCATTGTGGTACATGACGGTTTATGGGAACCGGTCATGGATGACGTTGTCTATATGTATATGAATATAATGGATGTTATGGATCATGACGGTTCAGGGGAACCGGGCATGAATGTTTATATTTTGTATATATATGTTCATATACCTTCCTTTACTTCTATTATTTCCTCTGGGGAGGGTCGTTGGCCTGGGTGGACCCCAGAGTAGTCACGGAGCACGCACTGAGTGGAGTCACCCCCCAGTTGGGTTCCTTACTCTCAGGAAGGCTATGGTTACTATTACCTCGAGTAGGGTCAGTGGTCTACAGACATTGACCTTGACTTTGAGAAAACTCGGATTGAGACCCGGGTAGCACACGCGTAGCTTTGGAAACCGTGACAGGATTGGTTGTGTGAAATTATATGTGTATATGATATAAATATGATATATGATATGTGATGTGTGGTTACACAGGATTTGAGCGGTGGCTCGTGTACTTGTTTATTTCTGGTTTGGGCTGAGTCCCTTATGGATTTGGGCAGTGGCCCGTATGGTCGTTTTCATTATGGTTCTTTCAATCTTGGTTTTGGGCTTAGTTCCCACATATGGTTTCTTTCGGATAAATGGTTTTCGAATGCATGCATGCTTTTTAGTGAAGGGTACAAATGTCTTCTTATGAAATGTTTTATAAACTCTTGTTTTGTCCACTCACAGCTTTTAATGTTTTGACTGCCCTTCAGGTTGACAGCGGATGTGGACTGTAGCAGAGACCGAGATATCACATACCTCCTCTGGATCCTGGCGTACTCTGATACCCCGGGAGGGCAAAGGTCAAAAATATCTCTTGTCTGACACTTCGTGTCAGACGGGAGCAGGGTCATCCCGCACTAATCTTGGGGGGGTGGGGGGGGGGGGGGATTGGGATGGGTCCTGTCATCCTAGAAGTCCATTAATTACTTTATTTCCAAGCTTCCAGATCTAGAAATTGAATTTCACACTTAGGGGTACACGGGTATCCATTTCGGGTCTTGGGTCCGAGTGTTTTTCCTCCCTTCTCCTCTCTTTTCCCTTAGTTTTATTCTGGCTTTTTCTATTCTCTTCCTCTCTTTCTAGCTTTCTCTCATGTTTCTCCCTGTTTTCTAGGATCTCGGTGGAAGGTTGATTTTAATTGGATTTTGTTTCAATTCCCGCACAAACAACCCCCAACACACATGGTGCACACATACATAGCAGTTGCCACATAGCTGCATAAGGTGGTCTTGTCACCATTCAAAAGGAACACGCTAACTAAAATACTAACTCATCATTTAACCCCAAAAGACCAAAATGCTCCTAGTCTCAAAATTACCAAAATAACCCTAGGTAATTCAAACTCATAACAATCTCTTCTGAACTTTAATTTTGGCACGGCGCCTATCTACGGACTCAGAACTCTGAAACCTACATAACAGTTATCACAAAAGTTCCAAAAAGTACCCTGACTAGAAGTTAACGTTAACCTCACATTTAAACGACGGTAACATCGTCAATTTACATTCAAAACATCAAGAATTACATTTCTCAAATTTTCGAGGCGATCGACCATGCCCTCGATGTCCGCCTTCGATCCTGCCGGCCCCACTAGTAGGAGTTTGACTCCCTCCCGTTGTACCAAAAGACAATCCTGCTCTTTTACCCCAGTTTACAGCATTGTCACCTGTCGAACGATCGCATGGTCGGTACAGACAATCTTTCTTGAGGTGCCAAAGCTCCCACAAAAATAACATGTGCCCCTGCCAAATAGTTCAGATCGAATACTCTACCTGTCGGTCGACGGAACTAAAGTCTCGCTAGACTGGACTGATGTATGGGGTCTCAATATAAAATCCTGAGTATCTTCCCCTCCCACCCCACTATTTGGCGCCAAAATTCTAGGGCCTGATTGTTACATAAAGGTGGTCGAAATATTAAATTCTTCCATCAGTATGTGCAGGATAAAGGATGCCGAAATTACATGCATGGAGTTTTTTTTTATTCAGATGATCAATGGAAGAATTCAGACGAGGGAATTGGGAAGGTATTTGAATTGTAGTTTCAGCCTTTATTTTGTAGCTCTAACCGTAATTCTTTTGATGAGATTTTGGAAGCAATTACACTCACAGTGACATCGAGTCAATTGTTGAGCTGGATGAGTGTTTTTCAAGCATAGACTAGCTTGGCTGAAGCCCACCCAAATATTTTTACAAATTAAATTAATAGCCCATATGTTAAAAAAAAAAAAAAAACTACCTACCTTGTATTAGTAGCCCACCCGAATTTGTGACTGAAGACAAAAAAACCCTCTCTCACTTTTGAGCTTCCCTACACAGCTCTCGTCCTCTCCCCAAACAAAACCTAAAATATCAAAACAAAAAGTCCCTCCCTTTTTTCTCAGTTATTTCCTTGGCTGCTTGCTGGGAATTGGGAAGCATGTGACCACTTCCACCATTGAAGTTCAAGCAAGTGCCTTTCAAGCAAGCCCCACAATTATTTCATCCAATCATTTTCTTCCAATTGAATTAGTAAGTTTGTTTTTTTCTTTTTACTATTTCATTGTTATTATTTTTTTATTTAGACTCCCAAATATTAGGGATTAGATTTGGTGGGTTCTTGTTAGGATTTTGATGAATCTAAATAATTTACTTAAGTTTTATGCTAAGTTAATATTCAAATAAATTATTTAAACAAATGAATAATTTTTATAATGGATTGTGTTGTGGACTTGTGACCCTTATGAACTATGGAGTTTATTGGATTTTTATTGTTGTATATGCAATCTTGTGTTGTGGTATGTGGGATAAAATAACAACTTCTTAATTTAGACTTCTACATATTAGGCATTTGTTATTTAGGGATTAGATTTGGTGGTTTCTTGTTAGGATTTTGATGAACCTAAATAAATTATTAATTTTTATGCTAAGTTAATATTCAAATAAATTATTTAAGCAAGTTAGTAATTTTTTATAATGGATTGTGTTGTGAACTTGTGGCCCTTATGGACTATGGAGTATATTAGGTTTTTATTATTGTATGTGCAATCTTTTTGATAAAGTAACAATTTCTTATTATTCTTAATTTTAGTTCTTAAATTTTGAGATTATATTATAAATATGTTAAATGCATATAAATTGCATACTAATTAGCTTCCTATCCTCACATATGTCATATAGGTTATCATTCATCCTTTGTTATGTCTAAACAAGCCAAAAATTCCAAGTCAAAAAAGAACATTCTTGCATATTTTACAAAAAAGAATGAGGAAGAATCATCAAATCCACATCCTTCTCCAACTTTGAATGATGATGACTATGAGCAACAACCTTCTAAGTCCCAAAGAGTTGAGTCACCTAGAGCCAATCACCAAGTTGAAAGTGTTGATGTCAGGATCCGTCCCAAATCCCCCGGGATTAACGTGGGACGTGCCTGCTCCCGTCTGACACGAAGTGTCAGACCAGGGATAATTTTGTCCGTAGCCCAACCGGGACTGCCAAAGAGCGCTAGGATCTGGAAGAGGAGTGTGATGTCTCGGTTTTTGCTACAGCCCGCCTCCACTATCAACCTGACTGGACTTCAAAAACCGTGCCCGGTCCTACTCCCGTCTAACAAGTCAACTAAAGGTCCGAAACTCCCCTTCAGTGCTTGCCAGACAAGGGATGTTTGCGCGGATTTCTGCTGCTGTCACTGCCTCACGATCAGTCCCGAACGTCGTACCACGGCCTGGAGGGTCACAAAACAGAAAAGGTGTGAGTGGACAAAAATGACCTCTTATAAAAACATTTATCAAAATACAATCTTACCCTCCAGTTTTCACAAACTTGCATGCATATCGTAAAACATGAGTGACCGATAAAATCAAAACATATTTTCCCATGGTCCATAAAACTCATGTTCACCAAATCAGTTCATGTTATAAAACATCAAATCCCGGCTCTTAGGCCAAAACATGTGAAAACATAATCACTGGCCACAAAGACCAAAACCCCGTACTCAATACCAGCACGTCATCACAAATAACCTCAATCAGCACTAATCACAAGTGCACAATAAATATATCAATCCAATCAATCTGCACTACTCACAAGTGCATAAAATATCACAAATCACATCTGCACTACTCACAAGTGCACAATCAATCAAACTGCACTACTCACAAGTGTTGCACTACGCGTAGGCCAATATCCAGTCACTCTCGGGAACAGACACCTCGGGGCTCAACCCCCTCGGGCTCAGTCACCTCTGGGCGAACACATCCCCAGGTTCAGACACCTCCGAGTGGTACATCCAGGCTCAGTCTCATCCGAGAAGCTGACTACCATAGGATCAACTCCCGATCCTACAATCACATCCCCCAAGCTCCGGTCGTCTGGGTAATCCCCCCAAGCACCGACCGTCTGGGAATATCACAATCACAATGAAAACCATCCCGGGAATTACATCCCAAAACATTTCAGTCAAATCTTGACTTCATACCAAGTCAAGATCATCCCCGACTGGGTCTCAAACTCAAAATACCATTTACACGTATTTCTTTAAAATCACCTTTTAGAACAATAGAAATAATCCAGAAATCATCATTGACTTACCAACTAAGTCAAAACATCATTTTAGAAATCATTTAGACTTCGGGCCTAGCCCAAAACAACATTTGCACATTCCTCGTAAGACGTGCCCGAAAGACTGATTAAAATAATCATAAAATCCCAATAAATCATTAATTTCACAAATTCACAGGTGACTCCAAATCCGAGTCAAAATCACTATTCACTTGGGTTCTTATGCCCAAAATAACATTATCACGCAAATCCATGTGTTGCAACCTCCGTTGCCATTTTCACGTAAATCCACGAAATCCTTGACTCATTCCCGAGTCACAACATCATTCTCAATCCATGACTCATAATCCGAGTCCACACATTATTTCCAACCAATTTTAATCCCGGACTCACAAACCAAGTCCAAACATCATTTTTACCAAATTTCGTAATTTCTTGAAAATCGCCCAAAAATAATAATATAATATTCATAAAACCGAGAAATTACCGGATTGAAACACAAATCATGCCCAAGCATACAAAATCATATAATAAGGCATTTAAATCATATATGCATGCATCACGGTTAGAAAACAAAGTCCACTCACACACACCGTCCAAAACGGTCCGTTTCCGAGCTGCACGTTTTTCCGTAAAATCTGGAAATCACAACTCCTGTCCAAAATCATTATAGAGGGTTACTGACATCTCAAAATACATCATACAATTTTCCCCAATTTTTCCGGGATTTAAATACGTATTTTTAACTTAATACAAAACTTTGGATACGCGGAACATTAACGAAACAATATCCGATTTCATCGAAATCAACGTCAAAATGTTCGTTATACTGAGAGGATCAAAAGTCATGTTGACCTCACCTTGAGACTAGGCCGGACGCGCCCCCACGCGCCGCCGTGAGTGGCTGCGCGTGAAACCCACGCGCCAGCTACAGTGTCACCAGCCTAACTCGTTTCTCTGTAAAACGGGCCATTCAACCCGCGATCAGACCCGGTTTCAATCCTATCAATTCGACACTGAATTCATCAATTGAACATTCAATTAGTTTCGTTACAAGTCTAATTAGAGGTCTGAAACATCAATTACACGAAACCTTACCTCTAACCTCACGATCACAGATGATCATTCAAAGAACACCCCGCACACTGTTCATCATCAGAACTCCCTCAATTCCACACGATTTCCTTAAATTGATTCATCAAGAAGCATCAAGGGACTCAGGTAAACCTTTTCCCCAAATCAATTGAATTAATTCGTGGCTCAAACTCCACGACTCAAACTCGATTCTTCGTCACTGTGCAACCATGGAGTTCAGTCAATCTCAACCAGTTTCTTCCAATTGATGGACCCAGAAGCATCGTGGGATCATGAGAAGTCATTTCCCCACAACAGTTGGATCAGTCGAAGCCTCAAACTTCACGACTCAAGCTCGAAGTTCCTCACTGTTACCAAACCCGTTCAGAGCCAATTGGGCATGAATTTATCTCGTTTTTTATTTGAAACAACTCGTCTCAACCTCAGGAAGCTATTTCCAAGCTCCAATTCGATCATCACAGCTCAATTCGTCCAATTTGATTTTCCCTCCAAATTTTCTAAAACCCGAAATCCCAGTCCTCAGCTCTCAGTTAATCCCTCGTGTTTCCGAGTTCAATTCACTCTCAATTGCTCACACTTTGGTTCAGAAATGGAAGAGAATTGGAGGTTGGGAGAAAACTGATTTGTGGGTTGTACACGGTTGAAGAAAATATGGGAGATTAATGGAAATTAGGATTAATTAATTAATTAATTTAATATAATAAAACATAATAATTAGGTCTCCCCCAAAAACATGGATCCTGGTTTAATGCCTAATTTTAGGGGATGAGTGACACTTGTCACTCATCCAAGTGTGTCCAGTCACTGGGTACTGTTCATATTAAAATATTATTTTAAATCCCGGTTCGTTCGGTTAATCGAGCCCGATTCCGTGACCATAACTTCGTCGTCAAATCTCCGATTTCGGCATGCCGCCTGTCGTTGGATTCGTATTGACGAGACCTACGTAACGGTCCTTGGCCCTTGTCCATCGGACCTCCCGATCAAAAAGTCAACATTTGGCCCCTAACATGCCAAATTACCAAAATACCCCTCAACTTCCGAACATCATAACTTTCTCTACGAATGTCGGAATCGAACGTGCCACCTGTCTATGAACTCGTGACGTCCCGAACTACGTCACAGTCATCGGCCAAAGTCCATTTGACCGCCCGATCTAAAAGTCAACATTTTGCCCACACTAGGGGCAAAACGGTCATTTTGCACGTTTTGTCCGATTTCACTCAACTAATCCCCGATTATTCATTCTAAATTATAATTAATTAATATTCAATCCCGATATTCTGGACGGGTCATTACACTGAAGGGCATTAAAATCCAGAAAAGACTGTGAATGTACAAAACAAATAATTTATAAAAACATATTTCATAAAAAGACATTTATGGCCTTCACTAAAAAGCATGCATGCATTCGAAAACCATTTCTCAAATCATTCATTGGGGCCTTGGCCCAAAACCGTAAAAAAAAACGTGTGGAAACTCAGCCCAAAACCAAATCCATAGGGACGTCGCCCAAATCACGTCATGTGGGTCTCAGCCCAAACCATTCTACGTAAAACCTCATACATATATATATATATATATATGTTGAAGCGTTAAATGTTCCAACTGTTGAGTGGATCGCGACCTGTCAACTCAAGTGGATCGCGAGTTTCCGTTAGTACGGGCACCGGTGTGGTGCCGCCCTAAGGCTCTCCGACGATCAAGTCAGTTACTTTATTCGTAAGAGGAAGCAGTAAATGGTAAGTTTGGTAGAGTAATAGTGAATAGTAAATCTTAGTTACCTTTATTGGGAAATGTGTACCCTTTATGTATGGATAGGTGGGATGTTCAATTCCCAAAGTTTCTATGTGAGACAAATGCTTCTCGATTTACGTGCTAACACGTGTTACGTAAATCGAGGATGGTGACTAGGCCCAAACTACGCATTAAATTAAACACGTAATTTGAGTGTTGTGAAATTTAAACCCTTTTTGTGTAGATGTAGTATTGGTAAATAGAGATCGTTCTTAACCGGGGAAATTAGGGAACATTAATAATGTGTTAGTGAGAAAGAGTAATGAATAATGAATAAATTAATGAATTAAATAATTAAATAATAAAAGAATAATAAACTAAAAGTATGAAAGAATAAAAGAATAAAAGAATAAAGAATAAAAGGAATCAAAGAATAAAAGAATTAAAAGAATAAAAGAATAAAGAATAATAAAGAATAAAAGAATAACAGAATAAAGAATAATAAAGAATTAAAGAATAAAAAATAAAAGGAATCAAAGAATAAAAGAATTAAAAGAATAAATGAATAAAGAATAAAGAATAAAAAGGGGGTTTGAAAAGGATTGTAAGTATAAAATAAATAAAAATAATTGAATACTTAATTCTACTTCTACTTTAACCTTTGTAGTAGTGAACTTTCTTCAAACACATATTTTTACCAACACTCTAACATCATGCTTATATAGAACCAATCACGAAATCTTACCTTAATCATCTCAAATACATGCATACATTTTTCATATTATAAATGCACCGAACAGCGGATTATTACTTACAATATGATTCACCTTAAGTTAATGATTTAATGCGCCGAACAGCGATCAAACATTAAATCTCTTCAACTCTATTCTAAATGCCCCGAACAGCGGATCAACATTTAGCTTCGAATTGAAGTTTAAGCACTAAAACATATGAAGTAAAAGAAATTGAAAAAGTAAAACACATGGAGATTGCATTCTTACTTACAAATGTTAGAAAGAAAATACCACACATATATTGAATTATAAGTAAAACCAATAACAATAACAAGACTTTAAGTAGAAAAGTATGGATTTTCACAAGAATCACCGAACAGCGGCAGGAAACTTGTGAAGATGGAAGAAGAAATACGAGGAATTCGGTCTTAAAACTCTTGAATTGCCTTAGAATTACTTGGCCTAGGTATTTCTTAAGGAAAGCATAAAAATGTGTTTAAGAGATCTCAAAGAAATATCACAAGAACAAAGTAAAGAGGAAATGAAATTAAGAAAAATAAAAATAACATAAATTAAGAACAAGAATTAGAAGAAAGCTAATTAATAAGAAAATCTACAAGAAGTTAAAATGGTCCCCAAAAATGTCTCTCAAAAGAGAGAAACAAAAGAACTAACTAAGAACTAGAACTAAGAAAAATGAAAGAAATGGAAGAATGAAACTAATTGGGGACTCTCTAAAATACAAGAATTGAACCCCTATTTATAGGGGGGAAAAGCTAATTATACTCTAAAAACAAATAAAAGTTATAATAGAAATATTAAAAAGTGAAATGATGAGATTGGGTGGTGTTTGTGGGGAAAAGATGTAAAAAAAACAAAAGAAATCTTCAAAGGTGCTACTGGTTGGGCTTTGTCAGAATTCAGTGTGGGTGGCCTGAAAAGGAGCTGCAGAACAGCGTGGATGGGCTGGAAAGTGGAGGACAGGTCAGCAGGCTTCGCTGGAAAAGGTGGAAGAAAGTTCGGCGGGCAGGCGCTGAAGATGATCCTGGGCGTTCGGTAGGCGCGCTCCGACTGGGAATCTGGGCTGAGGAAGGCGCGCGAAACTGGCCTGGGCCGCACGGAACTGGCGGGCCGGGCTTGCTTTTATTTCTTCAAATTGGGTTTGGGCTGCTACAAATGAAAAATCAATTAATTAGAATTTATTTCACCGAAATTCGTCCATAATATTTTCGTTAAAATTCCGATCGAGACGATTCTTTCGCCAAAATACTCCAAATTACAAACTTTATTTATTTAAACAAAAATAACACAAAATAAATTATTTTATCTATTTATTTAATATTTTAATATTAAAAGCTTGGTAGCGAGGCTGACCTTCCGAAGGACCCAGTCGTCTTCCTGAAAACCCCGATGTCTGACTCTGGCAATATGGTAATTGCAAAGCCGTTGTTTGCAGGCAATGTTTCTGAGGTTAGCCTGCTCCCTATGCTCCTCAATGAGGTCTAGACTGAGTGCAATCTGATGGTTGTTTTGTTCGGGTTCATAGGCCGACACTCGGTAAGAAGTTTTGTTCAGTTCAGCGGGGATGACCGCTTCCGTTCCGAAAGTCAGTGAGAAGGGGGTTTCATTTATAGATGTGCGGTAGGATGTTCGATATGACCAGAGTACGTTTGGGAGAATTTCGGACCACTTGCCTTTGGCTTCGTCGAGCTGCGTTTTCAGTGTGTGCTTGATGATTTTGTTGATGGCCTCAACCTGTCCGTTGGACTGAGGGTGAGCCGGTGAGGCGAAGCAGAGACGGATGTTGTGTCTGTCACAAAAGGTACGAAAGCGTGCGTTGTCGAATTACTTCCCATTATCCGTGACGATTATGTGGGGGAGACTGAAACGGCAGATAATGTTCTCGAAGACGAATGTTTCGATCTGGGCCGTGGTGATGGAAGCCAAAGCCTTTGCCTCAACCCATTTTGTGAAGTAGTCCGCTGCTACCACTGCATATTCTGTCTTGCCCTTCCCTGTCGGCATTTTCCCGATCAAGTCAAGTCTCCACTGTGAGAAGGGCCAAGGGTTGACCATGGGTGTGAGGTTTTCTGGAGGTAAGTGGAAGAGAGGGGCAAACTGTTGACATTTGTCACACCGTTTGGTTAGTTCTGCCGCATCTCCATGCATAGTAGGCCAGTAGAAACCTTGGCGGAAAGCTTTATGGGCCAATGATTTTGGTCCAGAATGATTTCCGCAAATGCCACCATGTATATCTTCCAGAATGGCCCTGCCTGACTCCGGGATAAGGCACTTCAGGAGAGGTAGAGTAAAACCCCGCTTGTAGAGTTGGCCGTTGAGGAGTGTATACCAGGCTGCCTGTCTCTGGACCTTTTTTGCCTCGATTTTATCGAAAGGGAGAGTTCCATTTGTGAGGAAACCGAGCAGCGAGGTCATCCACGTGCCGCTAGTGTTGATTGTGCAAATTGCCGGCCCCAGTGTGTTGGGTTGATCGAGAATTTCGACCAGGACATTGCGACTCTATTTTTCATCGAGGGAGGATGCGAGCCGGGCTAGAGCATCCGCATGGCTATTTTCGGAGCGTGGAATCCGAGTGATAGCATAATTGTGGAAACCGCCAAGAAGAGACTTTGCCAATGCTCTGTACGCTACCATGGAAGATTCTTTGGCCTCGTACTCGTTGGTGATCTGGTTGACGATAAGCTGCGAATCGTTGAAGATTTGGATCTGTTTTGCCTCCATGGTCCTGGCGAGGCGGAGTCCTGCAAACGAAGGGCGTATTCCATTCGGATTTTGTCTCGTCTGGTGAGGACAAGTCCGGCGCCGGATCCAGTGTGGCAAGCCGATCCGTCGACATAGAGGAGCCACGTCGGTTGAGCAGGGTCAAGCTGGGGACTTTCCCCATCCAAGATATGTGTTATGGATGGGGGAGCAGATGGCGTGACCTCATGTGCGGCCACCGCTGGGACGTAGGGAAATTCGGAAATGAAGTCCGCTAATGCCTGCCCCTTCTCGGCGGTGCGGGAGTGAAGGTGATGTCGAATTCGCTGAGTTCTATTGCCCACTTGAGTAAGCGGCCCGATGTTTCGGGCTTCTAAAGTACTTGCCGGAGTGGTCTGTCGGTCCTCACGATTATGGAATGAGCCTGGAAGTATGGCCTGAGCTTTCTAGAAGACATGATGAGGGCGAATACGAGCTTCTCGAGGTCGGAGTATCTCGTCTCGGCATCCTGTAAAGCCTTGCTGACATAATAAACCGGGTGCTCAGTGCCATCCTTGCGTTTGACTAGCACCGAACTGGCGGCAGAGGCGGAGACAGACAGGTACATGTAAAGGGTTTCCCCGGTGTCTGGTCTCGCCAACAACGGCGCCCTGCCCATGTAATCCTTGAGCTCCGTGAAGGCCTTAGTGCACTCCTCCGTCCAGGTGATGTGTTTGGACCTGCCCTTCAAGGCTTTGAAAAAAGGCACGCACTTGTCGGTGGCTTTGGAGATGAAGCGTGTTAGGGCTGCGACTCGGCCAGTTAAGCTCTGTACCTCCTTCTGGGTTCGCGGAGGCTCCACATCGACTAGGGCTTTGATTTTTTCCAGATTGGCCTCAATAACTCTCTGACTAATCATGAAGCCCGGGAATTTCCCTGAGCCGACTCCGAAGACGCATTTTGCCGGATTTAACCCCATTCAATATCGTTTGAGGACGTCAAACATTCGCGAGAGATTGGGGATGTGTAGGTCAGCCGATTTACTCTTGACGAGCATTTCGTCGACGTAAACCTCCATTGTTTCCCCAATCTGGTCAGCGAACATGAAGTTCACCAGGCGCTGGTAGGTGGCTCCGACGTTTTTGAGTCCGAAAGGCATGACATTGTAGCAGTATAACCCCTGATCCGTCCTGAAGGTTGTGTGGATCTGATCTGCCGGATGCATAAAGATTTGGTTGTAGCCCGAGTACCCATCCATAACAATGGCTACCAAGGCAGCATAGACGGCCTTCCGGACGAAGTGGATGGTGCTGAGTTTGACGATTTCTGCCTTCATAACCTCGATCCTCTCTGCATCGTAGAGGCGACGTTTCTATTCGACAGGCCTGTAGGCGGGGTCGATACTGAGCCGATGGTAGATCACGTCGGTGGAGATGCCGGGAATGTCGGCGTACGACCAGGCAAAGACTTCAGAGTTTTCCCTCAGAAAACGAATCAGTTGTGACCGTAGGTCGGGCGAGAGGGTTGTGCCAATTTTTACCCGTCGGTCTGCAAAGTCGTGGGAGAGTGCTATCTCTTCAACATCCTCAATGGGATGTGGGTGTGGTATTGCCGAATGGTCCCGAGGATCTTCAATTGGCCCATCTTGTATTCTCTGTGCGTCCTGAGGGCTGACGGGGTCTGCCTCGAACGCGGACTCTATCACTGCCATGGTTTTCTTCGGAGGTTGGATTGGGGTGACAGAATTGCAGGCTCTTGCAGCCATTTGGTCTCCTTTGACTTGACCAATCCCCATAGGGGTTGGGAATTTTACTAGCAGTAGGTGGGTGGAAACGACTGCCTTCATCTGATTGAGTATTCCCCGCCCTAGAATGGCGTTGTAGGCCCCAGGGCAGTCCACCACCAAGAAGGGTGCCAGTACGGTTGCCCTCCGTGGATGTGTTCGGAAGGGGAGGGTAACCGTTCCATGCGGGACGATGGAGTCCCCCGTGAAACCAAATAGCGGCGTAGGTGAGCGGTCCAGACTTGCTTCCGAGTGTCACCGGGCTGGCTGCCGGGGATGATCAACATCCGAGCCTGTTTCTTGCTTGGCTCGGCGTCCCCATGCTTACTTTTACGTGGCTCGGCGGCCGCGTTTTCTTTTTCTTTTCCCGCTAGCGGGCGATTCTTTTCGGCATGCTCCGGGCACTCGGCCACTACCTTGTTGGCCTCAGCCCTACCGACGCTTGCTCGGTGGGTAGCGAGCTTTGCCTGTGCGACCCGTAGCTGTTCGGCCACCTCAGTGTATCGATCGTCGAGCACCTGACACCTCGACTCGACCTGGGTGCCCTTAGCCTTGACCTCGGCCATGTCACTCTGGAGTTTCTCGATTATCTGTAAGAAGTTAGGAGACGGTTCTCCCCTTGTTCTGGGGCCTTGCCCGAGTGTGATCTCACTGAGATCGTGTTCGCCCTGCATGTTCAGTGAAGAGGAGTTGTCTCTCGGTGCAACTGGTGGATGAGTCGTAACTCGGTCTAGTTGAGCGTGGGCAACCTTAGTCAGATTTCCCACAGACATCGCCAAACTGTTTAAGCGTTAAATGTTCCAACTGTCGAGTACTCGTTGCCCAATCACCAAATGACGCGTGTCCCTCTTGTGACCTGTCAACTCAAGTGGATCGCGAGTTTCCATTAGTACGGGCACCCGTGTGGTGCCGGCTTAAGGCTCTCCGACGATCAAGTCAGTTACTTTGTTCGTAAGAGGAAGTAGTAAATGGTAAGTTTGGTAAAGTAATAGTGAATAGTAAATCTTAGTTACCTTTATTGGGAAATGTGTACCATTATGTATGGGTAGGTGGGATGTTCAATTCCCAAAGTTCCGATGTGGGACAAATGCTTCTCGATTTACGTGCTGACACGTGTTACGTAAATTGAGGGTGGATACACTTCCACGTGGCACCTCGCATTGGGCCCGGTGTTAGGGCTGTTGTATGTATGGCAGTTTTGGGCCTTGAGCGGGGTCTGGGCTTTAAGTATACGGCCCAGTGGGTCTGGTCAGATATGGTGTCAACAATATGTAACCCATCCTCGGCATCTCATATGCCCAATCAACAATCGTCACAATTTATCTAAGTATGCATACTACTCGGGGTCTCAATCCGAGTCTACCCCCAGTGATAGGACCCATCCCAATCCCCCCGGGATTAACGCGGGATGACCCTACTCCCGTCTGACACGAAGTGTCAGACAAGGGATATTTCCGACCTTTGCCCTCCTGGGCTATCAGAGTACGCCAGGATCCGGAGGAGGTATGTGATATCTCAGTCTCTGCTACAGTCCACATCCGATGTCAACCTGAAGGGCAGTCAAAACATTAAAAGTTGTGAGTGGACAAAACAAAGAGTTTATAAAAACATTTCCGTAAAGACATTTGTACCCTTCACTAAAAAGCATGCATGCATTCGAAAACCATTTAACCAAATGAAACCATATGTGGGAACTAAGCCCAAAACTATAATCAAATCAAGTACATGGCCACTGCCCAAACCCATAAGGGACTCAGCCCAAATCATAAGAAATTAACCATAAGGGCCACTGCCCAAAATCTGTGTAAACGCACATCATACATCGTATCATATATCTCATATAGCATACATCATATATACATATAATTCACACAACCAATCTTATCACGGTTTCCAAAGCTACGCGCTTGCTACCCGGGGTCTCACACCTAGGTCTTCCAGGAACCAAGTCAATGTCCGAAGACCACTGACCCGCCCTGAGGTTATAGTACAAGCCTTCCTGAGAGTAAGGAACCCAATTGGGGCGACTCCACTCAGTCGGTGCTCCGTGACTACTTCGGGGTCCACCCAAGCCAACGACCCTCCCCGGAGGAGATAATAGAAATAAAGGAAGGTATATGAACATATATATACATAACATAAACATTCATGATCGGTTCCCCTGAACCGTCATGATCCATAACATCCATTATATTCGTATACATATAGACAACATCCTCCATGACCGGTTCCCATAAACCGTCATGTACCACAATAACCTGACAAAGGTTCATGCCGGTTCCCATAAACCGTCATGAACCACAATGACCTTTCCAGAGTTCATGCCGGTTCCCATAAACCGTCATGAACTTGGAAATCCATTTAGAGTCCCTGACCCGAAATCATAAACCGTAAAGTAACTGGGTCTCATGCCCGAACATATGACTCAACTGGGCACCGTTCCCGATATCTAAGGGTTAGTCACGACTCCGATCATAGTGATTCGTGTAACCATTCATCCAGGACCGCCCTCAATCCTGGTATGTCGCCGTGAACGTATCAACCGACGCGACCACCACAAGATCATGGTGCACTCATCACCGATCGATATCCTGAAACGTCAGCACTCCAAAGTCAAGTCTCACCAGGCTGCCCGACCACGAATCTTGCATCGTGACCTCTCCGGAAGGAACACATCCCAAACCGGAGGCGAGCGTCGTATCGTCGATTACCGTCCACATAGCACCTGTCGCAACCACGATTTAGACCCGAACGTCGTAAATAGCGTCATATGCCTGAGACAAAACCAAATGGGTCTCATACCCGAGTTTATCCTTTTGGAAATCCAAAACCATTTCATTTAGACGAATAAAGACATACAAACCCGTATAGGCACCGTATAGGGCCAAAACCTCGAAATACGTGCTTATACATAACCACACATCCAAATGCACTCATGGCATCACAAACAAGTATTTAAAACATATAATAAACATTTATGCATTCACCAATTTAGAAAACAAGGTCCACTCACAGACCGTCCGAGCTGCCGCCTCGATTTGCGTGCCATACGGCTCTCACGAGCCAATCGCTAGCACCGGGACTCTCAAACCTGTCCAAATTGTAATAGAAGGTTACTAACTACTTAATTAACCTCCCACTAAAGCCCCGTAATTTTTCGGTATTTTTAACTATTTTTAATCCCGATCTGAAACCTTCTGATGCCCCGAAACATATCGAAACGGTGTCCGATCGACACGAAACCAGTCCCAAAATGTTCGTTACATCAAATAGAAGATTTCACGTGTTGAAACTTCCCCAAAATACTGTTTACGCGTTCCCACGCGCCCAATGTAGGTGTTGCGCGTGGGCCCCACACGCACACTAATCATCATCTTCTTCGCGTGTTCTGCAACCTGAACCGACCGAACCGGTTCAAGGTCCAATCTTCCATGTTTTCGATCCTTTTTGTCCCATTTTAATCCTAATACAATTTTAATCTCATTTCTAATCTTTCTAGCTATTAAAACGGAACAAAACTCCCAAAACCGTACCTTCACCGTCGTTAGTAGTGGCCATATTTTTTCCCCGCCGTTCACGGCTCTTCCCGGCCATCCTAAGCCCCAAAACCAATCCTAAAAGAACCCTAAGACCTCCAAATAGCATTTCCAATTAATGAAATCGATTAAAAGCCATCAAAACCCAAATTCGAATTTTTGAATATTTCCTTACCTCACGGGTTGAGCTCCGTCGTGAGCCACCGTCCCTATCGTTGTCCTCATCCTCTCACTCACTCACGGTCACACTCAGCTCACACGTTCATGGTGGTGAGGTGTGGGTGGTGTGTTTGTTCGAAAATGAAAAATGAAGGAAAATGGTGCATATGGGTGGTTTCGGGTTTGAAGATGAAGAAGAATGAAGTGATGATGTTTGATGGCTGATGAGAGAAGTGAGGATTAGATAATTAGATGAGTGATGAGGATTGAGTGTTTAATGGAAATGAATGGATAGGATTTAAGGATGAAAAGATTAATTATATAATAATAATTATATTAATATTTAATTAAGTGAGATCCACATTTTAGGGGTTTGGACCAATGGGATGAGTGACACTTGTCACTCATCCATGGGACCCACTGAAAATATCTGCCCAATCAGATATTGCCAAATCATCACCGTCTCGAAGTACGTGCATAGTGAAATCGAACTTCCGTGACCTATAACTTCCCCGTTCGAAGTCCAATTTCAACGTGCCGCCTGTCTATGGATTCGTATCATCCCGATCTACATAACGGTCCTCGGCCCTCGGCCATCGGACCTCCCGATCCAAAAGTCAACATTTTGCCCCTTTTAACCATAATTACCAAAAATGCCCTTAAACTTCTGAACATCATAACTTCTTCTTCGAATGTCGGAATTGAACGTGCCACCTGTCTATAAACTCGTGACGTCACGAACTACGTCACGGTCATCGGTCAAAGTACATTTTATCGTCAGAATGAAAAGTCAACATTTTGCCCACGTCTAGGGGCAAAACGGTCATTTTGCATCGTTCGTCCGATTTCGCCTAACTAATCACCGATTAGCCTCACTAATCGTGATTAGTCACTAATATAATCATGGATTTCGGGACGGGTCGTTACACCCAGGATCTACGACGTCTGGGAGGATCGTCCAAAATCCAGGATCTACGACGTCTAGAGGACTGTCCCCGGACCCAGTCCGTGACTATAACATATCTCACACTGCTGGGCATGTGCTCCCTCTTGGAGTCACTCGTCCCAGGCAGTGGATTGTGACACTTCAGAATCTACGACGTCTGGAGGAGACCAATAGGCTAATATAAGAGGGTATATACATTTTTCGAATACCTTCTTTCAAATCATAATTCAACTGGGTCTCATACCCGATCATCTCAACAGGATTCCTCAAATCTGATTCAAATCCAAATCTCACAGGCCTCAGCCTAAATCCACAGTTCAATAGGGTCTCGAACCCGAATTCTCATTTCATAAATCAAAATTGGGATTTAAGCCCGATTTCACGATCCAACGGGGCCTCAAGCCCAATTTCACAACCAACTGGGCCTCAAGCCCAATACCATAAATCAACTGGGCTTCAAGCCAGATGTTACAACCAACTAGGCCTCAAGCCCGAATTCGTAACCAACGGGGCCCTCAGCCCGATCGTTTAACTCAAATGGGCCTCCGGCCCAAATTCTCATCAAATCAAATGGATTCCAAGTCCGAGAGTTTGAAAATCAAATGGGTTATACGCCTGAAAGATATTTCCAAAATTCCTTTCGAATCGTCTTTCAATTGGGACTCGTGCCCGAATCTCGACTTCAGGCATACCCGTGAAATCCTCAAAATCGTAAACTAGTTCCACGGTTTCACGCCTCTCCGTGAAACCTTTGGAATCACATATAAACCGTGTAAAAAATATGCACGTAGTACACTTGGTCGAAACACAAACATCATATAAAAATAAAAACCTCGAACTACGTGCAATGGTGCATTTTCCTCCGAAAATGCCCAATAATTATAATTAAATCATATGCACTCATGACATCTCAAAACATGTTCATTAAAGCATATAAAACAGTTATGCATGCATCAATTTAGAAAATAAGGTCCACTCACAGACCGTCCAAAGCCGTACCTCGATACACGTGCCATAAGCCTCTCCTGAGCCAATCACCGTCACTGGAGCTCCCGAACCTATCTAAATCATTTTAGAGGGTTATGTCTGATCGACTCGAAACTTGTCCCAAAATGTTTGTTACATCGAATAGATGATTTCACATGTTGGACACTTCCCTAGAATCCTCCCCACGCACCGCCAAGCGCCGCCCAAAGTGCCCTGCCCGTGGGCTTCACGCCCCTGCTACAGTGTAACGACCAGTCCCGAGTTCCAGGATTAGATTAGTGACTAATGAATAATTAATGAGGTTAATCGGTGATTAATTGACTGAAATCGGCGACGACGTAAAATGACCGTTTTGCCCCTAGTCGTGGGCAAAATGTTGACTTTTGACTCGGAGAGTCAAACGTATGAGGGCCAATGACCGTGACGTAGTTCGAGACTTCACGAGTCCGTAGACAGGGGGCACGTCGAACGGAAAAGTTATGGTCACAGGAAGTTCAATTGAACTATGTACGCATTACGAAGCGAAAAACAGGTGACAAACTCTGATTGGTTGACTATTAATGTGGGAACCTTGGATGAGTGACAAGTTTCACTCATCCTATTGGTCATTAACCCCAAATTATGGATCTAAAGTGTGATTGGTGGGTTTAGGATTAAAATATTAGTTTTGGGATTATTTTATAATTTCCTTCACCCACTCTCTCTCAATCTTAGCCCTCCATTCCCTCACACCCCTCATTCTCACCCTTCACTCACCCGACCATCACACCAAACTCACCTTCCCCCCCCCCCCTTCAAACCGTGCACACACCTTCACCTTCTTCATTTTTTTTTTACTTCCTTCAAACCGTGCCCACCATTGTCACACAAACACCACCATAGACCTGCCATCTTATGTGATCAACTATGAGGACTGAGAGAGTGAATGACCAGTGGACTTGGACGACGGGCCACGGTGGTGGCCACGGCAGAGGAAAACCGGAAACCGCGAGGTAAGTGGTTTGAAAATTGGAATATGAGTTTTAAGGAGTTTTAGTTGATTTTAACAGTGGAAAAGGCTTCCTGGTGATCGTAGGAGTTGATTAGGATTGGAATCGTGGCCGGAGGTGGTCGATGACGGCCAAAAACTGTGAGTCCTATTTTCGGGTCAAAAATGGTGGATCGAGTTGTAAGGGGTGTCGATCAATTTGGTGACTTAGATGTTGTTCGTGGAGGTGAGACAAACTCAGGGAGCTTGGAATCGTGACGAATGGTGGCTGGAGCTGGGAGCAGTTGACGGAGGAAACTTGGGCGTACTGTCCCTTCGATCACAGGTATGATCTCGACCCTATTTCACGATTATGAAGCTATGGATCGATTGGGGGGAATGAGACGAGGAACTAGGTTGAAATCTGGAGGAAAACGGTTGAGAAAACAGTGAGAACCGTCCAGGTCGGTTCATCGGTTCGGTCGAACCAGTCTGAACCAGTGAATCGGGTCCAGTGCAAGGAAGACGATGACACTGTTGAGGCGCGTGGGGGCACGTGGAGGTTATTTTGGGGATGACTTCAACATGACTTTTAATCTATTCGATGTAACGAACAATTTGGGACTGGTTTCGTGTCGATCGGACATCATCTCGATATTGTTCGAGACGTCCGAAGGTTTAGGATCGAGTTTAAAAATTTGGGAAAATTATGGGACTTCAATGAGAGGTTAATAAGGTAGTTAGTAACCCTCTAGTATTATTTGGACATGTTTGGGAGTCCCGATGACGGCTATTAGCCCGGGGAGACTTACGGCACACAAATCAAGGCGGCAGCTTAGGACGGTTTGTGAGTGAACCTTGATTTCTAAACTGTGATGCATGTATAAATGTTTTATATGGTTTGTAGATGTGATTCTATGATGATGATTTTGGATGTTAGTGATTTATATGATTTCATGCATTTCGAGGCGATTTAGGTGTTTATACGTAAATCGAGCTTTACCGTTTTGCACTGATTATACGTGCTTGTGGTTTCAAAAATGGTTTAATGAGATGGTTTTAGATTTGAAAAGGTAAAATCGAGCATGAGACCCATTTGTTTTGGAAACCCTCGGACTCGAAGTCCATTTTAGTCGCGTTATCGGGCCAGGGGCCCAATTGGTTCGTGAATTGATTTCGGATTTGAAAATATGGAATCAGGCACAAGACCCATTTGGTTTATAGACTCTCAGACTTGAAGTTTATTTGATTTAACAAGACATCGGGCCGGAGGCCCAATTGATTTACGAATCGGGCTCGAGGCCAATTTAGTTTACGAAATCGGGCACGAGGCTCATTTAGTTTACGAAATTGGGCACGAGGCCCAGTTGGTTTACGAATCAGGCTTGAGGCCCAGTTGATTTATGAATTAGGGCTTGGGGCCCAATTATGGTTTACGATGGTGATTTCGGGTCGGGGACTCATAAATGGATTTATGGTTCATGACGGTTTATGGGGACCGGGCATGAACCTTTGAAAGGTTTTGAGAATGATTTCAAATGGTTTTTCATATACCATCCTTATATATTTATGGATTTTCTCCTCCGAGGAGGGTCGTTGGCCTAGGTGGACCCCGGAGTAGTCACGGAGTACTAACTGAGTGGAGTCGCCCCCGTTGGATACCTTACTCTCAGGAAGGCTATTATAGATTATCCATAACCCCTAGGGAGGGTCATTGATCTACGGACATTGACTTGGGTGGACCTTGGGGAGACTTGGGATTACCTTGGGGAGACTTGGGATTTGAGACCCGGGTAGCACGCGCGTAGCTTTAGATACTGTGACAGGATTGGTTATATGATTTATGATAAACATGATTTCTTGGATTTGCAAAATTGTGTTTTATGGATAATAAATGGATTTGGGCTGAGATCCCACATATGTTTGATATGATTATGGATTTCTATAAATGGATTTGGGCAGGCGCCATGATTTGAATTTACGGAATTTGGATCTGAGACCCTATAAATGGTTATTGAAACATATGTGGTTTGATAAATGGCTTTCGTATGCATGCATGCTTTTTAGTAAAGGGCATAAAAGTCTTTTATAAAATGTGTTTTATGAACTATTGCTTTTCATCCACTCATAGTCTTTTCTATTTTTCAATGTCCTTCAGGTTGAGCTCGGATGCGGATTTTAGCAGAGACCGAGACATCACACTTCTCCACCGGATCCTGACGCGCTCTGGAAGCCGGTCGGGCTAAAGGTTTAAATTTTTCCTGGTCTGACACTCCGTGCCAGATGGGATCATGACACATCCTGTGTTAATCCCGGGAGGATTGGGATGGGTTGTGACATACAGTCACCCCTAACCTCGCGCAGACCAGCCGGTTCAGTCCACTCTGAAATTCCGGTCCGACTGAACCAGCGTGACCGGTCCAAGCCCATTTCTCCCTCATTTTCGGTCTATTTCCTTCCCTTTCAATTCCTATCTCTTTGTTTCAACATTTCCTATCTTTCTACGGCCTCAAAACACACAAAACAATCCAGAAATTAGCTGCCTGATCGAGGAAAACATTGCCTTATTTTCTGGCTGTCCGTCAGGGATACTCTATCGTCATCTTCCGTCCAGGATCATTCCCCTTGACTCCTATGGTCACCAGGAACATCATCCAATCGTTAGCACTCACCCAAAACGCACCAAATCGAACACCCAAAATTTGAACTCGATCGGGTTGTCGGGTTTCCTCCTCCTCCGTGGTGCTGCCTTACTCAGCCGCCCAACCTCCCTGCCGATCTCATTCCTTCCCCCTCAGTCCTTCCATGGTCGAAGACCAAGAGGGTATGGTGGTGTGGGTGTGTGGTTTGCACGGTTTAGGAGGGGATATCGGGTTTGGTTGGGAGAACAAAGAAGGTGAAGATGATATGCATGAATGTGGGGTGATAAGCAATGGATAAGTGACACTTCTCACTCATCCATTGGGCCTAGGAAAGATCTGGGCCCACATAAGACAAAAGCCCACTAACTACCTCTTTAAAAATGTCGCCGCGAATAGTGCCTGAGAACTTCCATGAACCGTACTTTTTTCGTCGAACGTCCAATTTCGGTGTGCCTCCTGTCTATGAACTCGTATCCACCCGATCACCATAACGGTCCTCGGTCCTCGGGAATCGGACCTCCCTGGTCAAAAGTCAACTTTTTGCCCTCGTTTAGGGGCAAAATCGTAATTTCACCCTGAACGTCCTATAATCCCCGACTAATCCCCGATTAGCCTCACTAATCCGTCATTATTTCTTAATTAATTCCTAGAATCAGGGACTGGTCGTTACAGTTGAGACCAATTATCTTGAAAGAGATTCTGGAAAACGTCCTTCAATATCGACATATCCCTTTAATGAACGGGATAATGTTAGAAGAAAATATATATTAAATGGGCCATACCAACCTGAGTTGGTTGAGTACCCACGCATTGTTTATGGGAGGCAATTCTGTCAATTCCAAAGAGTTTGGTTCTCCAAATTTCCATGGCTCGAATACTCAATTGAAAATGATAAAGTATATTGTTTTCCTTGCTTTGTTTTCGATAGTAGTCCACCAAGTCATTCTTTATTTATTTCTCAAGGTTTTAATACTTGGAAAAGGATTGGTGGTGGCAAAAATCAATGTTTCTTTGAAAAGCATGTGGGTCTTTCTACTTCACCTCAGAATGGTGCTATGCAAAAATGGTATAATTTACCAAGAACAAGTGGGCATATCGAAAGGGCAATGAATCCACAATCTCCACAACAAGTGAAAAACAATAGATTGCGGCTTAAGTCCACCATAGTTGCCATGAAGCTACTAGCCAAACAAGTATTGGGTTTTAGAGGTGATGATGAATCTATAAACTCCTCAAATCGTGGAAATTTTATTGAGGTAGTAAAGTCTTACGATTAAATAAATGAGGAACTTGCTAAACTTGCTACACTTGCATTGGGTTTTTGTCTTCTTGTTGATGAAGCACTTGATGAATCTAGTAAGGAACAAATGGCTATCATATTAAGATTTGTCGATTGTGATGGTGTTGTTCGTGAAAGATAGTTTGATGTGGTAAGTGTTGAAGACACTTGTGCTATAACTCTCAAGTTAAAGATAGATAGTGTGCTTTCTCAAAATGAGCTTTTAGTGAGCAATATGTGTGGCCAAGGATATGATGGTGCTAGTAATATGCGGGGTCAATGGAATGGACTAAAAGCATTATTTCTTCAAGAGTGTCCATATGCATATTATGTACATTGTTTTGCTCATCGCCTCCAACTTTGTTTGAATGCAGCAGCTAAAGATGTTTCTAATACCTATCTATTTTTTCACACAATTGACTAATATTGTGAATATTGTTACATCTTCTAGTAAGCGTGTTTCTGAGTTAAAATGTGCTAGAGAAGCTCAACTTGTAGAACAACTTGATTCTGGAGAAATTGAAACTGGTTCAGGAGCTAATCAAATATGTACTTTGCAACGAGCTGGAGCTACTTGTTGGAGCTCTCATTTTGAATCTATTATGAGGTTGATTGTTTTGTTTAACCCCACCAGTGCAGTTCTTCGAAACATGGAAATGAATGGACTTAACAACAAAGTACGTGGGGAAGCTAAAGGTGCGTATAAAGCTTTGAGATCTTTTGAATTTGTGTTTAACTTGCATTTGTTGGATAATGTTATGGGCATCACTAATGTTCTTTGTAAACAATTGCAATCAAAGTCTCAAGACATTGTAAATGCAATGAACTTGGTTTCAAGTACAAAGTCTCTTCTTCTAAAGATGAGACAATATGGTTGGGATGTTTTCATTCAAATGGTGGTATCTTTTTGTGAAAAAGAAGATATAAGAATTCCCGATTTCAATGCTCCATATATGGAAGGTACAGGTCGATCTTGTCAACAAAAGGAATTTATTACAGTTGAACATTACTTTCGAATCAACATATTTCATGGTGTACTAGATTATCAATTAAGTGAGTTAGAAGGTAGATTCAGTGAGCAAGCAGTGGAACTCCTTAGTCTTGGCTCATCATTGGATCCTTGTAATGGATTGAAATCATTTGACATTGAGAAGATATGTAATATGGCAGAGAAGTTCTATCCTGGAGATTTCAAAGATGATAACGTCCGCTTGTTAAGAGAGTAATTGCAGCATTATGAGTATGAGATCTTTGATCTTTCACAATTTCCGAATATGTATTCTCTTTCTAACTTATGTGAAGAACTTGTTGCATCAAGGAAGACATATTTTTTTATTGAGAGATTAATTCAACTAGTATTGACTCTCCCTGTGTCTACAGCTACAACATACCGTTCATTTTCGGCTATGAAAATCATTAAAAATCGGCTTCGAAACAAGATGGAGGATGAATTTATTGGAGATTGTATGATTCTTAACATAGAAAAGGAACTTGTTGAAAATATTGACATAGATTCGATAATTGATGAGTTTAGTGCCTTGAAGACTCGTAGGGTACAATTTAAGTAGTTTTCTATTATATTTTATTGCATAATTATTTTCGAGTTTGTTATAGTTCTTTGACTTTTTATGTATAGTATGCATTTTCAGAAGTAAAACTCATTACACCTCCCTCATACTCCTACATGTATCTTTTTTTCTTCTTATTAATGAAATTCACTCGTATCGTCAAGTTTTGCTAAATTTTCACATTAAAACTTAGTCCACCTTATATTCAAATCCTGGGTTCGTACCTGGTGTTTTCGCCAAGAGGTCATGAGATTTTGGAGGTAGTTACACCGACAGTGACATCAGGTCAAACGGTTGAGCTAGATGAGTGCTTTTTCCAGGAGGAGGTGGAGACATCATTGTTCCAAATGCTTCCAACCAAAGCCCTTGGAACAAATAGTCTATCAGCTTTGTTTTATCAATGGTTTTGTGATGTAGTAGGTGAGGATGTGGTTTCCTTTTATCTTGTTCTCAATGAAGGGGCCGGGTAAGTATGTGTGAACCAATCATACACTGATTTCACTTATTCTTAAGGTCGGCAATGCAACAAAAGTTATGGAGTATAGACCAATAACTCTTTTTTTGGGTCATATACAAATTCATTTCCAAAACCATTGTCAACCGGATGAAGGCAGTAATGTCATCGTTAGTTTCTGAATTTCAAAGCGCTTTCATTCCTTCTTGTTAATTACTGATAATATTTTGACTACTTTTGAGAGTATACATGCAATTAGGAGAAGGGGTTCTAATGATTTGAAGAAAACGATTCTAAAGTTAGACGTGTCTAAAGTCTATGACGGGTGGAAAGGGGATTTTTAAGGAGCATGATAGAGAAGTTGGGATTTCCTACTAAATTCATCTATGCAGAAGGCCTATTTGCTTCTCTCTCTTAGGCCTAAAATCACTGATTGCTCCATGGGATTTCAGTTGGGTTGGGGGCCCCAACCATTTCTCACATTTTCTTTGCTGATGACAGCCTTCGTTTTTAATGCGCAACTCCAAGAATCATATAATCAGAAGGTCCTTCTCAAGAAATATGAAATGGTGTTAGGACATTTCATCACTTATGATAAATATGCAGCTAGTTTCAAGCTTTGTACTGATCCTATTCTCAAGTAGTTGATTTTGAATATGCTAGGTATTAGAGTGGTGGAGTGTCATGAAAGTTATCTCGGACTACCTACGATTTCTTTCCGAAATTAAAAAAAAAAATAGATGTTTTGGATAATGGAGGAGGCATTGTGCAGTAGATTAACAACTTGGAATCCTAAACTTCTTTCTACTGGTGGTAAAGAGGTCTTAGTTAAGGCAATTGCACAAGCCCTTCCAGCTAATACTATGAGCATATTTCAGCTTCCTAAGTCTCTACATGAGTATCTACCAGCCCAAATAGCAAGGTATTTGTGGGATAAGGAAGGCAAAGTTTTGTTGGGATGTGAGGAATGAGTGTGCAGTCCCACATCGGAAAAGATGAGTAAGAGTGTGTGTCTTATATAGGTTTGGGCAACTCTTTCTATTACTAATTGTTTTTAAGGCCAAAATCCTGAGTCTATTATGGGGCGAAACCTCGAGTTTCTACATGGGTATGGATGTAGTTTCTACAAGTTTGTATACATTGACTGCGATGGCAAGAAATTTGTCATCCAAAATCAAAAGGGGATTAGTTTTAAAAAATTTGAAGCTTTCAATGTAGCCATGATTGCTACGCAAGCATGGAGAATTTTGGAATCCCCTGATTCCTGAGTGTCCCAAATATTTCAAGCTCGCTATTTCCCACATGGTTGCTTTATGTGGCGGAGATGGGAGGCTGAACCTTCGTTAGTATGGAAATCGATCATATGGGATAGAGAAGTGTTTGAAAGTGGGTTGACTTTGTTTTTTTGGATCAGTACGGAGGAGCTTGTCTCGGTTTTTGTTGACCGATGGGTTCCCATACCATATACTTTTAGGCCAATCATGAGAATAGGGCTACTGTTGTATGTTTGTGTTAAGTCCCTTATACGGTCTCATGGTGGTTAGAATATTGAAATCGTCCAACAAGTTTTTTGTCCGGAAGATGTAGCTGCCATTTTTAGTATTCCCCTAACCTCTACATTGAATTTTGTAGGTAGCAGGTATTGGTTCTTCACAAAGGATGGTAAATTTTCAGTTACGTCTGGATACCATGTTGCTCTAAGCAATTAGACTGTATTGCAAGTGACCAGAGGGACTGTTCATCAGTGGTGCAGCTTGAGGCTTATTAGAAGAAGCTTTGGAAGTTGAATCTCTTAAAAAAAATTGAAAACTTTCGAGTGGAGGGCCAGTTTAAAGATTCTACCATCTTCATGGAACTTGTATGTCCGAAAATATACTAATTATGCCATATGCTTTTGGGATGGAAAGAAGGTGGGGGATGTTCTCCATGCTTTTGGACAAGTTTCCCACTCAAGGCTATTTCATGGACCTTTATGAATCTGCAACTGAGGTTCTATCTCCTACTGATCTACAAAAGTTTTTATATATATGCTGGCAGCTGTGGAATCGTAGAAATAAGAAGCTTCATGGCCTTTTGGTTTCGAAGTTGCGAATCAGATCACTCAGGCTTTGGAGGCTCCCGTCGCCTTTCCTAGATAGCAAGACACTAAACCGGCAACAGTGGTGTGCCTCATTCGGTCGAAAAAAGCCCACCTTTAAATGTGGTGAAACTGAATTGTGATGGAGCAGTGGAGGGCAGGGGTCTAAAGAGAGGAATTGGTGGTGTTATTCGAGATTATAATGGGGTGGCTATTGCAGGATTCGCCGGACTGGGTTTTGCAAGACTTTCGCTGGCTGCTGTGAAGCTAGAGGCGGTGAGAAAGGGTCTATAGTTTCTTCAACAATTGGGCTTGGTTGCTGCTCTGATTCAAACTAATGCCCTGGGTGTAATGGCAGCAGTTCAAAATGCTGGGAAAGATTAGTCTGGAGCAGGTTTAATTGCTATTAAAGTTGTGAAGCTAACGAGGCAGATGAACTTACAATTGGCGTGCCTGTGCTATGCTCCTAGATCTTCAAAATCAAGTAGCTTATGCGCAGGCACATGGGACTGCTCTCCCAAGTCTACGTCAACTGGATTGCTCTAGCACCACCTTGGCTGGATTTTCTAATTGATGTTGATGCTGCTTGTTAAAGGGTTTTGGCTTTGTTGTAGGAAGTGGAGCACCTTTTTTCCTTCTTGGATTCTCCTCATCCGCTGGGTTTTCAAGACGAGGTTTTAACAAGGTTACCTCAAATTAATGCCCCAAGCTTTTATTCCAATCTTTCTATCAATAAAATTCTTTTGATAAAAAAATATTTGTATTGTGTTTAATACTGACGACGAGATAAAATTTAACGAAAATTGGGACAAAGTGACAAGACAAAGATGACTAATAGCCACCTTATACACGACACAAAAATGAACGAAAATCGAAACAATTTGACAACTCCAGATGCTACTTGGATAAATAAGCCTTTTCAAACTAGGTAAATAACCATGGAAAATATCCACGTCTAAAAACGGTCCAAAACCCACTAAGCATTCCGTATTCCTCACCAAAACCTCTCGCTCTCTCGCTCTCAGACAGTCGGACAGAAGTGAGAACAGTGAGAATGGAAGGCAAATCGTACCAGAGGCTCCCGCGCGTCAAAATCCGGGAAATGCGTAACGACTACTTGAAGTTCGAGCTCCGCGACACCGACGCCAGCGTGGCCAACGCGCTCCGTCGTGTGATGATCGCCGAGGTCCCCACCGTCGCCATTGACCTCGTCGAAATCGAGATCAACTCGTCCGTGCTCAATGACGAGTTCATTGCCCACCGGCTCGGTCTCATCCCCTTGACCTCCGACCGAGCCATGAGCATGCGATTTTCGCGTGACTGCGACGCCTGCGACGGAGACGGGCAGTGCGAGTTCTGCTCCGTCGAGTTTTATCTTCGCGCCAAGTGCCACTCCGATCAAACCCTAGATGTGACCAGCAAGGAGCTTATCAGCTCCGACCACACCGTCGTCCCCGTTGATTTCTCTGATTCCGGTTTCGAATCCGCGGAACAAAAGTATCCACATTTATTCTCTCTCAATTTTTAGGGTTTCATAGAATGTCTTGTTTTAAAAAAGATAGCAATTTTATTGTGCGTGATAAAATTTGGCCACTTTACTTTGGTGTTTTAGGGGAATTATCATTGTGAAGCTGCGAAGAGGACAAGAGCTGAGGCTGAGGGCCATTGCCAGAAAAGGGATTGGCAAAGATCATGCCAAGTGGTCACCTGCTGCCACTGTAACTTTCATGTACGAACCGGATATTCGAATCAATGAGGAATTGATGGATACTTTGACACTTGAGGAGAAAAAAGCTTGGGTCGACAGCAGTCCTACCAAAGTCTTTGATATTGATCAAACGGAGAAGGTTGGTACTTTCTTACTTCCCTGCTTTGTTTTGATGAATGTGATAATGGATGTTATAGTTTCATTTCGTGTTAAGGGTCTACTATTTCGTCAAGGGTGATTTTTGCTTAGAAGCATCTGATAAAATTAATTCTATAGAGTACTTGGTATACTCATTATGTGAATTGTTGTAATGCCAGCTCAATTATGTATGCTTCTTTGTTGGTTGAAGGCTTTAAGCCATACTAAGCTTTTTGGACCGACTTAATGAAATTTTACTTGAAGTAATCAAATGTTTGGTGCTTCTAAGGTAAGGCATAAAAGAGTTAAAATTTACTGTTTTTTCTATTATACATGCATGGTATGAATGAATGTCGACTTTTTTCGAGGTATGAGCATTGAAAGCAGCATGATGTTTCTTTCTGATTCTGCAGTTTCCCGTCAAGTAGATGTTCTTTTCTGGTTCTGCAGTTTCCCGGCAAGTATGCTAGGTGTAAGCTTCTGGCTTTCAGCTCTAGGATTTGTTTGTTTTGGAATAGTCACTAGTTACCAGCAAGTGTTACAATATCCGATGCTGAAATTTACAATACGAAACTAGGGTTCTGTGCTGTGAAATTTAGACAATTCATCCAATATGGTGCAAATGCCTCAAGGAAATAGAGAGTTTGTTTACAAATATTCAAAGGGAGTCTAAAATCCGTTTGCTTGTTGGATAAATTCATACAGATAAAGCATAATGGTTTAATGTATTAGCAATATATTGGGACTTACAAACCTTATTTTAGCAACTAGCTGAAAAGTAATTTGTTCGAATATTTGGACAAAAATAGAAAGATTTGGATGAGATTGATTCCACTATTGTTGAACATGTGCTAACTATTCTCGAATAGAATTTTTCAGTTTTTCACACTATTGTACTTGTATGAACCCTGAACATGGGTTTAATAGGTGCCTCGTCTGATATTACATTGGTTGGTTCCTTTTTATCTCAGTTGGGGTTAGGAGTCACTTTTGCCCTGTTTATGTTTCATTTTAACGAGGTAATTTTTTAGTTATCAACGTTCTTGCACTTCCAAACTACTGGATTGTATATTTATCATGTTGCTGCTTAATTCCGGGAAATGGGGAATTTACCAAAATGATGAGCGAATTTCCAAAAGGTTCTTTTGTGTTAGAAGTAGATTGGAGACAGGCAGTACCAATTGTTACATAATGACATGAATTCTTAGGTGGCAGATGGTTACTGGTTCTGTTAAGATTGTGCCTTTGAAAGATATCCACTTTTTAAATCCTGGGTTGCAAGAACTTTAGTGTATTCTGTTTGCACTTTCCAGCAAGATGTGGTTCTGGGAGGGAACACTTAGGTCATGATGGATCGTATAGTTTAGATACTGTAGGCTGTAGGCAAAGATAATACTGATTGTTATGGGGCTTGATCTAGAACTAGTTTTGAGGTTCTGGTTCACGTTCCTAGTTTTTGTGGGTTTATAGAAAGGCTCAATTGAAACTAGAGTACCCAGAAGAAGCCAAAAACCACAGAACTGTAGGCAGCAGTGTGGTAGGAGAGGCTTCTACAGGAGTTTTATAATTGCTCCAATCATTTAGTGTATCTTGGGCCTCCCCATCCATTATATTTGAATTGGTACATGTTGGTTTTATGTGGTTTATATTTTGATGGAATCATTTCTGAGATCATGACTGGTAACAGAACGTTATTTTGAACTTTGAATTATGGTGAACTGTTTCTTATCATGATGCAATTGATCTTGATACCACAAATGTTTTTAATGGCTCCATTAAAGTTGAGGAATCCATAACAGTCTTATGTCAAGGTGGGCTAATCATTCAATTTCATTAGGCATCCAAAATGGGTCGTAATTAATTTTACTAGGAAGTGTTCTTTTAATTGGGCTTGTGCCAATCCAATTATTTGGTTTGGATTTGTTACACGCACATGTTGATCGACAGCTGAGAGTACAACTATGGTGAAAGGATGGTGATTAGTGGATCCAGATCCCAGATTTTTGGGGTAGTTCATTTGAATCTTGTATTATGGCTGTTGACAAACGAGCTTAGCTTAATAACAAGAATGAAGAGGTCAATAAGTTCTCTTGATAGAATTGTATCATTGTAGTTCCTATTCTCATAATTCATAATTTCAGCTCTTTAACTTTCATTTTGTTTCCTTCTTTGAACTTTTCCTTTTGAAGGTCATGGTAGTTGATCCTGAAGCATACACCTACGATGACGAAGTGATCAAGAAAGCAGAAGCTATGGGGAAGCCTGGGCTTGTGGATATCACCGCAAAAGAAGATAGCTTTATATTCACAGTGGAATCTACTGGTGCAATGAAAGCTTCTCAGTTATTACTCAATGCCATTGAAATCCTGAAACAAAAGTTGGATGCTGTCCGCCTTTCTGAGGATACCGTTGAAGCTGATGATCAGTTTGGTGAGTTGAATGCACATATGCGAGGAGGATGATCTAATTGGGAAACAGAGCTCCTACATTGATCTTTCAAAGATTTCACTGTGCTGGGTAACTACCTCTACGATTTTAACGGTGGATGCTAATATTTTATATGCTATCCATGTCCTTGGAGACATGGCAGGTTATTAGCATCTCTCTTTGTTGTGGGAGCTGGCTTTGTTGCCCTTGTTGAAGCAAGAATACAAACAAATGCTTAAAACTCATGTGCAAACTTTTTATTAGCCTTTGTTTAGTTATCAAGGTTGCACAAAGCACTCTTTTTAGCAAAATCTCTTTTGTTTGACGTTTTGAATTTCGTCTCTCGCTTTCAGATACCAAAGATGGAAATTATTTTTGGTGTATATACAATTTTTCTTTCAAACCCAATCGATTGTTTTAAAATATTTCTTTCAAAAAGATTATGGATTGGCAGAGCTCCTTGCAACAAAAGGCAATGTGCTTATACAAAAAAAAAATGCTTGACCATTGGTTATGACTTATGAGCTAAAGGTTGAAGTCTTCAAAAAAATTGGAAGTCCCTGTGGATTTGGGCTTAAGGAAAGGCCACGAGGAGGGAAATGAAAAGTCAGCCTCTTAGGCTTCCTAGATTTCGGATCATGAGGAGTCGAATTCGAGATCTATGTCTTTTTTTTTGAGTCATCAGAGGGATCGAACTTGGGGGAATTGAAGTTGAGATTTGTTTTCCCTTTGGATAAGTGGAGGAGGAATCAAATTCGGGATCTTGTCTAGTAAATTATACGTAGAACAAATTAGAGGGCAAAAGAAGACTTCAATTTCACCACATCATCTATGTCTATAAATGCAAGTTTCTCCCCATAGAATTTGTAAATTTCTTTGGTTGTATAAACCTAATCAACGAAATCAGTACACGTCGATCCAAAAATTCTAAAATGGTCAAATCTCAAGTTTATTTTCACCATCCAAAAGTTCCAAATACAACACTAAATAGAAGGGATTTGAAATCTTCCCTCCTACCACTGTAAGTAATATATGTAAATGTCTCTATACATAAATTGTAGGCAAGTTTTACGGTTTCCTTTAACCTAATATAAAATACGAAGAGATATAAGCACATCAATTTTTTTACGCTTACGCCTAAAACTATCAACTTATTTTACATTCATGCTTTAATATTTCGAAAGAAGTAAATGGTGGTGAAGCTTGTTGCTCACGAACAATTGAACGTTGATGTTTATTTGTTTGTGTTTCGAAGGTAGGGAAAAGAGTTGATGGCACATCAACTTGAATGGTCGTACTATAAATCTATGACAACAATCACGGGCTCTGGTTTTTTGTTTGTGGAAAACAATATGTGGGACAAAATAATTTATATCATTTTGGATTTGCAGGTCATGCTATGAACTTATGAGCCTACAAGCCAGGAAGCTCTTTGCTTCACTCAGATAGTTATCAACTAATAAACTAAGATGACGGAGGATTGTGGTGGAAACAAATAGAAAATTGAGGGTAATAGATTAAAAAAATTGAAAGAACAAGTATATAACCTTCTAGTTTTAATTAAACGACACGATAGTAAGTGTGGTTTACTCGTAATATTAAAAAATGTTATGTGATATTATCTTGAGTGTCTATATCAAAGTACAAACATTGCATTTGTATTGTCTGCATCAATGGGGTGCATTTACCTCTGTGGTCCAATATTTCTACATCTTATAATGTAAAATCCATTTTGTTGTAGGGGATAATGGGATAGGCAATGCCCATGAACTACCAATACATGAGAAGAGTTTATGGTTTTGTATATATCTGTAAAATGTAAATAAAGGAATCAAGGTAAAGTTCGCAAGATTCAAAGTTTATAGCTTTCATATTATGTTAGATAATCATTCTGCTTAAAATTTTCAATATATCTAAAATTTGTTTTGAAATTAACTCGTTTAGTTTAGATATTATGTTAAGTATAATTAGTATGTACTAAAATGAGTTAATAATCCTTAAAATTAACACTCGGTTTGAAGTGCAACTCTATCATGTACGTAAAGATTCACCTGAACAAGTGCAACACCATTGTACAAGTAATAACTCATGTGGGGCGCAACTCCATATTACAAGTAATAACTCAAACATGCAAGGATCGATAAGAGTAGAGCATTTCAAATTTTCACATGATACGAAACTGATTGTAATTACAAATTACAATTTGAATCGTATATTTCAACAAAAAATCACTTCATCAAAAGTTTAAACTGACGATATCAACGTTTTTGGGGTGTTAATTCAAGATGCAAGTTCACGAAAATGAAAATGAAATAGATTAAATCAAGAATTCAATTTCATTTTATCTTAACTATATAACAGTCGTAATATAGAAGTAAATACTTTTCAATAATCCCTACAGATTAGTTTTTAGTTGAAAGTTTTAAGATATCCCGTATCAATGACCAAAATAAAATTCTAACAATCATCCATAACTCCATGGATAAGGAGAGAAGCATTTGAACACTTCAAACTTAAAAAAAAAAAAATGAAGAAAATCCCTATTGTTTAAGTCTGTTAAATGAGGTGGGAGTAGAGAAATGAATGAAGATTTCCATCAAAATAGCTGTCAATTTATTCCATGTGGACCCTAAAACAAAAACTTCATGAATACAGATAAGAAGTGAGCCTTTGGGCATTTGAAGTTGTCACCTAATAACTTTTACTAGCTCATTAGAATTCTTCCCCAAGTCCAAGCCCCCTTTGAAAACATATGTTGATAGTAGGAGCCAGGAGGGGGTGTGGTGGTGTGGTGTGGTGTGGTGACTGGTGAGTAATTCTTGGCCCTAACAAAAGATACCCAAATCTTTGTCTGGAAAACAAGACATGCTTGCAGAATGGCAGCCAAGTTTCACAGGTATGGGACATAGGACTTTGTCCACACCCTCATAACACACCCCTCCAAAACTTATATTGTCCTTTTCTTCTGACTTTGTAAAGGGACTCTAGACCCCCAAAAGGTAACCTATTTGCTTCTCTATTCAATTCTCACCCAACAAAATATAGGGACCATTTATCATTAACTCCCTAACTATAAATCCTGATGATATTCATCATAGCAAGATGCCATGGTATTTTTTTCGTTTAGGTTGTGTAGTTAATTTATTCTCCGAATTATATTTGATGACCCATTTTTTTTCTAATGTCATATTTTTCTTAATTTTTTAATTTTTTTTTCTTTTTTTTTATCCAATACTGAATCGATGACCAATATAAAAGTAAGAAGAATTCATAAGAAGATGCCATATTATTTTTGTAAGAAGAATTCATAGGAAGATGCCATAGTATTTTTGTTTTACATAGTTTAATTAAATTATTCTTTGAATTTTTATTAATGGCCCTTTTTTTCTATTTTCATTATTTCATTTCATTTTTATATTAAAATTTTCATATTTCGAATGATAAAAAGTATCAAATAATATTAATAAGGAAAATTATTAAGTATAATAATAAATTATATATATTTAATGACCAATATGTGACTTTTTTGGATGAAAAAATAAGACATATGGTAAATTAGCTATCGGTATTTAAGTGGGAAATTGGTTCAAGGGAGAAATCGGCAAACTACTCTTCCCTTTATTTTGTAAATATGAAGCCTGAAGTCCCTTCTCATATAATTGACAAAGATGATTTACGTTTAGTAATTATTTTGTTGATTTTTGGTAACGAGTGATGTTTCAAGTTCGATTTTTATAAATAAAAATTTATTATAATCTATTATATTTGATGTATAATTATAATTGGCCTATTGTATCATCGGATGGAAAAATAAAGCTCAGATTATAAATGGGTGATTATAATATAGGGTTGCTGGTGAAACCTTTTTTTACCGCTTCAAGTTAAAAATAAATTTTGTACTAGTGAGTATAACAGTACTAACATTCTTCTAGTAACTACCCTATATTGAAGTAGTTAGTTCATGTCCGTATTATACCAACTCATGTCTAGATGTCTCTGTCTTGGAATATACAAATGTATTTAGGTTTTTGTGTACAGATGTAAAATTTACTGCTCAATTCTCATTGGCAAATGCACATATAGGATAAAAAAATGGACCACAAGGTTATTTTTTATATACCCAAAGTTGTCAGTTGTTACTAGCATGATTTAGTAATGAGTACTTGCCCTCAATAATTTTTCTCACTAAGTACTTGGCCTAACTAAATAATCTTTCTCAATAATATAAAAATGTAGTTTAGTTTTTAGATTTGTATGAATTTGCACATAGTTATTCATTTAATATACACTATTAGTTCATTTTTTTTTCGATTTACATATTGATAAATACTTAATCATTGTCTAATATAGCATTAGTTATATATTTCCATATTAAATAAAAATGAAAAGTATATAACAACGACGACATAGAATATAATTGTTTTTTCAACATAATATCATCCTTAACATGGGTGGTAGATGAATCTTGTTACGTTTACTCACCCTTAGGTACCCTAACATTGAAAGAAAATTTTGTATTTATGTGTCTTTCCATACTTCATAGGTTCGATTCTCTCTAAATCAAACTAAGGTTTAATTAGGAGATCGTAATAATGAATTGGTCAACTAATCTTTCCGAAATTTTACTTAATAAAAGTGAATTCATGATAATTTATTCTCGCTAACATATACTGATTAAAAAATACACTAAAAAAACCCTTTTGCCTTCGCAATCCTCTCTAATTTTCCAACAACATTAGAAAAGAAATTCAACCTTGGTACATGGACTACCACCTAAACATTACAAACTCTTAACATAAATTATACAAATTATTTGTATATAGAAAGGTAACTTGTCTCAACTCTTAACATATTTCCCTACACTGGAATTGGATTGGACCCCTCTAATACATGTGACTATGTGAGAGGTATTTGTGAATGTGAATGTGAGCGACACATTGATTAGGGAAGCCATGGAAGGATATTCACATTATTACAAAAAGGTCCCACCTAGAAGATTTTAGTGTGTAAGGCTTTCATCGAGTTCCACTATTTATTGAATCTTGAGGACATGACTCATTAAATAATAAAAACAAACCATGTTGTCATGAACAGCTCGGAGGTCAGTTCAATTAGTATGTCCTGTTGAGGTTGCAGCTCATAAATCAAACCCTTTTCAATGAATTCACTTGGTTGAGCCAACATCTGTAACATGAAATCAATATGTACAATTTAGATCATGTTTTCACATTTTTTATGATGATGATTGACCTATATATACTCTCCAAGGTCAACATGCCTGATTTTCATCTTCTAAATTTTTGACATTATTAGCTAGCTAGGTTCACAATTTTCATCTTCTAAATTTTTGATATTATTAGCTAGCTAGGTTCACATAACTATCAAACCGGAATTATATCATCTTCGATTATAGCATATGCATATGAATCGATAACACCGTCTAATGACTACTATATCCTAAACCCTAAACCCGGAACTTTACTTAATAAACATGGATATGATTGTCCAATGCTCCAAGGCCACTCAGTACATGATTTTTCATCTACTAATATTAGTACATGATTTTTCATCTACTAATATTAGTTTTACACTATCACATATTTTGTATTATCAATTCACGTATTATAATATAAGTAACAGATTATAGTTTTAATAAATAAATATATGAATGTATAACCTCTAATGATTGACGGTTACTCTAAACCCTAAACCTTAAATCCGGAAATCTACTTATATGAACATGGATATATGATTGCAGGAGGTCCAACATGATTTTCTATTTTCCCATTATTTCTTCCTTCAAACCAAATTAGAACGGTGTTTTCCTTTGGCATTATGTGATGGAAATGTGGATGGTGGCCACAAGCCAAGGACAGTGTCCAACACATCGGATGCTGATTTTTTAGTCTCAAAAATATTGAAGTGTTTGAAACGGAACATATATATACGGATATGAAGGACATTGACACAATAATTTGGGTCACGCATTGGATGTGCAGTATTAAAATTGCAGGCTGCTGCTGCTGCTGCTGTTACTGTTGCTGTTGCTTGTTGACACTTGACAGTGATTTTTGGGGCCTCCATTCTGATTTTCAAGGAACCAACACTCACTGGTAAGGCTGCATTTCAAGATGCAGCTCTCTGTAGGTCATTCCATTTGGCGTCTTCCGCCAATATATATTCATTGATTGAGCAATAATAATCTATATCCATATATACCTAGTAAATTTTATGTTGTTGTGATATTGGAATCATGTTCTATATGAAGCTAGTAAGGTGGGAAATAAACTTAGCAAATGAAGTACATATGCTTGTTGTTTGATTTTGTAAGTTTTCCCCTAATGTTGCTCTAAGTTTTAATATGCTAGAAAGGCAATTAGGGTTTCTTATATCTCGTCCGGGTCAATTAGGGATATATTTGGACGAGAAATTTTGAAGTAATATAAAACTTAGACCAATTTAATTTTTAAAAAAAGTAACATTAGAGGCACATATTTCAAATTACTAAAATAAAATGGGTTTAGAAGAGTTTTTTAAGAAACTATTTGATCATTATAATTTTGAAGTCGTTATTTAGTGATTTTCTACTTTTTTTTATAATAATGACGGGCATATAATCTAGGGAAAATTCCACTTTACTATCCTGTAGTTTACGCCTTATAACCAATTTATACTTAAGTTTTCAAATGCTACAATTTGCACCATGAACTCTTCAAATATTACACTTTGACCCTTCAGTTAATTTTTTTATCAAATCTAAAATTGAACCCATAATTTTAAATAATAAAATATTAATTTAAATTTATAAAAAATTATTTGTTTTAAAAAAATTCAAAACAATTACTTTTAGATAATAAAAATTTAAAAATTTACAAATGTACAAAAAATTTAAAAAAAATCTAAAAAAAATTATTTATGTACGAAGTCATTTGTCTCTCTCCATCATCTTTATTTTTTTTACTAACGCTTTATTTCACAAAAAACAAGATTAAATATTAAAAAATGTTTATGGAGAGAAATTACTTTCATAAATGAATAACTTTTTAATTTTTATTATCTGAAAGTAAATTTTTTTGGTCTTTTTTTCAAAATAAATAATTTTTATAAATTTAAATTATTATTTTATTTTTTAAAATTATGTATTCCATTTTAAATTTAACAAAAAATTTAACAAAGGGGTCAAAATGTAACAATTTGAAGAGTTAAGGGTGAAAATTGTAATATTTAAAAATTTATGTATAAATCTATTATAAAATATAAACCACAAGATAGTGAAGTGTAATTTCCCTATAATCTATTTTCACTTACTCAATTAGTTACTTACAAATTCTTCAATTTAATCGGTTATATTGGCAATCCTTTTAGTAATATAACTTTGATTTTTTTTTTATCCAATGTAGGTTAAAGAAAAGTTGGCAAACTAAAATGTGGAAGTCCAAAGTGAAAGGAGATATTATTGAAAATTGAGAGTTTGAGACCATACTTTTTAAAATTTGATATTATTGTGGGAGTTTTTTTTTTTGTTTGATAAATATTGTGGGAGTTTTTGAGTCAAAACTAAAAGGGGTCCTTAATTATGAATGAGCTGAAGTTGGCAGTGGCTATATATGTTTGAATGGTACACAACCTGCCTTTGCCTATGGCCTATGGAACTTTGTTTCCATCTTCTACCACCATCTTGACCATTGGATGATGGATTGCTCTTTGTTTTAACGGTAAAGATAGTAAATGTATGTTATATATTCATGTATACAATCAAAATTGCATGGCTAGAGAAGGTAAGAGGCTAAGAAGTGCTAATATAGGTCATGGCCATGAGAGCTTGTTTAGGTGTGTCATGCATGTGCATGTGTACGAGAGTCCTATGATGAGAGAGGCACTGGCACAGGCCCACAAGTCCTCAATGGTCCTCTCCTTTTGTTGTCCTATAATACTTTACAGCTGTGAGCAAGAAGAACAAAGCAAAAATAAAAAGAAATTTTACTAGCTCAAAGGCTCAAAGCCAAAGGGTTTCAAATGTGGTTCTAATTTGAATCTATGAGGGTGACTTCTGCCTAATCAAGATTCAAGACAAAGATAAGAGGAAACTTGCTATCTTTTGACATTTTGACATTTTCATTTTCCATTTTCGTTTTATTTTTTATTTTTTTAATGTTTTTATTATAAGTTATAACTGAAATGATTCATTTTCAATTTCATTTTTCAATCATCTGTATTACAAAGATATCGTTTACATTAATCCATTGATTTTCAATTTGATTAATTCTTTTCGAAACAATCTTTAAATAATAATTTAAAAAGAAAATATATTTTCAATCGTCAATTGATATTGTAGGAAAAAATAAATCCAATAATTAAGAGTCAATTTGTGAGTTCTTTTTAAAGAGAACTAAAACGTTTTTCACGTTGGTTCATTATCGATTAGCACAAAGACTTAAAACGGCTTTTAGATCATAAAAGCACATAGAACAATTTTTTTTCCCTATAATTCTTCAAAAAGATTTTTTTTTTCAAAATACTTTAAAAAATTAGGAAAATTTTCAATAGATTTACAATAAACATTCTTATGAGTAGAAGCATTTCTTATAAATCTCAAACTAGTAGTTAAGATAACTAGCATTCCCCAAGTAGCATTTAACAAGACAGAGACCAGGTTAACATCACAAAGCAAGGCCTCAATCCAAGCCCTAATATTATTCTACAATTATTGGTGTACGGACAAATTGACCTCATGTTCTTCACTACTCCTTGGGAGCAAGCTGTTTCCCTTCCAAAAAACCAACTCTCTCTCTCTCTCTCTCTCTCGCTCACACACACATGAATCATTATCACTAGCATGCATCTAATACCATCTACATTCTACCAACCTTAAAGCAAAGGCCCCCAAAAAAAAAAAGCAAACCAAAGACAATCTTCCCGCAAAATCAAAGATATTGTCTCCCAAATTCAAAATCAACCCACCTTTTGTCCTTTTGCCTTTCATGGGTTGAGTAAGTGCTAGCTCCATCAAATTAGTACCCAAATCATAAACCAAATTACTAAACACCACAATAACCACTCCCTCTTGCTTTTCCATGTATAGTGAGAAGATTAAGACGTTTGCTTTTATTTATTTCTTTGGGCCAAATTGCCTCTGCTTATTAGAGGGTTTAGGGTAAACACATAATGCCTAATACACATTATGGATAGTGATAGGCATTATTAATCGAAGTACAAGTAATAAAGTCATTTTTTTTTTCATGCAGCTAATCTGCAATATACGTCACGTATTATGCAAACTTTTAATGTCAGAATTAATTTAAAATATGACATAATAAAACACAAATGTCTATTTTTAATATAGAATGAAAAGACAAAGACATAGTGAGAAGACTAAGACATATACTTTTATCTCTTTGAGCCAAATTGCCTCTGCGTATTAGAGGGTTTGGGGTAAACACATAATGTCTAATCCACATTGTTAAGGATAGTGATAGGCATTATTAATCAAATAACAAGTTGTAGCAAATATTTTTTTTTTCATGCAGCTAATTGCAATGTACTTAACGTATTATGCAAATTTTTAATATCAAAATTGATTCAAAATATTTTCAATATTAGAATGTCAACACAATAAACACAATTTATATTTCGAATTTTAAAAAGAAAACCCACATTAGGACTGACAATCTGGTTGTATCGTGTCGAGTTCGTGCCGTGTCATAAACTCTGTTTTACTCAAATATGTCCAACCCGAACCCGACTCGTTTACTAATCGTGTTAAGAATGTCCAACTCAAACCCGATATGTTAATAACCCACGTAATCCGTGTAACCCGTATAACTCATTTAATAAACAGGTCCGTATTGGAAATCCAATTAACTTATGACATATTTGACCCGTTTAAACTACTTAATATGTTTAACCTGTTTAAACTATAAGATTTAATAGGTATTTAGGTCGGTAAATGGGTAGATATATGTGTTAGTAATGACACGTTTATTAAACGGATCAATATATAGGTCAATATACGGGTTAATAGGTTAACCTGAAATCTACCAATTTATTAAATGAGTCAACAGGTCACTATACGGGTTAACATGTTGATTTGAAACTCACCTGTTTATTAAACGTGTCATAACAAGTTGATCAAAAAATGACCTGAAATTTTAATCGTGCGGGTTTCGAGTCGTGTATCAAATAATGTCAAAAATTGTCACTCTTCTTACCCACATATATGAAGAAAATAATACATTAGCTAGCATTATCATGTATCTTAGCTTGCATGTACTACTTAATTGGACTCTTCGATTTTATAACAAAAATAAAATATATATCAACACCGTATATAACATGTGAAAAAAGCAAAATGAACTTTTGTTTTATTGTTTTTACAGAGAAAAATAATACAAAAATGGAGGAAAAAGAAAAGAAAGAGAACGAAGAAAAGGGAGAGGCATGCACTATTAAGAATCCACTAAAAATGAAGCATCATGAATCTCCACACAAAGGGAGCTAGGATGGTCAATAAGAGAATGTGACCTTTATATGGTCATGGTCTCACACAACTTTCACATTACTTTAGATGCAAAAAGATTATGGGGCTAAACATTTCTAAGTTAGTCTAATCCCATAAGTAATATACACAACAGATTGGATTAAACTAGAGCTACCTTAGATAAAAATTACAAAGGGTAGCAGACACTATGACTATAGTAATCAGGGCAACTATAGCTAGGGCTTACTAAGCAGAAATAGGGAGGGCATAATAACTAGGGATGGAGAGAAGATGGTACAACAAGAACGTATTCACGAGCGGCCTAAGGTTTCAGAAGCTCAAAATTATTTATTAAATTGTGATTCTCAATTTACATTATGAAATTTTATTTTTCGTTAAAAAACGTCTTTCTCAAAGTTCAATTATGTAAATTTCGGATTTTTATTTTAATAATTACGGTCTAAAATATGTGCATGTAGGTTGGTTAGAGTGACATACCATGTATAGTATAATGGTTATACACTGGTTTATATCAATCAGAGGAAAATTTGGAAGCTCTAGACATTGGCCTTGCCTTTCTATGGCCAATATTTTTTGTTAACAGGGGAACTCCTCTAAGGTAAAATCACACTCATGAACTCATCCATGCAAAGTAAAATCTCATAAAGATTATTAGTGCAGTAATCCACCACTATAATGTCATATTTAAATCTTGGTTTGATTCCAAGTAAAATGAAATTTACGAATTGTGAAATAACACAAAGGCGAAAGTTCGTCCTAACCACTCAGTTGGATAGTCCTTGAGCATATTCCTAATGGGAGTTATACTCATATTAACATATCAACGACTCTAAATCATCTTTATACGTTTATACAATTTCTCGATTAATGATTTTAAAATGAGTAATACAATCTAGCATACCTTGTATGATGTACTATTTTTTATTTTCACTTTTTACCTCTTTATCTTTTAATACAGTGAAATCACTTTTTACCTCTTTATTTTTTAGTACGGTGGAATCTCCGTATATTTAAGTTTGATTTCTAATGAAAGCACTTCTTAGTCCACATTTTGTTTAATGCCTTCCGGTGAAATTGTGGTTTTCAAAACACTCAAAACTTATCCTAGTTAATTGGGAAATTTGTATTAAAAAGGGTTTGAAAATGTAGTAACAAAGAGAACAAAACATTGAGTTTAGGGAATAAAATGTAGTTTCTTATTAAGATTCTTCAATGGACATTTTTAGAACCAAGAGAAGTCCTCAATTTACTCATCAATCTTGACTTTTGAATCATTTTCCCGACTAGGGTTTCGCCAATCATTTTATATCAAAGGGTATGTGGGTCCAAAAAATGGCCAAGAGTCAAAATTGTAAGCATTCACAGTTGATGAGGCTCAAAAATCTACTACGTTTAATCTGATATATTTTTCTTCGAATGTTAAAAATGAGAAAATAAATAAAGAAAGAAAATTGGTCATAGTTGAGAGGTGCTCAAACAAGTTAATAGAGAAACAAATATAGAAAAATAATTTTGGTACTCTCTTTTTCTTCTCATGTACTCCGTTATTAATTTTAAATATTAGACTGAATAAATCAAAACAGAATCAATTGACAAAAAAAAAAATGAAAGAGTGCAAGAAACATAATCAACGTGAAAATCACTTCCCAAACATTAATTACCGACATAAAAGTAGTTTTCTATAAATCAATACTAAGTTTTTAGAAGAAATGCTAATGAACGAGTACAGTCATATAAGAAATTAATCATAATTCACTAAAAAAAAAAGTTTTATTCGACGAATACAAATTTATTGGGTAATATTAAAATTCGTCGAATAACAAGCCGTCGGGTTAAAGGTTTTCCCGAAAAATTAAGATAGATTCGTTGGGTAAAATCATATCACCTAAAAATGACGCGAGATTTGTCGGGCAAGATTAAATTTCGTTGGGCAAGGTCAAATTTTTTTTTTCGCGCATGTGGCCCGAGATTTGTCGGGTAGAACGAGATTCGTTGGATATTCCCTCTGTCTGAAAAAATTTTGTCAGACAAGTGAATTTTTCTTGTAGTGATTATACATCGAACTCAACATATATATATATATATATATTCTTTATTCAATCATTTACTTATAACGTTAAGAGAAATACCATCGCACAACAATGTCGGTGAATTTGTTGTAAATCAAGTTAAAATGTTTTTTTTTTCTTTTTTTGGCTGGTATATATTTGTCTAGAGCAAATGAAACAGCAAAGTACTATTTTCTTTGGTCATTTTCCCTATGGCATAAGAGTGAAGACAAACACATGATACAAAGAATTAGGCAAGATTTTTTTTTATTTTTTGAAGAGAAAATTAGGCAAGCTTAAAAGGTAATAGATGCAAATACAAAGAGACAGATTAACCCTAAAACTGATATTTACTTGATTCCATATATGAACATATATCTTTTATAAGCTTCTGCACATGCTTACAACTAGGCAAGCAAGAACACTGAGGCACTGAACTGAGGCATTATTTTCACAGTTTCACTGCAGTAGTAGGCAGTAGCCAGTAGGATTATATTAACTGAATTATTAATCACTGTTTTGACTACCAATGTATTTTTGTTTAATCATATTTAGATCCCATATTATAGATTAATTAAGATTATAATTAATGGCACTGATGTGTGTCATATGTTGTATGGGCATTCACTCACCACATTGTCAAACTTTCACTAACTAAAAAATGACCATGACAAATGCATTATAAAAACACCTAGTAGATCTAGAAGGGAGCTCATTTCTTTTTTATTCTAACGGTAATTTTTTCTATTCCCTGATAAGTTTCAATTTCAATTCGTATAAATAAAAACGATAATGTCTATTTATATTAAGTTTGATATTCAGTAACTAAATTATTGTGCGGTTACTTTGAATCTTTCTCGATACCATTATATATAAATTCCATTGTGCGGCTATCAACCCTTTTTATTTTATTTTATATAAAAGTTATTATTAGTAGGTCGATCAATAAGTAAACGAGTAAAATTACATATAAGAACTCAATTATTGGATTATTGGAGTAGTCCAGTATCTTCTCTTAACATATAAAGTAATTGAGAGTGAATTGAACTCCCAATAAAAATGTGAATAATATTTTCCTACAAAGTTACTCTTTACTAGAATTTACAGCATATAATTTGACCATAAAACCCTCTTTTTTTTTCCCTTTCTTATTGATGGACAAAAAGAAAGCTAATGAATAATTGCTGTAATTTAATATTAATTTTTAAATCAAAATTATAAAATATTGACTATTTCAAATTTAGAGTGAACTGTTAGGAATGTGAGCTCACGCTCCGGAAATGGCAAGTGAGGATAGGACAGCTGCACTTCATGACCAATCTCACTTGAAGCCAAAAAGCGTAGAAGAAGATCTAAAGAGACCACTGGGGGGATTAGGTTTCTAGAGAGAGAAAAAACAGAGGATTAGAGAGAGAGAGAGTGTGAGCGAGAGGGTGACACGTCACCAAATATATTTTTACAAGAGAGAGAGAAAGTGGCTCTTGCGACGAGGTCAAACCCGCAATCAAAAAGTCTCCCCTCCAAACCAAATCCACTTCTCTCCCTCGACAATCTCCTCCATCTCTTCACATGCAAACCCAATCTAAATACAGAATTTAAAAAACCTTAATTACTTCTCTTAATCTTAATTGTCACAAATCAAGTGTACGTTAAACCCATTTTCAATGACCCAACAATGGAGAAATTAAGAAATCTAAAGGGACTAATAATGTTTTATCAGCAATCTGGTTTCATCTTATTGTAAGTTGTCTGTAAGAGTAATTTAATAATGAAGTCTCATGTGTGAGCGTCGTTTAATCTTTACGTGGCCTCTCCGGCCTTCATTGTCGTCTGAAAGAATGATGATTTTATAAATATTGCACCCACCTATTGAGCTCGCATGCCCCGAGTAACCTAAGAAGCGAAATGTGATATTGATCTAAGGGCTTAAAACATGCTCAGTTGCTACTAGTGTGATGGCTTAATTATATTTTTTTACTGTGTCTCATGTCTCTTACAATGCTTGGTTTGAGGCTTTGGGCAGTTAGTATCTCTTACTAAACAGTGAAATCCCTAGCTAATTTATATTAGGCACCTAGACGAATTTTTTTGTAAATATTTTTAGTTTTTAAATTCAATTTAGAGTCTTTATACATATATATATTCAATTATATAAGTTATTAATTTTATTAAATAATTAGTTAATAATATAATTATTAATTAAAAGAAAGAATAAAATAAAGGACATAAAATGCTGTGTAATAAAATTAATAACATTTAACCCTCGTAATTTATCCTTAACAAATGACAACTAACCTCCTATAAAGAGGCAAAACGCCTTGCTAATCTAGGAGATTAGGAGGCATAGCTCAATCTGAGCTTATAGCCTTATAATGATGAGTGACAACTAATCCCTTTTATTTTTTATTGAAATGTATTTACAGTAAGAAGATTGTACCACACAATATGCCTAATTTATGTGCCTAATTTAACCGTAGATAATTAAGAAACAACTAACCTCACCCGCATAATTTAATGGTACCCTTAATTTAATATCTTATTTAGCTACTAGCATCATTACCTACTTAACTATACTGAACTGAGATTTTGATACCGTACACATCCAACACCTAATTTCTGCACCATTCTGGCGACAAAGGGATCAAGCTATAATGGGAAATGGACACATAATATTACAACACAAATGAACAAAATTGGTGTTTAAATTTATTTATTAATTATAAAAATGTCCATATGGTTCCAAGAGAGACTTATAGAAATATTAAAATATACAGAGAAGTAGACTTCATCTTCATATAAGAGTAATTCTTAAATTCCCAATGTTGCCCCTCCTCTTTGCTGTAAATTGCAATAATAATAATAATTCCCACAACCCCATCATCTCCAAGTCTCCAGGTCATGACTTAAGAAATGTGGGCATTGTTTTTGAAAATTAAACCCTAAACCACCACCACAGGTACTGTTCCAAAGGGAAATTACCATAAGAGACATGGAGGTTTTTTTGTTTTTTAAAAAGTTTGGGTTTTGAAGAGAAATTAAATTAATAATGGTGATTATTAATTAAGGAGGGCTACCAACAATGCCCACATAGAGGCTACTGAGTGAAGCTAATTTCATCTCCTCTGCTGATCTGGTCCTCTTGAAAAGTGGCTCTGGTGATGGAGAAACTGATAATCCCACTCTCCAGGAATCATTTGATGAGCTTTCATCATAGCTGAAATATGCATCAATCACTCCACTTGGGCTCCCTGGATTGCTTTCTTCATGCTTGCGCTTGTGGGGATTGAAATTGAAATTGTATCCATAACAATCATATCCCTTCTTGGACACCTCAGCCATCATCACGCTGTAGCATTCTTTAACCTTTTCCTGCTTTACAATGCCACCACTTAATTAGCCAACAATTCATCATTATCATCATCATTAATCAAATCCATCATCTCAAATGTCACTTAAAAATCTCAAACAACAATCAATGTGAACACAAATAATGGATTAAAGAACAAACCTTGCTTATTTTGAGAACATCAAGGAGCTGGTTTTGGTATTCAATGGCATTGTCAGGATCAACATGGTCTATAACGCGCATCATTGTGGCAGTAGCCAGCACAGAGGGCAAATAACCGATGTATCTTGAATCTGAGAAACAACCCATCAACGAAAAGTAAACAAAGTTACATGGTAACCTTCATTTTGTTTGTTCTTATCGAAAAATTTCAACTTCTGAGTTAATGGGGTTGGTGGAGGCGTTATGGATTTTTCAGCTTTTGCTTACCGAAGAGAGCAGAGAGAAGGAGACGTTCGCAGCGTTTGAGGAACTCAAAGTGGAGATGGGTCTTCAAGCCAAGCCTCCTCACAATGTGGTCGAGGAAGGAAATGGGGGTCACTGGGTGCATCTTCCATTTGAGAGTTGAGAGCACCAAAAGCTCCATTCTTTGAATCGTTTTGACCTCAAAGACGAACTTTGTGTTCTCCACCTGAAGAAGAACAAAACCAGATTTTAGATTTTAAAAATGAATTATAAAAATTAAAATAAAGATCAATGCTTTGAGGACATAAATAAAAAATGGAAAAAGATTCGTACTTGAAGGTCTAGAAGAAGAGGCACTTCGGTTTCCTCCACTTTGGCAGCTAAAGAGAGGCAAGTGACAGCAACCAGCTGCACCATCCATGGCTTGTCTCTCTGAAACTGGAGGCTTGAGATGAACCTATCAAAGTAGTTAACGGCCAAGATTGCAGTCAGAGCTGTGAACCCATAATGGGCATTCACTTTGAGCATCCACGACACAGCGTCCCGGCGAGCCACGGAGATCGAGGAGTGCCCGGTCTCATCCGCTCTGCTTTCCCTGCCCTCTAACTGTTTGATGAAATGCCTTTGTTGCTGCTCTTCTTTAGAGAACAGAGACACAAGCTCTTCATCTTCCCAGAACAGATCCTGCTCCAACAACATGAACTGGGGATGAAACAAAGAACAACGGCTCTTTGAGTTTCTCCACCCATTAACAATGCCATTGTTGTTCTCACAACTCTCTTGTTCTACAACCTCGCCTTCATCTCCCTCCCCCCATTTCTCCTCATCACACAACAAAGCAGCATCCAACTCATTTTGGTTCATTGCCATCTTCTTCTGAGAAGAAGAGGTTTTAGTCCTCTGTTCATTATACAAAAGAAAAACCCATTTCCATATCAATCTCTCTCTGTATAATTTTTTTTTTTTTCGCTTTGGGTTGTGGTTTTTCAGAGATAGAAGGGAAAGAGAGAAAGAGGGAAGAAAAAGAAAGGGCAGGGAGATTGATTTTAGAGCAGAGTGGGTATCACGCTTGTCTTTTTTTATATGTATATGGGGTTTTGAAATGTCAAATTCTTTTTCTTTTTTCTTTATTTTTTTCCTTTAAAAAAAAATCTTTTGTTTTGTGCTTTCGGTGTGTTTCGTTTCCATGGCGGGCAGAAATGTAACGGCACACACACCAAGCCGGACCCCATGAAAACAACCTATAATGGAAGCATAAATAATAAAGAGTACTGACTGTGCTCATTGCTCAAGATGAAGACTTGTGATTTGTATAGAGAGATATTAAAGACTAGAGAGGAAAAAAGGCTATTTGTCTATTGGTGGTTAGGAGAAAAGTAGGGTTGTATAGTTAATAGGCTTTTGGGTCTTATGCTTCCCAGCATTTATGTGTCTTGGACTCTTGATTGAATTTGGAGGGTTTTAGAAGCACTACCCAATCTATATACCCAAAATGAAGGAGATGGTATTGGGTAGGGGTGATTAATCAAGTCGACTATAACCAAATGAGACTCTTTATTCGTATTTCATCCAACTTCATGCGAGTCTCACTTTTAATTTATATATTTAGTTACTTATAGAGTATAGGCAGATAATGATCGCATATGAACACAAGTGATCATGTATATTAGGTCATTTTAGTTATAATGAAAAAACCCAAGAGGAAAAAAAAAAAGGTGTAGGCAAATTAATAACCAAGTCTTAATTTGTTTAGGGTCTTAGTGTTTGACATAAAAATATTAACAAATCCCACTTTGTTTCGGGTCTTAATGTAATGTGAATTGTGATGTGTGGTTTTTGCACTATTCATACAAGCTAAATGCTATATTTCTAGCTTGTCTACTAGCTAAAACGTTATAACATAAATCTAACGCAAAAAAACGTTGTATTACGGATGGTATGTTACAAATGAGTTACATAAATATGCATATTTACTGTAAAGTGACGTGTTACATAAATATTCATATTTACGATAAAATGACGTGTTATGGATGATATGTTAATAATTCTTCATACTCCTTATGTAGTTACTTTATTTTAAAAGAAATATAATGTTTCAAAACATATCTTATATTTACAGCTCATTTCTTAATATCTTATATGTTTACCGTTCATTTCATAATATATTTTATAAGTATATGTTTGCGATTTAGCTCGATACTTCTTAGCACTCATCCTACAACATGGCATGCAAGTTCCCCCATTTTTTTTTTCTCCTCCTTATCTTGTAATTCATATATTTATGTATCAGAATAGTCAGCTTCTTGCTATAAGAGAAGAAAACATAGGGAAGAAATAGTAAAAGGTGGTGTGGAGTTTAAATGCGAATGAAGAAAAATTAAAGAGTGAGAAGAACAAAAAAATTAAAGTCGCGACTCACGAGTTTCATTTGAAGCAAAAATCTCTGGCATTGACAAAACCACCCAACCCCAGTCCGCGAAACAACAAAACAATTTATAAGACGAGAGGAAGGCTGCTACCAACATGCGCTCCACGCGACTCTCCTTCTCCACTCTCCTCACTCTCCATACTTGGACTTGTATCAAAACGTTGTCACGTAATATTGTTATTTTACGAGCAACAATTGTATCTATTTTATTTGTTTATCTTTGCATTATTAATTTCTATATTGGAAATAGTTATATATCTTCTTGCATTCTCTGTGTGGTAAATATATTGGTTTATTCATGATCGTGATAATATTATTTTACGAGAAATAGTTTCATCTCTACCTATTTATCTCTGTATTGTTAATTTCTATAATAAATATAGTTACATCTCTTTATGTATTCTCGGTGTGGTGAATGTATTGGTTTACTCATTGTTGCTTATTGAATTTTTTCTATTCAAGTTCAGTACTCGAAAAACGAACCCATCTCATCTTAGAGTGAATTGGAGAAATTCTCTTTGTAGGTTTATTCAAATTTTTAGAATGCTGCATGCATGTATACTTACGAGAAACGTTGATTGAAGCCATATGTTGACATTTACTCTATGTAATAACACATGATAATGTATCGGAAACATTCAAAAATTTCCTGCAAAAACAGATATATATATAGGGGGGTCGTTTTGAACACGGGGGGAGTGAGGGAGAGTGGTGGAAGATTAATATGGTGTGAGGCTGACTTGCGATCTCTTCATGGCTTTGTCTGTCTCATTAGAAAATAGAAAGTCGTAAATAATTCCGTCTTGTCTGTGCGAGCCAGTTTTACTAGACAGAGAGAGAGAGAGAGTCGTACGCTTTTTGCTTTGACGTGCTCTGATAAGTTGCTGTAAGTGCCCACTCCCCTAGACACCACCACTCTGCCACTCATCTTTCTTTAGGCGCAACACCCAACTTTTACTTTTTACAACTTTTTACACAGCTACCGAACTGCGATATTACATGTAACTTTTTTCACCACTCGGGCATTCATGCGTAAGAATTAAATGGAGAGTTCATCGATAAATTTTGTTTACTGTTGATTTTTATAGGATGATATCAAAAGGAAGATGGATTCTTGGAACGGTTTTGATTATAATCTTTATATAATAATTATTCGATAAATTAAAAAATTATCTCAAAAAAATATCTTATTTATGAGATATAAGTACTATCTATTATTAAAATAATAAAATAATGATATTGAAAAAAATATATATAACTAGAAAAACTTAGGGTTTTTTTTTTAGTGAGTTTTGGTTGCAACTAATTAACTTAAATTTGAATCTCAATGGTATATTGTATATAAATTTTTTTAAAATTCTCCCTTACATTTTTCTTTTTTCTTTTTAGAGAAGCTAGCAGAATTTAGTTAAATTTCACTTCAAAACAAAATCTATTTATATCTAGCAACTTTAATAATGCTACTCCAACAATGTTCTTTATTTTCTTTTTATTTTTTAATAAAATTTGAATGTTTAATTATTCTTTAAAAAAATTGAATTGTCGCAAAAAATGAGAGATAAAGAGAATAAGATTTGATCATCCGTTCTATTTCTGAATAGGTACATTGGCTAACTACTCTTCGTAAAAATTAAATTTAACCTATATATAGTCTACTAGAAAGGATTTTGAACGAATATTAGAAAATATTTTGAATGAATTTTTAGTCAAATTAATTTGTCTTGAAAAATCAACTTGAGGAGTTTATTAGAGATATTTTAAGACGAATCTAATTCATTTATAAGATTACTTTCTTTGAAAAAAAATTCTCGAAGTGAATAGAATTATGGGACAAAATTTGAGAGTAGGTTTTTCGACACCATAAAATTAAATAGCACCAACTTTTTATTTTCTTTTTGGGGGGGCTAAAAAAGTCCAATTATAGAAGAATATATGTAGGAGTAGGAGGCATGCAAGGTCATCAAGCTAGTAATATTGAAGTAACATGAAGAGTTATTACTTAGATATCATGGAATTATTAGCTTTATGTGATCGTGGATTATTACTGTCGTAATCATGCAAACTATTCTATAATCAAAGCAATACTAATCATGTTTAGTGTTTTAATTAGACTTTTACTAACTAACTCAACTAGCTTCTCCTTTGACTCCATGTCTTAATGTTTTACTTCCAAGTAGTCACTTTTTAAAGGACGGCAAACTATGGGTGTTAATCAGTTTGATTTTTTTTTTGTCGAAATTGAAACCGAACTGATTAGAAAATAGATTTCAGTTCGGTTCAGTTTGTACTTCGTGCCAAATAAGGGATAAAAACTTAACATGCTCGGGGTTATCCAGAGTCCGCAAGGATCTGTAGGGTTACACATCGGCATGTGATGTGTCGATTTCTGTTACAGTCCGCATCCGCGATCAACTTGAAGGGTATCAAAAACCATAAAAGCTGTAAGTGGAAAAAAAAAATCAGTTATAAAAATAATTTATCAAAATGACATTTATACTCTTCACGTAAAAGCATGCATGCATCAGAAAACAAGTATTTCAAATACTTTTCTCAAAAACAAATCATTTTGTTTTTCAAAACAAATCATTTTGTTTTTCAAAACAAAACACAATGAAAAATGTTTCTCAATCAAAGTCATTTCCTCAATAGGGACTCAGCCCAAAACCAAATCATAAAGGGTCTCAGTCCAAAACAAATCACGTGGGACCTCAGCCCAAATATCAAACCATGTGGGATCTCAGCCCATCATCACCAGTCACGATTCCAATCCCAACAACGCAGGCTCATAAGCTCAAGGATTTCTCTAATCCTGAGCAAGTCGCTGTGAACACATCACCGACCGAAAATCTCCAGATCGTCGTAAACATATTATCGATCGATCTCATATACCGTACTTCTGAGTCGAGCCTCCCTCGATCGCCGCCTCTCTCGGCTGCTCGACAGCAGACGCATCGTGACCTCTCCGTATCTCGAAGGCGAGCATTATGTCCAAGGTACTCTCTGGGGAAACATATTCACAACCGGAGGCTCTATCCGAGTTTTCAAACTCCCGAGTCTTTAAACTCAAAATCAAAATCATCATTTTGAAAACAATGGAAACATTTTCATAACTGTTGTAACTCAAATCAAAATAGTTATTTTTCATAAATCATCTCAACAGGGTCTACACCCGGAATATAGTTTCAACAAATCTGTATCCACATAAACATCATTGAAAACAGTGTCTATCAACACTTCATAAACTCAAGATTCCTCGAATCCGATCAAATCCACAACTGGGTCTTATGCCCGAAATATCTTTCATAAAGCTCATAACTGGGTCACAGCCCGATATATTTCATGTTTGACTATACTCTAAGTCAAACCATAAATCAACTGAGTCATACGTTTGAAAGATATTTCTAAATTTAAAAACCATTTCATTGTTCAAACCATTTTCCAAATCCCAATAATCAAAGGGGATTTCCAACTGGAACTCATGCCCGAATCAATTTCACGCCTCTTCGTGAAACCGTCAAATCATATAATCACATGCACGTAGTATACATGGCCTAAGCCCAAATATCATATAAAACAAAATCTCAAACTACGTGCAATATCGTAGAAAATGCGACATAAAATATATCTAAATTATACGCACTCAAGGCATCTCAAATCATGTTCATAAGACATATAAAATAGTTATGCAAGCATTATATTTCATAAAACAAAGTCCACTCACATACCGTCTGTACTGCGCGCTCCGAAACCCGAACCATAAGTCACTTCAGGGCTAATCCATATTCTCCGGGACGTCCGGACCTGTCCAAATCATACTCAAAGGTCACTATCAACTTATACAAGTCCATATCAAAGACCCTCACACATCTCGGAACTGCCAACATGTCCCGAACAAGCTTCCCGGGGTTAAAAATCTCTAAATGACCGATAAAACAAACTCTGATCGACTTGAAATCACTACCAATGGATTCAGATCGTCGAAACCTTTCGAACAAAATCAGCTTGACCTCAAAATTCGTACTCACATGCCCCCATGCGTGGCTCAAAGTTTTGGTCAACGATGGTTAATGATCAACGCTGAGAGTAGGTTTTAAGACGAATCTAATTCATTTATAAGATTACTTTCTTTGAAAAAAAAATCTCGAAGTGATTAGAATTATGGGACAAAATTTGAGAGTAGGTTTTTTCACTTTGTTTGAATCTAATAATTATTTATTTTATTCAATTTAATTTTCATGACTAGATGACACCATAAAATTAAATAGCACCAACTTTTTATTTTCTTTTTGGGGGGGCCAAAAAAGTCCAATTATTGAAGAATATATGTAGGAGTAGGAGGCATGCAAGGTCATCAAGCTAGTAATATTGAAGTAACATGAAGAGTTATTAGTTAGATATCATGGAATTATTAGCTTTATGTGATCGTGGATTATTACTGTCGTAATCATGCAAACTATTCCATAGTCAAAGCAATACTAATCATGTTTAGGGTTTTAATTAGGCTTTTACTAACCAACTCAACTAGCTTCTCCTTTGACTCCATGTCCTAATGTTTTACTTCCTAAGTAGTCACTTTTTAAAGGACTGCAAACTCTAGGTGTTAATCGGTTTGATTTTTACTGCCAAAATTGAAACTGAACTGATTAGAAAATGGGTTTCAGCTCGGTTCAGTTCGTACTCCTAAACTCTATTTGAACTGAAAATCGAATGATTTGATTCGGATAAATTCTTGACCTGTTTTATTAGTTTTTTTCCTGCTTTTAAAAAACAACTACGTAATTCCCAATTTCCCAACAATTCATTGAAACCCTAGATAAAAATTCCTAATTTGTAAAGGTTTACCGAACATAAATTGAGAAAGTGAGAGGGAGGGAAGATAATTTAAGGCTTAGGTCTAGGGATTGAAGTTAGGAATTTACCGAGCATTGTTCCACCTCCTTCGTCTTGCACTACTTATTTTCTAATTTAGCAAGCCCTAAATTACAAACTGTAACAAAAATTTAAACCCATGAGAATGAATGGTATACAACAATATTACTCACTGTCCGATCTAGAGATGATATCGACTACCGTTGTATTGTTGTTATCTTCTTCATCGTCTCTTGTGATGACCCGGACCTTTGAGGAAACCAACTTTAATAAAAAGTAGGTAAAAAGATGGTTTTGTCCCTAAAAAGACAAAATGTTGACTTTTGGTCAGGATATCTGTTGAGGATTTCGAGAAGACCGTTACGATGGTCTTAGGATCCTGAGTCCGGGGATAGATGACAACTTGAATCAGAGGTAGGATGAGAGGGTTATGGGTCAATAATGGTGAGGGACAAAATGGTAAATTGATATTCTGCCCCTTCCACTGACTCTCTTTGCAAGATTGACGATGATTGTAGCTTGGCGCGTGGCTCCTACGCGCAGCCACTTTAGGTGGCGCGTGTGAGCACGTGGCGCCTATTCTCATCATGTGTCAATATGAAAGTTATTGTATTCGATCACACGAATCCAACGATACAATTTTTTAGGAGATCATATATCGTCTCGGGGCAAATTTGGCTATCCGAAGATTTTAGACATGATTTTAATACGTTTAAAAATCCCGAAAAATTAGGGGATTCATGTGTGAGTTAATTAGGTTGATTAGTGATCCTTAGAAGTGATTATTGAAAGGAGATGACATTTTGGGATTTTTACGGAGAAGCATGCAATGCGGTTCGACCGCGCGAAATGTAAGTGTGAGTGAACTTTCTTTCTTTAAATCCTATGCATGCAATTTTTATGGAATTTTCTATGATTTAAGATTGTGTTTGACTTGACAATGATTTATATATAGTTTTACATAATTTTTATCGATTTGTGGTGACTTTACGAAAGTTGCAATCTTGCACTTTTTGCGAAGAAATTGGGTATATTGTGTTCCTGTTCATGATTGGGTTTGGAAAATGGTTTCATTCTCGTTACGTCATAGTTATATGATTTTGATGGTGATTGATGGACAAGGATTTTATATAATTTTCTGGAATATTTTAATGGTTCATGTTACAAGGTTTGATTGAGTTGTGGTTTTAGGCTTAGGCCTGGGATATTGTATTATGGTTTTGAATTTTTGTTAATATGGATATGTAGTTCCTCGGTATTTGTGATGATTGTGATGTGATGAGATGACTATCCTCGGATTGTTGGGTTACATCCAAATGTGGTATCCCTAGACGGCTACTCGAACGTGGAGCTGGGCTCCGTTATTCCCGAGTAGTTATGTGATGTGATGCATGGATTAATACCCAGGAGTCTAGAGTTGGGCTCTGTTTTCTTGGGATTGGTCCACACTAGACGTTCAGAGATGAACTCTGTTTTCTTGGGTGATACCCGGACGTCCAGAGTTGGGCTCTGTTTTCCTCAGCACTCGGACGTCGGGCTCTGTTTTCCTACGTGATGATTAGCTTACCGGTAGTGTACATTTGATATAATGATTCAGCTTGTAGACATCGAGGATGGGTTAGTTGATATGATTTGCTGATTTGGTATGTTGATGAATTCAGTATGGCTGGTTCTGTGTGATTGATATGCTTATGCATTGGTGTGGTTATATCTGTGTTGGTATATTCAAGTGGCTGGTTTTTTTTTTGGTCGAGTTTGTGCTTTGGTCTAGTCGTATTTGCATTGATATCTTGATATAGTTTCATGTTGGACATGTTTATGATGTTACAGGTTTTCTGGTTACTGTATGTATTTCGAAATTGATGTTTTATCTATAAACTTGGTGCTTGCATAGTTTTTTAAAACAAAGGGAAATTAGTTTTTCCGAACTATATTTTTATAAACCTTTATTTTTCGTCCACTCACACAGTTTTCGTGGTTTTTTGTAACCCTTCATGATCGTCGCACGAGAACCGAGGCTATTAAAAAATGAATGCACGAGCTCTCGAGTATACCAATATCCCTTGTCTGGCATGATTTCGAGGGTACTTTAGGTTACCTGTCAGATAGGAGCAGGACCCCGATATGTGGTATATGGTGTCTTCCGAGTTGGGTTCTATCAACTTGGTATTAAAGCTTGGGTTTTGATATGTGTTTGAAATTATCATGTGTAACAACCCAAACTTTCGTAAATATTATTTTATTGCAAAATGACCATTTTGCCCCTAAAAGGGGGGGGGGGAAGTTGACTTTTGCCCCGAGAAATATTTAGGATTTTGACCCATGATCGTGACGTAGATCGGGACGTCACGAGTTCGTAGGAAAGCGGCCCGTCAAAAACGGACGTACGACGAAAAAGTTATGGTCACGGGAGTAAATTCGATTAACCAAACGAACCGAGCTTTGAATTATAATAATAATATAATAATGTAATATGATTTAAAAACCAAATTAATCCAGACCCTTGGATGAGTGACAAGTGTCACTCATCCCACACTTCCTTTTTCCTAAATCTAGGATCTTGTCCCTATTGGTTATTTAATTTATTATTTATTTCCCTCATAAAATCCTAACCATCCATTCTAAATCCGAGATTGAATCTGGACCCTTGATCCCATCTTCTTCTCTCTTTATTTGATCAGACAAATCTCTCTCTCTCTCTCCCACTTTCATATGCAACCCGAGAAGGAAACCACCACCCCCCCTAACTCGATCACACACAGAACAACCCTCACCACTCTCCCTTACTTGCTTCTCCTCAGCCACACACCAAACACTCATCCACCTACACCAGCCATCACCACCAGTTCCTCCACCCTTGTCTGAAGAACCAGAAAACCCCCCCAGACACGAGAAGGAAAAACTAACCCCAAGAACCCAACTGTTCACACCTCATAACCAGAACTCGAACCAACGTAGGGCTAGGCTTGCTAGGACGGTAGGAGGACTGAGGACTGGACGGGACGACCTGCGGCGGCGACACGGCGACGGTAAGCCGGAAAACCCGAGAGACCCATTTTTCTACCCTGTTTCGAAATGACCAGTTTTGACGTTGTATTTCATTCCTCACTTTTGGAACGTGTTTTAGGGACATTGACGACCAAGTTGAACCGGTTTTCGAGGTTGGAAACAGAGTGAGTCGCTGGCTGTCGGCATTCCCTTCAAGTTTCAGGTATCTTCTTCATCTCAAAACCTAGTTTTGAATCCACAGAACTGTAGGGTAGGTTGTGACGCGTCTATAGCGCCAAGTCTGATAAAAAATGGTGGCTAGAAACGAGATCTGTGATCGGGTCAAGCCGCGGGTCAACGGTGACCCGATTTCTGAAATTCGAGTTGACCCGGTTACTGTAGCAGGGTGAAGTCATGATGACATCATCATGTCAGAAACTGTCAGACTAAGGACTAATCAGTGTGTGACATGTGTCCTCTGACACTATCAGTGCTGACGTCAGCATGCACTGTAGCAGTATTGACTAGCCTTTGACCAGGCGCCTGGGGCTGCATGTGAACAGTAAAATTTGTGGGACCAGTACCATTTTCAAGGTTTCGACGATACGAATCCAATGGCGGTGGTTTCATGTCAATCGGAGATCGTTAGGTTGAAGTCTCGGGAAGCGTGTTCGGACGGCTTTCCCGGGCCGATTTCAGTCTAGGATTTCATGGTTGAATAGTAGTGACTTGTAGCGACCTTTACGTGTATTTTGGATATGACAGGAATCGTACAATAGCACCAGGGCAGGGTTATATGCTCGGATTTGCAGCGGGATTGTACCGTGAGTAGGCCCTTGATTTCATTAAACCTTTGCATGCATAACTGTTTTCCTTTCTATATATATATATGTGATTCAAGAAAAAACATCTGATTATCTTGAGTTATGATTATGGCACGAATTACGATGTTTGGGCATGAGACCCGTCTGGTTAGTTTAAGCATTGTTTTGAGTCATATATATGTATATGGATCTCGATGACTATCTTTGGTACTGCACTGTATAGATCTACCCATGTGATACTGTCTCCTCCGGATGTGGGTACCCCGGAGTGGTCACGGCATAATGCCTGTGAGGGGTCATTCTACGGAGGGACCTGTAACGACCCGTCCCGGAATTCGAGATTAGATTTGTAACTAATCATGATTAACGGGGTTAATCGGTGATTAGTTGGGTGAAATCGGACGAACGGTGCAAAATGACCGTTTTGCCCCTAGTCGTGGGTAAAACGTTGACTTTTAGTTCGGACGGTCAAACGGATTTTGACGGATGACCGTGACGTAATCTGGGACGTCACGAGTTCATAGACAGGTGGCACGTTCGATTCCGACATTCGTGGTGAAAGTTATGACGTTCGGAAGTTCAGGGTCATTTCCGTAATTTGGACGAAATAAGGGAAAATGTTGACTTTTTGATCGGGGGGTCCGATGGCCGAGGACCGAGGACCGTTAGGAAGGTCTTGATACCCCGAGTACAACGACGGGCGGCACGCTTGAAATGGACATCGGATGACCAAGTTACGGGTCACGGAAGGAGAGAGGCAATTTGGTAATTTGCCAACTGAGGGCATTTTGGTTATTTGCACGGTGGTTTCTGTTCACCACCGTGGGAGACAACCTGCACAGCCGCGTGCGGGACTTTGCTTAACAGAGCTTGGGCATTGTTTAATCTTCCCAAGGAATTGTTTATCCAGTTAGTGACATTGGGGGGAGATTGTTCAGCATTATGGGCTAAGTGGAGCCTGGGGAATGTGTAGCACACAGAGCACGGGCGGATTCCTCTAATGCCGGGTAAGGTTGGAAATGGAACCCAGGGTTGGACGAATTGTTTATGCAGAGAGTGAGGGAACCGTGACAGAGGTCAGTGCACGGTTGTGTTGGTGGAGGTGATGTGCAGGGGACAATTGTACAGTGAGCTGTGCGGGTACATTTTGAAATGGAAAAACAGAGACTGGAGAGCCATTGGCTTTTCGACCTCCCCAATTTCGGTCTGGGAGGAAATGAGAGCTGGGGAGGAATGAGATAAACAGAGAGACGTTTGGAGAGGAAAACGGGGGGACTGGGTGAAGAGTATGCACTGGAACCCGAAACTCGCTTCTGGGTAAATTCGATTTCGAATTTGAATTGTAGGCCAGCCCAAACCCAATTGAGGCTCGAATGAACTTTCTGAGGCCTTAGCTTGTCGATCCAGAACGGTTGTTGCAAGCTTCGAAGCTCCGGGAGCGGTGGACGGAAGTCACGGGTGGCCGGAAAACCGAGCATAATGTTCGTGCAATTGGAGGTTAGTCTTCGTGAAATTGAATCCTAAATTATCCTTACCGTAGTGCTATGATGCTGGACGACCAACTAATCGAAGACTTCCTTGGCTTTTAATCAAACTCAGACGAGGAACTCGACTTTGGGAACTTGGGTTGAGTCGAGTTGGTTCGAGGTCATGACGACTGTTATGAACAGTGCAGATCCCTAATTCGAATGGTGGCGAAGCTATTGGTGTGTTCAATCGTTCAAAATGATGGCGAATTGAAGGGCTGCTAACCGGGTCCTCGCGCGGGTGGAACGGCCCGTATGTCAGTGAGTCGGGTGAAGCTGGTGACCGTTGGGGTTACTGTAGCTGGCGCGTGAGTGTCACGCGCAGCCGCTTGCGGAGGCGCGTGACGGCGCGTGGGGCCGATTTTCGAGGTAGGCCCAACATGACTTTTGTCCTATACGTTGTAACGAACATTTTAACGTTGGTTTCGGATTTTTCGGACGCCGTTTCGAGGTTGTTTCGAGGGTCCGAAGATTTATGTTACGTTTGTAATTAACGATTAATTCCCGGAAAATTATGGGAAATTAGTATGTTGTTATTTGACACCTTAATGACCCGGGGATGTGTTCTCGGACAGGATTCAGATTTTCTGGAAATGTCGAAAATCACGGAACCGCGTGCGGCGCGAAACCGAGCCCTTTTGGACGGTGTGTGAGTGGACGTTGCTTTCAAAATTTAATGCATGCATCAATTATTTCTATGATTTTTATGATTATGATTATAAGTTGTGATTGATTTCGATTTTCGTATTTATACGTATTCGATTTCCGTAGTTATACGTATTTTTACTTTATATGTGAAATTACACGTATTTCGAGGCTATGGTTACTTTTGTGCTTAATAATGGTTTAATGAAAGAGTTTATATGAAATGGGTGTATGATGATTTAAGAAAGTTGTGTATGATTGTGAGTGCGATTTACGGGTGGACACGGTTTTCGAGGTTTTTGCAGTTTTGCACGTTTTACGAGATTTGAGTTTATTGTGATTTGATCACTGTTTGATGTTTGAATTTGGGAATGTGAATTGAGGTTGCGATTTCGAGGATTTTAAATCGGATTTTGAGTATGCTTGACTAGATTGGGATTTTGGTGATTATGGTCGTGGTTTTGATGCCCGGATAATGTGATTTGAGAATTGAAGTGATTTCAAGGAATTAAAATGGTTTTTGGAAAAGATGATTTCTGGTTTGGTGCTTGGGGCAGAAAAGTAACTTGGAGTAACGAGTTTTTAGTTTTCGGAAATTTAAAGTGGATTCTTGGTTTGGGTTCGGGATGATGCTTCCGGATGCCGGCTTACGGAATCATTATTGCGAATTCGAATTCGGGAATGAAAAAGGATTTAATTAAGTGATTTGGTCTGTTTTTGCATGCCCCGTGTTTCATGATGATTTGATTATGTTTGTAAAGTATGATTTGGGGAAAATGAATGTGGAATTTCGGACCATGGGTCCTGTTGTGAAAAATGTGATTTTGGGATGTATCCCACGTGGCTGTGATTGATGAACTGTTTTGGGGTTTAAAGACCCGCTGAAAACTGCTTTGGGTTTGAAGACCCGTTGTTGTGTTTGAAAACTGTTTTGGATTTAAAAACCCGGTGCTATTGCTGGAGCACGTTTTGAGTTTAAAGACTCGGTTAATTGATGACGGGGGAGGACCCTTATTGAGTTTAAAGACTCGTAAGTTTAAAGACTCGGTTATTGTGATACCCCCGAGGCCTATTGATTCTGTTTTGAGTTTAAAGACTCGTTGAAATCCCGGGAAGGCCTGATGATGCGCATGGTTTTGAGTTTAAAGACTCGGGCGCACTTGATATCCAGCAAACTGATTGATTATGATTCATTGATATCCTCGGATGATTGGGTGTGTTGGGCAGTGGCCCGGTTTATATGGTTGATGGTTTGGTTGATGTCGTATACTTGGATTTGGATTTTGTGGTTTTGGGCTGTGGCCCAGTGTTTATAACTGCGGGCTATGACCCGAAGATTTAGAAAAAGGAAAATGATTTTGATTCTCATATACTGATTTCTTATGTTGAAATGTTAATCGATTGCGAAATGATTTTTGTATGCATGCATTGGTTTTTACTTGGAGGGTAAAAACGTCTTTCCGTAACTGTTTTATGAACTGAATTCTTTTCGTCCACTCACACCTTTTGGTTTTATTGACCCTCCAGGTCGTGACGCATTTTTCGAGGCTGTACGAGGGGCGGAGGCATGAGTATGTACGTGTGGCTATCCCTGGTTTGGCAAGTACTGAGGGTAACTTGGGGTTTTTCAGTCATCTTGCCAGACGGGAGCAGGACCGGGCACGAGTATCGATGCCCCTTTCGGGGGCGGTCCTGACAGGATCGGACCGTAGGGTGACTCTGGAGCAAGATTGCTATGATTGTACGTCTGGGATGCCATACCCGGACTGGGTTCGGGATTTGGACTCGGGATTGAGACCTCGGGTGACACGCGTAGCCCTGGGACTGCGACCTTATTGGATGTCTGGGACGTCGGACATTTGGAATGTCAGGGTTGGGATGTATAGTGTAGTGACTGAGGTTATGATTATGTTTATATTATGTTTCTTATGCTTATCTTATATGATATTATGGTTTTGATACTAATGCATGCATGTTTGGAAAACAGAGGGGTAAAATTATATGTTTTCGATATGATGAACTGTTTTATAAACTTTGAGTTTCGGCCCACTCACCCTTATTGTTTTATTGACCCCTCCAGGCCATGCTACTAAGGCAGAAGAGGATCGCGAGGCAGAGGCATAGGTTTACGTTGCGCACCTGAACCCCACTGTTGGATAGGTTGGCACGCAGTGTATCTTAGAGTCGTGCTCAATAACTTGTAGTTGGGAACTATCCTTTGTTTGACATCATTTGTATTTGGATTCTATGTATGACTTTGTTATGGATATTTATGCATGTGAAATTATTAAGGGTAAGATTGGTATGTTATAATTGGGTGTCAGACGGGAGCAGGGCACGTCCTCGTGTGGTATCAGGGGGATCGGGGTGGGTCCTGTCAACTTGGTCATCGAGGCACAATTTCAGGATCCGACACTTTACATCTACAGGATTGAAATAGAAGCGGGTGAGAGGCAGGATTTTGCCATCCGAGGTGATTAAGCTCTAGTGAAATTGGGTCATTTGTGTGTACCTGCAGTGGCAGAATTACGAGCAGAGATTCTCGAGGAAGCCCATAGTTCGGCTTATTCCATGCATCCGAGAGGTACAAAGATGTACCGTACCCTCCGGAGCCATTATTGGTGGGCGGGAATGAAAAAGGATATTGCAGAGTTTGTGAGCAGATGTTTGACCTGTCAACAGGTCAAGACAGAACGGCGGAGACCGTATGGGGCTATGCAACCACTTTCGATTCCCGAGTGGAAGTGGGACCACATTAGCATGGATTTTGTCTTTTAAGTTGCCGAGGAATCTGAGTGGATTCGATGGAGTGTGGGTGATTGTAGACCGATTAACCAAGTTAACTCATTTCTTGTCGATACATGAGACATATAAGCCCAACCGACTGGCTCAGCTGTTCGTAAAAGAAATCATTCGACTTCATGGTACGCTGGAGTTAATAGTATCTAATCGAGATCCGCGTTTCACTTCCAGGTTCTGGCGGAGTTTACAGAACACTTTGGGTAAAAATCTACATTTCAGTACAGCTTTCCACCCACAGACCGATGAACAGTCAGAGAGGACCATTCAGACCCTGGAGGACATGATGAGGTCTTGTGTGCTGCAGTTTCAGGATTCATGGGATACTCATTTTCCTTTGATGGAGTTCGCATACAACAATAGTTATCAGGCGAGTATCGGGATGGCACCCTACGAGGCAATGTATGGTTGGCAATGCAGGACACCTATCTGTTGGATGGAGGTAGGAGAGCGAGCGGCAGTAGGGCCGAATTTGATGGACATGACTCAGAAAACGGTCTGAATCATCAAGGAAAGATTGAAAGCGGCGCATGATCGCCAAAAGAGCTATGCTGATCGACGGATTCGAGACTTGGAATTTGAAGTTGGAGATTTTGTATTCCTAAGGAAAGGAATTATCCATTTTGGCCAACGTGGGAAGCTGAGTCCGCGTTATATTGGACCGTACGAGATCACATAGAGGATTGGGTCTGTGGCATATCGGTTATCATTACCCCCAAAACTTGCCAGAGTGCACGATATTTTCCATGTGTCCATGCTACGGAAGTACCGTCGGGACGATTCACATGCTTTGCTAGAGCAACCATTGGAATTGATGACTGACCTGAGTTTTGAAGAGAAACCAGTGCAGATTCTGGATTGGAAGGACAATGTCTTGAGAAACAAGACTATTCGATTGGTGAAAGTGTTGTGGAGGAACTATGACGTCGAGGAAGCAACGTGGAAACCTGAAGACTTAATGAGGGAACATTACCCCTATTTATTTGAGTAAATTTCGAGCATTCGTAAATATAATTTTATTGTAAAATGACCATTTTGCCCCTAAGGGGGGGGGGGGGGGAAGTTGACTTTTGCCCTGGGAAATATTTAGGACGGTGACCCATGACCGTGACGTAGATCGGAACTTCACGAGTCTCTAGGCAGGCGGCACATCGAAAACGAACGTACGACAAAAAAGTTATGGTCACGGGAGTAAATTCGATTAACCAAACGAACCAAGGTTTGAATTAAAATAATAATATAATAATGTAATCTGATTTAAAAACCAAATTAATCCGGACCCTTGGATGAGTGACAAGTGTCACTCATCCCACACTTCCTTTTCCCTAAATCTAGGATCTTGTCCCTATTGGCTATTTAATTTATTATTTATTTCCCTCATAAAATCCTAACCATCCATTCTAAATCCCAGATTGAATCTGGACCCTTGTTCCCATCTTCTTCTCTCTTTATTTGATCAGACAAATCTCTCTCTCTCTCCCCCACTTTCATCTGCAACCCGAGAAGGAAACCACCACCCCTCTAACTCGATCACACACAGAACAACCCTCACCACTCTCCCTTACTTGCTTCTCCTCAGCCACACACCAAACACTCATCCACCTTCACCAGCCATCACCATCAGTTCCTCCACCCTTGTCTGAAGAACCCGAAAACCCCCCCAAACCCGAGAAGGAAAAACCAGCAAGAACCCAACTGTTCAAACCTCATCACCAAAACTCGAACCAACGTAGGGCTAGGCTTGCTAGGACGGTAGAAGGACTGAGGACTGGACGAGACGACCTGCGGCGACGGTAAGCCAGAAAACCGGAGAGACCCATTTTTCTTCCCTGTTTCGAAATGACCAGTTTTGACGTTATATTTCATTCCTCGCTTTTGGGGATATGTTTTAGGGACATTGACGACCAAGTTAAACCGGTTTTCGAGGTTGGAAACAGAGTGAGTCGCTGGGGAAGACAACCGGAGTTGGCTGCCGGTATTCCCTTCAAGTTTCAGGTATCTTCTTCATCTCAAAACCTAGTTTTGAATCCACAGAACTGTAGGGTAGGTTGTGACAAGTCTATAGGGCCAAGTCTGATCGAAAATGGTGGCCGAAAATGAGATCTGTGATCGGGTCAAGCCGCGGGTCAACGGTGACCCGGTTACTGTAACAAGGTGATGTCATCATGCTGACGTCAGCAGTGACGTCATGATGACATCATCATGTTAGAAACTGTCAGACTAGGAACCAATCAATGTGTGACACGTGTCCTCTGACACTATCAGTGCTGACGTCAGCATGCACTGTAGCAGCGTTGACCAGCCTTTGACCAGGCGCGTGGAAGCGTGTGAACAGAAAATTTTGTGGGACCAGTACCATTTTCAAGGTTTCGACGATACGAATCCAATGACGGTGGTTTCGTGTCAATCGTAGATCGTTAGGTTGGTCAAATTAGGGTTTAAAGTCTCAGAAAGCGTGTCCGAACGGTTTTCCCGGGCCAGTTTCAGTCTCAGATTTCATGGTTGAATAGTAGTGATTTGTAGTAACCTTTACATGTATTTTGGATATGACAGGAATCGTACAATAGCACCAGGGCAGGGTTATACGCTCGGATTTGCAGCGGGATTGTACCGTGAGTGGGCCCTTGATTTCATTAAATCCTTGCATGCATAACTATTTTCCTTTCTATATATATATGTGATTCAAGAAAAAGCATCTGATTATCTTGAGTTATGATTATGGCACGAATTACGATGTTTGGGCATGAGACCCATCTGGTAGTGCACTGTATAGATCTACCCGTGTGATACTGTCTCCTCCGGATGTGGGTACCTCGGAGTGGTCACGGTTCAATGCCTGCGATGGGTCATTCTACGGAGGGACCGGACCTTAGGGTGATTCAGGAGCAGGATTGCTATGATTGGATGTCTGGGACGTCTGGCATCTGGGATGCCATACCCGGACTGGGTTCAGGATTTGGTCTCGGGATTGAGACCCGGGGTGGCACACGTAGCCTTAGGACTGTGACCTTATTGGACGTCTGGGACGTCGGACATCTGGGATGTCAGGGTTGGGATGTATAGTGTAGTGACTGAGGTTATGATTATGTTTATATTATGTTGCTTATGTTTATCTTATATGATATTATGGTTTTGATACTAATGCATGCATATTTGGAAAACGGGGGGGTAAAATTATATGTTTTCGATATGATGAATTGTTTTATAAACTTTGAGTTTCGGCCCACTCACCCTTATTATTTTATTGACCCCTCCAGGCCGTGCTACTGAGGCAGAAGAGGATTGCGAGGCAGAGGCATAGGTTTACGTTGCGCACCTGAACCCCACTACGGGGTAGGTTGGCACGCAGAGTATCTTAGAGTCGTGCTCAATAACTTGTAGTTGGGAACTATCCCTTGTCTGACATCATTTGTATTCGAATTCTATGTATGAATTTGTTATGGATATTTATGCATGTGAACTTATTAAGGGTAAGATTGGTATGTTATAATTGGGTGTCAGACATGAGCAGAGCATGTCCCTGTGTGGTCTCAGCGGGATGGGGGTGGGTCCTGTCATCATGCCTCTGAGATGTGAGGCTCGTGCACGACCTAGTGGTGAGACGAGAATAGGAACCCCGAGGTAGTAGTTTTGAGATAGGATTTGAAATGGTTATATGTCATATGTGATATGTGTTGCAACCTACCGGAGTTTAGTTGAGGAGTTATACGTGTTGTATGCTGATATATTTTTCTCATTGTTTATGATGTTGAATTAGATTAGCGACGTGTATAGGTGATGTCTCGTGCTGATAAGGGGAAATAGATGTATGACTTCGGATAATAAGTGAGCTCATTAGTGAAAGTCAGAGAAATTGATGGTGTTTTGGGCCCGGGCGAGACAGTTGAATACGTGCTTCAGCTAGACTAAGTGTTGGTTTATCGGATCCAACATGTGTGGTAATATTTTGGTTAATAATTATAAGTAGCAGCACTGGGTTGCTTGTGACTATCGAATTGGGACTCCAAAAGGAGTCAGGATATTTGGTTATGATTTGGGGGTGAGCTATGTTGTTAGAACAAAATTGAGAAGAGTTGGAAGGTGGATGCATCACATTTAAGTGGAAAAGATGTAATTGTTGTTGGACTGTATACAATGCAGTTGCGTAAGGATTTTGTGTAGTTAATAAGTGGTAATCCGAAGGTGTACCACCCCCCCCCCCCTTCTTGGAATGGTATATGTTTAAGTAGTTACAAGAGGCTAGAGATTTTCTGATAATCGAACTATGATGTGTAAGTGGAATAAAGAATGATGAGATTGCCAAAATAGTTTTTCATATGAGATAGGGGCCATTGAGATATACTTAGAAAATGGTGCGATGGTTGATATGGTCTTGTAATCTATGGTTTGAAATTGTGGATTGGATTGGTGTTGTTGCTACAAGTAGTCATGCTCTTATTATTTGTGTTATTATACTATCAGGTGTGTTTAGAGAATGGGTATGGAGAAGATAATACCTTGAGTAAGGAAATGGGTGGATTTTTAAGTTTTAGTTACGTGGTACTGTTTGGTGGTACTAAGGGGTAGCACCTTTTTTCGAAGAATGTTATTCATATGGTGTTCTAAGGTAATGAGTAATGAAGTTGGGATAAACATCGTGTTACCTAGTGAGCAGGAATTTCGTGGTGAAAGCTGTATGAGTGTAGTAAAAAATTGAGGATTGGTTATATTTTGATTATCGATACGTGTGTCCAGATGTTTCCTTCATGATTTGGTTGATGAATATGGATTTTGGGAAACCGTGGGCCGCGGGAATGTTGGAAACATGATATGATTTTACTGGTCCACTGCATATAATCGCTTTGTATTCAAAAATTATTTATGAGTTATGATATGCATATAATTCGATTGAAATGATTTTTGGATACTATTTTACAATGGTTTCGTGGAAACTGTTTCTGGGAAAGCCATGTTTGAGTACATGCCCTGTTGAGGTGCTTTGACTCTATATGAAACATAAATATTTATGAGAATTAGTTTATTGGATTTGGTGACTATTTTTGGCATGTACCATCCTCTAGTATGTTGTTGTTTCCCTTCGAACGTTTGGTGATCCCGGAAAGGTCATGAGTATATTGTCTGGAGATAAGTAGCTCCATTGGAGACTCAATCTCAGGGGTGTTAGACTATGACTTCGTCGGATGTCGTTAATTCTAGGGATGTACTCAAATGTGAGAATTTTGAATTTTTATGTGTAGCACCGATATTGTGATTGATGTTTGGATATTGAGGATTTAATATTGAAGATTGTAGATGAATTGATAAGTTAACTACCTAAAGTTGTGACGTTGAGTCTATTTATTTGGAATTTAAAGAAGGATATGATTAGTCTATACAGTTCTTGGAAAAGCGTAGGAGGGTATTATATGGAGTCTCCATTGGTCTAGGACCATATAGAATCATTGGCAGAATAGGGCAATGAACACAGTTGATATTATCCTCAGAGCCCTCCTGGAGAGTGCGGTGATATAGAAATCCTAGCTGGAATGAAACGCATGTGATGAATGGTAATTGGGTGTTTATCCAAAGAACCTGAGACTTGAGGAATTACTTATATTGGGTTTAGACCGACAGAATAGTGGAGAAAGAAAGAAAGAAGAGAAAGAAGAAGATCCAGGAAAAGAGAAGAAAACAAGGAATTTTTTTATTCATCTAATATAAAGAGGAAAAGGATAAATATTGAATAGGACTTGGAGAAGCTATATGCTTTTATTTCTGAGTATTGACTGGGAGTCAGGGGAATAAACATTCTATTACTATTTTATAATCCTTGTGTTTTATGTGGAACGAATGATGACGACATCACTTGTATTTGTAAAAGGGTGGTGGTGTTGTAGATTGGATATAGATTTAGAACTCATATGAGACCACACCATGGAATTGAGTACTTTGGCAGAGAGTTGGAAGGTAAACTTGTTGGCTGCGAACTACTATAATGAATAAAAGTTTAGAAGGAGTTCAAATCATGGATGCAAGCCTAGCTACAGGACTATATATAATTACTATGTTAATGGTATAGAATTTGTTATGACCGTGTTAACTTATTGATGTTATTTTCTTTTATGTAAGGTAATGTATAGGTTATGATATTGTTGTTGTGATGCATAATTGTTTGTGATTTGGATGATATGTAGTACAGTCTCTGAGGTGGTTGTTAAGACAGGTATATGTGCATCAAGAATTGGTTGGGTTGATTTTGGACATGTCTGAGATGTGTGTACTTAAATGGTACTAACCTAATACTTATGGATTTAATTGGTGATATGAAATATTCTAAAGATTGTTATGATTGCTGATCAAGAGTTTGATGAAGATGATTAAAGTATAAATTGGTGATATGATGGAATAATCAAGAGTTTGATGAATATGATTAAAGTATAAATTTACATCTTGCGATGTTGTTTATTATGATGCAGGTTTGAATTAGTCATTCATTTTGTTTAGTTAGCAGAGGCCAAACTTAAATGAGGTAATTGAATTTCAGACATACCTAAGGGTATTGAGTGTAAGGACCCAGACCTTCAACGAGGTTAAAATCGGAAAAATTGGACGAAATTGACGATTTTTCCCCTAATGTCAAACATTAACTTTTCTTGGTCAAAGTACTAAAGTTGAATTTTTGACTGGAACATTCCTTGGCGATTCAGAGAATGCCGTAAGATAGGTCTCGACCTCCTGAGTACTTAGACAGGCGACATGCCAAAAATAGAAGGCGAATGAGAAAGTTATAAGCTCACAAAGGACAAGGGTATTTTGGTAATTATGTAAAAAGAGCATAATGGTCATTTGGAATTATGGCATGTGAATCATATCCTTTAGTCTAGAATTCTCTCCAAAATTCCTCCTCAAACTCCCTTCACCCACATGCTCAGTGTATATATATATATATATATATATGTATGTGTGTTGATTAGAAGGCAGGCCTTCGGGGGAGGCTAACCGAAAATAAAAGAAAAACAAGAAAATGAAGGAATTAAACAAAGAAGAGTGAAGAATGCTCAGAGAGAATTAGCAGAATGAGAGTGATGATGATCAGACCAAAAAGTTGGGAAGAATGAAAGAGAACCACTCAGAATATCCAAGAGGGCATGTGGAACCCGTGAAGTCCCTTCATCAGGTTTGTGTTCTAGGCGAGGAAAGATGGAAATCAGGATGCCAACGTCTTCATGGAGACCTTGTAATCGTCTTAGGATAAGAAGAGGAACGAACTGGACGTTGAGAAGGGCGCAGGAGTGGCTGGAAGCCATAGACGAAAGATGGTGAAGGTCGACTAATGGATTTTATAAGTATTTCTCATTTTTAACTCCACAGATTTTCCCCCTAAATATTTTAGATGATTTTTGGTATTTGGAACAATGAATATGGACGTAATGTCAGGACCGGTCCCAAATCCCCTGGGATTAACGTGGGACCCGCCTGATCCCGTCTGACACAAAGTGCCAGACCCGGGAAAATTCCAACTCTAGCCCTCGCCAGGGCTATCAGAGGGCGTCAGGATCGTAGGAGGAGGGGAGTGATGTCTCGTCTCTGCTACAGCCCGTATCTGCTATCAACCTGAAGGACATTAAAACATTTAAAAGTCGTGAGTGAACAAAACAATAATTTATTAAAAACACATTTTCGCATAAAGACATTTATGCCCTTCATAAAAGCATATGCATTGTAACAACCCGTCCCGAGAGTCGGGCTTAAGTTAGTGATTAGGGTGTGGTTAGTGAGGTTAATCAAGGGTTAGGTGGTCCCGAGGGGTCCGGGAACTTAGAATGACGATTTTGCCCCTAGGTCAGGCAAAATGTTGACTTTTATTTTGGGTGGTCAATTGGGGATTGACCAGTGACAGGGACGTATTTTAGGACGTCACGAATCCATAGGCAGGTGGCACGCCTGATTCCGACATCCGAGGAAGGAATTGTGATGTTCGGAAGGTTGAGGGTATGACCGTAATTTTGGTAAAATAGGGGGAAAAGTTGACTTTTTGTATAATCGAGTTTTGGTAGGTTGACCTAGGATGGTTAGATCGTTCTTGTCGTCCTGAGTTCGATGACAGGCGGCACGTGTTCATCGGACTTACGAGGCGAGAGTTACGGGTCTAGGAAGTTTCGGTAAAACCGTAAAAATGTGTTAAACAGAAGGATATTTTGGTCTTTTTGGCTTCTGGGGATTTGTGCAGAGAGAAAGGAATGGACGGCTGGGATTAGGCCATGTGGGAGTGTGTGGAGTGGATGGTGACACATGGCATGTGTGTAGAGGATTCTGGTGGAATCCTGTGCATTCACGGCCCAATTAATTGGGGTGCACCCGTGCTATGCATTCTGGTGCTTCGACACACAGAGGGAAACAGAGGGAGGAAATTGAGAGAATTGGAAGGCTGATTGTGGTGGCTGGTGAGTTTGTGAGTGTGTGAGGGAGATTAGAGAGTGGGAGAGAGAAGTTGGGACGGTTGGGAGGTGAGGAATCGTGGTGTGTGCGAGTGGGGAGCCACGGGAACCAGGGAGGAACTCAGGGGGGAAAACGGAGAAGATTGAGGGCTTGTGGTGGTGCGGTGACAGTGCACGGTGCAACGAAGATCGCGGTGGTGTCGTGAGGGCTGTGGGGAGTCGACCAGCCCAGGAGGAGCTCACGGCGGCAGCAGGAGGCAGGTAATTCCCTCATTCCCGTTTCGGTACTCTGTTTTCCGTTGAGGTTCAACGTGGAAGTCGTGGGTCTAGGGTGAGAGTCGAGGGAATTGGAGGTCAGGGCGAGGTTCAGGAGAGTCCTAGGCGTCGACTAGGTTGGTCACCGTGACGGGGAGGTACACGGCGGAGCTCAGACGACGGCAGACACTCTGGTGCTCTGTTTTGTTGTGATGTTTGAACCCAAAGTCGTGACGATTGGGGTTGAGTCGAAGGTCTAGGAGAGTTGGTTTAGGTTCAGTGAGGTTCAGGGAAGAGTTTGGTGAAGCCACCGTGAAGGGTGGTGAGCTGGGTGGCTGGATCGTGAAACAGGGGTTGTTGGCCGTCTGGTTTCGAGCTTCAGTCGACGGGATTGAGGCGGTGTCGAGGTCTGAGGAGCTGTGGAATGGATATATTGGAACTGGACGAAGCTTTAGGTGAAGAAAGGGAAGGAAATCGTGCAAGCACGGTGGTGAACCGCTGACGCCGGTCTGAGTTGCAGACCACTGTGGCGAACCGGGTTTGTCTGAGGAAGACGGTGCACTGTAGCAGGCGCGTGAGGGCCACGCGCAGCCACTTTGGGTGGCGCGTGGGGGCGCGTGCGGCGGCGATGGGGAAAACGGTCAACTTGACTTTTGGTCTAGGAGTTGTGTTGAGTTCAATGGAGTTGGTTTCGGGTCAATCGGAAGTCGTTTGAGTTTAGTTCCGCGAGGGTGAATGTTTAGGGTCCCGGGGTTTTAAGTCTTTGGTTCGGGGATTTTTGAGGGAATTTAGGTGAACCTTCGTAGATGTGTTAGTGACGTATTTTGACGGTGTTTGACAGGATCGGGATTTCCCGAGGAAGCCGAGGAACGGGCTGGACGGTCGGGACGCGAGTAGGGCTCAGTACTGTGAGTGGATCCCTTTCTTTAAACTCGAGCATGCATAACTGTTTTCTATAACTGTTTTATGGTTTGATTATGATTTTATGTTTATCGAATATGTTTGGTTGGTTTTACATTATTACACGTCTTTCGAAGAAATTGGTTTTTAGCACGTTTTACGAGAAATGGTTGGTTTCTGGAATATATGTTATGGTTTTGGGATTTCAATTGATAAGTGGTTTTCAATGGTTTTAAGTGGGTTTTGGAACATGATTTCGATGATCAAGGTTTTTGGTTTTAGAATCGGATTTCAGAAAGTGGAATTGGTTTTAAAGTTGGAAAGTGGATTCCGGATTTGGGTTCGGAATGACGGTTCTGGATGCCGGAAGGGCATCAGACCAGTAATTTCGGATTCGGGTTTGGATGTGGATTGGTAAATGGTTTTCAAATGGTTTTAGGATTGGATTTGCTGGATCTGGATATTGGGTTTAAAGACCCGGATATATGTGACGGGGGACCGGCCGGATTGGGTTTAAAGACCCGGATTGAGTTTAAAGACTCGGGAGTTTAAAGACTCGGATATATATATATATATATTGATTTTCCCCCGTAGGCCTTGAGTTTAAAGACTCGGGAGTTTAAAGACTCGGATATGATTAAGGCCTGGATTGAGTTTAAAGACTCGGGAGTTTAAAGACTCGGATAGATCCAGCAGGTTTGATCGGGACATTTATAAGTTAACGTTCATGGTTTATGATACAGTTTTCTGATACTCATGTTATGGTTTCTTATGATATTTTATAGTGTTCCTGTTTCTTATGATGCTTAAGAATGATTCTTTTATTAATGTGTTTATAACTGTTGGTTATGCATGTGGTTTCAAAACGGAGGGTTAAACTCGGTTTTCATATAAAGTGGTTTTGAACTTTTGTACCTTCTGGTCCACTCACATTTTCTGTTTTAAATTGCCCTCCAGGTTGTGGAGCTAGCGCGGGGTCTTGACGTCGAGGTAGTATCCAAGGCATAGAAGTGACGTGAGGGATCCTAGGAGAATTAAAGGCTTCTGTGTGCGTGTACTTTATCGGTTTTAATTTGTCATTTAGTACTAAACGATAAGGTTGGGATATTTTGTACTTACTTCTGCGTTTGACTGGGTTCGAGTGAGTTTTACTTGAGTTTTGTGTCGGAGAGTCAGACGGGAGCGGGATTTACCTCGGGTTTCGGGGTGAAACCGGGGTGGGTCCTGACATGCATGCATTCAAAACCATTTATCATATATTCATAAAACTATTTATCAAACATATCAAAATCTTTCAAGGGTTCATGCCCGACCCCATAAACCGCCATGACCCATAAATCCATTTGGGTCCCCGACCCGAAAACACAACTCAAAACATGGGAACTCAGCCCAAATCTCATCATCTGGGTCTCAGCCCAAAATCGTTTCCAGTGAAATACCAAAACGCAGAATATAGGGTCGCTGCCCCAAACCACTTTCTAAAACATCAAACACAGGGCCTCCGCCCTCAAATCACTTTCTGTAAAACTTCATACGTATCAATATACGTATAACCCACAAATCATAAAACACGGGGTCTCTACCCCCAATTCACTTTCCATAAACCACATACGTATCGAAGTACGTATAACCCAGCCTAGGCACTTCCGGAGAAGATGCCAACTCGGGGCACACAACCCTTAGGGAACACATCCCGGATATAGTCACGATGTCAAATCTATACTAGTGTGCACACTACTCGGGGTCTCACTCCAAGTCTTCTCCCAGGAATCTCCATCTAGGAGGCTCAATCTCTGGATCTAGTCCGAGCTCTCTTTAGATCTAGTCCACATATCTCTCCGGAATCTGGTCCGGGACCACATCATAATAAGTAACCACCACTCCTGGAACAAGATCCCTATGGGGATACCCACTCTGTTCTGTGGATCGTGACTCTCCAGGTCGACGTCTGGAAGAGACCATATAATCAATATGGAGGGTTTCATATACATTTCAAATCTCTTTCTTTCTTTCTCAAATATTTTCTTTCTTAAATCACTTTTCAACTGGGTCTCATACCCGATTCATCTCAATAGGATTCCTCGAATCCGATTCAAATCCATTTCACAGGCCTCGGCCTAAATACACAGTTCAACAGGGCCTCATGCCCGATTCTCATGTCATAAACCGAACGGGGACTCAAACCCGATGTTATACTCAACTGGGCCCTAAGCCCGAACCATGACTCAACAGGACCTCGTGTCCGATTTCACAACCAACGGGGCCTTAAGCCCGATATCTCAACCAAATGGGTCTCAGGCCCGATATCATAAATCAACGGGGCATCAAGCCCGATAGTACCACTAACTGGGCCTCAAACCCGAATCGTAAACCAACTAGACCCTCGGTCCGATCATATAACTCAAATGGACCCTTGGTCAGAATTCCTCGTCGAATCAAATGGACTCCAAGTCCGAGAGTTCGTAAATAAAATGGGCCTCGTGCCCGATTTCATATTTCCAACTCCAAAACCAAATCATTAAACCCTCATTGAAAACCTAGCACGTATAAGCATCGTATAAAACCGTAAATCTCGAAATACGTGCAAATACGTAAATCCAAGGTTACCAAAAACAAATGCACTCATGGCATCTCAAAACATACATTAAAACAATTATAAAATATTTATGCATGCATCGAATTCATAAAACAAGTCCACTCACAGACCGTCCGAAGTCGTGTCTCGATACGCGTGCCATAACAGTCTCCTGGGTCAACCGTCGCCTCCGGGATTCCCGAACCTGTCCAAATTCATTTAGAGGGTTACTAACTACTTATATAACCCCTCACTAAAGCCCCGTAATTTTCCGGATTTTCTAACTATTTTTAAAATTGATCCTAAACCTTCGGATAGCCCGAACTATATCGAAACGATGTCCGATTGACACGAAACCAGTCCCAAAATGTTCGTTACATTGAATAGAAGGTTTCCTGTGTTGAACACATCGCCAAAATGTGGGCCACACACCCAAGAATGGTCCTTCGCGTGGGCCTCACGCGCTAGGACTATTCATCTTCTCCTTCACGCGTTGAACCGGTCCGGCCGGTTCACTCTGTACAGCCAGTCCAGCTGGACCGGCGTGACCGGTCCGGCTCTCCTCCTCCCTCATTTTTCGTCCAATCCACTCCTTTTTTATTCCTTTCTTCCTATTTTGATGTTTCCTATCCATTCCAATCCACAAACCTAATCAAATCGACCTAAAACCCATGGTTCCAAATTGAACCTCACGGTTCAAGTTTTCCATTTTCCTCCCACGGCTTTCACAGCCGTTAATCTTCCTAAAAATCATCTTAAAACCCTCCTACTAACCCATTAACTCCATCCCAATCATCCAAAACAATCCAAAACGTTGAAATCAAAATAAAGAGGAAAATAGGCTTTACCGAGCTATCGAGTTTTCGTGGCCTTCACCGCCGTGCACGGCGGCCCAGCCAGCTCCCAGCCACCGTCCTCTGCTTCCTCAGTCCCTCTCTCACTCTCTGGCCACTCAAACATGGTACAAGGGTTTGGTTTTGGGGGTGGAGGTTGGATCGGTTTTGGGTTTGAAAAGGAAGAAAATGATCGATGCACGGGGAGGGTGGATGCACGAATGAAAATGATGTCCAGTGGATGAGTGACACTTTTCACTCATCCATTGGGCCATGGGATAAAAATCTGGGCCGCACTTGAGTCCAAAAGTCACTTGTCTCGGAATTTGTGCAATAGTACTTTCGTACTTCCGTGAACCGTAACTTCTCCGTCGAACGTCTGAATTTGACATGCCGCCTGTCTAGAGATTTGTATCGTCCCAATTTACGTAATGGTCTTCGGCCATCGGACCTCTAGGGTCAAAAGTCAACTTTTTACTCATATTCATCCAAATTACCAAATTGCCCTCGAACTTCCGAACGTCATAACTTCTTCCTCGAATGTCGGAATCGAGCGTGCCACCTGTCTATGAACTCGTGACGTCACAAACTACGTCACGGTCATTGGCCAAAGTCCATTTGACCACCTGAACGAAAAGTCAACGATTCGCCCATTCTAGGGGCAAAATCGTCATTTCGCCTAAACTTCCGCTAATCCTCGTCTAATCTCCGATTGGTCTCGCTAATCCGTCATTAACTCTTAATTAATCTCGCTTATTCGGGACGGGTCATCACACGTAAAATGAGGGAGAAATTGCCGGGTTGGGTCGTTGGGTCGAGCGACCCGAAAAACTAGAAAATCGACTAAGAACAATGACATTATAGCTTGGCGCGTGGGTTTCACACGCAACATCTTGCGATGGTGCGTGGCGGCGCGTGCGGCCGTTCTTGGTGGTCCGATCAACATGAAATATTTTTATATTAATTTTCTGAGTTTTATTATATAATTTCCGGAATTTTTGAACATTGTTTGGGCATAGATCCAAATACCTAAGGTGTTTTAATTATAATAAATTATTCTTCAATTATTACCATAATTGTCCCTAAATTATATTTGTGTTATGAATTTATAGTGCTGATTATGATAGATATGGGAATGGTTGACTATACGTTTGCTACTGCGTGAAATTTATCTAATTAAACCTAAGTTAATATGTGTGGACAGTTAGAAATAATAGATAAAAGTAATGCTATAATATTAGTATTTGATCAGGACTAAATAAATAATTTCTACTCCTTAACGGGGGCAGTGGGTAAGATGTGGGCGGTAACCCCGCAAGGCGACCCTAATTTGCTTAGTAGTTACGACTTGAAACTGGGCTAAATTTATAAAAATCCCTTTTCCGACAAGAGGTGGTTGGACATGAGCAGAACCGGTCTGAATTTCATGATATTGGGGACGGGTCCTATCATTGAGTGATTTTTGGTATGACCAAGCGATGCTGAGTTCGGTTTTTCGATAGTTTATACGTGAAGAACTTATGGTTCCTTAAGATGCTTTGGATGAGATTGGTATACGTTAGTGGATACTACTTATGTTTTAAATGATGATTTCTCATTGTGGATACTGGTACAAGTCTGGATGATGCGTGAGCTGTTCCTAGACATGGCTTGAATGTGCGTGAGTGAAGTCCCCGAGCTAACCTATGTGAAGGGCTGATATTATGATTGATGTCTATACACTGATGAGTAACATGTTTGGTCACCGTGATTAATGTTGGGTATTGATGATTAATTATCATAGACACTGATGGTTATGACTTAAAGTGCTAATCCGTGAAGTTCTTGGGGTCAGCCGGATTATGGTAGATGATTTTCGATTCTTGAAAAAAGAACGTGGTATGGTGTCTCTTATATTGAATCGAGGAATTGATTGTTATTATTGTTTGATTCCACCATTTTGAGGAGATTAGCATCCACGAAACTTAGTGATTCTCAAATGTTATTTCGACTAGAGAATTGGTGGATGATAGAGTTATGGGTAAAAAATGGTGAAGGGTAAAAAATGGTGAAGGGTAAAATGGTAATTTTTCCATGAAGGGCATGTTGGTAATTTTTCAAAAAGGACCTATGGTATGTTAACATGTGTCCAATTCTAAAGGAGTATGATATTCTGCCCCTTCCTGTCAGGACCCGTCCCAAATATCACCTCGATACTCGGGATGAACCCTGCTCCCGTCTGACAATCATACTTACAATACCAAAAAGAAACTTAATACAACTATAAGCATAACCATCAGACGAAGGAGTAAATATATACAACAGTAAGTCAGAGCATAGTTCTACAAAATGGGCACCAAAAGTCCTACAAGTCTAAGTCCGCAACGGAAGAACGTCGGAAGCCCTATGCCTCGATCTCTGCCTCAACGTTCACCCCGGCGCTATCACCACGACCTGGAGGGAAAATTAAAAACAAAAGGTGTGAGTGGACCAAAAAGAATGAAAGTTTAAAACCGTTTACCAACAATCAACGTAAGGAAATAAAATCCTTTATTCCCTCCGGTTAAAAACCAGGCATGCCAATGGAGTAATAGAAAAATCATAATATGAAAAACATCATAAGAAACAGAGACACTATAAATACCATAAGAAACAGATACACTATAAAACATCATAAGAAACCAAAGTATAACCCGATCAAACCTGCTGGACCTATCCGAGTCTTTAAACTCAACCAGGCCTCACATATCAATCCGAGTCTTTAAACTCCTGAGTCTTTAAACTCAATAGGCCTATGGGGGTAATATCATAATATCCGAGTCTTTAAACTCCCGAGTCTTTAAACTCAATCCGGGCCCGTCCCCCATCAATATCAATCCGGGTCTTTAAACCCATATCCAGATCCAGCAAATCCAATCCATATCCAGTGTAAAACCAGTTCAAAATCTATCGCCAAATCCGAATTCGAAATCCCCGGTTCGAAGCCCTTCCGGCGTTCAGAACCGACATTCCGAACCCAAATCCGGAAAATCCATTTCCATACTAAAAACCATAGGAAATCCCTAACCATGTTTCATAACCCATTTACCATCATCAGAAAACAGTTATAGGGTGAATTTCTCAAATATAGCATCAAAATCTGAAAATCGGCTTTTTCTCGAAAAACGTGTAAAACCCCGAAACTATCTCGAAAAACGTGCAAACATCTCAATCACGAATAACCATCATGTAAAACATAAAAACACACATAGAATCATAAAACAGTAATTAAAACAGTTTGGCATGCTCGGAAATAAGAAAGAGTCCACTCACAGTTTACGACACGTCACTCGCGCTCCGTGCGCTCCTCAACCGTCTCTGGTGTCTCCCGTCCTGTCAATAGATACCAAAAAGGGTCACAATAACATCAAGGATACCTTCCCTATTTTCCCCAATTTTTCGGGAATTTAATAATAGTTTAATCATAAACCCTAAACCGTACGGATTCCCGAACCATTCCGTAACACCGTCCGATTAACCCGAAAACTATACCATTGGACTCCTTAGGACATTTAGAGTTAAACTCATGTTAGACGTTTAACCGGATTCCTTCCCACGCGCCCCCACGCGCCGCCCAAAGTGGCTGCGCGTGGGCCTCACGCGCCTGCTACAGTCACCTTCAACCTCGAGTCACCCGGTTCAACACAGTTGAACCGGCGTGACCGGTTCTCCGCCGTTCACCCACCATTCTTCTCCATTTCAATCCCACTAGCTTCGTCCAGTTCCCTGCAATCAATCCCAGTCCTAAAATCCAGCAATCACGGCCTAGAACTCTTCGTCCTCAACCTCGAAAAAACTTGCCCGTGGCTCTGTTTTCCTTCCCGGCCGTCCACAGCTTCCCCCTTCACGGTGGTGATACCAGCACCACCCTAGGACCTTACTGAGTCCTACCCAACTCACAGAATCCGTCAATTCATCCCCGAAGTCCACGACTTCAAGTTTGAAATCACGGCCAAAACAGAGTATTGGATACTCGCCGTCGAACCACCAGCCACCGTGAACCTCCCGTCACGGCAACCACCACAGACGACGCCTAAGACCTCCCTGAACAACACCCTGACCTCCTAATCCCTCGACTCTAAGTCTATCATCACGACTTTGCATTTGAAACAATCACGGGAAACAGAGCAAAGAGACTTACCCTGCGATTCAGTCGCCGCCGTGAGCACCGCCGCCTACCACGGTGTTTGTTGGACACCCTGCAACCCCTTGGACCTCCTATAGCCTTGGTTTGCCTCACCACATGGCACAACAGCCTCCACGAGCTCACGGCCTCCCCGTTTTCACAGAAGCTTAGCTGCACCGCCACAGTGCCGTCGTGCACGGTTTCCGTCCAATAGCACCACCACCAACTCACCGTAAGCTCCCTGTCACCCTCTCAGTTCACCAAAACCGCACTCACCCCTTGAATCGATCACCGTCTCCCCAAGTTCTTCTCTCTGTTTTCTGCGCACACAAGGTTTGCACGGTTTCAAAATGGACAAAGTGTGGCCGTGCACACTTTAGACCTTTGTGGAACAATCCAGCACCCCCACGTGTCCACAATCCTATGGACAAGCAGAAAAATATCCCAATCCCCTTTTGCCACTTGTCATCATCTGCTTTGCTGAAAGTAAATGACCAAAATACCCCTTGTATAATAAATTACCGTTTTGCCCTCGACCGTTCTAGACCTGTAACTTTTCCGTCCGACGTCCGATGACAGCGTGCCGCCTGTCGTTGTACTCAGGACGTCGAGACCTATCCAACGGTCCTCGGTCTACGTGAAAATCACACATCCTCCAAAAAGTCAACATTTCCCCTTTTAGCTCAAAATTACGGTAACGCCCCCAACCTTCCGTACATCATACCTTTTCCTCCGGTTGTCCGAATCAAACCTGCCGCCTGTCTTCGGACTCGTGACGTCCTAACCTACGTCACGGTCAAGGGCTAACACTCATCCAATCAATATTACAAAAAGTCAACTTTTCGTTTACTATTCACAGGGGCAAAATCGTCCTTTTTACAAAACTTCACAGAAATTACATTTTTACCCTTCCCGTAGGTACGGGTTGTTACAATCTACCCCCCTAAAAAGAATTTCGTCCCCGAAATTCAGTGAAATAAATAAGGGTACTGTTCTCGCATCAAGGCCTCGGGTTCCCAAGTAGCTTCTTCGACCTGATGATTCCTCCACAATACCTTCACTAAGGGAACCGTCTTTCTTCGCAACACTTTATCCTTCCGATCCAAGATTGCAACAGGTTGCTCTTCAAAACTCAAGTCTTCTCTCAGTTCCACTGGTTGTGCTTCCAAAACATGCGAATCATCTCGAATATATTTCCGAAGCATAGAAACATGAAAGACATTATGTACCTTTTCCAAATCTGCTGGTAAGGCCAATCGATAAGCTACAGGACCAATCCGCTCCAAAATCTCATACGGTCCAATGTAACGAGGACTCAACTTCCCTCGTCTGCCAAATCGTACAATTCCTTTCCAAGGAGATAGCTTCAGGAAAACCCAGTCTCCAACAGCAAACTCCAAATCCCTGATCCTACGGTCAGCGTAGCTCTTTTGGCGGTCCTGCGCTGCCTTCAATCGATCCCTAATCAATACCACTTTTTCCTGAGTAAGCTCCACCAGCTCAGAAGTAGTCAACCTCCTCTCACCAACCTCAGTCCAACACAATGGAGTCCGACACTGCCGCCCATACAAAGCCTCGTAAGGAGCCATCCCAATGCTCTCCTGAAAACTATTATTATAAGCGAACTCCATCAAAGGCAGGTGTGATTCCCAAGTACCCTGAAACTGAAGCACACAAGCTCGCATCATATCCTCGAGAATCTGAATGGTCCGCTCAGACTGCCCATCAGTCTGAGGATGAAAAGCGGTACTGAAGTGTAATTTAGTCCCAAAAGCTTCCTGTAAGCTCTGCCAAAATCGAGAAGTGAATCTCGGATCTCTATCAGATACTATCGACTCCGGAGTCCCATGCAATCGAATAATCTCATTAATAAACAACTGTGCAAACTGTTCTAGCCTGAAGTTCTCCCGTACTGGTAAGAAATGAGCAGACTTCGTAAGTCGATCCACAACAACCCATACACCATCGTGTCCCTTCGGTGTTCTCGGAAGCTTGAACACAAAATCCATAGTCAAGTGATCCCATTTCCACTCGGGAATCGGCAAAGGTTGCATTGCTCCATAAGGTCTCTGCCGCTCGGCTTTTACCTGTTGACAAATCAAACATCTACTGACATACTCTGCAATTTCACGTTTCATCCCTGACCACCAGTAATGCTCTCGAAGTGTACGATACATCTTGGTCCCACCAGGGTGCATCGCATATGCTGAACAGTGAGCCTCATCCAGTATCACCTTCTTCAAGACTTCATCCTCAGGAACACACAACCGTCCATTCTTAACCAAGGCTCCATCCTCACGGATCTCAAAATCCTGTCTTTCTCCAGCCTCGACCTCAATCCGAATGATGCCCAGAATAGGGTCCTCAAACTGAGCATCAATCACCTGATCAATCAAAACGGGTCGCACATGGAAACTCGCTAGGAGGGCTCCCTGATCATCCACAGTCAACTCTACTCCCAACTTACGGAGTTCAACCAACAAAGGTAACCGTACTGTCCTCAAATGCGACAAAGAACCAGCTGACTTTCTGCTCAGAGCATCGGCTACCACATTAGCCTTCCCTGGATGATACTCAATAGTACAGTCGTAGTCCTTCAGTAACTCCAACCAACGGCGCTGTCTGAGGTTCAATTCCTTTTGAGTGAACAAATACTTCAAACTCTTGTGGTCCGTAAAAATTCTGCACTTCTCACCGTACAAGTAATGTCGCCAAATCTTCAATGCATGAACCACCGCAGCCAATTCCAAGTCATGTGTAGGGTAGTTCACCTCATGGGGTTTCAATTGCCGGGAAGCATAAGCAATCACTTTCCCGTGCTGCATCAAGACACAACCCAAACCTTGTAAAGAAGCGTCACTGTATACCTCGAACTCCCCACTATCATCTGGAAGGGCTAACACAGGAGCAGATGTCAACCGCCTTTTAAGCTCCTGGAAACTCTGTTCACAGTTCTCATCCCACTCAAACCGAACTCCCTTCCGTGTCAACCTCGTCAACGGTGCTGCAAGAATAGAAAAACCCTCAATAAAACGCCGGTAATACCCTGCCAAACCCAGAAAACTCCGAATTTCCGTCACCGTCTTAGGCTGTTCCCAATTGGCTACCGCCTCAACTTTCTGAGGATCCACACGAATGCCCTCGGCCGAAATCACATGGCCAAGAAATCCAACACTGGTTAACCAGAACTGACACTTACTGAGCTTCGCATACAACTGATGCTCCCTCAACGTTTTAAGCACAATCCTCAGATGTTTCTCATGCGCCTTCGCACTCTTCGAATACACCAAAATATCATCAATGAAAACAATCACAAAACGATCCAAGTAGGGCCGGAACACTCGGTTCATAAGGTCCATAAAAGCTGCTGGGGCATTAGTCAAACCAAAAGGCATCACCACAAACTCATAGTGACCGTACCTGGTCCGGAAAGCTGTCTTCGGTATATCCTCCTCTTTAACCCGTAACTGGTGATAGCCGGAGCGAAGATCAATCTTCGAGAAATACTGTGCTCCCTTGAGCTGGTCAAACAAATCATCAATCCGGGGTAGGGGGTACTTATTCCGAATAGTTACCTTATTCAGTTGCCTGTAATCCACACACAATCTCAATCCTCCGTCCTTTTTCTTGACAAACAAAACAGGTGCTCCCCAAGGCGACATACTCGGTCGAATGAATCCTATATCGACCAATTCTTGCAACTGGGCCTTAAGTTCCCTCAATTCGGCAGGTGCCATACGGTAAGGAGTCTGAGAAATAGGCTGTGTACCTGGTAGAAGCTCAATCGTAAACTCAAGATCTCGGTGTGGGGGTAGTCCTGGCAACTCCTCGGGAAAAACATCGGGAAACTCCCGTACCACTGGTATATCCTCCGCCCTCTCTGGCGTAGCACGCGTATCCACCACATGAGCTATGTAACCCTGGCACCCCTTCCATAACAGTTTACTAGCATCGAGTGCCGAAATAACTCCCGTAAGAAGTGCACGCTGATCCCCCTGAAATGTAGTCTCTGGTAATCCGGGACTCCGAAAAGTCACTCTCCTATCGCAACATTCGATAGAAGCATGATGTCTCGTCAACCAGTCCATACCCAAGATCACATCAAAGTCCCGTAAATCCAAGAGTAACAAATCTGCCAGTAACTCCACCTGGCCTACCATTACCGGACACTCTCTCAAAACCTGAGTCACTACCAACACCTCCCCAGTAGGTGTACTCACTCCTAACGCACAATCCAAAGTAGACACCTCCCTTTCCTTAACCAGACTACAACTCCGAGCTACAAATGAATGGGTAGCCCCGGGATCTATCAAAGTAAAAACAGTGTGACCAAGTATGGTGAGTGTACCTGTCACCACTCCCGGTGCTGACCTAGCCTCCTGCTGAGTCATAGCAAAAACTCGCGCCTGAGGTCCCGACGACCTACCGCGCCCTCTGGAACTGCTCGTGGCACCACCGCCACCCCTAGGGCCTGCCGCCCCTGATACTGATGCAGTACTCCGCCCGGGTTCTGCTGCACCTCTGCCTGCTCCACCCTCCGGAGCTAACAATGGGCACTCCCGACGGAAATGTCCTCACTCCCCACAGTAGAAGCAAGTGTCTCTACCGGGTCCACCGGTATGCCTCCCTGTCGAAGCCACTGAAGTCGCACTCGCCTGAGGAGTCGGCTGTGACCTAGCTCCTCGAAATCCTGAGCCCTGGAAACTGCCTGGTCTACCATACCGGGCTCCACCAGCCGATAGTGATCCACCGAAATTACCCCGTTTCGGGGGCCTCTGACTCGATGCTCCTGGGAATGACGGCTCTCGGCGTCGAACACTGCCCGAATACTGTGGTCGAGCAGGTAAACTGGCCTCCACCCTGACAGCAGCATCAGACAACTCTCGGAATGTAGCAAAAGAACCGGCTGTCACTATGGCCCTGATCTCTCCCCGGAGACCCAACTCAAACCGGCGGCACTTCTCCGCCTCAGTCGCCACAAATGCCGGAGCAAAACGAGATAGCATCTGGAACCTCTGCTCATACTCAGCCACTGTCAAGTTTCCTTGCTTCAAGTGAAGGAATTCCGCTTCCTTCGCATCCCTGAAAGAACGGGGATAGTACTGATCTAGAAACCTCTCCCGGAACGTCTCCCAGGTCACAGTATGTGCATCCCAGCCGGACAGTTCCAGCGTATACCACCACTCGTAGGCAGCTCCATCCAACAGAAAAGTGGCTAACAAGACCCGATCCTCGGGAGGACAGTGCATCACCCCAAAAATACGCTCGAGTCGGGTGATCCATCGGTGAGCTTCCTCGGGATCAGCCCCACCGCTGAACGTAGTAGCCCCAAGCCTCTGGGCTCTCTCGATCGAAGCACTCTCAGTCCCTCTCGCCGCTTCATCTTCAGGTCGTGGAGGGGGTTCACGTCTCGGAGGCATGATCAATCGTACGCTGAAAGAGGCATAGAGTTAGTATAATAACCTAGACCCAACACATATCGACACAACCTATGCTCTGATACCAATTGTCAGGACCCGTCCCAAATATCACCTCGATACTCGGGATGAACCCTGCTCCCGTCTGACAATCATACTTACAATACCAAAAAGAAACTTAATACAACTATAAGCATAACCATCAGACGAAGGAGTAAATATATACAACAGTAAGTCAGAGCATAGTTCTACAAAATGGGCACCAAAAGTCCTACAAGTCTAAGTCCGCAACGGAAGAACGTCGGAAGCCCTATGCCTCGATCTCTGCCTCAACGTTCACCCCGGCGCTATCACCACGACCTGGAGGGAAAATTAAAAACAAAAGGTGTGAGTGGACCAAAAAGAATGAAAGTTTAAAACCGTTTACCAACAATCAACGTAAGGAAATAAAATCCTTTATTCCCTCCGGTTAAAAACCAGGCATGCCAATGGAGTAATAGAAAAATCATAATATGAAAAACATCATAAGAAACAGAGACACTATAAATACCATAAGAAACAGATACACTATAAAACATCATAAGAAACCAAAGTATAACCCGATCAAACCTGCTGGACCTATCCGAGTCTTTAAACTCAACCAGGCCTCACATATCAATCCGAGTCTTTAAACTCCCGAGTCTTTAAACTCAATAGGCCTATGGGGGTAATATCATAATATCCGAGTCTTTAAACTCCCGAGTCTTTAAACTCAATCCGGGCCCGTCCCCCATCAATATCAATCCGGGTCTTTAAACCCATATCCAGATCCAGCAAATCCAATCCATATCCAGTGTAAAACCAGTTCAAAATCTATCGCCAAATCCGAATTCGAAATCCCCGGTTCGAAGCCCTTCCGGCGTTCAGAACCGACATTCCGAACCCAAATCCGGAAAATCCATTTCCATACTAAAAACCATAGGAAATCCCTAACCATGTTTCATAACCCATTTACCATCATCAGAAAACAGTTATAGGGTGAATTTCTCAAATATAGCATCAAAATCTGAAAATCGGCTTTTTCTCGAAAAACGTGTAAAACCCCGAAACTATCTCGAAAAACGTGCAAACATCTCAATCACGAATAACCATCATGTAAAACATAAAAACACACATAGAATCATAAAACAGTAATTAAAACAGTTTGGCATGCTCGGAAATAAGAAAGAGTCCACTCACAGTTTACGACACGTCACTCGCGCTCCGTGCGCTCCTCAACCGTCTCTGGTGTCTCCCGTCCTGTCAATAGATACCAAAAAGGGTCACAATAACATCAAGGATACCTTCCCTATTTTCCCCAATTTTTCGGGAATTTAATAATAGTTTAATCATAAACCCTAAACCGTACGGATTCCCGAACCATTCCGTAACACCGTCCGATTAACCCGAAAACTATACCATTGGACTCCTTAGGACATTTAGAGTTAAACTCATGTTAGACGTTTAACCGGATTCCTTCCCACGCGCCCCCACGCGCCGCCCAAAGTGGCTGCGCGTGGGCCTCACGCGCCTGCTACAGTCACCTTCAACCTCGAGTCACCCGGTTCAACACAGTTGAACCGGCGTGACCGGTTCTCCGCCGTTCACCCACCATTCTTCTCCATTTCAATCCCACTAGCTTCGTCCAGTTCCCTGCAATCAATCCCAGTCCTAAAATCCAGCAATCACGGCCTAGAACTCTTCGTCCTCAACCTCGAAAAAACTTGCCCGTGGCTCTGTTTTCCTTCCCGGCCGTCCACAGCTTCCCCCTTCACGGTGGTGATACCAGCACCACCCTAGGACCTTACTGAGTCCTACCCAACTCACAGAATCCGTCAATTCATCCCCGAAGTCCACGACTTCAAGTTTGAAATCACGGCCAAAACAGAGTATTGGATACTCGCCGTCGAACCACCAGCCACCGTGAACCTCCCGTCACGGCAACCACCACAGACGACGCCTAAGACCTCCCTGAACAACACCCTGACCTCCTAATCCCTCGACTCTAAGTCTATCATCACGACTTTGCATTTGAAACAATCACGGGAAACAGAGCAAAGAGACTTACCCTGCGATTCAGTCGCCGCCGTGAGCACCGCCGCCTACCACGGTGTTTGTTGGACACCCTGCAACCCCTTGGACCTCCTATAGCCTTGGTTTGCCTCACCACATGGCACAACAGCCTCCACGAGCTCACGGCCTCCCCGTTTTCACAGAAGCTTAGCTGCACCGCCACAGTGCCGTCGTGCACGGTTTCCGTCCAATAGCACCACCACCAACTCACCGTAAGCTCCCTGTCACCCTCTCAGTTCACCAAAACCGCACTCACCCCTTGAATCGATCACCGTCTCCCCAAGTTCTTCTCTCTGTTTTCTGCGCACACAAGGTTTGCACGGTTTCAAAATGGACAAAGTGTGGCCGTGCACACTTTAGACCTTTGTGGAACAATCCAGCACCCCCACGTGTCCACAATCCTATGGACAAGCAGAAAAATATCCCAATCCCCTTTTGCCACTTGTCATCATCTGCTTTGCTGAAAGTAAATGACCAAAATACCCCTTGTATAATAAATTACCGTTTTGCCCTCGACCGTTCTAGACCTGTAACTTTTCCGTCCGACGTCCGATGACAGCGTGCCGCCTGTCGTTGTACTCAGGACGTCGAGACCTATCCAACGGTCCTCGGTCTACGTGAAAATCACACATCCTCCAAAAAGTCAACATTTCCCCTTTTAGCTCAAAATTACGGTAACGCCCCCAACCTTCCGTACATCATACCTTTTCCTCCGGTTGTCCGAATCAAACCTGCCGCCTGTCTTCGGACTCGTGACGTCCTAACCTACGTCACGGTCAAGGGCTAACACTCATCCAATCAATATTACAAAAAGTCAACTTTTCGTTTACTATTCACAGGGGCAAAATCGTCCTTTTTACAAAACTTCACAGAAATTACATTTTTACCCTTCCCGTAGGTACGGGTTGTTACACTTCCACCGACTCTCCTTCCTCTATATGTAACGTCCTGTCCCGATTTCCGGGATTAGATTAGTGACTAATTAAGGATTAGTAAGGTTAATCGGTGATTAGTTGAGCGAAATCGAACGAACGGTGTAAAATAACCTTTGTGCCCCTAATCGTGGGCAAAATGTTGACTTTTGACTCAGGAGGTCTGATGGCTGAGGGCCAAGAACCGTTACGTAGATCTGGTCAATACGAATCCGTAGACAGGTGACCCGTCGAAATTGGACGACGGACGAGAAAGTTATGGGTCACAGAAGTTCGATTGCATTATGCACGCATTACGAGGCAATGATGAGGTGGAAATATCTGATTGGGTAGATATTTAGGTGGGTCCCATGGATGAGTGACAAGTGTCACTCATCCCATTGGTCCAAAACCCCATTTTGTGGATCTAAATGATGATTGGTCCACTTGGAATAAAATATATATATATTTTCCACCCACCACTCATCCTAGCCCTTCATCTTCAACCTTCCCCTTTATCCTGACCGTCCATCTCATTTTCCCTCTCTCCTGATCACCAACTATCATCTTCTCTATTCCCTCTCACAAACCTGAAACCCCTTCATTCTCCATTTTCATTTGAGCAAACAAACACACACGCACACCACCACCACCACATTTGCATCCATACGGTTGAGTGAGGAATGATGAGAGACTGAGAGTGATGAGGACGACGGCCCACAGCGGTCCACGGTGGGGGGTGAGTCAAACCGAACCCGAGAACCCAGTTTTAATTTCAAAAATCGAAAGTTGAGTTTTAATCGTGGTTTTGAGTTCCTTTTAATTCTATTATGACCTAGGGACCAAGGCAACTCGATGAGGATCGATTTGGATGGAAATGGATGGCTAGAAGGCTAAGAAACCGAGCATGAAGATCAAGTTTATGGTTTAATCATGGAAGGTATGATTTCGTTGGGTTTTCTTGTGCTTTGAATGGCTAGATCGATAGGAATTGAGTAGACAGAGGTTTAGGAATTGAAAGGGGAAAGATTGGATCAAAAATGAGTGAGTTTGGACCCTGAACCAACCACGCCGGTCCAGACCGGTCTGGTCCAGTTTGAACCAGGCAAATCGGGTTCGCTGGAGGAAGAAGACGATGAATAGTATTGGCGTGTTGGCTTCACGCATAGCCCCTTTGGGAGGTGCGTGGGGGCGCGTGAAGCATCTTTTGGGGATGACTTCAACATGGCTTTTAATCTATTCGATGTAACGAACATTTTGGGACTGGTTTCGTGTCGATCGGACACCGTCTCGATAATATTAGGGACATCCGAAGGATTAGAATCGAGATTAAAAATAGTTAAAAATTTGTAAAAATTACGAGACTTCAATGAGAGGTTAATAAGGTAGTTAGTAACCCTCTAGATTGATTTGGACAGGTCTTGGAGTCACGATGACGGCGATTAGTCCGGTGAGGCTTACAACACGCAAATCGAGGCGGCAGCTTAGGACGGTCTGTGAGTGGACCTTGATTTCTAAACTGTGATGCATGCATAAATGTTTTATATGTTTTATGGATATGATTCTATGATGTTGATTTGGATGATTGTGATTTATATGATTTCACGCATTTCGAGGCGATTTACGGTTTTGCACTGATTTTTCGTACTTATAGTTTTGGAAATGATTTCATGAAATGGTTTTGGAGTTGAAAAGGTAAACTCGAGTTCGAGACCCATTTGTTTTGGAAATCCTCGGACTCAAAGTCCATTTAGTTACGTTTTCGGGCCAGAAGCCCAATTGGTTCTTAAATCGATTTCGGATTTGGAAATATGGACCAAGCACGAGACCTATTTGATTTACGAACTCTCGGACCTAAAGTCCATTTGATTTAACAAGGTATCTGACAGGACCCATCCCAATCCCCCCGGGATTACCGTGGAATGTGCCCTGCTCCCGTCCAACAAGAGGTGTCAGACAAGGGATAACCAAGAGCCACTGCCCAACGGGGCATCCAGAGTGCGCAAGGACCGATGGAGGAGGTGTGCAATGTCTCAGTCTCTGCTGCAATCGCATCCGTAATCAACCTGAAGGGCATTAAAACCAAAAGCTGTGAGTGGACAAAAAACAATAAGTTCATTTAACACATTTATAGGACATTTATGCCCTCCAATAAAAACGTATGCATGCCACAAAAACCAGTAACCAAAACGTTTGCTCAACCGAGCCATTAGGGCCTTAGCCCAAAAACCGTTAACCAAAAACCAAGTGTGGGAACTCTGCCCAAAACAGTGGAATACCACAACCATACATAAACAACCATGTGGGCCACCGCCCAAAGCCATAAATACAAATCCAAAAATCCAAAACCATTTAGGGTCCCCGACCCGACATACCATTTCATAACCAATAATCCATTTTTACCACATAACACATATCCAACCGAAAATCCATTTCATAGATCCATTAATCCATATTTTACCATTACCATCACCAGCATCCCAGATGCTTAGCGTCCCAGACGCTAGACGTCCCTGACGTCATATCTCACGGTTTCATAAGCTACGCGTGCTGCCCAGGGTCTCTCCGGGTCCATATATCTGACATCCCTGATGTCTGACGTCCCTGACGTCAATCATAGCAATCCTGCTCCTGAGTCATCATACGGTTCGGCTGCTCCGTATAATGACCCCTCGCAGGCAATGCACCGTGACTTCCCCAGTGTCCTAGACATCTGGAGGAGACCATCATATATCCTTGTATCCAGATGGTATATGGAAAACAGTTTTATTAAATCCTTTTATTACATCATTACCATTGGGCCCTGCCCGAAATTTCCATAAAACCATGTAATTCCATTTAGGGTCCCTGACCCAAAATCACAATTATTAACTATAGGGTCCCTGACCCGAAATCACATTTATAATCCAACTGGGCCTCATGCCCGATTTTATGAACCACTGGGCCCACGACCCGATTTGTAAACCAATTGGGCCCGCAGCCCGACTTATAAACCCACTGGGCCCACGTCCCGAATTCGTAAATCAACTGGGCCCCTGGCCCGATAACATAACTCAAATGGGTCTCAGCCCGATTTCATACCAACTAGGCCCCTGGCCCGATTTCATTAACCAACTGGGCCCCCGGCCCGATTCTCAAGTGGACTCCAAGTCCGAAATTTCCAACATAATCGGGCCTCAAGCCCGAGTTCATATTTTCAATTTCAAAACCATTTCATCACATTATATCCAAGTCATAAATATGGAAAATCCATGTAAAACCGGAAACCTCGATTTATGTGCAAGCACGTAAATCGCCTCGAAATACGTGAAACCGTACAATTTACCAACAACCAAATCAACATCACACAATCACAACCATAATCCATATAAAACATTTAAGCATGCATAGAATTTATAAAACCAAAGTCCACTCACAAACCGTTTTAACGGTATGCCTCGATACGCGTGCCACCGGCCCTCCCGGGCCACACCACTATCACCGGGACTCCCAATCCTGTCCAAATCACATTAGAGGGTTACTAACCTCCACATTAACATCCTATCAAAGTCCCGTAATTTTCCTGAATTTTTAACTATTTTTAAATTTGATTTAAAACCTTCGGACATCCCGAACAATATCGAGACGGTGTCCAATCGACACGAAACCAATCCCAAAATGTTCGTTACATCGAATAGATTAAAAGTCATGTTTGAAGTTTCCCCAAAATACCCTTCACGCGCCCCCACGCGCCAGGTCAACACTCAGGTCAACCCTGATGACGTCATGCTACAGTAACCGGGTTCTGTAACCGGGTCGCCGTCGACCCACGGCTTGACCCGATCACAGATCGAGTTTTCAGACCACCATTTTTGATGCGGTTTGATCCTATGGACTCGTCATAACCTCCTCTACGGTTCTGTGACATCCAAACTCATTTTTAGGTTGATTAAACTACCTGAAATCTGACAGGAAAATCGGCTGAGAACTCAGGTCATCATCTCCGGCGACTCGTCGAGATTCCGGCCGTGGTTCATGGTCCAAAATGGTCGTCTAGGTTCCTAGGACATGTCTCAAAAACAACCAAACATTCATAACGTCAAAAATGGACGTTTCAAAGTAGGGAAGTAAATCGGGTCTTCATGGGTTTCTGGACTTACCGCCGCTGTGTCGCCGCCGTGGGCTGCCCAGTCGTGGTCTGAGTCGTCCTAAGGTCACACTGATCCTAACCCTACGTTGGTTCGAGTCCAGGTATGAAGGTTTGGATGGTTGGATCGATTTGGGCTGTTCGGGTTCCTCTCGGGTCTGTGGGTTTTTCGGCCGTGCAGGGTGGCCGTGAGGTGGTGGCCGGCGTCTGGAGGTGGCTGAGGTTCGTCTGGTACCGTCTGGTGTGTGAGTTGAGGCTGAGATGTGGTGATGTGTTTGTTCTTGGAAGGAAATCGTGCTCACGGTTTTGAGGGAGAATGAAAATGTGAGTGTTTGGGTTGATGGGTTTAAATCAGAACATGCATAAGAGATCAACGGCTAGGATCCAATCTGAGTATAGGATGAAGGGTGAGGATTTAAGGAGAGAAAATGATTAATTAACCCAAATGGCCAGCAAAGATCCCTGATTTAGGGAATGAAGGGGATGATGACATGTGTCATACATCAAGGGTCCAGATTGGTTTGGGATTAGGGTAATCAGATTTTATTATTATTTTATTCTGAGTCTCGGTTAGTTCGGTTAATCGCGATTACGTCCGTGACCATAACTTCGTCGTCGAATCTCCGATTTCGGCATGCCGCCTGTCTTTGGATTCGTATCGACGATACCTACGTAACGGTCCTTGGCCCTCGTCCATCGGACCTCCCGGTCAAAAAGTCAACATTTGGCCCCTATTACTCGAAATTACCAAAATACCCCTCAACTTCCGAACATCATAACTTTCTCTACGAATGTCGGAATCGAACGTGCCACCTGTCTATGAACTCGTGACGTCCCGAATTACGTCACGGTTATCGGTCAAAGTCCGTTTGACCGCCCGATCAAAAGTCAACATTTTGCCCACGACCATGGGCAAAACTGTCATTTTGCACATTTTGTCCGATTCCGCCCTACTAACCACCGTTCAACCTCACTAATCAAGATTAATTACTAATCTAATCCCGGAATTCGGGACGGGTCGTTACAGTATCAGGCCGGAGGCCTAGTTGACTTACGTATCGGGCACGAGGCCCATTTGGTTTACCAAATCGGGCACGAGACCCAGTTGGTTTGTTAATTCGGGCTTAGAGCCCAGTTATTGGTTACGATTGTGATTTCAGGTCGGGGACCCATAAATGGATTTATGGATCATGACGGTTTATGGGGACTGGCATGAACCTTGAAAGGTTTTTATGGTTCATGACGGTTTATGGGGATCGGGCATGAACCCTTGAAAGGTTTTGAGAATGTTTTCAAGTAGTTTTTCGTATACCATCCTGTATATATGGATTGTCTCCTCCGAGGAGGGTCATTGGCCTGGGTGGACCCCGGAGTAGTCACGGAGCACTGACTGAGTGGAGTCGCCCCCGTTGGGTTCCTTACTCTCAGCAAGGCTATGGATTATAACCCCCAGGGAGGATCATTGATCTAAGGACATTGACCTGGGTGGACCGTGGGGAGACTTGGGATTTGAGACCCCGGGTAGCATGCGTGTAGCTCTAGATACTGTGACAGAATGGTATCAGTGCCAGACCCGACTGGCAAGTGTGCAGCGAGGACGCTGGGCCCTAAGGGGGGTGGATTGTAAGACCCGTGTCCTGGATGGAACGGTGAACAATCCCACATTCCTGCGAGGAGGGAATGGTCTAGGAGGGGAATGGTGGTGTGCCTTAAAGGTGTAGGTACACACCTATCTAGCCCGAGGCCTTCTGGGAGCTCACTGGATTTGGATTCTTAGGGAACTCCAAAGTTAAGCGAGTGGAGGCTGGTGCAATCCCATGATGGGTGACCTACTGGGAAGTTATACCGTGAGCTCCCAGGAACAAAACCCTTCGGGCTGGGCTGGTTCGGCTAGTGAGTCTAGAAGGGACAATATCGTGTTAGATAGAGTGGGCTGCTGCTGTAAGACCCATGTCCTAGAGGGAACGGTGAATGATCCCACATTCCTGCGAGGGGGAATGGTCTTGGAGAGGATGGTTGTGTGCCTTAAAGGTGTAGGCACACACCTATCTAGCACGAGGCCTTTTGGGAGCTCAGTGGCTTTGTGGGAGATTGGAACCCCAAAGTTAAGCGAGTTGAGGCTGGTGCAATTCCATGATGGGTGACCCCTTGGGAAGTTACACCGTGAGCTCCCGAAAACAAAACTGTGAGGGTGAGGAGGCCCAAAGCGGACAATATCGTGCTAGATGAATCGGGACCTGACAGAATGGTATCAAAGCCAGACCCCGACCGGGAAGTGTGCCAGCGAGGACGCTAGGCCCTAAGAGGGGGTGGATTGTAAGACCCGTGTCCTGGAGGGAACGGTGAACGATCCCACATTCCTGCGATGGGGGAATGGTCTTAGAGAGGATGGTGGTGTGCCTTAAAGGTGTAGGCACACACCTATCTAGCACGAGGCCTTTTGGGAGCTCAGTGGCTTTGGGGGGGATTGGAACCCCAAAGCGAACAATATCGTGCTAGATGAATCGGGACCTGACAGAGAAGGGTCCGGTTCTGACAGCTCCGCAACTCTGATCTAAGCGAGGCCTTTTGGGAGCTCAATGGCTTTGGGTTCGGTTGGAACTCCAAAGTTAAGCGAGTTGAGGTTGGTACAATTCCATGATGGGTGACCTCCTAGTAAGTTGCACCGTGAGCTCCCAAAAACAAAACCATGAGGGCAAAGAGGCCCAAAGCGGACAATATCGTGCTAGATGAGTCGGGTCTTGACCGAGGAGGGTTGCGTCCTGATAGAATGGTATTAGAGCAGGTTTGCTCTTACGGTACGCGCAGGTCGAGGATGTGATGTGTTAATGGGTTGCGGTTCGTTATCAACCTGATAGTTAGGATGCCAGTACAATAGTTAGTAGGATTTAATCGTGAATCGTTTTGGTTCGGCACTCGATGCCGGAGTTGCCATACTTCTGTCCTGGTTTGGCAATGTGGGACCCTACCGAGGGATGAACGTAATTGTACTTTAGACTTTTAACCGTCCCCACGGTTATGTCGGAATCATCTTTCACGATGTTGTAGGACCGGTTATGACGATAGTTTGGTGTTGTGACCATTAGATGGTCGGATCTTGTTGAGTTAGTTGCCTATGTTGTTGGGAGCAGCCGGGTTTTCTCGAACCCCAATTGAGTAATGGAACCCCTTTTTGCATGATGGTCAGGAAATGCGAATCCTAGTTAAGCTGACGACAGGATTGGATTTACGTCCTTACGATGTCAGGACCGCGGGGTCGTTCAGATTGTGGATTTTACTGCAGAGGACATGGCTGCTTAAGCCATGAGGCAGTGAAGCAGTGAGGGAGATGATATCAAACTGAAAGTGGTGGCTTGGTGACAGGACCCATCCCAATCCCCCCGGGATTATCGTGGAATGTGCCCTGCTCCCGTCCAACAAGGGGTGTCAGACAAGGGATAACCAAAAGTCACTGCCTAAACGGGGCTTCCAGAGTGCGCAAGGATCGATGGAGGAGGCGTGCAATGTCCCAGTCTCTGCTACAGTCGCATCCGTAATCAACCTGAAGGGCATTAAAACCAATAAAAGCTGTGAGTGGACGAAAATCATTAAGTTTAGTAAACACAGTTATAAGACATTTATGCCCTCCAATAAAAACGTATGCATGCCACGAAAACCAGTAACCAAAACGTTTGTTCAACCAAGCCATTAGGGCCTTAGCCCAAAAACCGTTAACTCAAAACCAAGTGTGGGAACTCAGCCCAAAACTATGGAATACCACATTCAGACATACAAAACCATGTGGGCCACCGCCCAAAGCCATAAACATAAATTCATAATTCCAAAACCATTTAGGCTCCCCGACCCGGAATACCATTTCATAAACCAATAATCCATTTTTACCACATAAACACAAATCCAACCGATAAGCCATTTCATAGATTCATTAATCCATATTTACCACATTACCATCACCAGCATCCCAGATGCTTAGCGTCCCAGACGCTTGACGTCCCAGACGTCATATCTCACGGTATAATAAGCGACGCGTGCTGCCCGGGGTCTCTCCAGGTCAATATCTTTGACATCACAGATGTCTGACGTCTCAGACGTCAATTATAGCAATCCTGCTCCTGAGTCATTATACGGTCCGGTAACTCCGTACGATGACCCCTCACAGGCAATGCACCGTGACTTCCCCAGTGTCCCAGACATCTAGAGGAGAGCATCATATATCCTCGTATCAAGATGGTATATGGAAAACAGTTTTATTAAATCATTTCACAACATTACAATGGGCCCTGCCTGAAATCGCCATAAAACATCACAATTCCATTTAGGGTCTCTGACCCGAAATCACATTTATTAAACATAGGGTCCCAGACCCGACATCACATTTATAACCCAACTGGGCCTCATGCCCGATTTTATAAACCGCTGGGCCCACGGCCCGATTTTATAAACCACTGGGCCCACGGCCCTAATTCGTAAATAAACTGGGCCCCTGGCCCGATAATATAACTCAAATGGGTCTCAGCCCGATTTCGTAACAACTGGGCCCCTGACCCGATTTCATAAAGCAACTGGGCCCCCGGCCCGATTACGTAACTCAAATGGACTCCAAGTCCGAGGTTTCCAAAACAATTGGGCCTCAAGCCCGAGTTCATCTTTCCAATTTCAAAACCATTTCATCATATTATATCCAAGTCATAAGTATGAAAAATCCGTGTAAAATCGGAAAAACCTCGATTTACGTGCAAGCATGTAAATCTCCTCGAAATATGTGAAACCGTATAATTTACCAACATCCAAATCAACATCATACAATCAAAATCATAATCCATATAAAACAATTAAGCATGCATAGAATTTATAAAACCAAAGTCCACTCACAGACCGTTTAACGATACGCCTCGATACGCGTGCCATAGGCCTTCCCGGGCTACACCACTATCACCGGGACTCCCAATCCTGTCCAAATCACATTAGATGGTCACTAACCTCTTCATTAACCTCCTATTTAAGTCCCGTAATTTTCCCGAATTTTTAACTATTTTTAAACTTGATTTAAAACCTTCGGACGTCCCGAACAATATCGAGACGGTGTCCGATCGACACGAAACCAATCCCAAAATGTTCGTTACATTAAATAGGAAAGAAATCATGTTGACCTCACCTCGAGATTCGTGCCCACGCGCCCTCACGCGCCGCTGTGAGTGGCTGCGCGTGAAACCCACGCGCCTGCTACAGTGTCATCGTCCTCACCCGTTTAACTGATAAACGGGTCCTTTTGCCCGCGAGGTGACCCGGTTCAATGTCCATCAATTCAACCCTAATTATTTCAATTGAACATTCAATTAGCTTCGTTTTAAGTCCAATTAGAGATCTGTAAACTCAATTTTACCAAAACTCACCTTAAACCCATCGATTCGACGATGAACATCGAAGAACACCCGATACTGTTCATCCTTCGAAACTCGTCCATTCCAACTGATTTCTTCCAATTGATTCACCCAGAAGCATCAATGGACCATGAGCAATTGTTTCCCCACATCAATTTCATCGTTTGATCACTCAATGATCACGACTCAACCTCGACTCAAGCTCTCTGTTACCAGGCCCGTTCAGAGCCAATTGGGCCTCGATTTCTTCCGTTCTTGATGTGGATCGACTCGTACTGACCTCAGGAAGCTAACTCGGCTTCAATTTCGATCCACAAGGCTCAATTCTCAACAATTGAATTTTCCCTCTCAAACTCTAAAATTTCGATTTTGGTTTCAGCACTCCCTCACAGTCCCTCGAATTTCCTCTGATATCACAGTCCTTTAATCTCTCATTTTTCTCTCAAGAACGGCAAAGGAAGGGAGCCAATTCTCCCAGCTCTCATACTCTGTTCTTGTGCTGGTCACGGTTCAAAGAAAACAAAGAAAATGAAGGGATGATGGAGGAAAATGATGAGAAAGGAATGATGGTGTAGGAATGATGATGTTGGGAGGGAAACATGGATCAGGTTTTAGGGCTTAAATCAGGGGATGGGTGACACTTGTCACTCATCCAAGTGTGCACAGTCAACGATCACTATTCCTTATTTTAATATATTTTAATCGAAGCCTTGGTTCGTTAATTCGTTCCCGTGACCATAACTTCGTCGTCGAAACTCCGATTTCGGCATGCCGCCGGTCTACGGATTCGTATCGACTAGCTCTACGTAACGGTCCTTGGCCCTCGTCCATCGGACCTCCTGGTCAAAAGTCAACATTTGGCCCCAAATTTGCCAAATTACCAAAATGCCCCTCAACTTCTTAACATCATAACTTTCTCCTCGAATGTCAGAATCGAACGTGCCACCTATCTATGAACTCGTGACGTCCTGAACTACGTCATGGTCATCGGTCAAAGTCCATTTGACCGCCCGATCAAAAAGTCAACATTTTGCCCACGACTAGGGGCAAACGGTCATTTTGCACATTTTGTCCTATTTCACCCTACTAATCACCGATCAACCCCACTAATCGAGATTAGTCACTAATCTAATCCCAGAATTCGAGACGGGTCGTTACACTTGGTATGGTGCACTGTTGCAGCTGGCTACTACGTGAGAGAAATTGAATCTCCCCATCGAACTGGAAGTGGTGTCGTGGTGTAGTATGATGCACTGGTGCAGCTGGCTGGTACGTGTGGGAGATTAAATCTCCCTACGATAATATCGAAGTAGTGTGGAGAGTGGAATGATGATATCAAAGCTCAATGAAGATAAAGGTCTAGAACATTTCTGTTTGGAATTAGGGCTTAGGTCTAGGGAAGGCAAGAGAGAGGGAAGATAATTTAGGGCTTAGGCCTAGGGATTGGAATTAGGAATTTACCAAGCATCGCTCCACCTCCTTCGTCTTGCATTTCTTCTTCTCTAATTTGACAAGCCCTAAATTATAAATTTTAAAAACAATTTAATTCCATAAGAACAAATGGTATACAACAATATCACTCATTGTTCGATCTATAAATGATATCGATTGTTGTTGTATTTTTGTTGCCTTCTTCATCGTCTTTTCCTGCAAATCGTGATGGCTACTTGAGCCATGCGATAGTAAGGCGGTGAGGAAGATGATATCGAACTAGAAGTGGTGGTGTGGTATGGTGCACTGGTGCAGCTGACTGCTATGTGGAAGAGATGAAATCTCTCTATCGAACTGGAAGTGGCGCCGTGGTGGTGCAGTGTGGTGCATTGGTGCGGCTAGCTGCTACGTAAGGATGATTAAATCTCTCTATGATGAGGGAGATTAAATCTCTCTACGATGAGGGAGATTAAATCTCTCTACGATAATATCAAACTAGTGTGGAGAGTGGAGTGATGATATCAAAGTCGAACTGTAACGAAGATAAAGGTCTAAAATATTTCTGTTTGAATAAAAAAAAAAGAGTTTCAATTCGATTTAGTTCGGTCCGTTTCTATACTATTGAAAATCAAAATTAAATCGGTTCTAATTCAGTTCAGTTTTCTATTTAATTTGTTTTTTTTTTCGGTATGGTTTCGATTCAGTCTGATTTTTGGATCAGATTTAACATACCAATTAACACCACTACTGCAAACTAGAGAGCTATACATGCAAAAATTCGGATTGAAATTGTAGATGGGCTAATTAAAGAGGAAAAAAAATAGTTGAAAGATTTTATTTAAATTTGAAAGAAATAAAAATAAATGCTCAAAATGATATATAAAATAAGTGGATTGGATCAGGGACGGATCTGTAGTGGAGGCAGCTTAGACTATAACCAAAGTCAATTTTTCTATTTTATATATACTATAACTCTACTTTTGCAAAAAAAAAAAATTAATTAAAAAAAAAAATCAGCATAACCCAGTTGGCTTTGTTGTTTGGTGTTATTAGTTTGGTTATATGCAATAAGTCCATTTTATCAATTTATTCCAATTTTCGAATAAAATTTGTCCATATTTTTTTCTTACAATTTTTGAATATTATTTGAACTTATTTTATCATTTTTTTCCAATTTTGAATAAAATATGCCCCTATTTTATCATTTTCTTCAATTTTTGAATAAAATTTGATGAATTAGCCTACCCAACTTTTAATTACTAAATTTGTCCCTGAATTGGATGGAGACCATCGTACGAAGTGTTTTTTTTTTTTCCCCTCTTTTTTCTTTTGTTTGGGGTGGGTTTGGAGCACCACTTTCTGGGTTTCTAGCCACCATTTTATTCGAGGAATGTTATCGTCGACCTGTGTTAATCAAGAGTAATCTTTGATTGATGCGTTGAGAGTCGCGTTAATATATGAGCTTCTATTTTCCAGGCCACATACGCATGAAATTATAGTAATGTGACATGTATCTTGCTTTCTAATTACATTATCAATCGTATAAATTTGAGTAAAAGGAGCACTCGCCTTTGGCGTTTTCTCTTGGCACTCGAGCAAGCATGCAGTCCCCTTGTTTCCTTGAACACTGAACCTTTCAAACCTTAAGAAAGTGTCTCGTTCAAGCTTTCACTTACGGACAAGAATTGGTTGCTTTCACCTGTATTATCACACAAGTGAAAATTTTCAAGAGGAAGTTTTAGTGTCAAAATCATCCAGCATAATTTCATTTGTGCCTTTTACCTATAGAAGAATACTAGTTATAAGCGACTATATACCGAGAATAATTCATAAAACTCACATATATCTACATCTCATAATCAATCATTCACGTGAGCATAAACAGTAGATCAATATATCTAAACCATACAAATAATTACATTTATAGTTTCGCACATATGAGCTGTGCCAATTGCCAACTACAATTTGAAGTTCACCCATGAGATTTGAGAGTTAGCTATAGCCAGGTAAAAAACATAGTTGGTGGTTATAATGGCAACCACCCAATGAAACATGAATTGGTAGATAGTGATTGCAGCACAGTAATTCTATTGTGATCAATTCCTATGGCAATATATATATAATTATATATGATCGGTATCCTAATTATAATGACATGTCAACCACAAAATTAATTAATTAATTAAGTAAAGCTGCTGGTTTTATACCTAAACCTTTTAACCTTTTGGTTTAAGATACAAATTAGAGTTCAACCGCAAGACAGCTCAAATGGACTTTTACTCAGAATGATACAAATCAATTTCTTCCACTTGTGTTCAAAGGGACCCCTTTTCTAAGTGAATCTTGAGGTGTTCATGAGTGGACAAGCAATGTAATCATATGTGACTGTGTGAGCCCATCTGCATCACCTACATTTGTAGTTAGATCTAGGACACAATTTGTCTACATATAGAAATATTCAACAAGGGGTAAATTGGTAATTAAGCTTGTTATGCCCCATCAGAGATTTACAGGACTTGGTTGATGTTTAGGATTGCATTGCATTAGATTAAGTAACTTGCAAAATTTGATATATTTTGAAGGTCCTTGTTGGAGGTGAATGAGTTTTCTTGTGAACAAATTAAATATATACAGAAACTTATTTATTTTATTTTTTGAAATTATAAAAAGGGGATGATTGAGGATTAGGCGTGCAGAACTATACAACACACAAAGCAAAAAAAAAAAGAAATGCAATGAAGAGGACATCAAGGCAAAACCTCACAAAATAAGAAGTCACATTGGGTATAAAACTTTACTCCTTAAAAAATAAAAAACGAAAACAAAATCACCCTTTAAAAAGATGACAAAACTGTAAGCCGTGATGCCTAAAGAATAATTCATCTTATATATTTACTTTCAAACAAAAGGTTTTTTTATTTTTTTATTACCGTACGTTAAAAACAACGAATTATCGGTCAATATAATACTAAACACCAAACAAATATATAATATATTAGTACGGGAAGAACAATACACGAACCTATCAAGAGAATAATTGGACGAGAAAGAAGAGGCAAACACATGATTTCAAGTTCGAAAATAATATGTACGATTTTAATCCCTTCAATTATAACTTCTTTATCCTAGTTAGTTTGATTGGTTTGGATATAAGTGATATTTACCTAAACCTTATCTAAAATGTAAAAAGAAGAACTCAAATTCAAATGCATAACAAAAAACAATCAGCACATCCGTCATTCGCATTGCATCGGTAGTTTGTGTTTGTTGATAAACAAAGTCTTAAGTAGCCATCAACAGAATAAGTCCTTGTTTACAGTGAAAACAACATCTTCTAATGGAGTAATGGGTCAATGACAGTACTAACAAAAAGTTGCAAGATTTTCAAAAGCTCCTCTAACTACTCAACTTTTTTGTAGCCCTGGAAATTATGTTTTGGTGGTCTTCAGCTAAGTGGATACACACTTTAATTTGAGGTGTTCAAACCACATGCATGGAAGCACTTGAGAGCCTGTATCATGTCATCCACTGAACGCAAAACTTTTCAAATCCCCAAATGATAGCTGACAAGGCCTTGACCAAAACCAAATCAACCCCTCTTCAAAGTTCGGTTGAACGTAAAATTTCATATCGAAAATTTAAAAAAATAAATATAATATATAACAATATAATGAAAATATTCTACTTATATAATAAGAAAAATTAACCTATTTGGAGATCTTTGAATCAACGCTTATTTCCAAGTTCCTAAAACATTTTGTCGCTTATTAATTTAAGTAATTCCTCGTCTCTAGGTGCCTAAGTACCCAACATAAGTATCCACTGTAAATTTTTCTTTGTTCGAATATCTATTCTAATTTTATCATCAACTATCAGTTCAAATCGAAGAGAAACTCCAGAAATATTTGCTGCCTCGAAATGTTTTTAAATAGATAATATCGTTAGTAGTAAACCATTAAGCTGACTCTGAAATATTAACAAATTCATGCCCTAATTAACTAGCAATCTACATGATGAAGTGACAAGTTTTGTTGACTCCTCCAAAGTTAGATACTCAAGTCTCAACCACCATTTTGAAAAGGCTCTTGAGAAAAAAAAATGGTGAAAGTAGAAATGTTACTTACTTCATCATCTTCATGCATGGTTCCCACATTCCATGGTTGATCTCAAGAGAAACATATTGATGAAGGCAAGTACTTGACAGTAATCCTTCCACTACCCCATGTTTTCACCTTCATAATGGACGACTTTATGAGAATAAATCGATTTTTTTTTCTTTTGAAATCATTATTTCGAGTGTGAGATATCATCAGTGCATGGACAAGAAATTTCTTCTCAGTACGAAGGTGAAACTTTGAAAAAATATCATCAATTTGATGGGTTGATTAGTTATCTTGGGAGCGACATTGCTTTAAAAAAAATTTACTTTCCTTATTTTACCTTACTTGCGCCCTGCGATCAATTATTGTAACAGAAATATTGTTTAAAAACTTTTAACATTTATTTTTTTACTTGTGTCGCGTAATCAGTAATTTTGAGAGACATTACTTAAAAGTTACAAGTAAGACTTTCCTCTGGGGGGTATAAGTTATGGAGAAAACTGTACGGAGATTCGTATTAGGTAAAATAACTTTCATAAAAACCTCCATGAACACCAAAGATATGCATGCACCAAATGGAAACTCCATTTAGATGGCGTATCACATTTTGAAAACCAATACTCCTCTAAAAACTCCAGGATATATGAGTTTCAGGTAAAGAAGAAATTCCGAAACATTTCGAAGCTTGAAAGGATGTTTGGGATATTCATAGAAAACTCACAATCTATTTTATGATGACATTTTCTTACAAAAAATAAAATAGGGTATAGTTAAAGAGTTATTTTGTAAAAGGCTAAAAGAGGTGTTGCATTTGATTTCATTATAAGATATGTGGGTTTACTTGAAATTGAACATCTTGCTCTAGATGAACCATGATCGGTGTTGCCTTTCTTAGTTATGTGTGCAAATGATTGTTGTAGATGGCTGAAACTTGAAAGTTATGGGTTTGGAGGTCTTAATGCCACGATCTTTCCCTATGTAGGCTGATCAGAAGGCAAGTAGGTTGTTAGTTGTCTTCAAAATAAGTGTGCCACTAACAGATACTGCTACTAGATTGTTATGGATGGGTTCCTTTTGTAGTCGAAGAATTTTTCTTTTAATCAAGTGATTGCGAGATAAGAGAGAGAACTTGCTTGCACTCTTCTTTTCTATGCCTTTTTCATAATGTATCAAAGGACTTTAGTAAAAAAAAAAATCCAGTCAAGTCCAAGTTCAGTACATGTGTTGTCCAATGTGTTTGTGTTCGCAACTTGTTATTTAGTTAGCAACAATTAGACGCATGAGTTTTTTTAAGTCGGGATGATAGTATTAAACCAAAATATAGTGTTTTATGACTTAGAGACAACCATAAAACACATTGGTTGGTATATTTCGAATGCTTCTTAACTCTCCCTAAGAAAATCCATTGTATTGCAATAAAATTAAAGTACAATTATTGAAAGAATAAATGCATGAGTATAGAACGTATGAATAAATTACAAGTGCGGTAAATAAATATTTCTTTCACAGAGCCTTTGAGGGGCACGGTCTTCTAGGAATCATCAATTAAGTGAACATCAATTGAAATCATGCCACATGTTGATAGAATTTTTTTTAATACATAGTTATGTATATTTAACATATATTAATGTTACTCGAATATTATGTATTGAGTAACATCTGGGCGAGTTGGATAGTGTGTTTTTGTTTCTTATAGGAGGCCCAAGTTCAAATCTTTAAGGGCCTTTCTTTTTAGTTTTTTTTTTCTCCTCTTTTAAAAGTTTTTTTCCCTTTTTCCCCCTTTTGGTTTCCTTTTTTTTTTTGGTTTCCTTCCTAAACCCAATATTTTCTTTTCTTAAATCAATTTTCGGTTTCTTTAAAAATTGAGAAGAAAAGAGAGACTAAGCGCTTAAAAAGGGAAAAATTATTTAGGATATGTTGAATGGCTTGGCTACTTTATCAATCGAAAAAAAAAATTGTTAATAAAACTAGATTATGAAAACTTAAGTTAGCACTTTTACCTTTCAAAACGCGAGATGTACGATATTTAAATGAAGATTCCTTATATTTATTAAGTACATGTTTTTTTTTTTGAGAAATTATAGTTAGACCTTAAATAATCATGCCATTGCATTGTTTGATAATTTTTCTTGTCATGATTTTATTTTTGTGAGTTATGACATAAATATAGTTTTTTAAATGTGTTAGATATATTTATACACACACTTATATGGACAATTTGAGGATAGAAGGATACTGGAGTCCCAATTTGAAGATTCGCTTTGAACCTACAATATCTCAGGGGGACCCCTGGTCGGTAGAGTATTGAAAAGACATTGAGATTTTAAGGTTTGAGCGTTGGGATGCCTTAGGGACTGAGTTGAGTGGCAATCAGGATGAGAGCAACAGTCTAAATGAAAGAATACTTTTAATTCTTGATTTAGGAATTGAGAAAAGGGTTGAGAAGAGAAACTAGATAATTATTTTGAAATTGATTAGGTTTATTTGTTTGATTGGTTCATTGATTGTCCTTGAGAATCCATATGTAGTTTAGGGCTGATTTGGCTTGCCAAGTAGATATTCGCAGGATCCATGCGGTAGCTAGCTTGTCTCCTTAGTCTTTTGACATATTTGACGCTCCATTATCGACCTCCCCCCTCTTGAGCTTGGCCATGCGAGTTAGGTATTTAATTTGGCTGGCTCCTTGCTTTGGCTCATACTAGGATTTTTTAGGTGTAAACAAAACTCAATTCAATTTGAGAGCAAAACCAATTTTATTTATTTAGCTCTAAGATCCAAATAGTACATTGAGAAAGCCAAAGCTAATGCTTCTTTGTTTACAGTTCAGATGATAATTCATATTTCCGGCTTCGGAATTTTCGAGCACAAACACAAAAGCAACACAGTATCTGCTTTCTGAATTCAGTAAAACAGCAAACGGTGCGGTGCAACCAAATAACAATCTAAGTAACCAAAATTCTCTTTCAAGCTGCATATGGCCTATCAAAAATGGGGGAAAGCGGAGCGCAAATATTTGCAAGTTGATAAATAAATCCACGGGCTAAGACTGTAAGACAACCGACAAACTACGAGGATATGTCTATACAAGATTAGCTATCACGATATTATAACAATTGCTTCTTCACTTTGGTCTGGAGGAGCTCTTATCTCAGTATGGAGGTGGAGGATAAATTCCAGGAAAAGGACCTGATTGAAAACACCAAACAGATAAGTCAGTATTTGATGTGTCGTATCGGAAGCAAGAAGTATGAAACAGAATAGAAAAAAAAAAAGAGAACTTACTTTGAGGATAAAAGGGTGCGGACTGTGGAGGTGGTGGATATGATGACAGAGGATATGTTGATGGAGGATATGTTGATGGAGGATAAGTCGATGGTGGATATGATGACGGAGGATATGTTGATGGAGGATAAGTCGATGGTGGATATGTTGATGGAGGATATGTTGATGGAGGATACGTTGAATTTGGTGGGTATGGTGTGGAAGGATAGGCAGATGATGGGGCACTGTATGCAGATGATGAATATCCTGCTGAACTAGGTGAGTACGAAGGATAAGGAGACGGAGATGGAGCTGGGTAGGCTGCTGGCGGTGGTGGGTAAGGTCCATAAGGACCTGCGGTATGGGGAGTCGAATATAGATTAGGTTGTGGCGGCCCTCCATATGGTGGTGCAGAAGGAGCATAGTTTGCTGTCGGTTTCTGCAGTTATCCAAACACAGTAATTTAGCCGGAAAGGTAAAGAATATGGCTCTTTACAAGACATTAGTGTCCATAAATCACCAGGCTATAATAAGGAAAAATGTAACTTACATGGTTCTTCGCATAATGCATTATGAGCCTCACTTCTCCAGCATATCTACAGTAGAAGAAGAATTAAGTGTCAGAAATCTTCACTTCTTAAAACCAAAATAATGTTCCTGATAATCATAGTAAGACAAATGTCCCTGCTGTGGGACAATTTGTTAGATGAACTTCTTACAGAACCAAAACTTAAAACTTCCACAGATATGAAACCACTCCCGCCAGACTTTTCTATTTTAGACCAATCGCAAATATCTAATCTACTCAATAAAGGGAAGATGCAGTAAACAGATTTAAACCCATGTTGTAACCAACCCATCCTTCGATTTCTCCATTTCTTTCTTCCTAGTATAAAGAAAAGACTAATTACTGAATGATAGAGCAGGAAATTGAGCTGTTGAAAGGGTTGGTATATGGTAACACAAAACCATATGAGACTCATTCATCCGAATCTGTATTTACATTTAGTTGTATGTCAAATTATACATGAGTATGTACAATGAGTGTTTTGGTGGAAATGCATTCAGATAACAGTGCACTTCAGCTCATATCTTCTCTTAAGATCACCAATAAAGTAGGAACAGTCTATTCACAATTTAACTTGGAAAAACTAATTCTAATTCAACGCAGACCGAAAACTGGTCCAACTCAAAATGCCAAAAAACATAATAAAGACAATCGAACTATGGGAAGCAATGCGTATGTTAAAGAAACAGGGATGTCTACAGCTTCTGAAACGTAATCAAAAAGAACCTAGAAGGGAAGGGAAAGGGGATTTCATATGACTTCAGCATGCAAAGTATACACAACCACTTTGCATTGATAATTTGGACTACGTATAGATCGAACACAGAGCAAAAACAATTTTCTAAATGAGCGACTTTGAAAATATAAGGACTTTTGAATTACGAACGCACAAGCACTCATCTAGACCATCAGGATTAAGATACAACATAGAAAAGCAGAAGCGCTTTCATGCTATATGATAGCTAATTTGGCGTCCCTTAATCTTATGAACCATTTAAATCCTAAAAGAAGCTACGAGAACAAACTTGTAATTACCTGCCAGTTTTCGTCTGAAGTGTCCACGAGCTGTCATCATAACCCTGAGAAATAACCTTCTGAAGTTGAACCCTAGTAACAATCACACCAAATAATCAAATTAGCAAACTAAAAAACTCAGAATAACCAAATGGGTATCTTAAAAAAAAGCTGAAACAGACATTCAAGCACAAAAGATAAAGATCATACTTTCCATCGCCAATAAAGTCATCCACTGTGACAGTATTGCTGTTCCACACCAGAACATTGAGCTCCCTAAGCCCTTCAATCATTGGAAACACGAACTTCTCTTGAAATGTAGGGTTTTTACCACCATCTGCATCATCAAATTCAAATTGGGCTTAAGTCCAATTCCAGATCTGAATGTTAAGCTTAAGAAAACATCAAAAACCCAGAAAAAAGAAAACACTAATTTAAGCAAAATTACATCAAGTAAATCTGACATAAATTGATAAAAATACCTGTGCATGTTCTTGTTCGGTGCTTGTGGTTAGCATATTCTAGACAAACATATGGGTCTTGACGCGAAAACCATTCTGTATCTTTCAATTTGTTGCACCCAACAACTGCAGCAACATAAGATTAAGAGCCCACATCACAAAAAGTTCAAATTAAGTTGGGAGAAGCAAGGAACACAAAATCAAAACGAGAAAAAGAAGAAACTTTTGATGGGTTTATGTTAAATAGATTGATGCTCGAAAAAATTAGACACCAAAAAGAATCAAAATTTGCAGGGCATGGGAATCATACCGGTGACCTCAAGAGGCTGGCCTTGGATACCAGAAAGCGACATGGAAGAATAGTCTGGATACGAAAAGTTTGGTGCAGCGGAATAGGATGAAAGTTGAAATCTTGACATGTCTATAATCCAAAAGGCCTTGCCCTTTTATACAAACCCCATCCGCGTTTTTTTTTTCTTTTTGTCGTCTTTGATTTTTTAGTTACCTTATTCAAACATTATAAGAATTTGATCAGAGTTTGGGTAAAATAATAGGATCTGTAAATGTAAATTCACGAGGTTGTTTCTATGGAGGTTCTTGTTCTGAAGATTGGACTGAATGACATCTCAGTTTTAGCGCGTGGAATTAACAGAGACTTTTAAACAGATGACTTTGTCTCTCTTCTAAAAAGACTTGACACGTCGGAGTGGTTTCCTTGCAAAGTTCGCTGCGTGGGCAGACACGTCGGAGTGGTTCTGATGTTGTAGCACGCGAAACCCCCTTATGGGAAAAAAAAGGAGTGCTTTTGATCTGATATTAACTTCATGGAGCAAAGGTTAATCACACACCAAGTGTGTAGGACATCTCGTGCAATAGGCTTAAGGAGGGTTCTTTAGCTTGCTGTCGACCTCGTGCAATAGGCATAAGGAGGTCCTAGTTAGACTTATTGTAAGAATACATTTAATAATACATTTGAGAATTTATTCTTCCAAGATGGTTAAACTTAAAATTTTAACATTAGGAAGCTAAGTGAGCCTAATCATCTAATAAGATGATATTTTTTAACGTGTAAAGGGCCATTATTTCCCATATATTTTCATTTTATGTAAAGAAAATGAAATTTTGATCGTAAGTTGAATATTGTTTTCAAATAGCTGTCGCACAACGTTATTATAAAACTAATGACTAAGTAAGATGACACAAAAGTGAATGGAAAAAAAAAAACCAAAAGGTGGCACACAAGCCAAATAACATGGCAAAAGGCCAAATGATACAAAAAGTTGAATCAAAACACCAAGACAATGGAATGAAAAGAAGAGAATATGGTTTAGAAGATAAAGAGATAAGAAGTAACACAAAGGGGATAATTTTAGTTATCAATCAAGTATATATCATGTGGGTGCACGGAGCCATTAGGCTCCATACACCCATGTGGGTGGTGGAAAGACAACATATTTGTCTCAGGAGCAGAAATGATCGGATACCATGTTAAAAATAATAGATGAAAGAATAAGTTCTCAATTGTATTATTAAATATATAAAGACACATATTATATATTAGTTACAATAACCCTAATTAGGAACAAAAAATATTCTATTATAATTAAGTAAAATATTAAATCAGGATATCAAATAAATCTATGATAATAAACCAATCTAAGATATTAAACCAATTTAAGAATTTTCATGATTTTATTTTTTAACATTGAAGCTATCAACTAGGTTATACTTAATCTCTTTTACGGTCTCCTCCCATCTAAAATCTGTCAATTGTGTTACACATTTATGTTTAAAGACAAAGGCAAAATGCAATATAAACAAGGAGATGATACTTTGCTTGTAGTATTTAATTAATTGACTTTTGCCCTCTCATTTTGTTATTGCATCCTCTCATTAATATAATCTCAATGCTAATAATTTGAAAAGAAATTCAAACATATATGATAATTCCCATCACATACTTCAAAAATAAAAATTTCTCTTTAAAAAAAAAGAAAAGAAATATTTTTTTTAGTTGGAGGATATGGAGCCTTGCTACTTCAAATATCAACTTGCAGATTTAGTCCATGACAGTGAAAAGTGATAAAAGAGACTCAGGAGAAAATGTCTCAGAAATTGTCGAAGTTGGATTGGTCGTGGCTTGAAATGTCTCAGAAATATTTAAACACACGACTATAATCACATGCCCAAATCAATTTGAAATGGGTTGAGTTGATAAACATCAACAAAATCAGATAAGTAGTAAGCCAAAATTCAAAATTCGAGGATGAACAAAATTCGAGGATGAGCCAAGCTAGTTATTCAGAGCCAACAACTGGTCGCGGAATTTCATCCTACAACGTTTGGCCTGTAGATTATTTAGAACTTCGAAAAATGGTCAAGACAGCTTGCTGGCAAGCCACTACACTAGATGTTCATGTAGCTGTAGTAGTAGTTGGCGATTGGATAGGGATTGCCCAGTTTATTTATTATGAAAATAAATAGTACAGTCTAATTGTTTAATTTGTATGTACTCATCTAATAATCATCTTAACATAAATTTGCTGAGGTTATATTTGATACGCCGTATAAAAAACTGAATATGATAATATAATATAAAATTAGTATTTAATATCACTTGTATTAATTAACAATCGTATAAATTAATACGGATGAGTGTTTTTATACGATCTAGACAAACTAAAATAATATCCTCAAAATTGTTGATATTAAATAGTCAGATAACTAGTAATATTAAAAAGTGTAATAATAATAATAATGATAATAATAATAACTTGTAGTAATAATAATAAAATAAATAATAATTTAATAAATAGTAGTAACAATAATATATATCAATAATTACTACTAATAATAATATACATAATTAATATTTATAATATAGATATTTTTTATTAACTACTATAATATAATCCAACGAATGTAATATAATCAGCATTTTAATTCGATAGAACACCAAAAATCCGATTAAATAGTCAATATATCCAATTGACATATTAATCTATCCGATTAAAATAATCAATACAATACAGCATACTAAATGAGGCCTGAAATAAATATTTCAAACCCCATAGAAAATGTCACCTTACAAGTATATAAATAATTAGTTCGTAATGTATCATTAAAAATAGTGGATATGCTAAATTCACCGTAATAATAATGTATCAACCACAAAATCGATGCCCATTTGCCATGTCCAAACCCAAAGCAGGTATTCAGTGGAATGGTAAAATCTTGAAAATGAGTAAGAAAGTGATAAATTCTTTTACAGGCTTTCTTATTCTTTATTTACAAAAGAAATAAAATGAATTTGATCAATTCCCACAACATTTTGATGCCAAATTATTTATATCTTCAAGATTTTTCCTTTTTTTTTTTTGCATTATCAATCCACTAACCAGAAACATACACTTCAATTACAAACCAAAGGAATGGATTGAATATGATGAACCTATTATCAGCAACTAGTGGACTTCAAAGAGTGCATAACATATTATGTACAGAATGTCCTAAGTCCCCGAAGCATCACCTGAATTACTCACTTTCGTAGTCCTCTTCGTCTCCAAACGTGAAAACAGACGCATCAGCCGCCATTGCCTTAAATTCACTTTCTGCGTTTGGAACCTCAAGGGCTGGGGCATTTCCCCCGGCAGCAGAACTTTTTGGCGCACTAGCAGCAGGTGCTGGTGCTGGTGCTGGTGCCGGTGACTGTGCCTGTTTAGAGTCCACGCTTCCAATAGAGACTTGCTTCGTGGCAGTTGACAAATTTGCAATTTGATCTGACTTGGTATTAGACTCGGAACTAGTGGTGGTAGTTGCCAAATTTCCACCTGGTGCTGCTGACGCAGCTTCTGCTTGCTGGCTCTTAGCAGAGCCAGCTTCATCTGCCTCATTGTCTGAAAACACATCATCCTTATCTTGACTTCCTTGGGTTTTAGTTTCTTGTGGAGCTGATGCGATCCCAGCATCCGAGGAAGGAATGGTGGTAATAGAGCTTTCCTCCGGTTTCTTGGTAGAAGCTTCACTGTTTGGTGCCGTGGGAGCATTGCTGTTGTAATCCACTAAAACAACCTCAACTTGAAATCCTGGGGAAGGAAGTTTTCTCTGCAGAAAGCACAGTACAGGTAAGTTGACCAACTTAGTGAGAAAAAGTGGTCAAACGTCTTAATACCAAACAAAAGTAAGAAAGCATAGGAAACCAAAAATTTGTCAAAGCATAAAAAGAAGCAGAGGCCGCCCTATGAGTCTAAACAACTGAGATTTCGACTACATCATCTCCATCTTCTACGATCTGCTATTTTATTCATTGTGGGGCATATCGTAAAGAAAATACATTTCAACTATATGTCAGCCATCCAGATTCCACAGTGCTTTGCAGGCCACCAACAATGAGTTTCCAAGGTTCTGTCTTTTGCAAGTGAAAAATTTCACAATGAAATAAAATTTTAAACTAAACCAGAAATATACCTTGTCAAACCCATCCAAATCATTGTTGGTTAAAACTTTTCTATTTTCCATCATTGTTGTGTTCAACCAGCTGGAAATACAAATAACATTCATGGCAATGTTAAAACAAAAAGAATCAGTTACTCAAACAAAGGATAAGAAACGAGAAGATAGCAAACCAGTAAAAATCTCCTTGGCGGTCATGAAAATGGATTTTGAAGTCCCCAACTAACTCTGTCAAACCAAGTTCCCCAGGAAGGGCAAAAACCATTACACCTTTCTTTGGAGCAGCAAACCAATAATCTTCTGGCTGTTGGTATATTACATGCCAAACCCAAATTAGTAAAACAACAGCAGAGAAGTAGAAGTTACTATGGGAATAAACGAGAAACTTTTAAGGAAACTTATATATAATTGTTATCCAACAAAAAAAAAATAAACCTACCGAAAGGCCCTTGGTTCTTGGATGATCTTTTGTGGAGAAAAGAACACCTGAGAGAGCATTAAAGTAACCATCACATGAAAATAAGAAATGATTTCAAAACCATCCAGGGTTAAAAACTCTAGGCTCTCATGCACTTAAATTTTTGCAAGCATCAGTATGACATAGTTTAACAAAAACAAAATAGATACACATTCTTCTTATTTGAATCACGAGCTACATATTATGTTCAGCTAAGGCCAACTGTGAATATGACAATGAGCTCTTGATTATTTGATTTTTCTCTCAACTTCTGAAATGTCCCTCATTCGTATAATGAGTCTTTTCAGGGCGGTGATGAATATAACCCAGTAATCAAGAGCCTACCCGTCTCAAGTTAGGGCATTTTTCTACATTCAACCATGTGCAATAGCATGTGGTGTGAATAGCAAGAAGCTAAAAATAAAAAGAACTTTGGTGGTAAAAGGAATCTCATTAGACAGCAGCAAGGGTGCTGCAACAAACCATTATGATCAAAGACGGTAATGGATGGCCTGATCCAGTACGGGCACCTATGAAGTCGAAAGCCCCTAAGCATGCACCTGCATATGATGCACAGAAAATGTTCTATTAGGGTCATTGTGATCTAAAAAATATTACAAATGGGATACATAGTCAAAAGTATACCTCCGCCCGGGTGGATTTTCACCGTTGAAGTATGTTAGGATGCGTTCGAAATATTTAACGTATCTCTGAGAAAACAACAGTGTTATTAGCCCTACAGATATGACGAAAGAAAGCCAAGTGGTAAGATATCGAGAATATGTAGTTCTTAAAAAAAAATGGAAGATAAAACTCACAATCTGACTTGGCAGAACAAGTCCTTTTGCATCAAAACATCTTTTCTGGTTGTAGTAGTCAATAGACTCCTCAGCAGTCGGAAAAAACTGCAGAGACAGAAAAAGAAGTTTAAAACAAGAATGAAGAAAGTAGAACACAGAACGCAGAAGTAACTCATTTTTCCATGAGATTCATTTTCACCTCTACTGGAAAAGTACCATGAAGAAATTACCTTCAAGTACACTAGAAGACTGGATATCATCAATCCTGTTCTGGCCATTCCGGCCTTGCAATGCACGACCACAACATTCTCAATATCCTCTTTCAACCATGAATAAGCGCTTCGACAAAATAATGTTATTAGCTCAATTGGTGGACAATTATGGTCATCGAATGGAAAACTGGCCACCTGTGGATAAAATGACAAATCAAAGACTGGAACTGTCAGGAAACTTTTGGTTTCATAATCCCCGTTGCAGACATATGCACTTCATGCGATTAATGGTCATTCACCTATGGCCTTTTATTAATTTATTTTTTATTACTTAAGAAAGGACTTGCTCAAGCATGAGGTCCTCGAGCAGTTCCAACTTTCAATGAAAAGGGTAACCTTCAAGAAAGCACCAACGCCACTTTCATTAGGCCTTATTGGTAGCTAAATGCAAAGATTATCCAAGCACTATAACAAACCAGCCACACTTTAAGTCCAGCCTATTACACTTCGAACTAAGTTGAATGGTTTAAGAAAAAAAATATTAGCACACCTGTAACTGAAAAATCATGACTCACCTTCCCTTCGAACAATGATGCATCATACAGCCTTTCAGAACAAAGGTTATATACTTTGTACTTGCCCTGCACATAAGATATTCCAACACATAAAAATAAAGTGATAATGATATTTATAATCAAGAAATATACCATATCAGAACAACAATCATGTCTCAACCCCAAATGACAAAGAATCGTTACATTTCTTCTAACAACAAAGTAAATCAAGAAAGGATGCAGCGCCGTCACACTCCGAAAGAAATTAAAGGATAAAGTATCTAATAACAACAAAAGCATATGAAAGAAATTTATGAATACAATAGGAGCGAAGCTTGTTTAACTAACAAAGTAAGGTGCAGTTCCACTCCATTCAGGTAAGAACTCAAGAAGTTCCGAGTAAATACAACAAACAGATAAATTATTCTTGGGCATTGTCAGCATATGTGCCTTTAAAGTCAATATTATGTGGAGCAAAATGGAACAAGATCATAAGATCAAACTTTATAATGACAGCAAGTAAGATTAAGATCGAAAGGTTAATGAATCCCAACATTGCTTTAACCTTCTACAATCTTATTTGGTGCATCCAACATAAGCAAAAAATTTAGCTTGAACATTAATGAATATATCTCCATCTCTTAAAGTATCTAATATCAACAAAAGCATATGGAAGAAATTTATGAATACAATAGGAACGAAGCATGTTTAACTAGCAAAGTAAGGTGCAGTTCCACTCCATTCAGGTAAGAACTCAAGAAGTTCTGAGTAAATACAACAAACAGAACAATTATTCTTGGGCATTGTCAGCGTATGTGCCTTTAAAGTCAATATTATGTGGAGCAAGATGGAACAAGATCATAAGATCAAACTTTATATTTTATAATGACAAAAAGTAAGATTAAGATCGAGAGGTTAATGAATACCAACATTTCTTTAACCTTCTAGAACCTTATTTCGTGCATCCAACATAAGCAACAAATTTAACTTGAACATTAATGAATATATCTCCATCTCTTAAACGTTTCTCGTAGGTAGTCTATATAAGTTCAAATGATTAAGTAAAGACTCCATGACCATCCTTAGAAATATTAGTATGGATCCTCATTGTAAGGAAATATTTAAATATTGAAAAACTTAATACTAAATAAAGAAAAAACATTGAGAAGATTTCAAACCTACACAAAGACAAATATATAGATCATCAGCCAAAATATATTATTACCTTATGATGTGTTTCAAAGAAATTAATCACTTCTTCCATATGATTTCTGTAGAAACCCTGCATTACACATGTAGATAGAATCATATTGGTGAACCAATGGAACATGATAAGTGAAGTCCGGGACAGATTATATTACTTCCTAACCTCAACATAAGCAAAAAACCCAGAACTCATATCACCAGCAGGGAATCCCATAGCAATAATATTCTCTGTGATATAAGTCATGTCCAAATCAAATCCTCCTTCCTATATACAAAGGAGAAATTGAGGTTACACAAAATGCTAAGAAAAAACATACCATGCTAAAATCAAAGAAGATCAGAGCAGCAAGAAATCAATCACATAGGAGCCCTACCTGGTATCTTCGCTTGTTTTGGGAGACAACATGCCGAGCCTTAACCTGGACAGCCTTCACTGCACTCTTAGAGGAGTCAACTATCCCTTTTGTAATTGTTCCAATAAAACCAGGTTGCAGAGTTGTTGGACTTCCATTTGAAACATCTTCTGCTGGTGGACCTTTTGGAGACAAGCGCAATCCTAACCCACTAGTAAAGCGTGCAAAAGTTGACTGTCCAGCATTCCCAGTCGGGGAGCTGTCTTGTGTTGGTGCTAATGGCTGAGGAATTTTCAGATTTTTGGCCCATGATGACAAGCCAGATGAAGACTTCTTAGATGGGGCATCATGAGAATCTGATGCAGAGTCTGTGGCAGCAGGGGGTTGTCCCTGAGGAGCTGTAACTGGAGGTGTACTTGATGAATGAGCAGGTTCTGAGTCCATCCTATTGCCCTAGAAATTTTGATGGAGAACTGGAGACTGAAACTAGAAGTTCACAAATCCAGCATACAAAATCTCTGTATCTGAAATTACATAAACAACTTAAACTACAGGGAAAAAAAATCGAAGATAAGCCAACAAATTTCTATCTTTCTATGTTCTTATTTTTCGCTTTCTAATCATTCTAATTCTATGCATGGGTTGAAACTGCATAGAGATAGAGGAACAGAAGTCTGGAAGGATGTCAATTGTCCATCAGTTACTGTCGGATAAAACTATCCGGCTAATTACTTAATACTATTGTAATGCCAATCAACCTAACCACCATCACTGCACAAGTTCATATGACAAAAGAGACCTAAATAGGATAAAGGTCATGACCCTATTTTCTCTAGAGATGTAAACTGACCGAGACAAACTTACAACAAAATGAAAAAGGAATGGCTATTAAATTTGGAAAAGCTTAAGAATTTCAATGTGACAATGTTACAAAATGGTTTGATAAATAGGTTTCCCCAAAATTTAAACAAACATTTCCAGAGCTTTCCCCAGGCACTCTGCCGAGTAGAAACAACTGTTTTCGGAAATTTAAACACACATGAATTCTCACCCAACTTCAGATTTCACCAACTCACAGACAATGTTGCACAATTCTTCAAGTTGTATTTATATGATATCTCCAATATATGAATCAAATTAAAGGAAATAATCAGACTAATTAAAACAAGAAGGAATGAAAGAGCAACATGATTGAGAAAAAACAATATAGAGAAATAACTTCAGAGGATAAAATGAAATGAAATGGAAAATGTTATCACTGTGAACAAGAAAACGTGAGCTAAGTGAGCAATTGAGGAAATTTTAGATCTACGAACAGGATCGAATCTCACCGAGATGAAAAGCCCGAGAATTTAGATGCCCCGAGGACATCACACAAGAAAACCGAAGCCTGTCTAGGGTTTGAGAGAGGGAGAGAGAGAGAGAGAGAGGGAGAGAGACGGAGAGAGAGAGAAATTGAAGCTTCGTTCTCGGGCGGGTAGCAAGGTCTTTGTGCAATCATTTTTGTCGTGCTGGGATTTTGGTCAACGTGATGTACGGTGAGATTTGGCTTTCACTGTCCGAGCAGGATAAAGATGTCCGGGTTAGATCGTCATATGGTCATTGCTTGGCAACAAAACGGTAGGATGGGTCATACCATAATTATGATGTGGATTACAACGGTAAGCTGCGGTGCGTTTTGTACTTTTCTTTTCCCTTAATTAGTAAATACGAAAAAGATAGGAGGCGTTTGTTTGGCTAACTTACATTTACATCTTTACCCTCCAAATTTTGTGGTTTTTTATTTAAAAATGAACTATTACGTTTTCAATCTTTTTTTAGTCCTTAAAATTTTCATAACGACATTAGTTATAATTATTCATCGTTAAATTTTTAATTTTGAGTTAAATACAATAATAATCTTATATGAACGTATAAATTAAATAGTCATTAATTTTTTTTTTTCTGAATTTGTATACACGGAAAGATCTTGTAAAAATGTATTTAGAAGATATATATTTATTTTTTAGATATTATAAAGAGGAAAATGAGAAAATTAAATTATTAGGGTAAAATGGTCAAGACAATGCACAACATGTGGCCATAGGTTCAAGTGCCAAGAAGAGCACAGAAAGCACATGGATTGGCATGTTGTAAAGAACCGTATGTCTAAAACCCAGACTAAGAAGAATAATATGCGCTCTCGCATGTGGTTTGTAGATACCACCTTGACCTTGTGGCTCAGTGCATCTAGTGCAGATGCAGCAGGTCCTAAATTTAAGACTAAGGCCATTGTAGAAAATTAAAGAAGAGGACTGATGAAGAAACGGATGTTCCTGCTGACGAGGATAAGACTTTGTGTGCATTATGCGGAGAGGCTTTTGATGATTTTTACAGTCAGGTGATCGACGACTGGATGTATAAAGATGCTGCTTACTTGAATGTCCTTGATCTGAGGTCGCCAGACGGGAGGGATAGGTCAGAGTTGAGTCCTATTGTGCATAAAGCATGCATATCTGACGGTAGTCTGAGAAAGCGATTGCAGAGGTGTAACTGATTCCCAGAAGCTAGATTTTTGGAAAGTTGATTTTGAATTTGGAGTGTAGGAAAAGATTTGAAGGCTTCTGTATAGCAAAGAGCAAAGCACATACAAACGTTGTAATTGATTGTTTTTCATGTACAAACTATTACTGCCACTTTGGCCTACTCTTGGATCATGCACATTATGTTGCAGCAAATTTAATTACAAATTCTCTTTCCATGTTGAGTTCAATTGCAATTTCTTTTGATGTATTATCATCTGGAATTTTTTATTTGTTGTCAAGGCATGGTACTTCTTCCAACTTTGAAGCTAGTTGGATATGGAAGAAACTTTCCTTTTCTGTTAAGGACTTGCCTGGTCTTTATTTTTTATTTTTTATTTTTTATGCAATGATATTGAAAAAGGAAGTTATTATGTACACATTGGATATTGACATTTCCCTTTATGAGAATCTAACTCATGATCTGCCATCTTGCTTTGTTCCGTCATTTTGTTGTAAATCGTGATATGAAGAAAGTGGAAACATGCAACAAGAAAATGGATGATACAATTCATGGCAATCATAAATAATAGCTGAGTTTCCTGTTTAATTTTGATTGGGTACATAAATTATCTACAATAATCATCCAATGTATTAGAACTGAATCCCAAGTAAAACTATGGGGACTCCCAACTACTGATCTTTCAATGAACAATAAAACATTTCTTCCTTGAAATTTTGCATATTTTCTTGGGACCAAACTCGCTTTCCTTCTCGCCTCTCCACCCAATCGACGGCTTTGATTTTCAGGCGCTTGGACTGTTGCCGGCAGAGCGGAACCATCCCTTACTTCTAGCCGGAGTTCTCTTGAGAGCTTTCACACCCAAAGGATTGTCCTTGCTCTGTTTCAGAACACATTGTCAGCGAAAATGAATAGAAAGGTCAATGAGGATAAGAAAACTTAAGAGACATAGGGGACTAGGGTTCATTACCAATCGGCAAGTTCCAGCAGCTAGGTCGCAGACCGGATAATCTTGAGGGCAGCAGCTGTAATGGTCATCGCAGCAGGTTGCAGATTGGAGAGGGCAGCATCCCCATCCAAAGCAGTAGTTGCCATACTCATAAGTGCAGCAGCAAGTAGTTCCCTCAGGGCATGAGTAGTACTCGTCACACACGGTGGGAGGCTGCACGGGAGGGGATGGGGGGGATGGGGGTGGTCTTGGAGGGTTCTGACCCGTCTTTGTCGGGTATGAGGCCTGAATGGCAATACCACATTTGCCGGCTCTAGTCCTGGCCACATTACGCTCCATCTTGATGTAACCAGCCTCACCCCAGTTTGGACCCCATGAGTTCCTCACAATCCAGTAGTCTACCCCATTTTTGGTACCATAACCAACCGCAACCACACCATGGTCTAGATCTGTTCCACATCGTCCCGTGAAGACACCCTGAATGAACAAGGCATTTGGAACTTGTCACATATGATTCGACTCTCTAGTACTCAAATTCACAGTCCGACAACACAGTATATCAAAACAACTATACATTCAGGTGATTTAAGATAAGATTAAGGGGTCACCGATTGGTAGAGTTGGAATGCCCGGCCACCAGCTTCAATGGCAACACTAACGGGTTGATGTGCCACGGCCTTCTTCAAGGCTTTCTCATCGTTTTCTGGAACATCCTCGTATCCATCAATGGACACAACCCGAGCATTTTTCTGCATAAATGCGAAAGAACATTATTAACACAATGCATCAATATTTAATTTCATGCCTAAAATGAAATCCAGCCAGAGAGGTTGAATTGATTGAATGTATACCCTGTTGGAGTCACATGAACCATCTTTAGCATGGTAAGGGTAATCTTCCTCAGTGTCAATGCCGCCATTGTTGATGACGAATTGGAAGGCATAGTCCATAAGACCTCCATTACAACCCTGGTTGTATGACTTATCACAATCAACTAGTTCTTGCTCCGACAAGGAGATTAGTTCACCGGTCACAATTTTGTTTATCCCCTCTACTGCACCAATCGTCGAAAAAGCCCAGCAACTCCCTTCAATCCCAAACACAAGCTCAATTAGTTACCTTAAATCATTTACCACATAATGAGAATGAACAAATTTCTTAATATTGTATATAGCTGCAGTTTATTAACAAATACAAGCAAGTCTCACACAAATTCAGAAATTTAGAAAACAAAAACGTTCCTTTCGTCGAAATCGTTTATTCCAGACAAAAAAAAAAAAGAATGGTCCTTGATCCTTTGGCCAGGATATTTTCCCGGGAAAATAATATCCCTCCAAACAAACAGACTGAAAATGTTCTTTCTACATTCCAGGGTCAATGTCAATGTCTATGTCTGCTCAATCCAATTATAAGATTACCAAAAAATAACAAAAACAAATAGACACAAAATAGAAAACATGAAAATCAAAATTAAAAGCTTACCGCATTGGCCTTGATCCTTGACCGGAGCGACAGCGCCCTCGGCCCTCCAATCGACGGACTCGGGCAACTTATCACCGGCCTGAAAAGCGTACCGATCGCTTTTCCTCGAGCCAGAAAGCCTGGACCGGCGGTCCAGCTTGGCACCCAAGTAGATAGACCGGTACTCCTCGTTGGTCAGATCGGCGAACCGATTCAAACCCACCTTGTAAGTCCGGCTCTGCTTGTTATGCTCGTCAATAAACTTCAAATTGTCCTTGAAAATCTCAAATCTCCTCTCTTTCTCGCCCAAAGCGTTGTAATTTTTGCGGTGCTTGATGAGCCAGGACTCGTACAAGGCGCTCATCTCGGCGTCGGTCCTCTCAGCTGCGGTCCCCATGCCGTGCTTGTCGTTGTAGTCGATGATCGACATGTCCATGGCCGAGGAGAGGCCGAGGAGCATGAGCAAGGCCATGCAGGCCAATGCGGCCATGACCCCAGAAGATCTGGAGGAATAAGAGAAGGGTTGTCGTCTCATGTCTGATGAAATGCCTGAGAGAATGTGATGGGTTTGATTTGTGGGGTTGGTGGTGGGTCTATGTATATATAGGAGAAAATGGGAGGGAGGGTTTGGGTTGTTTCTGATAGGCTGGTTAAGGAAGAAGAAGACGACAAATGAATGGGGCGGCGAATTGGGATTGGTTCAGATTTCAGAAGACCCAAATTGCGTTGAATTAGGAATTTGAGTCCCTCTTTGTGACTCAACGTTTGTTATGGACTGGTGGTGACCATCGCTATATTTTGGAAAATTTTGTGTTTTTACGGGATTGTATTTATACATGTGTTAGTTATCGGGATTTATTTATTTATTTACCGTCAAAAATTACTCACGTGGATGCTGTTGATTTTTACCGAAACACTTTCTTCCAACTTCTACAACTTTCATATTTTTTCTTCTTTGCGTGTTTGTCTAAAACTATTCTAGGGAAAAAAAAACTTTAAATTTTAGGAACTATTCTCCTAAAAAAAACTAAATTATATATAAATAAACTCGACGTGAGTATTACGGACTATGGTCTAGTGGTACTTTACTTTTTTGTGCTGTGGATATTTTGAGCTTAATTTTTCTGAAGAATACGGTCAATACCCAATACAAATATTTCTTTCCATACAATATTGTTAATAAAAATAACATATAGTGCTGAATATGGGTAAATCTTCTTCAATAACAATGGTCTAATCTCAACACACCGTTCTAACGAATGTAGAAATAAAATTTACATGATCTCCATTTAAAAGAAATTTAATTGACAACAAATATTAATAGCTTCGTAATGTTTACTTCCTTCACACATAAGAACGATAAATATCAACGATACCATCTACTCATATCCTACAAGTTAGCTACGTCGATAAACATCTGCTTATAAAAAAAATGATACAAATTTCAAACAATTAGTTGTACCCTATCTTAATTCTCCAAGTTGAAATTGCTAAATTATTTGAAGATTATTTGTCAGACTGTCACTGTGTGATGTCTTGAATAATTATTTTTGTAAACACAAGACAGCTTCAAATTCTCATCACATGCTTCAATCAACACCAATTTCCAAAATTGCCAATTTGCAAGGTGAACCTTTTTACTCATTTACCCCTCCATTTGCATGTATCTGCAGGAAAATATAAAGAGAGCTCATGCTTGTGGTACAAGCAATGAAATCTAGTTGCAGCCTGGTTTAATTTTATATATGACAACTTTATGTCCAATTTGGAGTTTAAATAGGCAGATAATTAGGAAAACTTGTGGGTTAATTTATTGAGAAGTAATGGGTTAATTTATTGAGAAGTAATTAAGCACGTGCACATTGCAGCACATAATGCAACAAGTTAGGAGTTTGTAAATGAAATGAGACATAATTTTTTAGGGTAAAGTGTTTAAATGATGATTTATAGAATTAATGATTTCTATTGTGGCATATTTATATGAAAATATATGTATCATAATTGGAATCGTTCAGCTCCTAAATCATCATTCAAGATTGTTATACAAAAAATCAATTAAATTATAGATCATTTTTATATTTCTTATACATGAATGGCTAACTGACAAATCACCATGAGCATCACTACTAAAGACCTTCATTCTTATTATTTTATCTGCAAATATGATTTTGAAATAATGATTTAGAGACCATATATGGTTCCGATTACCGGGTAGAAGAGTTTCTTAAATATATATGATGGAACAAGAACATTCCGTCCAATATGGGATACAAGTATTATCGATCTTAAAATACATTACCAAAAAACTAATATATTTTCTTCCGATTCCTCTCTAAACAAGTTGCATATATAATAAAACATAATGACCTAGGTCCTTACATTACATGTATAACTTATAGGAATCATACAAGGAACTGAATCAAAATTCAGAACCTCAGTCTCTCTCTTTCTGGTGTGATTGCAGTGATAATATTGGTTTAGGTAGGCTTCAATGAAGAATCATATAGAACAATAAACCTTTGTTGTCCAGCTGTTTTTAATTTTTGTTTTTGTTTTTCCATTTATTATGCAGATTCAGTGGATGTTTTGGGTATTACATGATTATATGTGTGAGCTATAAAATTAGATTCAAAGTGAAGATCAATGAATCAGTGCCTTGAAGTTAGGGGAACCCATAAAGGCCTCGATCTGTAAGATGCATACTCTTTCGGTTTGTTGTTCTACTTTATCATCCATCATTGATTTTATTGCATTTTCTTGACAGAGACATCCACCACTTGCCCCTTTTTGGTTTCCTCTCCTTCGTTATTAATTGGTTTAGGTTTTCAATTTTTTTATCATATTCAAAATACTTCTATTTTTCTCCATTTGTTATGTAAGAAGTACTCTTAGATGCAGGGATGGTAGGTGGGTAAATTATTTTCCCGAAGTGATGTGTGATCATCCGTTTACAATGTAGATGATGGTGAACGGAAATAGTCAAATTCAAAATTCAGCGGGAGTTTTTTTATAAGTGAATATTTCATTGGGCCGAGTTGAGTTCTTATATATTCATCTCATTGAGTTCTTATATATTCATCTCATTGAGTTCTTATATTAGGATTGGGTTTGGATCGGAGGTTGAAGCGATATGATTTGAAGAATCACCTAATATTATTTCTGATGTAATGTTGAAGATGATTTCTTTAGTTAATTTGTAGCGATGTGCCATACCTTTTTTGTACGACTAGATTGAAAGTTCTGTCGAGATTTTAATGAAGTTACGTTAGAACACTCAACTTTATACGATTTTATTCCAATTTTAATAATAAACTGTACTTTTCATAAAAAAAAAAAGATAAACGAATATTTTATTATAATCGAATGGAAACATTTGCATGCGGTTAATTAACACGTCAAATAATAGCTAGTTATGTAAAATGTATCTCATCTACGATTAGGAGGGACTCAACGGGTATTTTAAGGGTATATGTATACCCATACCCTTATTCTATATAGGGTATATGTATACCAATACCCTTATTCTGTATGGGTATACCCTTATTCTATAAGTTAATAAGTTGTGTTATAATTAAGTTAATATTTCTTTTGAATATTTAATTTTAGGTGTGTGGAACCCAGAATCATCCGAAAATTATGGAGCCACCACGTGTCCCGTAATTCCCAAAAACAAACACTGATCATTCGAAAAATACCCGCACATCAAATAATCTATTTACCAGTTAAATACGTTATTTGGCCGGGTTAAAATCTCCGTAATATTGATATTCTCTCCGAGAGATAATTATCGTTATTCTTAATAACGGTAACTTAATATTAATATTACAATACACTAAAAATCATTACTATCATGATAAGCCATCATTATGATTATCAAAATAATATATTATTCATTTATTAATAATATATTATTTATTAATTAAATATTCAAACCGACCAATCAGAACTCTCCAAGGCTCCCAAGATTTTTCTATAAATAGCAAGGTACATTTCACTTCCAAGGTACGTTGATTCTTCGTTTCGAAGTATATCCTTTTCCTCTCTCAAAGCTAACTTAAGCATCGGAGTGTTCTTGGTCGAACAACCCCCCGGGTAAATCGATCGAAGCAACGATAGCTAATTGTTTGCTGTCTGCAGGAATTGTGAGGACTTTTCGCGACGAGTTCAATCTTTGATTCAACAATTGGTGCTTTCATTGAGAGCTATTGAGTTATACTCAGAAGAAGCTCTCTCATTTGTTCATCGTTCATCTTTCTTCGTTCGTCGTTCATCGACATTGTTCGAAGATTTTGAACGTTGTTCATCACTCATCAAGAATTTGTTCACCGTTCATCTCCCTTCGTTCGTCGTTCATCGACATTGTTCAAATCAGCATGGCTAAGGTTCGTCGATCCATTCAGTCAGCCAGAGAAGGTGTTTCTGCCTCAACAGCTCAGACGAGGAATGAGACTCACATTGAGACTCCGGAGAAGCGCCCTGCTCAACCCAGGCGTGTGACCATAGAAGCGCCCATTGAGACACTCGGAGGGAGACCAACCTTCAGCTTCGGAACCTTCCCCTCTTCGGCCAGCCAAATACCCCCGCCAGGGGAAGGAACATCGACTCTACAACGGGCAGGCGGGAGATTGATGGGAAGTACATCGCAACATGAGCAGCCTGCAACAAACATGGTCCTAAGGGACTTCCTGGATGGGAATCATGACATCTCAGGGAGAGGTCACCCCCAACCCCCCCAGGACATCTTGGCGCAACAAGTTGAAAGGTTGAGCAACCAAGTTCAACTTCAATCGGAGCTCTTGCAGCAAATCCTCGCAGGGAGACCAATCCAGGAGCAGCATAGACAGGAGAATACCCAAAGACGCCCTGGGAAAGAACAAGTCCGCTGCCAAACAATGTCACGAGATACTTCGCTTAGCGACTCTGGAGCGGAAAGTCACGCTCGTCAAGCAAAAAGCCCACAACGCCTAAAGCCGTTAGTACGAGAACGGCTAGGAGGAAGGGTTGGGACAACCTCACGAGCAGAGCTCTCACAACACTCACATAGGAGTAGGGGGCAACCGCAGGCTCTATACCAAAACCTGAGGCGATCTGTCCACGACAGTGAAGGAGAGGATGAGGCCTATTCCCCTACACGATCCCATAGATCGAGGGAAGAAGCCCACGGAGGTTCTCGACGACTGTCACAGCGGAATTCATCGCTTCAGCACGGCGCATTACGGGCTAATGATGTGCAAAAGATACTGGACAAGCACCTCCGTGCTCAGCGAGGTGGCGATCTAGAGGACGATCTACGCCGCCAAATACAGCTCTCTACACCCTTTGTAAGAGATATCGAGGAGGAACCATTTCCCCAGAGGTTCGCAACGCCGAACTTTACCCCATTCAAAGGAACCTCCGATCCGGTAAAACACATAGATTATTACCGAGGAGTCATGATCCCCCACAGGTCTAACGATGCACTTATGTGCAAAGTTTTCCAGGCTTCTCTTCAAGGCCAAGCCATGACTTGGTTTAATCATCTCCCCCCATGGTCGATTGAGTCCTTTGAAGAGTTGGCCTTGGCATTTGTGAAGGAATATGCACAACTTCGGACAATCGAGGTAAAGGATGACCACCTTTTCTCTGTCCGCAAGAAAACAAAAGATACTCTGCGACAGTACATACGCAGATTTTGCGAAGAGAAGTCTCGCATTGTCGGCTGTAGTGACCTTGTAGCAGCAATGGCGTTCAAACAAGGACTCCCTCGGGACAGCCAGCTTTACGGGGATATCGTCATGAGTAATGCCCGAAGCCTCACCAAAATACTTTCGCTAGCAGAGCGACATGCAAGTTGGGAGGATGAGAAGAACGCCACTCAAACTCAGGATCATGTTGGAGCTGGTGAGAAGACCCCCAAAAAGGAGGAATCCCATGGCAAGTTTACGGCTGGAAAGACCAACAAGCGCAAGGCGGGACAACCTTCCCAAACTCCGGCAGTAGGGAAGCCTAATTTGCAACTATCTTTACCAGTCCATCAAATCCACAGTGAGATTAAGGACAAACCATGGTTTAAAAAGCCAGAACCAGTCAAGGGAGATCAGGAGAAGGCTGATAAAACAAAGTGGTGTGCCTTCCACGAATGCTATGGGCACAACATCGGTAAATGCATATCTTTTGAGAGATATCTCCGAAATCTCATCAAGGAGGGGCATTGTACTGAGTATGTCAAGGGGAAGGCTGCAGATCGACCTACCGACAAAGGACCAAAGGAGCCTGCAGCCAAGATGATTCGCATCAATACCATCATGGCTGAATCAGAATTGCTAGGAACCACCTCCAAGCAGAAAAAGAGAAAAATACGAGATGCTCTTGCCATCTCTCAAGTCTCCCAAGTCACCACCACCGGGGTGGCCAACGACCTTGTCGTTGGTTTCTCTTTGAAGGACAAGGAGGGACTTGATTGGCCGCACGATGACGCATTGGTCGTATCAATCCAGATCGCTCACGCTCAGGTTGATCGGGTTCACGTGGATGAAGGGAGTGCGGCGAATATCCTCAGCCTGGAGGCAGTTCGCCAGATGGGGTTAGAAAGCCTAGTGGTAAAAGGGGTTGTCCCTCTCCGAGGCTTCAATGGGTCAACTAGTATGACCATTGGTACACTCCAGCTAGATGTACATTCAAACCCCGTTGTCACGACCCAGACCTTTTACATCATGGACGAGTACTCTCCATACAATGGAATCCTCGGAAGGCCATGGCTTCACAAAATCCTCGCAACCACATCAAGCCTCTACCAAAAGATTAGATTCCCTATTCCCGGTGGAGGAATCGGAGAAATCAAGGGCGATCAGACGATGGCTCGACGGTGCCTCACCGAAGGGCTAAGGGAGGTAAAGGTGGCAGAATTCATTCCCCAAGCAGGATCATCCAATAGGGGCAAGATTTCTTCTTCATCTCCCAAATAGCAACTAATCACAGGACAAGATCCTGACGTTCACGAGGAACCATCGGCTCCGGAAGGGTGGCAGCCGGAGGATGACGTGATCCTCGTTCAGCTTGACCCTCGACATCCTGAGCAAGAGGCCCGTATTGGCGCCCGGTTAAGTGACACAGAAAAGGAAGAACTCATAGCCTTCCTGCGTAGGGAGAAAGAAGTTTTTGCTTGGTCTCCGTCTGACATGCCTGGGATTGACCCTACTATCGTCAGCCACAGGCTACACGTCAATCCCCACCACAAGCCGGTCAAACAGAAAAGACGCAACTTTTCCCCAGAGAAAATTGCTATCATTCAGGAGGAGATCGACAAGTTACTCATTGCTGGATCCATTGAAGAAGTTCCGCACTCTGAATGGCTAGCAAATGTCGTGCTTGTCAAGAAAAAAGAGGCTGGACGGTGGAGAGTTTGTGTTGATTACACCGACCTCAATCTTGCGTGCCCAAAGGATCACTATCCTCTGCCTCGAATCGATCTCTTGGTAGATTCAACTGCAGGAAATGAGCTGCTAAGCTTCCTGGATGCATACTCGGGCTATAATCAGATCTCCATGCACGAAAACGACAAGGACAAGACGGCCTTCGTTTTCGACCGCGGTGTATACTGCTACAAGGTGATGCCATTTGGCCTCAAGAATGCAGGAGCAACGTACCAGAGACTCGTCAATCGGATGTTCAAGGATCTCATCGGCAAAACCATGGAAGTCTATGTGGACGATATCATGGTCAAAGGAGAAAAACGAGGGGATCATATCGCCAACTTGCGAGAAACCTTCAACTTGCTGAAGAAGTACAAAATGAAGCTCAACCCTCTTAAGTGTACTTTCGGAGTCTCAGCAGGGAAATTCTTGGGATACCTTGTGACTCAACGTGGGATCGAAGCAAACCCAAAACAGATCAAGGCAATACTCGAGATGAAATCCCCATCAAGTCTGAAGGAGATTCAAAGTCTCACTGGACGGGCAGCAGCGTTGAATAGGTTCCTGTCCAAATCAACTGATCGGTGTCGACCCTTCTTCCAGGCGGTAAAGAAGGCATCCAGGGATAAGTGGGATGAAGGTTGTGAGAAAGCATTTCAAGATCTCAAGGCCTACTTAACATCCCCACCATTGCTATCAAAACCCAAGGATAACGAGGACCTGTTCCTCTATCTGGGGGTTTCGGACGTTGCCGTAAGCTCTGCACTTATCCGAGAAGAAAATGGGATTCAGCTTCCTGTATTTTACACATCCAAAGCCCTCCTTGATGCTGAGACACGATACCCGAAATTTGAAAGGCTGATTCTAGCATTACTAGTTACCACAAAAAAGCTGAGGCCATACTTTCAAGCTCATCGAGTGATAGTCATGACCGAATATCCACTCCGTTCGTTGCTCCATGCACCTGATGCATCGACACGGGTAATGAAATGGGCCATCGAGTTGAGTCAGCATGATTTGCTCTATCGACCACGGACAGCTGTCAAAGGCCAGACCTTAGCAGATTTTGTTGTGGAGTTCACACCGGCGTCACTGGAAGGAGGCAATAAGCTTGGCAAAACCCCCGGGGCCGCCGACACTTCTCTACCACAGGATCAAGAGGCCAGTTCTTCTTCCCTACAGCCCTCAATTTCCAATCTTCTATGGAAACTCTTTGTTGACGGCTCCTCAAACCAAAGGGGGGCAGGAGCAGGGATTGTCCTTATCACTCCAGATGGCTCAATGATAGAACAGGCGGTACAATTCGGATTCAAAGCCTCTAACAATGAAGCGGAGTATGAGGCTTTGATTTGCAGGCTCACGCTTGCCAAGGAGTTGGGAATCAAACGCCTCGCTATTCATTCGGACTCGCAATTGATTACTAACCAATCAACCGGAGAATATGCTGCGCGTGATGCAAGAATGCTCAAGTATAATAACAAGGTCCAGGAAATGCTTACCCTTTTCCCAATTTTTACTTTTCATCAACTTCCACGAGCGGAAAATACGCAAGCAGATGCGCTGGCCAATCTAGCATCATCACTTGACTTTCGATTCAAGCGCTCGATCCCGATCGAATATCTCGAACGGAGAAGTATTGACATGAGGGAGATCGAAGTGAGACAAATTGGTTCATCTCCAAGCTGGCAAGATCCTTTCCTCAACTATCTGGAACATGGAATATTGCCTGATGAACGATTAGAGGCCCGCAAAATCCAGATGAAAGCTGTGCGATACTATGTCGACAGGGGGCAACTCTTTCGAAAAAGCTTTACGGGACCAAACTTGTTATGCTTAAGGCACCCAGAAACATTGAAGGTCTTGGCAGAAGTTCATGAAGGGCATTGTGGAAATCATTCCGGTGGAAGATCGCTCGCTCAAAAGACGCTTAGTGCAGGGTTTTACTGGCCTACTCTACGCCAGGAAGCTCTGCAATACGCCCAGAAATGTGACAAATGCCAAAGGTTCAAGCCTAACCAATTGGCACCACCGGAAGAGTTGCATGCACAGTTAAGCCCTTGGCCATTCATGCAATGGGGACTTGACATTGTTGGACCACTCCCAAGTACCCCAATCCCAAGCAAGAGGTATTTGATTGTCGCCACTGACTACTTCACTAAGTGGGTGGAGGCAAAAGCTTTGGCTACCATAACCCAGGCTGATGTCCAAAAATTCATCTGGAGCCAGATTATCTGCCGATTTGGGCTCCCCAAGGTCATTCTGACTGACAATGGGACTCAGTTCACTGGCGCCATAATCAACGAGTTCTTTGAGCTTTGGAGGATCAAGCATTTCACTTCAACTGCATATTACCCCCAGGGTAATGGCCAAGCTGAAGCTTCCAACAAAACGATCCTTAACTGTATCAAGAAGCGGCTCGAAGATAAAAAAGGCTTGTGGGAGGAGGAGTTGGATGGCACGCTCTGGGCATACCGTACCACTCCGCGTCGAGCAACAGGAGAGTCTCCATTCACCCTTGCATACGGTACTGACGCAGTCATTCCTCCACACGTTGTTGTCCCGGCACCCTTCACCGAGCTCGACGATCCAGTGGTCAACTCCATCGCTCTGAGAACTTCACTTGATCTCAGCGAGGAATTAAGAGAGCAAGTAGTGAAGCGTATCTCCAGCTACCAGCAGCAAGTGAGAAGCTCCTATAACAAGAGGGCTCGACTCCGGCACTTTCTCCCAGGAGACCTTGTTCTCAAGAAAAAGTTTGCGGCACCCAATCGTCCAGGGTCTCAAAAACTCAAGTCCCCTTGGGAAGGACCTTACCGAATCTACCAAGTAGGCGGAAAAGGAAGCTATACCTTGGAGACCATGGACGGGAAGTTGGTGAGTGGTTCCATGAACGCTCATCACCTCCGAAAATACTATGTGTAATACAAACTCGAGCTCAATAATAAAGCTAGTCGTTGTTTGATGCTACATAAAAGACTTTATTCCCCCGGGAAGAACTCAAGCCTTCCTCCGGGAAGCATCCGAAGCCTTCCTTCAGGAAGCACCTCAAGCCTTCCTCCGGGAAGCATCCGAAGCCTTCCTTCAGGAAGCACCTCAAGCCTTCCTCCGGGAAGCATCCGAAGCCTTCCTTCAGGAAGCACCTCAAGCCTTCCTCCGGGAAGCATCCGAAGCCTTCCTTCAGGAAGCACCTCAAGCCTTCCTCCGGGAAGCATCCAAAGCCTTCCTTCAGGAAGCACCTCAAAGCCTTCCTCCTAGGAAGCATCCTAAGCCTTCCTCTTGGAAGCTCCCTAAGCCTTCTTCATCGAAGCACTTCAAGCCTTCTCTTAAAGAAGCACAAGCCCTTCCCTGAAGGCATCATTCCAAAGACTTAATCATCTAAAAGCGTCACAAGTCATTTAGAACCCACTGTTATACACACATGGTTTTGGTTGAGGCATATTAACAAACTCACACCAATACATTTACAGACATTTACAAATATTCACTTCGACACATAACATGTAAGAAAGTTAACACTTGCGTTTCAACAACTTAACTTCAATTCTTCTTATTTATTCATTTGGTAAGTGTTTGGCAAATCACATGACGATTGCTCACACCAGTTGTACAAAACATAAAAAAATGCACACAAAAACAAGCCGACATGTAACTATGGAGGCAAATCTTCAAATCCCATCGTGTTTCTAAACTCTTCCCACTCTTCTGCTGAAAGTAAGGAAGTATCATGAAACAATGAATCAGCAGTCTCAGGGACAGCTTCATTCCTGGTCCCGGCCTCGGGCTCCGGGAAAGATACCGGAACAGGCTCCAGCTCTTGCTCCAACTCTGGTTCCCGCTCTTTGGTGGTGACCCCGCTACAACTCGCCATATCCAACTTTTGTGCCTCAACAGGTCTTTGGCACAAAGTTGTAGGGGCATGCGGCGACTGTAAATAATCATGTCCCGGGAGCATTGCCGCTTTTAGACTCTGGATCTCCACCTCCAAAAGTCTGCTTGTTTCTTCTGAGTCTTGCAACTTTCTGCGCAGCAAAGAGAGCTCGTCTCGAGCAGAGTCTCGCTCCTTTTCTATCCGAATCCTCTCAGCACGGCTCACCTCCAGCTCGCCCACTTTGACTTCCAAAGAGTGGACCCTTCCGACCAAAACTTCGTTATTCCGACTAGAGTGGTCTCGAGCTTCTCGAAGACGTTTACATTCGCTCTTCATTCGCTCATTTTCACCCTCCAAACCAACATTCCCACGAAGCATGTCCACCAACTTATGGGCCCCAGCTTTCGCAATCCTAAGGTCTCGGACTACCTTGTCGAAAGCCCCTCGCGAAACAGTTTTCTGACTGTCCTCTGTTGGGATGGAGGCACCTATCACATCAACAATCTTGGACGGTGCACGTGTCTCCCCCACTATCCGATCTAGGCTTTCATCTCTCGACGCTTGATGAACCGGGTAGTGGGAGGCGGGGATCACCTTCAGCTTCTTAAGTTGCTTGGGTACCCCCTCGCAAGGACCTTCTGAAGCTTTACGCTTGCTAGATGACTCCGCAGGAATAGAACGGTCAGGCTTGAAATGAAGCTGCTCAGCATGCCTTTTTTCCAAGGAAACATTGGACCCTTGCTTGTCATTCCTCTTCTGGATAATGGGTTTCTTCAACCGCAAAGGAGCACTCAACCACTCTTTGATTAGGATATCCGAGGGCCTCCCACCATTCAAATCTCTAAGTGGAGAAAGTAGCCAACTCATGTCTCGGAACTCTGGGGGAATCTTCAAAGCCATATCAATCTTCTTAAGATCAGGATGACTTTCAAATCCGCTATACAACTCATCAAACGAACGAAAATGTGAGGCGATCCTCAGGTCTGAGGAGGCGTGTTTGTCCCATGCACCACCGACTTCAATACAGTTAACCCTGTACGCACTGTCATTGAACTCCGCCCTCAAAAATAGCTCCACCTTGGGAACAACTCGAGAAAGCCGACCGCCGGTAACTCCGTTGTGTGACACGGAATAGCAATGCCAGAATTCATCTTCCGAGAGTCCCAGGCTAAAGAACTTGTTCAACTTCTCAAAGCACATGATGTGTCGATAAGCATCGACGTCCAGTTGAGCAGGACTGCATCCCATCCGGCCAATAATCTTAGAAAAGAACTTCGAGAACGGGAACTTGAAACCCCACCCAATGGTCAAAGGATGGAATTTAGTCCACCGACCGCCGACAGGGTTCTTTCCCCTTCCATGCTTAAGAGCCTTCATGGAAGAGCATCTGTCTCCAAGCTCCACAAAGACATCCTCGGGAAAAGCAATTTGATTACGAGCTTTCCACTCCTTAAAATCTTCAGGCTTCTCAAACTCCATATCTTTCCCTCGGAATGGACTAAGGCTACGAGAACCGCCACGCTCCCACAAAACAGGCTTGCTGGGTCTCTCAGCACCTTGACGCATAGCGAACATATTTGTGGTACTAGCAAACATCACAACAGATGTGGCCTAGCCTACCAATGCTCACTAGTCACGTTTGCAAGTGCACTCAATCACCACCAAATCCCCGTCAGCTGCTCAGCCAAACTCCGTTCACCACGTAGCAAGCATATTTGTGGTACTAGCAAGGGTCACAACGAGTGTGAGCCAGCCTACCGATGCAAGCACGCACTATCCAAACTGCTCATTTTCCAAACTGCACGCGATTCCGTAATTTCTGACGCTTTTTAGGAATTTCGAATCCTGCCCAAAAAACATCATAAAGGGTCACCAATGACTCTAAATACATCATATCCATTTTCCACAATTTTTCGGGAATTTAATAAAAATTTAAAGTTATAACCTAAACCATCGGACCCTCGAAACAGTATCGATACAATGTCAGTTTGTCTCGGACCCAACACAAAAAATGTTCATTACATCAAAAATAATAAAACACCTGTTGAAAATCCCCCCGGAAACGCCTCCACGCGCCCTCACGCGCCGCCGCAAGCGGCTGCGCGTGAAAGCCACGCGCGTAGCACAGTAACTGCTACAGTGCGTCTCCTCTACCCGAATGACTGGTAAACGGGTTGGAGACCCGCGTTGAGACCCGATCTGTTCTCCTTCAATTGGGCATTGTTTTCATCCGTTTTTTAAACTGATTTCATCCAAACCATTTATATTTAGGTTCTGTAACGTTTAAAACTTCAATTATAACCAAAAACTGATAAATCCCCGATGAACTCTCAAACGGGTTTCGTGATCGGGTTCGTTCAATTCATCCCTGTTTTTCAAATTAAATCACACAGAGAGTATTGTGAGAATGAAACAAAAGTTTTTGCATAATCAATTTCATACAATTATACCTCCAGCTGCTCGAACTCAAGCTCGATTTCGAGCAAAATTCAGAGCTTCTGTTCTTGCTCAGGGAAGCCCCAATTCTCTCCGTTTTTGTTGTGAATCGATTCGAATTGACCTCAGAAGACTCAATCAAGTCCCAATTTTGATCCTTGGAGCTCGCGAATCCGAATTCGAATTCTCCCCACAATTTCTCAAAATTTTCGAAATCTGCAAAATCAGTTCACCCTCCGTCTCTCGTGTTTAATTTGATCTAATTCAACCTCTCAATTGATAATTCTCGCAGCCAATTTGATCTGTTATTTAAACAATAACCCAAATGGACACATTGAGTGTTTTTCCCCTAATTAAGGGTTTAATGTCTCTAAACCCTAGGTTTAATCCCTAAAATCAGGTGTAAAAGTGAGAGGGAAAGTGACATGCTTGGCTGGAAGTTTGAGTCAGCATTCACTTTTCGTTTAAACGACCGTTTCGCCCTTCGCTCGGAAAATTACGAAAATGCCCCTCGCCTTCATAGATCCATAACTTTTGCGTCCGATCTCCGATTTCGGCATGCCGACTGTCTATGGATTCGTATCGATTGGACCTACGTAATGGTCCTTGGCCCTTGTCCTTCGGACCTCCCGGGTCAAAAGTCAACATTTTGCCCTTACTTTGCAAAATTTACGAAAATGCCACTCTCCTTCGTAGATCCATAACTTTTGCATTCGATCCCCGATTTCGGCATGCCGCCTGTCTATGAATTCGTATTAACTCGACCTACGTAAACGGTCTCTGACCCACAACCTTTGGACCCCGGGCTCAAAAGTCGACTTTTTTCCATGCTTGGGGGGCAAAATGGTCATTTTTGCACATTATGACCGATTCACACCACTAAACCCGGTAATATAAGATTCCAAGCAAAATACATCCCTCCGGATTCCCAGAATACCGAATCGATGTGGGGGCATTTGTGGAACCCAGAATCATCCGAAAATTATGGAGCCACCACGTGTCCCGTAATTCCCAAAAACAAACACTGATCATTCGAAAAATACCCGCACATCAAATAATCTATTTACCAGTTAAATACGTTATTTGGCCGGGTTAAAATCTCCGTAATATTGATATTCTCTCCGAGAGATAATTATCGTTATTCTTAATAACGGTAACTTAATATTAATATTACAATACACTAAAAATCATTACTATCATGATAAGCCATCATTATGATTATCAAAATAATATATTATTCATTTATTAATAATATATTATTTATTAATTAAATATTCAAACCGACCAATCAGAACTCTCCAAGGCTCCCAAGATTTTTCTATAAATAGCAAGGTACATTTCACTTCCAAGGTACGTTGATTCTTCGTTTCGAAGTATATCCTTTTCCTCTCTCAAAGCTAACTTAAGCATCGGAGTGTTCTTGGTCGAACAACCCCCCGGGTAAATCGATCGAAGCAACGATAGCTAATTGTTTGCTGTCTGCAGGAATTGTGAGGACTTTTCGCGACGAGTTCAATCTTTGATTCAACAAGGTGGATTAAAGCACACATCAACCCTACAATGTGACTCTTTATCTATTAATAATACCGCGCGCATTTATATTTATGAGTAATTTCCCTTAACTAAAATTAATTAATTACGCAGATAGGGACATATATGAATATCGGTCAATTTTCATAGAAAATCACTGTGAAATTAAAATGATTGGACTACAAGCTGGTACACCGTCGGCACTATTTAATCGATTACGAGGATAATTAGATGCACTGCATGTGCCTAATCTAAATTCTCTAATACTTGTGCTGTCTTCTTAATTATAGGAAGCAGCCAAGCTCAGCTTCTGTTAATTATTCTACTTCACAAATTTTTAAATCTATATGTGATGACATGGAATTGAGAAAAGTCTGAATTATAGTTTCAATTTATTTTTCATAAGAAAAATACTTGCATTTTACCGTATTAGTATTTCTTTGTATCATTCTTTCGATTTATTAAATTATTTTTATACATATATTATAATCATAATTGTTCATTCTTTAAATTATATAGTCAAAATCATATCCGTAAAAAAATTAAAAAGATTTAATGTCGTTTAGTCATTTATTTGTATCAAATAGATCAACGATTTTAGTAAGTATTAAGATTTTCATAGCCAACTGTCCATTTAGTTGGCATATGAATAATTAAACGACTTCTAATCTTATTTTTTTTATGAAGATGATTTTGGCACGATGATTTACAAAGTAATTGTTCAGATTCTAACATATGTATAAAAATAGCTCAATAAAACGAAATGATGGTATGAAAGAGGTACTACTAGGGTTGTGACACGACCCACCCCCAATCCCCCTCAGATTAAGGGATAAGTCATGCTCTCGTCTAACCCACGTGCGACACGAAGGCTAGACAAGGGATTTTAGGTCAACGTCGTCCGAAAACCAAGATGAGTTCGCAGCATTACTGTAGATTGCGTGTGTGATGTCTCCATCTCTCTCTCCCAACAGCCCGCACCGTAACACAACCTGGAGGGTATCGAAAAACATAAAAGACTGTGAGTGAACAAAAATCAATAATAAGTTCATAAAACATTTCATAAGAAAAAACATTTATACCCTCCATGTAAAACCAATGCATGCATTCGAAAACTATTTCTTAAAACCATTTCATTTCCAAAATAATAGAATCGTTTACAAAAAACCAGAAATCATTTCCTTCCTTAAGCCCGTTTCTCAAATTCAGGGCCTCAGCCCAAAAACCAGAAATCAACATCAAAGTACAGGAGCTCAGTCCCAAAAATCCACAAATCCAAAGCATCCGGGTCACTGCCCAAAACATCTGAAAACCATGGGAAAATCAATAGTAAATCGCAAGTCAATCAATCTGCTAGATCTCAAGCACCGAATCTTTCAAAACACATGTGCATCAGGCCTTCCCGAGATATCAACGAGTATTTAAACTCAAAACCACATATCAGGCCTTTCCAACGAGTTTTTAAACTCAAAACAACATATCAGGCCTTCCCGGGACATCAACGAGTCTTTACACTCAAAACACAATCAATAGGTGTAACGACCCGTCCTGGAAACCGGGATTAGGTTAGTGATTAATGACAGATTAGTAAAGTTAATCGGTGATTAGTTATGTGCTTTCGGATGGACGGTGCAAAATGAAGATCTTGCCCCTAGAATGGGCAAAAATGTTGACTTTTCGTTCGGGCGGTCAAATGGACTTTGACTGATGACCGTGATGTAGTTTGGGACGTCACGAGTACATAGACAGGTGGCACGTCCGATTCCGACATTCGAGGAAAAAGTTATGACGTTCGGAAGTTCGAGGGTAATTTGGTAATTTGGTTAAAACGGGACAATTTGTCGACTTTTCAGACGACATGGAATTTTCACATAATTCAAGGACCGTTAGGTAGGTCTCGATCCCCTGAATACAACAACAAGCGGCACGCTATCATCAGACTCGGTAGGTTCGGATTTTGGGTCTAAAAACACTAGGGGCAAAATGGTAAATTGTCATTCAGGGGCATTTTGGTCCTTTTGATTGCATTGAGACACTTGGTTGTTCTTGAGATTTGTGCCCACCAGATGTGGGACACATGTCCCATACTGGAAGGCTGTGGAACTCTCACAAACCGCCTCACTTTAAAATTAAAATAGGGATGATATTTTGCACGGTTTTGAGGCTAAAGAGAAAACAGAGCATGAGGAATTCTCTCCTCCTCTTCCTTTGATCTTAATCATTTCTGTATCCTTTAAGAATGAAAGTGAAAGACAAGAGCATGGGATAGGTGGTGGTGCCGCCGTGGGAGGCCATTCACGACGGTGGCCCTGAGATCGGGGAAACTTCAACAGGGGAACTATGATCTCGTGAGGATCAATTGATCCAAACATCTTCAAAATGTGTTCCTTTGCTTATGGTTTGTTCATCAAAGATGATGAAGGAGGTGAGACGAAGCTGGTGGTCACCACGGCAGTGCACGACAGTGTTCGTGACGGGGAACAAAGGTAAGAAACCGTGAGCTATCTGCTTCAATTTGGATACGGTAAATGACATTGTGACCATTAATAATCAAATTAATTGCGTGAATGAGGTTATGGAGGTTCAGAGGAGTTCAAAGGGATTAAAATCGAGGCTTAAAGTGGACGGGTGCACGAGAACACAGATGAGGAAAAACTGGACATGTGATCTCAGTTTGGAAGGTACCTTTTCGTGCTCATTTTCACGTTTTAATTAGCTAGATTGATTAGGAAGAATGATACAAAGCTAGAGGACGTAATAGAATCGAAAAAGAGGAAGAAATTAGTGAAAACCGGTCACGCCGGTTCGAGTTGCAGAGGCCGGTTTGAACCGGATCGAACCGGGTCGACTTGAGGTAGGAGATGAACAGTGCTGAGGGGCGTGAAGCCCACGCATAGCCCCTTTGGGTGGAGCGTGAGGGCGCGTGGCACTTTCCTGGGGAAGTTGTCAACATGAATTTTAAAGCATTCGATATAACAAATATTTTGGCACTAGTTTCGAGTCGATCAAACATCGTCTCGATATGTTTCGGGATGTCCGAAGGTTTTAGGGCTCGTTTAAAAATAGTTAAAAATTTGGGAAAATTACGGGGACTTAGTAGAAGCTTAATGAAGTAGTTAGTAACCTTATTATAGAATTTGGACAGGTTCGGGAAAGCCGATGATAGTGGATTGGCCGGGAATGGCGTATTTGCACGGGTATCGAGGCGACGCTAATGGTATGTGAGTGAACTTTACTTTCTAACTTATGGCGCATGCATATATGTTTTATAAGTTTTCTATACGTGATTTCTATATTTATGAATTGATATTGATGATTTACAATTTTGCACGGATTTCTAGATAAGTACGTATTTGCACGTTTTACGAGCTTACGATTTATACTATGATTTGATCATGGTTTTGATGGTTTGATTTTGGGATTTGAAATATGATTTGATTTCAATGATTGGTAATGGATTTTGGAAAGTGATTTCGGGCTTGAAGCCCAGTTCAAAAGTGGTTTCAATAAACGTGATTTTGGGTTTTGAAATCAGATTTCAAGATGACGAATCGGGATTCGATTTTGGAACTTGAAAGTGAATTTCCGGATTTGGGTTCGGAATGGTTATTCCGGATGCTAACTTACGAAGTGATGGTTTTGGATTCGGATTTGGAAATGGATTATGGATATGATTCTGGATTTGGATTCAGGATGATGATTTCGGATTTGGCTTGGAATTCGAAATGGTGATTTCGAATTCAGATTTGGACATGGATTTGGAAATGTTTTTAAAGTGGTTTTGGATTGGATTTGCTAGATCTGGTTATTGGGTTTAAAGACCCGGATATGATATATAACAGGGCGGGCCCGGATTGGGTTTAAAGATCCGAATTGAGTTTAAAGATTCGGGAGTTTAAAGTCTCGGATATTGTGATTTCCCCCCGTAGGCCTATTGAGTTTAAAGACTCCGGAGTTTAAAGACTCGGATTATATTAAGGCCTGGATTAAGCTTAAAGGCTCGGGAGTTTAAATGACACGAATCATCCCAATCCCCCCGGGATTACACGGGATGTGCCATGCTCTCGTCTGACACGGAGTGTCAGACAAGGGATAATTTCGACCTTAGCCCTCTCGGGCCATCAGAGTACGCCAGGATCCGGAGAAGGTATGTGATATCTCGGTTTCTGCTATAGTCCACATCCACTGTCAACCTGAAGGGCAGTCAAAACATTAAAAGTTGTGAGTGGACAAAACAAAGAGTTTGTAAAAATATTTCCATAAAGACATTTGTACCCTTCACTAAAAAGCCTGCATGCATTCGAAAACCATTTATCCGAAAGAACCATCAGTGGGAACTAAGCCCAAAACCATAATCAAATCAAATATACGGCCACTGCCCAAATCCATAAGGGACTCAGCCCAAAACCATCATGAAACCAAGTACACGGGCCATTGCCCTAAACCTGTGCATATCACACATCATATATCATATCCATCATATATCATATACATCATATATACATATAATTCACACAACCAATCCTGTCACGGTTTCCAAAGCTACGCGCGTACCACCCGAGGTCTCACACCCAAGTCTTTCAGAGTCAAGGTCAATGTCCGTAGACCACTGACCCACCCTGAGGTTACGATCCATGCCTTCCTGAGAGTAAGGAACCCAACTGGGGCGACTCTCACTCAGTCAGAGCTGCGTGACTACTCCGGAGTCCACCCAGGCCAACGACCCTCCCCGGAGGAGATAATAGAAGTACAGAAAGGTATATGAATACATATATATACATAACATAAACATTCATGCCTGGTTCCCCTGAACCGTCATGATCCATAACATCCATTCCATTCATATATAAATATATATTTAGAATATCCTCCATGCCCGGTTCCCATAAACCGTCATGTACCATAATAACCTTTCCAGGGTTCATACTCGGTTCCCTGAACCGCCATGAACTTGGAAATCCATCTAGGATCCCTGACCCGAAATCATCCATGTAAAACAACTCGGTCTCGTGCCCGAACATATGACATCAACTGGGCATCCTGTGTAACGACTCGTCCCGAATTAACGGGATTAATTAAGAATTAATGACGGATTAGCGAGACTAATCGGAGATTAGACGAGGATTAGCAGACGTTCGGGCGAAATGACGATTTTGCCCCTGAAATGGGCGAATCGTTGACTTTTCATTCAGGCGGTCAAATGGACTTTGGCCGATGACTGTGACGTAGTCCGTGACGTCTGGAGTTCATAGATAGGTGGCACGCTCGATTCCGACGTCCGAGGAAAAAGTTATGACGTTCGGAAGTTCAAGGGCATTTTGGTAATTTGGGCCAAAAGTTGACTTTTGACCCAGAAATTCTGATGGCCGAGGGTCATTACGTAGATCGGGACGATACGAATCCGTAGACAGGCGGCATGTCGAATTCGGACGTTCGACGACGAAGTTACGGTTCACGGAAGTTCCGGGATACTATTCACAGCGACGCGTTTTACGAGGAGTTTTTGTACTTTAGTGGGCCCAGTTGCTTTTCAGCAACCAATGGATGAGTGACAAGTGTCACTCATCCACTGGCTACCATTCCATATTCATGCATATCATCCCTCGCCTTCATCGATCATTTTTCATTTCCAACCCACCCAAATCCGATCACCATATCCACCCCAAATCCAAACCCATGACCCTAGGACCATGACTGAGAGGCGGAGAGGGAGAAGAGGACCAGCTGGAGGTGGCTGGATGGCCAGAACCGTCGTGGACGGCGGCTGGAGGAGACAAAGCCGAGAGGTAGCTCGGTTTGCCCATTTTTCCATTCTTTTTCGATTTTGTCATTATGGGCTGTTTTGGTTGGTTTGGTTGATTTAAATAGGTTGCTTAGGGAGTTTTATGAAGGTTTGTGTGGTGGTTGGGCTGTTGTGGAAGCCATGGGAGGTGTTGGGAACCTTGAACCGTGAGGTTCATTTTGGAACCTTGGGTTCTGGACGGTTTTTCTTAGGTTTAGGAATTGGTTTAGATAGGAATTGAGAAAAGAGGAATTTTAGGATTGAAATGGAGGTAAACAGACGAGAATTGAGGGAGGAAATGAGTCGAACCGGTCACGCCGGTTTGAACCGGCCGTCGCAAGGACAGGGACAATCTACAGTGCCAGCGCGTGGGCCCACGTGCAGCCCACTTCTAGGGGCGCGTGAAGGGGTTTTTGGGGATGGTTCCAACATACGAAATCATCTATTCGATGTAACGAACATTTTGGGACTGGTTTCGTGTCAATCGGACATCGTTTCGATAGGTTTCGGGCTATCCGAAGGTTTAGGTTCGTGTTTAAAAATAGTTAGAAATTCCGAAAAATTACGGGGCTTTAGTGAGGGGTTATATAAGTAGTTAATAACCCTCTAAATGAATTTGGACAGGTTCGGGAATGCCGGAGGAGACGGTTGACCCGAGAGATTATTATGGCACGCGTATCGAGGCGCAACTTCGGATGGTCTGTGAGTGGACTTGTTTTATGAATTCGATGCATGCATAAATGTTTTATAATTGTTTTAGAATATATTTTGTGATGCAATGAGATCATTTGTTTGTGGTAGCCTAGGATTTACGTATTTGCACGTATTTCGAGATTTTCGGTTTTATATGCTGCTTATACGTTCTAGGTTTTCAAAGAGGGTTTTATGAATTGGTTTTGGATTAGGAAACATGAAATCGGGCATGAGACCCTTTTTGATTTACAAATTCTCGGACTTGGAGTCCATTTGAATTGACGGGGAATCGGACCGAGGGTCCATTTGTGTTATATGATCGGGCTAGGAGCCCAGTTGGTTAACGATTCGGGTTTGAGGCCCAGTTAGGTGTACTATCGGGCTTGATGCCCTGTTGATTTATGATATCGGTCCTAAGACCCATTTAGTTGAGATATCGGGCTTAAGGCCCAGTTGGTTGTGAAATCAGACGTGAGGTCCTATTAGTTTATGGTTTCGGGCCTAGGGCCCAGTTGATTGTGATATCGGGCTCGAGTCCCAGTTCAGTTTATGAAATGAGAATTGGGGCATGAGACCCTGTTGAACTGAGGATTTAGGCCAGGGCCTGTGAAAGTGATTTGAATCGGATTCGAGGAATCCTATTGAGGTGAATCGGGTATGAGACCCAGTTGAAATAAGTTTTGAGAAAGAAAGAAAGAAAGAAAGAAAGAGTTTTGAAAATGAATTATACCCTCCATATGATTTATATGGTCTCCTCCAGACGTCGACCTGGAGAGTCACGATCCACATACCAGAGTGGGTATCCCCATAGGGATCCCGTTCCATGAGTAGTGGTTACTTATTATGTTGTGGTCCCGTACCAGATTTCGGAGAGATATGTGGACTAGATCCAGAGAGAGAGCTCGGACTAGATCCAGAGATTGAGCCTCCCAGATGGAGATTCCTTGACACGACCCATCCCAATCCCCCCGGGATTACCATGGAATGTGACGTGCTCCCGTCTGACAAGAGGCGCCAGACAAGGGATAACCGATTGCTATTGCCCAAACGGGCTTCCAGAGTGCGTAAGGATCGATGGAGGAGGTGTGCGATGCTCAAGTCTCTGCTGCAGTCGTATCCGGAATCAACCTGAAGGGCATTGGAAACAAAAGCTGTGAGTGGACGAAAATAAACAAGTCTGTTTAAAACATTTATAAGACATTTATGCCCCTCAGTAAAAATCATATGCATGCACCAAAACCAATAATCCCATATTTATTTAGAAATAACCATTAGGGCCTTAGCCCGGAAACCAAAGCATAGTTTCAAATTCCAAAAGTCAATCCAAGAGTTATTTCATAAATCCAGTAATATAAACCATAAGGCATATAATAATAACCATAACCATAATTTTAGTTGCTGCACTATACACTCCAATCCGACATCCCTGATGTCTGACGTCCCTGACGTCAATAAGGTCACAATCACAAGGCTACGCGTGCCACTCGGGTCTCAATTTTCCGAGTTAAATCCCCGAACCCCGTTCGGGTACAACATCACCTGATGCAGCATCACCTGATGCTTAGCGTCATAGACGCTGTGACACGGCCCATCCCAATCCCCCCCGGGATTACCATGGAATGTGACGTGCTCCCGTCGGACAAGAGGCGTCCGACAAGGGATAACCGATTGCCTTTGCCCAACCGGGCTTCCAGAGTGCGTAAGGATCGATGGAGGAGGTGTGCGATGCTCAAGTCTCTGCTGCAGTCGTATCCGGAATCAACCTGAAGGGCATTAAAAACAAAAGCTGTGAGTGGACGAAAATAAACAAGTCTGTTAAAACATTTATAAGACATTTATGCCCCTCAGTAAAATCATATGCATGCACCAAAACCAATAATCCCATATTTATTTAGAAATAACCAATAGGGCCTTAGCCCGGAAACCAAAGCATAGTTTCAATTTCCAAAAGTAAATCCAAGAGTTATTTCATAAATCCAGTAATATAAACCATAAGGCATATAATAATAACCATAACCATAATTTTAGTTGCTGCACTATACACTCCAATCCGACATCCCTGATGTCTGACGTCCCTGACGTCAATAAGGTCACAATCACAAGGCTACGCGTGCCACTCGGGTCTCAATTCCGAGTTCAATCCCCGAACCCCGTTCGGGTACAGCATCCCCGATGCTTAGCGTCATAGACGCTGGACGTACTAGACGTCCGTGACCTCTCCGGGGTACCTCGCCGGAGGAGACAATATAATATGGAAGGATCTATACAGTGCAGTACCAAATACATTTTATTGATATCCACATGCAAAACATATAGGTATACATAGATAAAATCCGAACCAATCGTTACGTTTCGTCAAACGGGTCTCATGCCCAAATACCGTGAAACGTGCCATAACCGAAATATCATCAAAACCATTTATAGATTCCAGCATGTGAACATATATAAAATGTAAACCAGGAAACATTTATTCAATTCCATTTTAGGGTCCCCGACCCGCAATCACATGTAGAAATCAACTGGGCCCCTGACCCGATTCCACAAGTTAACTGGGCCCCTGGCCCGATTGCATAATTCAACTGGGCCCCTGGCCCGATTTTACATTATTCAAGTTCGTAACCGTTTCATGAAATCATATCCAACCACATTTATGGAAGTCGGTGAAAATCCAGAAAATCTCGGTTTACGTGCAAATACGCAATTCACCTCGAAATGCGTGAAATCATTTTAAATTCACCGATATCCAAAGTAAATCATTTAATCATAATTATAACAATCATAAAACAGTTATGCATGCATCGAATTTATGAAACCAATGTCCACTCACAGACCGTTTAACCGAGCGCCTCGATACGCGTGCCATAGGCCTTCCCGGGCCACCTCACTATCACCGGGACTCCCAATCCTGTTCAAATCAATTTAGAGGATCACTAACCTCATCATTAACATCCTATTCAAGTCCCGTAATTTTCCCGAATTTTTAAGTATTTTTAAACTGGATTTAAAACCTTCGGACATCCCGAACAATATCGAGACGGTGTCCGATCGACACGAAACCAATCCCAAAATGTTCGTTACAATGTATAGGATAAAAGTCATGTTGATCATACCTCGGGATTCGCACTCACGCGCCCCCACGCGCCACCGCAAGCGGCTGCGCGTGGAAGCCACGCGCCAGCTACAGTACCCGCACGGTCATCCCTCTCACCCGTTTGTCTGTAAAACGGGTTGAAAAACCCGCGAACAGACCCGGTCCAATTACACCCAATTCAACATCAAATCCATCCGTTCTTTCCACTGATCCCTTGTAATCAATCACCAACTAAGTTCTGTAGATTGAATTACACAATTTAGGGTATAAATCTCCACGACTCACGATTGATCCTCGACGGGTTTTCAAATCGGGTTCACCGATTCCGTCCCTGATTTCCAAATTAAATCATATAGTAAGCATCGTGAGAGTGTAAGGGATGTTTCTGCACAAACAATTTGATGAATTCACACCTTAAACTTACTGAACCCAAGCTCGAAATCGAGCTGCCATGGAAGCTCAGTTCTCCCTCAATCCGACATGGTTTCCCGTCGTTTTTGCTGCAAAGCTTCACGTTTTGATCCCAGAAGACTCCAGCTAACCCCCATTTTGATCGACACAACCCAAATACTCCAATTCGAAATTCCCTCCAATTCCCCGAAACTTTGATTCCCGAATTGCACCTCCCTACTCAGTCCCCCGTGCTCTCCCTCAGCCAGAACCTTCCCCAAATCACCAATTAAACATTTGTGCAATCAATTGTGGAAGAGAGATTGGCAATGGCCAGAACCCAATCTCTCAATTTGTTTGTTCACGGTGAGGGAGGAATGATCAGAAATGGAAGGGGGAAAATGAGATGGACGGCTGTGATGCAATCTGGGGGTGGAATGGATGGCTCAGATCAAAAGCAGGGATTAAATTCTAGATTATTATGTAGTGGAACTTTTAGTATATAGTTTATGATTAGTGGATCAAGATCCAATCTAGCCGTCGGATGAGTGACACTTGTCACTCATCCAAGTGTCCTCCAACCACCATTTCAGAATAAAATAATCCACACAGTTACCGAGACGTAACTTCCCCGGTTTCACGTTCCAGACCATAACTTCCTCGTACGAAGTCCGATTTCGGCGTGCCGCCTGTCGTTGGATTCGCATCGACGAAACCTACGTAACGGTCCTTGGCCCTCGGCCATCGGACATCCCGGTCAAAAAGTCAACATTTCCCCTTCTTTCGTCCAAATTACGAAAATGCCACTGGACTTCCGTACATCATAACTTTCACCACGAACGTCGGAATCGAACGTGCCACCTGTCTATGAACTCGTGACGTCCCGAACTACGTCACGGTCATCGGTCAAAGTCCATTTGACCATCCGAAATAAAAGTCAACGTTTTGCCCACACCTAGGGGCAAAACGGTCATTTTGCACCATTCGTCCAAAATCGCCCAACTAATCCCAGATTAGTAAATCACAATTAAATATTATTAAATCCCGATATTCGGGACGGGTCGTTACACGCTGGACGTACTAGACGCCCGTGACCTCTCCGGGGTACCTCGCCGGAGGAGACAATATAATATGGAAGGATTTATACAGTGCAGTACTAAATACATTTTATTGATATCCACATGCAAAACATATAGGTATGATAAAATCCGAACCGATCGTTACGGTTCATCAAACGGGTCTCATGCCCAAATACCGTGAAACGTGCCATAACCGAAATATCATCAAAACCATTTATTGATTCCAGCATGTGAACATATATAAATTGTAAACCAGAAAACATTTATTCAATTCCATTTTAGGGTCCCCGACCCGCAATCGTATGTAGAAATCAACTGGGCCCCTGACCCGATTTCACAAGTTAACTGGGCCCCTGGCCCGATCCACATGTTAACTGGACCCCTGGCCCGATTTCATAGTTCAACTGGGCCCCTGGCCCGATTTTACATTATTTAAGTTCGTAACCGTTTCATGAAATCATATCCAACCACATTTATGGAAATCGGTGAAAATCCAGAAAATCTCGGTTTACGTGCAAATACGTAATTCACCTCGAAATACGTGAAATCATTTTAAATTCACCGATATCCAAAGTAAATCATTTAATCATAATTATAAAAATCATAAAACAGTTATGCATGCATCGAATTTATGAAACCAATGTCCACTCACAGACCGTTTAACCGAGCGCCTCGATATGCGTGCCATAGGCCTTCCCGGGCCACCTCACTATCACCGGGACTCCCAATCCTGTTCAAATCAATTTAGAGGATCACTAACCTCATCATTAACATCCTATTCAAGTCCCGTAATTTTCCCGAATTTTTAAGTATTTTTAAATTGGATTTAAAACCTTCGGACATCCCGAACAATATCGAGACGGTGTCCGATCGACACGAAACCAATCCCAAAATGTTCGTTACAATGTATAGGATAAAAGTCATGTTGACCTTACCTCGAGATTCGTGCCCACGCGCCGTCACGCGCCGCCGTGAGTGGCTGCGCGTGAAAGCCACGCGCCTGCTACAGTGCTCCTTCCTCACCCGAATGACTGGTAAACGGGTTGAAAAACCCGCGATAAGACCCGGTTCAAATCCTATCAATTCGACACCGATTCCATCAATTCAAAATTCCATTAGCATCGAATTAGATTCAATTAGGGATTTGTGGACTAAATTACACACAATCATACCTCAAACTTTAAGATCAAGGATGATCACACGAAGAACAATCCGATCGATGTTCATCATCCGAAATCCTCCCAGGTCAATCGATTCTTTCAATTGATGCATCCATTAGCATCGTGAGGTCATAATGAACTCAATCCCCAGTCCAATTGCATCACTCCGAGCTTCAAATCCCACGACTCAAGCTCGAAATTTCTGAAGCTACAGTAGTTCCGTTCATCCTCAAACGGCCCTCAATCCGCTTCGTTCCTTCGACGAAAATGATCGTGGCAATCCCAGAAGACTCAAACCAATCTCCAATTTGATCGTCAAGGCCCAAAACTTCCAATTCGATTTTCCCCCCGAATTTCGGAATTTTCGAAATTCCAGCCCCTAGCTCTCAATTCGTCCCTAGTGTTTTCCCAAATCATTCCAGTCTCAATTCTTGTCAATTTCGTTCACAAAAACAGTGGATAGAGAGGAGATTAAGGGTAGGAGAAAATTGAAGTTGGTTGTTCACGGTTGAAGAAGTTTGAAGGGATTAATGGATGAATAATTCAATTAATTAATCAATAACACAATCATAATGTTCCCCCATGTTACAATTATACTAAACAATTCAGGGATAGATCGCACTAGCCATCCACCCAGCTCAATCATGGCTCCAACTCACGGCTGTTCCAAATCACAGTCCAAATTACCATTCTGCCCTTGTGCAGAAAATTACCAAAATGCCCCTCACGCATCCTGACCCGTAACTCGGTCATACGAACTCCGATTGATGCGTGCCGCCTGTCATTGAATTCGTATCGACGATACCCACGTAACGGTCCTTGGCCCCCGGCCATCGGACCTCCCGATCAAAAAGTCAACATTTACCCATACATCGTTCAAATTACGAAAATGCCCCTGGACTTCCGCACATCCTAACTTTCACCACGAACGTCGAAATCGAACGTGCCACCTGTCTATGAACTCGTGACGTCCCGAACTACGTCACGATCATCGGTCAAAGTCCATTTGACCATCCGAAATAAAAGTCAACGTTTTGCCCACGCCTAGGGGCAAAACGGTCATTTTGCACAATTCGTCCGAAATCGCCCAACTAATCCCAGATTAGTAAATCATAATTAAATATTATTAAATCCCGATATTCGGGACGGGTCGTTACATTCCTGGGAGAAGACTCGGAGTGAGACCCCGAGTAGTGTGCACACTAGTATAGATTCGATATCGTGACTTATATCAGGGATGTGTTCCCTAGGGGCTGTGTGCCCCGAGTTGGCATCTTCTCGGAAGAGCCGCGGATGGGTTATACGTATGTTGATACGTATGAGGTTTTATGAAAGTGATTTGGGGCGAGACCCCGTATTCGTTGTTTTGGTATTCCACTGAGAATGGTTTTGGGCTGAGACCCACGTGACATGATTTGGGGCTGAGTTCCCATGTTTTGAGTTATGGTTTGTAAGTGTGATTTCGAGTCGGGGACCCAAATGGATTTACGGGGCATGACGGTTTATGGGGCCGGGCATGATCCCTTGAAAGGTTTTGTAAAGGTTTGACAAAGGTTTTTATGAATGTTTGAGAAATGATTTTGAATGCATGCATATGTATTTATGAAGGGCATAAATGTCGTTATGCGAAAATGTTTTTAAATGAAATATTGTTTTGTCCACTCACGACTTTTAATGTTTTAATGCCCTTCAGGTTGATCGCGGATGCGGGCTGTAGCAGAGACGAGACATCACTCCCCTCCTCCTACGATCCTGACTCACTCTGATAGCCCCGGCGAGGCCTAGAGATGGAATGACAGGACCCGTCCCAACTGGACGTCCAAAACCGTACCCGGTCCTGCTCCCGTCTGACAAGTCAACTAAAGGTCCGAAGCTACCCTTCAGTGCTTGTCAGACAAGGGATGTTTGCGAGGATTTCTGCTGCTGCCACTGCCTCACGATCAGTCCCGAACGTCGTACCACGGCCTGGAGGGTCACGAAACAGAAAAGGTGTGAGTGGACAAAAATGAACTCTTATAAAAACATTTGGCAAAATATAATCTTACCCTCCAGTTTTCACAAACTTGCATGCATATCGTAAAACATGAGTAATAGTATGAAATCATTCAAGTATGAACAGTGGACCGATAAAATCAAAACACGTTTTCCCATGGTCCATAAAAACTCATGTTCATCAAATCAGTTCATGTTATAAAACATCAATTCCCGGCTCTCAGGCCAAAACATGTGAAAACATAATCACCTGGCCACAAAGACCAAAAACCCGTACTCAATACCAGTACGTCATCACAACAACATCAATCAGCACTATGCCAAAACCCGTACTCAATACCAGTACGTCATCACAACAACATCAATCAGCACTATTCACAAGTGCACAAAATATCACAAATCACATCCGCACTACTCACAAGTGCTCAATCAATCAAACTGCACTACTCACAAGTGCACAATCAATCAAACTGCACTACTCACAAGTGCTGCACTACGCGTAGGCCAATATCCAGTCACTCTCTCGGGAACAGACACCTCTGGGCTCAACCCCCTCGGGCTCAGTCACCTCTGGGCGAACACATCCCCAGGCTCAGACACCTCCGAGTGGTACATCCAGGCTCAGTCTCATCCGAGAAGCTGACTACCATAGGATCAACTCCCGATCCTACAATCACATCCCCCAAGCTCCGGTCGTCTGGGTAATCCCCCCAAGCACCGACCGTCTGGGAATATCACAATCACAATGAAAACCATCCCGGGAATTACATCCCAAAACATTTCAATCAAATCTTGACTTCGTACCAAGTCAAGATCATCCCCGACTGGGTCTCAAAGCCCAAAATACCATTTACACGTACTTCTTTAAAATCACCTTTTAATTCAATAAAATATTCCGGAAATCATCATTGACTCATCAACAAAGTCAAAATATCATTTTAGAAATCATTTAAACTCCGGGCCTAGCCCAAAACATCATTTGCACGTTCCTCGTAAAACGTGCCCGAAAGACTGATTAAAATAATCATAAAATCCCAATAAATCATTAATTTCACAATTTCACAAGTGACTCCAAATCCGAGTCAAAATCACTATCCACTTGGGTTCTCATGCCCAAAATAACATTATCACGCAAATCCATGCGTTGCAACCTCCATTGCCATTTTCACGTAAATTCACGAAATTGACCATTGACTCATTCCCGAGTCACCACATCATTTTTCAATCCATGACTCAATAATCCGAGTCCAACCATTATTTTCAATCAATTTCAATCCCGGACACATAAACCATGTCCAAACATCAATTTTACCAAATTTCGTAATTTCTCGAAAATCACCCAAAATAATAATATAATAATCATAAAACCGAGAAATTACCGGATTGAAACATAAATCATGCCCAAGCATATAAAATCATATAATAAGGCATTTAAATCATATATGCATGCATCACGGTTAGAAAACAAAGTCCACTCACACACACCGTCCAAAACGGTCCGTTTCCAAGCTGCACGTTTTTCCGTAAAAATCTGGAAACCACAACTCCTGTCCAAAATCATTATAGAGGGTTACTAACATCTCAAAATACAACATATAATTTCCCCCAATTTTTCCGGAATTTAAATACGTATTTTTAACGTAAAACAAAACTTCGGATACGCGGAACATTATCGAAACAATATCCGATTTCATCGAAATCAGTGTCAAAATGTTCGTTACAATGAGAGGATCAAAAGTCATGTTGACCTCACCTTGAGACTAGGCCGCACGCGCCCCCACGCGCCGCCGTGAATGGATGCGCGTGAAACCCACGCGCCAGCTACAGTACCCTCGTCCTCACCCGTTTGTCTGTAAAACGGGTCATTTAACCCGCGAGGCGGCCCGGTTAATTTCCTACCAATTCGACATTGTTTCCATCAATTGAACATTCAGTCAGTTTCGAATCAAGTCTAATTACAGTTCTGTAACATCAATTACATGAAACCTTACCTCAATCATCACGATCAAAGTCGATCATTCGAAGGTCATCCGGCCATTGTTCATCATTCGAAAACCTTCACTGTCACACGATTTCCTTAAATTGATTCAACCAGAAGCTTCAAGGGACTCAAGTAAGCATTTTCCCCAACTCAATTGAATCAATTCATGGCTCAAACGCCACGACTCAAGCTCGACATCTCTCACTGTTACCAAACCCGTTCAGAGCCAAAAGAGCCTCAATTCATCTCGTTTTTTATCTGGTTCCACTCGTCTCAACCTCAGGAAGCTATTTCCAAGCTCCAATTCGATCATCACAGCTCAATTCTTCCAATTTGATTTTCCCTCCAAATTTTCTAAAACCCGAAATCCCAGTCCTCAGCTCTCAGTCAATTCCCTCGTGTTTCCCAGTTCAATTCACTCTCAATTTCTCACACTTTGGTTCAGAAATGGAAGAGAATTGGAGGACAATTTCAGACTCTCTCAATCTCTGTGTTTTGCTTGCACACGGGTAAGAAAACAGAAGAGAATTAATGGAAAATAAAAGGATAATTAATTAAAAATAATAAAACATCATCATTTGGTCTCCCCCAAAAACATGGATCTATGTTTAATCCCTGATTTTAAGGGATGAGTGAAACTTGTCACTCATCCAAGTGTGTTCAGTCACCGGGTACTGTTCATATTAAGATATTATTTTAATCCCGGTTCGTTCGGTTAATCGAGCCCGATTCCGTGACCATAACTTTGTCGTCGAATCTCCGATTTCGGCATGCCGCCTGTCGTTGGATTCGTATCGACGAGACCTACGTAACGGTCCTTGACCCTTGTTTATCGGACCTCCCGATCAAAAAGTCAACATTTGACCCCCTAATATGCCAAATTACCAAAATACCCCTCAATTGCCGAACGCCATAACTTCCACCTCGAATGTCGGAATCGAACGTGCCACCTGTCTATGAACTCGTGACGTCCCGAACTACGTCACAGTCATTGGTCAAAGTTTGTTTGACCACCCGAACTAAAAGTCAACATTTTGCCCACGCTAGGGGTAAAACGGTCATTTTGCACGTTTCGTCCGATTTCACTCAACTAATCCTCGATTAGTCATTCTAATTCATAATTAATTAATATTCAATCCCGATATTCGGGACGGGCCATTACACGGAATTTTTCCTGGTCTAACACTTCGTGTCAGACGGGATCAGGCGGGTCCCACGTTAATCCCGGGGGATTTGGGATCGGTCCTAACAAGTTGGTATCAGAGCGTAGAGTGTGAGCAGGTCGAGGATGTGATGTCTCTGAGGTCATAATAGCCCGTAATGAACCTGATAGTTTAGGTATTAGTACGAGGATTCGGTAGAAGCGAACCTTAAGTTCGACAGTGTTTGTCACGTGATATGGTAGTTTGAGGTTCGATTGGCATTGGAGGCCACGTGTCTCGATATTTGATCCCGAGGAGGATCGATATTCGTGTGCATCCGACGGCTTAGTGTCGTAGCGTTACTGGTGAGTAAGATCCAGTAGATCAGTAGAGACCATATGACGACTTGAGAGTCGTGACCGCTCGACGGTAGTGTCGTGTCAGATAGAGGATGTACGGATTAATACCAGTGTGGTCAGAGGTCAGGGTCGCCGGTTTATGATGACCCTGTACGACTACACTCACGATAGTTGGGAATAGGAATGTGTAACTCTAGTTGGCGTAGTGATGCCATGTTTCAGTGTGTCGAATCCTGGAGGGATGACGACTGGTCCATGTTGCTGACTGGTAGATGATGTCGATTAATAGAGGATTCCCAGTATGGATGCTGAGTAGCATGATGGAGCATGATTGTGAGATGCCATGGATGAGCGACAGTAGATACCTATTCCTTGTGGGCCTAGCGGTTGGAAACCGCAGAGTTACGAGAGGACGAGTTCCTCTGAGTGTACTTATTGGCTGGTTGGGTACCAGTATTGGTGTATGACGACTCTTCGGAGTTGAGATCGAGGGATCAGTCAGGATGGTAGGGCTGCAGCGGGCAGTCGGGTTTGTGAGAACCTTAGTAGGTGATTGTTTGGATAAGTTACCAGGAGTTTGGTACTTGTGATCGGATCCAGAGGTGGACCGATCGGTGGATGTTGTGTGTGGAGTGGTTGGTACTGGCGGTGAGACTACCGCATGGATTTGGAGTATAGGTAGCAGAGTGTTTCTGAGATTAGTCTGCACAAGGGTGTGGCAGACACTGCTATCGATGGATGTAGTTGAGTCTTATCAAGTTGGATAGACTCAGGTTGCCGTGACAATTGTGACGATAGGATTCATCAGTCGTGACGATGATATGAGGTGCGTGAGTGACGCACAGTACGAGCAGTGATTCTGGATTCGACTCGGTGACGGCTGAGTCTGAAAGTAGAATGAAATGTTGACATTGGGTGTTGGCACACTTGCCACGCTCCAGTGAAGGTGGTTGTTATAAGTGGGACATAGAGGATCCCTAGTGGCTCAGTGCGAGGTACGGGAGTACTTGGTATGGAGACCAGCTTCTCCAGTGATGGAGATCAGCTTCATCAGTGATGGAGACCAGTTTCCCAGTGATGGAGACCAGTTTCCTCAGTGATGGAAACTAGTTTCCCCTGTGATGGAGATCAGTTTCCCCAGTAATGGAGACTAGTTCCCCCAGTGCTGCGAGATTGAGTCGCAAAGGTGTACTCAAAAGTCGTAATTTTTGAAGTGAAACGCGAGATCCAGGTATGAATGGATGACGTAAGTGACGTCTTATGACATAAAGGTGAATGGTCAGATTTGGTGGTATACTGCGATTTGGCTACAGATCACAGCAGGAGTCTGTTGTGACTCTTCAGCTGAGCGGTACATTGGATTAGGATGACTTGACATCCTTTTGGATGTGCATATACAGTAGTAAACGGATAGGCGAGTTGGAGGTTACGGACATGTGGTTGATGTCCGGTTGAGTTGTGGACGTGAGAGTCCGTTGCTAATTGGTTTGGTTGACTACGGTTGACCATACCTACCGAGTTGGGGACTTGGAAATCGTTTGCCTGTAGGATACAAGAAATGCTCGTGTAGTGAGTGAGCCCAGTATTTGGAAAAGGAGCATGTTTCCAACGTGATTAGAACTTCGGAATCAAAAGAAACATGTTTCCAACGTGACGTTGTAGCAGATAGTTTTGGGTGCTAGAGGATGAAATATGATGAATTTTGATGTCATCAACTTGGATTTCCCTGGATTCGTTCCTAGGTGGGATGTCGAGGAGTGATATGACAGCTAGGAGTTTGAGAGGGTGTAAGAACCGAACACCTAGGTTGTGGGTCAATCTTGTTTGACTTGACGAGTAGATGGTGATTAGCGTCACAAGATGTGACGAGTGAATGTCCGAGGTGATGGACTGATGTTCGCCTGGTGACGGACGGTTGGGGTCCGGACCATGGTTGGAGTGCGGACGGTAGTTTGTGGTTAGACGTTGCTAGAGAGCAGTCCTTGTGTAGGTCGGGGGCGCCCTGATGTTGTTGTGGTATAGGTGCATCGGAGTGTTGTGCACGTTCGATGATGGGATTGACTACGGTCAATCGGTATATCGGGTTGAGATTGCCTGAGAGTACGGGTACGTTGTAGTTTGGATAGAGTCCTAGATGGACATGAGTGGCGATCAGATTAGATCCGATAATGACAGTTTTGAGACTCGAGGTGAGTCTAGATGACAAGTAGTATCGCTGGGTGATGCGAGATACGATACAAGGACTCGAGAGCGAGTCGAGATTAGAGTAGCGCAGTGGAGCTGAGAGTTGCCGGCTGGTCACGACGGATGTGACCTGTGATAGTTACGGATTGATAGGTATCCGACGAAATCGGATCAACGTGGTGATAGGAAATTGAGAGAGTTGACTCGTGCGAGTAGTTAAAGTCAGTTTGGGCATAGGTCTGAGGATGACCTGTGAGATGGGATTCGTGCCATTGTGATGGCAGAATTTGTAGGGTGTTGTCAGATCGGATGCTGAGCAGGATGCCAGCTTGAATGTGTTAGCCCTTAGAGGAGTATGTATTTTCATCCTGAAGACTGTAGGATAGACAATGTCAAAGTGTTATACTGAAAATTCGTTGGAATATCAGTCTGGTATAGCTGACCTGTCAAATTGAGAGACAGGCGAGATCGACGAGTATCGTCATGTTGTCTCGAGTGAGACGGACGAGCTGACGTGTAGTTCTCGAGAGTGAATTGGAGCTTTGGAGGCTCTGATGACGGTGTGTACCGAGGACAGGACCAATGAGTATAGTATGTATATTGGACGTGTACTGCTACACGAGTATTCTCGTGTGGGTACAGCAATCTATTCGAGGAACATGGATGGATTCCACAGTTTGGTTGTGGAATCAGGTCGATTTGAATTTCGGGGACGAAATTATTTAAGGGGGGAAGTTTCTGACGACCCGTCCCGAATTAAAGGGATTAATTAAGAATTAATGACGGATTAGCGAGACTAATCGGAGATTAGACGAGGATTAGCAGACGTTCGGGCAAAATGACGATTTTGCCCCTGAAATGGGTGAATCGTTAACTTTTCATTCAGGGTGTCAAATGGACTTTGGCCAATGACTTTGACGTAGTTCGTTATGTCACGAGTTCATAAACAGGTGGCACGCTCGATTCCGACGTCCGAGGAAAAAGTTATGACGTTTGGAAGTTCAAGGGCATTTTGGTATTTTGGGCCAAAAGTTGACTTTTGACCCGTGAAGTCCGATGGCCGAGGGCCGAGGGCCATTACGTAGATCGGGGTGATACGAATCCGTAGACAGGAGGCATGTCGAATTCGGACGTTCGACGGCGAAGTTACTGTTCACGGAAGTTCCAAGATACTATTCATAGCATTGAATTTTACGAGGAGTTTTTGGACTTTAGTTGGCCCAGTTGCTTTTCAGCAACCAATGGATGAGTGACAAGTGTCACTCATCCACTGGCTACCATTCCACATTCATGCATATCATCCCTTGCCTTCATCAATCATTTTTCATTTCCAACCCACCTAAATCCGATCACCATATCCACCCCAAATCCAAACCTATGACCCTAGGACTATGACTGAGAGGCAGAGAGGGAGAAGAGGACTAGATGGAGGTGGCTGGACGACAAGAACCGCCGTGGACGGCGGCTGGAGGAGACAAAGCCGAGAGGTAGCTCGGTTTGCCCATTTTCCCCTTCTTTTTCGATTTTGTCATTATGGGTTGTTTTGGTTGGTTTGGTTGATTTAAATAGGTTCCTTAGGGAGTTTTATGAGGGTTTGTGTGGTGGTTGGGAGGCTGTGGAAGCAGTGGGAGGTGTTGGGAACCTTGAACCGTGAGATTCATTTTGGAACCTTGGGTTTTGGACGGGTTTTCTTAGGTTTAGGGATTGGTTTAGATAGGAATTGAGAAAAGAGGAATTTTAGGATTGAAATGGAGGAAAACGGACGAGAATTGAGGGAGGAAATGAATCGAACCGGTCACGCCGGTCTGAACCGGCTGTCGCAAGGACAGGGACAATCTAGTGTACTAGCGCGTGGACCCACGCGCAGGCCACTTCTAGGGGTGCGTGAATGGGTTTTTGGGGATAGTTCCAACATAAAAAATCATCTATTCAATGTAACGAACATTTTGGGACTGGTTTCGTGTCAATCGGACATCGTTTCGATAGGTTTCGGGCTGTCCAAAGGTTTAGGTTCGCGTTTAAAAATAGTTAGAAATTTTGAAAAATTACGGGGCTTTAATGAGGGGTTATATAAGTAGTTAATAACCCTCTAAATGAATTTGGACAGGTTCGGGAATCCCGGAGGCGACAGTTGAATCGGGAGACGATTATGGCACGCGTATCGAGGCGCGGCTTCGGACGGTCTGTGAGTGGACTTGTTTTATGAATTCGATGCATGCATAAATGTTTTATAATTGTTTTAGAATATATTTTGTGATGCCATGAGAGCATTTGTTTGTGGTAGCCTAGGATTTACGTATTTGCACGTATTTAGAGATTTCTAGTTTTATACGCTGCTTATACGTTCTAGGTTTTCAAAGAGGGTTTTATGAATTGGTTTTGGATTAGAAAACATGAAATCGGGCATGAGACCCTTTTTGATTTACAAATTCTCGGACTTGGAGTCCATTTGAATTGACGAGGAATCGGACAGAGGGTCCATTTGTGTTATACGATCGGGCCGGGAGCCCAGTTGGTTAACAATTCGGGTTTGAGGCCCAGTTAGGTGTACTATCGGGCTTGATGCCCCGTTGATTTATGATATCGGGCCTGAGACCCATTTAGTTGAGATATCGGGCTTAAGGCCCAGTTGGTTATGAAATCGGACGTGAGGTCCTATTAGTTTATGGTTTCGGGCCTAGGGCCCAGTTGATTGTGATATTGGGCTCGAGTCCCAGTTCAGTTTATGAAATGAGAATTCGGGCATGAGACCCGGTTGAACTGAGGATTTAGGTGAGGGCATGTGAAAGTGATTTGAATCGGATTCGAGGAATCCTATTGAGATGAATCGGGTATGAGACCCTGTTGAAATACGTTTTGAGAAAGAAAGAAAGAAAGAGTTTTGAAAATGAATTATACCCTCCATATGATTTATATGGTCTCCTCCAGACGTCGACCTAGAGAGTTACGATCCACAGACCAGAGTGGGTATCCCCATAGGGAACCCGTTCCAGGAGTGGTGGTTACTTATTATGTTGTGGTCCCGGACTAGATTCCGGAGAGATATGTGGACTAGATCCAGAGATTGAGCCTCCCAGATGGAGATTCCTGGGAGAAGACTCGGAGTGAGACCCCGAGTAGTGTGCACACTAGTATAGATTCGATATCGTGACTTATATCGGGGATGTGTTCCCTAGGGGCTGTGTGCCCCGAGTTGGCATCTTCTCGGAAGTGCACGGATGAGTTATACGTATGTTGATACGTATGAGGTTTTATGAAAGTGATTTGGGGCGAGACCCCGTATGCGTTGTTTTGGTATTTCACTGAGAATGGTTTTGGGCTGAGACCCACGTGACATGATTTGGGGCTGAGTTCCCATGTTTTGAGTTATGGTTTGTAAGTGTGATTTCGGGTCGGGGACCCAAATGGATTTACGGGGCATCACGGTTTATGGGGCCGGGCATGATCCCTTGAAAGGTTTTGTAAAGGTTTGACAAAGGTTTTTATGAACGTTTGAGAAATGATTTTGAATGCATGCATATGAATTTATGAAGGGCATAAATGTCTTTATGCGAAAATGTTTTTAAATGAAATATTGTTTTGTCCACTAACGACTTTTTATATTTTAATGCCTTTCAGGTTGATCGCGGATGCAGGTTGTAGTAGAGACGAGACATCACTCCCATCCTCTTACGATCCTGACGCACTCCGATAGCCTCGGCGAGGGCTATAGACGGAATTTTTTCTGGTCTGACACTTCGTGTCAGACGGGATCAGGCGGGTCCCACGTTAATCCCGGGGGATTTGGGACCGATCCTGACATCCTGCCCGATATCTAAGGTTCAGTCACGACTCCAATCATAGTGATGCGTGCAACCATTCATCTAGGACCGCTCTCAATCCTGGTATGTCGCCGTGAACGAATCAACCGACGAGACCACCACAAGATCATGGTGCACTCATCACCGATCGCTATCCTGAACCGTCAGCACTCTGAAGTCGAGCCTCCCTAGGCTGCCCGACCACGAATCGTGCATCGTGACCTCTCCGGAAGGAACACATCCCAATCTGGAGGCGAGCGTCGTGTCGTTTGTCTCTATGCACATAGCACTCACCGCGACCACGATTTACACCCGAAGGTCATCCATAGCGTCATATGACTGAGACCAAACCAAATGGGTCTCATACCCGAGTTTATCCTTTTGGAAATCCAAAATCATTTCATTTAAACCATTAAAGAAATACCGACCCATATAAGCACCGTATAAGGTCGAAACCTCGAAATACGTGCTTATACGTAACCACAACCAAATACACCCATGGTATTATCAAACATGTATTAAAACATGTAATAAACATTTATGCATGCAGCAATTTAGAAAACTGTTGTCGCCTCAATTTGCGTGCCATACGGCTCTCCCGAGCCAATCACCGTCATCCGGACTCCCGAACATGTCCAAATCGTAATATAAGGTTACTAACTACTTAATTAACCTCCCACTAAAGCCCCGTAATTTTCTAAAATTTTTAACTATTTTTAATCCCAATCTGAAACCTTCCGATGCCCTGAACATTATCGAGACGGTATCCGATCGACACGAAACCAGTCCCAAAATGTTCGTTACATCGAATAGAAGGTTTCACGTGTTGAAAAAAATTCCCAAATAGTCCCTCATGCACCCCCACGCGCGGTGAACAGTGTCACCAGCAAGCTCCCGCCGACCAGGTTCGCTGGTTCGAACCGGACCGGACCGGCTCGACCGGCTCATCGTTCAAACCGTCCTATTTTCGATCCATTTAGTTCCTTTTTCATTCCTAAATGTTCCTAATCCTATTTCCTATCATTTTAGTCGTTAAAAACCGAAGAGAAACTACAAAATCCATACCTCCTTGATCGGCCATGGTGGTGGTGACGGTCACCTCCGTCCACCGTCCTTCCCGGCCATCCCAAGCCTCAAAAACCACCCCATTCTTCTCCTAAAGTCCCTAGAAGCATAACCTAGATGTTATTTTCCATTAAAACTCAATAAAACCCAATTTCGAGATTTTGAATATGTTCACCTCACGGTCGACTTCCCCCCCGCCGTGAACCGCCGCGTCCTCATCATCTCCATCCTTCCTCACACAGTCTCTCACGGTCACACCCGAGCTCACACGATGAAGATGAGCTTGAGTGAGGTTTGTTGTGTTTGAAAATGGAGGAATGAAGGATATATGGGTTTTAGGGTTTCTGTTTGAAGAACCAAGAAGAAATGAAGTTTGATGGAGAAGATAATGAAGTCTGATGAGATGAGAGAATAATGGATGGTGAGGATTTGAGAGATTAAATGGAATGGATGGCTAGGATTTAGTGGTAGAAAGATTAATTATAAAATATTAGTTATAATAATATTTAATTATGTAGATCAACTTTTTAGGGATTTTAGCCAATGGGATGAGTGACACTTGTCACTCATCCATGGGTCCCACTCAAAATATGTACCCAATCAGATATTACCAAATCAGCATCGTCTCGAAGTACGTGCATAGTGAAATCGACCTTTCGTGACCTATAACTTCCCCGTTCAAAGTCTGATTTCAGCATGCCGCATGTCCATGGATTCGTATCATCCCGATCTACGTAACGGTCCTCAGCCCTCGGCCATCGGACACCCCAGTCCAAAAGTCAACATTTGGCCCCTTTTAACCAAAATGACCAAAATGCCCTTAATCTTCCGAATGTTATAACTTCTTCCTCGAATGTTAGAATTAAACGTGCCACCTGTCTATGCACTCGTGACGTCACGAACTACGTCACGGTCATCGGTTAAAGTCCATTTGATTGCCAGAATGAAAAGTCAACGTTTTACCCATTCTAGGGGCAAAATGGTCATTTTGCACCGTTCATCCGATTTCACCTAACTAATCACTGATTAACCTCACTAATCGTGATTAGTCACTAATCTAATCTCGGAATTCGAGACGGGTCGTTACAGTAAAGACTTGGATAAATCCAGCAGGTTCGATGGATTATAAAGGATTTCAAATGGCTTTCAAATGTGTTTTGCATTTCGATGATAATGAGGGTTTTCAATAATGGTTTTCCGCGGTTTTGGGCTGTGACCCGGATGAAACGGATTTTGATGGTTTTGGACTGAGGTCCTGGATTTGAGAAAAGGCAATGAGTTCGGTTTTCTTAAATGGTTTGAATAACTTGAATATAGAATGGTTTTATGACATGGGTTTTGATATGCATGCATTGGTTTTTAAATGGAGGGTATAAATGTACTTTTCTTATAAACTGTTTTCATAATGTATTATTTATTTTTGTCCACTCACAGTCTTTTATGTTTTCGATACCCTCCAGGTTATTGCGGTGCGGGCTGTTAGTAGAGAGAGATGGAGACATCACACGCGCGATCCACAGTAGAGTCTGCGCACTCTGGGAAATTTGGAACTTGTGGACGGTTCGTTTTGGAAATCCCTGGATCGGCTTACGTGTTACATGGAGGTTGGACGTCGGTTTAGCCTTCGTGTCACGCGTAAGTTAAACAGGAGCATGACTTAACCCTTAATCCCGGGGGATTGGGGGTGGGTAGTGTCAATAGGCCTCGGGGGATATTACAATAATCGAGTCTTTAAACTCAAAACATATCAATCAAGGACCCTATCCCGTCATCAATCAACCGGGTCTTTAAACCCAAAACCAGATCCAACCATAGCAACGGGTCTTTAAACCAAAAACCAATAGCAACAGGTCTTTAAACCCAAAATCAAGTGACAATCATAAACAACATTTCGCCCATTTTCAGGAGTAAAACGGTCATTTCGCACCGTCCGTCTGAAATCACCCAACTAATCACCGATTAACTTCACTAATTCGTCATTACCCACTAATCTAATCCCGAAATATGGGACGGGTCGTTACAGGTTGGATGGAAGCATTGTCCTTTCTTAATGAGAGTTCTTAATAATGATAATGTCCTTTTCTTGTAGCATATACGTATGAAATAGGTTGTAAACTATATGCTTGAAGATCCTTCTTATCCTATTTTTATTATTTATAAAGTTATATTTATACATATGTCATAATTGGAATGATCAAATTTTAAATCATTATTTTAAAATCATTTATGTAGAAAATCAATCAAAATATAGGAATTGATCATTTAATCACTTATATGTATTGTCGACACTACAACTGACCAAGCAACGGGCTTGTTAAAACACTATATTGGACCACGAAGTAAGCCCATCTAAAAGGCTTCAAAGTTCACAAAAAGCTCATCATCAAAGCCCATTCCTGAAAAGCCCATCACTGGGTCAAATTTTTTTTTTAAAAAAAGATATTTACAATGGGTATAAATGAAATCATATAAGAGATTATTTCAATACTTAGCAACGACGCCAAAAATTGATATGCTAAAACTAAGCATTAAAGTAAACACAAACTCACACTCAACACTTAATGAAAACATATCCAAATTAAAACTTTTTTTTTGTAGATTGTAACATTGATAAGTATGGATCGTTCTTAACTGGGAATTGAGGGTACATAAGCATGATTATCGTTTGATTAGTTAATTAGGGGGTAGTTGATTGTTTCTATTATCCTACGTGATTAACTAATCTAAACTAATCTAATCTATTATTTACATGGTCAACTCATCTTTAACCTAACTCGTTCATAAATTATAACAACTTCAAAACCTACGAAATTTCATAACCTTAGTTCCACGAAATACATGCATATTATCTCAAGTACGTGCTCAGGAATTCTCCCTATACACTTTCAATGATCTAGACTTGGGAATTCGCCCTATATCTAATCAAGCATTAAGCACAACATCCAAGCATAACACGAACTAAGATATTGAACACACATGAAAGATTATTGAAATTCATATAAGATATAAAGTAACGACCCGTCCCGAATTATCGAGATTAATTAATACTTAATGACAGATTAGCGAGGATAATCGGGGATTAGACGAGGATTAACGGACGTTCAAGGCAAAATGAAGATTTTGCCCTTGGAATGGGTGAACCGTTGAATTTTCATTTAGGCGGTCAAATGGACTTTTTCAGATGACTGTGACGTATTCCGGGACGTCACGAGTTCATAGACAGGTGGCACGCCCGATTCCGATATTTGAGGAAGAAGTTATGATGTTCGGAAGTTTGGGGGTATTTTGGTAATTTGGTTGAAATGGGGCAAACGGTTGACTTTTGACTCAGGAGGTCAGATGGTCGAGGGTTGAGGACCATTACATAGATCGGGACGATATGAATCCATAGACAGGCGGCACGTCAAATTCGGACGTTCTACGGAGAAGTTACGATTCACGGAAGTTTGAACGTATTATTGCACGTTTTTCAAGACGTAAGTTATTTGTCAGCAAATGGGGCTAAGATATTTCTGGACATGCCCAATGGATGAGTGACAAGTGTCACCCATCCATTGCCCATCCAAACTAACTCATGCGTATCCCTTCCCCTTATTCGATCATCGTCCATTTCCTGACACTGGTTTCGAGGAAATCGGATATCGTTTCGTTAATGTTCTGCGTATCCGAAGTTTTGTTTTACTTTTAAAATACATATTTAAATTCCAGAAAAATTGGGAAAAATTATATGAAGTATTTTGAGATGTTAGTAACCCTCTATAATGATTTTGGACAGGAATTGTGATTTCCAGAATTTACGGAAAAACGTGCAGCTCGGAAACGGACCGTTTAGACGGTGTGTGTGAGTGGACTTTGTTTTCTAACTGTGATGCATGCATATATTATTTAAATGCTTTATTATATGATTTTATATGCTTTGGCATGATTGATGTTTCAATCCGGTGATTTCTCGATTTTATGGATTATTATATTATTTTTGGGCATGATTTTCGAGAAATTATGAAATTGGTTGAAAATAATGTCTAGACTCGGGTTATGAGTCCGGGATTGAAATTGATTGAAAATGATGTATTGACTCGGGAAGGAGTCAAGGATCGGTTTCATGGATTTACGTGAAAATGGCAACTGAGGTTGCGAACGCATGGATTTGCGTGAAAATGTTATTTTGGGGTTGAGAACCCAACTGGATAGTGATTTTGACTTGGATTTGGAGTCACATGTGATTATGATGAAATTGATGATTTTTTATGATTTCTTGTGATTTTATGATTATTTTAATCAGCCTTTCGGGCACGTTTTCTGAGGAACGTGCAAATGATGTTTTGGGCTAGGCCCGGAGTCAAAAGGATTTCTAAAATTATATTTTGACTTATTTGGTGAGTCAACGATTATTTCTGGATTATTTTATTGTTTTAAAATGTGATTTTAAAGAATTGTGTGTAAATGGTATTTGGGGCTTGAGACCCAGTCGGGAATGCTCTTGACTTGGTTTGAAGTCAATGAATGATCTTAACTTTATATGTAGTCAAGATTTGATTGAAATGTTTTGGAATGTAATTCCCGAGATGGTTTTCATTGTGTTTGTGAAATGCCCAGACGGTCAGAGCTTGGGGGGGGATTACCCAAGACGACCGGAGCTTGGGGGATGTGATTGTAGGATCGTGAGTTGATCCTATGGTAAGCCAGCTTCTCGGATGTGACTGAACCTGGATGTACCACTCGGATGTGTCTGAGCCTGGGGATGTGTTCGCCCAGATGTGACTGAGCCCGAGGGTTGAGCCCAGAGGTTTCCGATCCCGAGAGTGTGGCTGGATATTGGCCTACGTGTAGTGCAGCACTTGTGAGTAGTGCTGATGTGATTGTGATAGTTTGTGCACTTGTGAGTAGTGCGGCTTGATTGGATTGATTGATTGACTGTGCACTTGTGAATAGTGCTGATTGATGTTGTTTGTGATGACGTACCGGTATTGAGTACGGGTTTTTGGTCTTTGTGGCCAGGTGATTATGTTTTCACATGTTTTGGCCCGAGGGCCGAGATTTGATGTTTTATAACTTGAACTGATTTGGTGAACATGAGTTTTACGGACCATGGGAACATATGTTTGATTTTATCGGTCCACTGTTCATACTTGAATGATTTCATACTATTACTCATGTTTTATGATATGCATGCAAGTTTGTGAAAACTAGAGGGTAAGAATGTATTTTGGCAAATGTTTTTATAAGAGGTCATTTTTGTCCACTCACACCTTTTCTGTTTTGTGACCCTCCAGGCCGTGGTACGACGTTCGGGACTGATCGTGAGGCAGAGGTAGCAGCAGAATTCAGCGCAAACATCCCTTGTCTGGCAAGCACTGAAGGGTAGTTTCGGGCCTTTGGTTGAATTGTGAGACGGGAGCAGGATCAGACATGGTTTTTGACGTCCAGTTGGGACGGGGTCCTGTCAAAATTGGCTACAGTTTAATGGTTGTTTAGGTCATACGAAACTTCTGTGTCAATTAATTTGAAAACTGAGTTGAATTGAGTGAGGTTCGAAAGTTTGACCCGTCTGTTTGATCTTGAGAAAAGAGTTGGATTAAGAGCTTTTTGTGTGTAATTAATAATGGAGAACATAAAATAAGTTACAATGGAAGGTTTTTGATGGAAAAGTTGAAGGAATTAAGCTGTAATTGCAGGAGATTGGACCGGGTTGTGTCGCGGGTTTGGGACCCGTTTAGCAGAGTCGGGTGAGGAAGGCGACACTGTAGCAAGCGCTTGAGTTTCACGCGCAGCCACTCATGGCGGCGCGTGAGAGCGCGTGGGCCCGATTCTCAAGGCGAGTTCAACACGACTTTTACCCTATACAATGTAACGAACATTTTATGTAAGACACGTGTCCTAGAGGGAAAGGTGAACAATCCCACATTCCTGCGAGGGGAAATGGTCTGGGAGAGGATGGTGGTGTGCCTTAAAGGTGTAGGCACACACCTATCTAGCATGAGGCCTTTTGGGAGCTCAGTGGCTTTGGGGGGGATTGGAACCCCAAAGTTAAGCGAGTTGAGGCTGGTGCAATTCCATGATGGGTGACCCCCTGGGAAGTTGCACCGTGAGCTCCCGAAAACAAAACCGTGAGGGTAAGGGCAAGGAGGCCCAAAGCGGACAATATCATGCTAGATGAGTCGGGACCTGACAGAGGAGGGTCGGGTCCTGACAATTTGGTATCAGAGCCAGACCCCGACCGGAAAGTGTGCCAGCGAGGACGCTGGGCCCTAAGGGGGGTGGATTGTAAGACACGTGTCCTAGAGGGAAAGGTGAACAATCCCACATTCCTGCGAGGGGAAATGGTCTGGGAGAGGATGGTGGTGTGCCTTAAAGGTGTAGGCACACACCTATCTAGCATGAGGCCTTTTGGGAGCTCAGTGGCTTTGGGGGGGGATTGGAACCCCAAAGTTAAGCGAGTTGAGGCTGATGCAATTCCATGATGGGTGACCCCCTGGGAAGTTGCACCGTGAGCTCCCGAAAACAAAACCGTGAGGGCAAGGGCAAGGAGGCCCAAAGCGGACAATATCATGCTAGATGAGTCGGGACCTGACAGAGGAGGGTCGGGTCCTGACATTTTAGCTTTGGTTTCGAGTTAAACGGACACCGTTTCGATATTGTTTCGAGGGTCCGAAAGTTTATATTACGTTTTTAATTAATATTTAATTCCTGAAAAATTATGGGAAATTAGTATTTGAGTCCTTAGTGACACTAAAGAATGTTTTCGGACATGATTCGAGATTCCTGAAAAATGTCGAAAATTACGGAAACGCGTGCGGCGCGAAAACGAGCGTTATGGACGGTGTGTGAACGGACCTTGCTTTCTAAAGTTTAATGCATGCATAAATGTTTCTATGATTTCTATGATTATGATTATGACTTATGGTGATTTCGATTTCCGTATTTAAACGTATTTTGATATGCAATACGAAATTGCATGTATTTCGAGACTATGATTTCTCTTATGCCTTGGTGATGGTTTGATGAACGATTTTATACGATTTGTGCGTATCATGTTTTAAGGATGTTTTGATTATGATTGTGAGTATGTGTAACGACCCGTCCCAAATTCCATGATTAGATTAGTGACTAATCACGATTAATGAGGTTAATCGGTGATTAGTAGAGCGAAATCGGACGAACGATGCGAAATGACCGTTTGGCCCCTAGTCGTGGCAAAACGTTGACTTTTTGTTCGAACGGTCAAATAGACTTTGACCGATGACCGTGACGTAGTTCGTGACGTCACGAGTTCATAGACAGGTGGCACGTTCAATTCCGACATTCGAGGAGGAAGTTATGACGTTCGGAAGTGTAGGGGCATTTTGGTAATTTTGGATAAAAGGGGTCAAATGTTGACTTTTTGACCGGGAGGTCCAATGGCCGAAGGCCAAGACCGTTACGTAGATAAGGACGATACGAATTCGTAGACAGGCGGCACGTCGAATTCGGACGTTTGACGGCGAAGTTATGGTTTACGGAAGTTCCAAGTTACTATTCATGATGACGCGTTTTACGAGACAAAAAGTGCAGTTTTGTCTTTAGTGGGCCCAGATTTTTAGATAGCCAATGGATGAGTGACAAGTGTCACCGATCCACTGGCCAATCTCACCCATACATGCATACCATCCCTTCATCGATCATTTTTCATTTTCAAACCCATTTTTCCCGATCTCATTCCTCTCATCTGTGCAACCCAAACATCCAACCCTCACCCTATGATCATGACAGAGAGACCAGTGGGGGAGAGGAGGACCGGTGAAGCGTGGTGGCCGGCCAGGACGAAGCCACCGTGCACGGTGGAGACCCAAACCCGAACGGGTACTCGGCTAGGCCCAAATCTCCCATTTTGTCAATTTTTACATTATGGATAGTTTTGGTTGATTAGGGAATGTTTGTTAGATTGTTTAGGGTGTATAGAGATGGTTTTGAATGGGGGTTGACGGCTGTGAAGCCTGGGGACGGAATCGAAAAACAGGGGCCGTGGGGGGTTAATTTTTAGGGATCGATTTAGAGGGTTTTAGGTTGTTTTGTTAATTGGGTTAGATAGGAAACGTAAAAATAGGAATTTAGGAATTGGAATGGAAGCAAACAGACCGAAAATGAGGGAGAAGGAGACCTGGACCGGTTACGCCGGTCCAAGTTGCAGGAAAAACCGGACCGGACCGGTCTGACCGAAGTAGGAGACGGGTACTGTAGCAGGCGCGTGAAGCCCACGCGCAGCCACTTCAGGCGGCACGTGTGGGAGAATTTGGGGATGTGTTCAACATGTGAAATCTTCTATTCGATGTAACGAACATTTTGGGACTGGTTTCGTGTCGATCGGACACCGTCTCGATATGTTTCGGGGCATTGGAAGGTTTAGGTTCGGGATTAAAAATAGTTAAAAATACGAGAAAATTACGGGGCTTTAGTGGGAGGTTAATTAAGTAGTTAGTAACCTTCTATTACAATTTGGACAGGTTTGGGAGTCCCGGTGACGGTGATCGGCTCGGGGAGCCGTATGGCACGCAAATCGAGGCGACAGCTCGGACGGTCTGTGAGTGGACCTTGTTTTATAAATTGGTGCATGCATAAATGTTTATTATATGTTTTTAATACTTGTTTGTGATGCCATGAGTGCATTTTGATGTGTGGTTACGTATAGGCACGTATTTCGAGGTTTCGGCCTTATACGGTGCTTATACGGGTCTGTATTTCTTTATTGGTTTTAATGAAAAGGTTTTGGATTTCTAAAAGGATAAACTCGGGTATGAGACCCATTTGGTTTTGTCTCGGGCATATGACGCTATTTACGACCTTCGGGTCTAAATCGTGGTCGCGACGGGTGCTATGTGCACGGCGATCAACGATACGACGCTCGCCTCCGGATTGGGATGTGTTCCTTCCGGAGAGGTCACGATGCACGATTCGTGGTCGGGCAGCCTGGGGAGGCTCGACTTCGGAGTGCTGACGGTTCAGGATAGCGATCGGTGATGAGTGCACCATGATCTTGTGGTGGTCGCGTCGGTTGATTTGTTCACGGCGACATACCAGGATTGAGGGCGGTCCTAGATGGATGGTTGCACGTATCACTATGATTGGAGTCGTGACTGACCCTTAGATATCGGGCAGGATGCCCAGTTGAGTCATATGTTCGGGCACGAGACCCAGTTGTTTTACACTGATGATTTCGGGTCAGGGACCCTAGATGGATTTCCAAGTTCATGACGGTTTATGGGAACCGGCATGAACTCTGGAAAGGTCATTGTGGTTCATGACGGTTTATGGGAACCGGCATGAACCTTTGTCAGGTCATTCTGGTTCATGACGGTTTATGGGAACCGGCATGAACCCTGGTTAATGGATGTTATGGATCATGATGGTTCAAGGGAACCGGGCATGAATGTTTATGTTATGTATATATATGTATTCATATACCTTCCTTTACTTCTATTATCTCCTCCGGGGAGGGTCGTTGGCCTGGGTGGACCCCGGAGTAGTCACGGAGCACCGACTGAGTGGAGTCACCCCCCAGTTGGGTTCCTTACTCTCAGGAAGGCTATGGTTACTATTACCTCGAGTAGGATCAGTGGTCTGCGGACATTGACCTTGACTTTGAGAAGACTCGGATTGAGACCCGGGTAGCACGCGCGTAGCTTTGGAAATTGTGACAGGCTTGGTTGTGTGAATTATATGTATATGTGATGTATGCTATATATGATGTATGATGTGCGTTTACACAGGTTTTGGGCAGTGGCCCGTGTACTTGATTTCATTATGGTTTTCTGGATAAATGGTTTTCGAATGCATGCATGCTTTTTAGTGAAGGGTACAAATGTCTTCTCGTTAAAATGTTTTTATAAACTCTTGTTTTGTCCACTCACAGCTTTTAATGTTTTGACTGCCCTTCAGGTTGACATCAGATTGTGGATTGTAGCAGAGACCGAGATATCATATACCTCCTCCGGATCCTGGCGTACTCTGATAAGCCGGGAGGGCAAATGTCAGAATATCCCTTATCTGACACTTCGTGTCAGACGGGAGCAGAGTCATCCCACACTAATCCCGGGGGGATTGGGATGGGTCCTGTCAGTATGACTTACAGTGTTGACACGTATTTCGAGATTATTACGAATTTGCACGTTTTACGAGATTTCGAGTATATTGTGTTTTGATCATGGGTTTTGATGCCTTAACTTTGGTATTTGAAATACGATTTGATTTCAAAGATTTTAAAACAGATTTTGGAAAAAGGGTGATTTCGGGCTTGAGGCCCAGGGCATAAAAGTAATTCTGATGATTGAGATTTTGGGTTTTGGAAACGTGAAAGTGGATTTTCGGATTTGGGTTCGGAATGGTTATTCCGGATGCTAGCTTACGGAATCATTATTGCGAATTCGAAATCGGGAATAGATGACGGATATGATTTGAAATTTAAATATGAAGTTCGGACATAAGTTCCATTTTGAATAAATGTGACGTCGAAATTGGTTTTGGAATTTGAATTCCGATGGATTCTGGCTTGGTTGTGAATTTCACATGTTTTGGGTTTAAAGACCCGGTACTATTTCTGAATTATGTTTTGGGTTTAAAGACCCGGTTAATTGATGATGGGGGCGAGCCCGGATTGGGTTTAAAGACCCGAATTGAGTTTAAAGACTCAAAGTTTAACGACTCAGTTATTGTGATACCCCCCGAGGCCTATTGATTATGTTCTGAGTTTAAAGACTCGTTGATATCCCGGGAAGGCCTGATATACGAGTTTAAAGACTCGGTGATTGACATCTAGCAAACTGATTGACTTGTGATTTATTATCGATTTTTCGATGTTCGGATGAGTTGGGCAGTGGCCCGATTTATTTGGTTTGAAGGATTTTGGATTATGTTGTGTATTTGATTTGATTTATGATTTGGGGCTGAGGCCCTGTGTTTATGATTGTGGGCTAAGACCCGAAGGTTAAGAAATGGAAAATGATTTTGATTTTCATACACGATTTTCTTATATGGGAAATGAAACGGATTGTGAAATGATTTTCGAATACATGCATTGGTTTTACGTGGAGGGTAGAAATGTCTTCTGTAACTGTTTTATAAACTGATTCATTTTTGTCCACTCACACCTTTTGTGTTTTTATTAACCCTCCAGGTCGTGGCGCGTTGATCGAGGCTGATCGAGAGGCGGAGGTATGAGTGAGTACGTGTGTGGCTATCCCTTGTTTGGCAAGTACTGAGGGTAATTTGGAAACTTCAGTCGACTTGTCAGACGTGAGCAGGACCGGGCACGGTTATCAATGTCCCTTCAGAGGCGGTCCTGTCATTTAGTGAGGGGTTAATTAAGTAGTTAGTAACCCTTTAAAGTGATTTGGACAGGTTTGGAAGTCCCGGTGACGGCGATTGGCGCGGGAGAGCCTTATTGCACGCGTATCTAAGCGGCAGCGCGGACGGTATGTGAGTAGACTTTCTTTATGAAATCGATGCATGCATAAATGTTTTATATGTGTTTTAATATATGTTTTGTGATGCTTTGAGTGCATTTTTGTGTGTATTTACGTATTGGCACGTGTTTCGAGGTTTTCGAGTTTTATAGGTGCGTATACGCGCTTATGCTTTCAGTTTTCACAAAATGGTTTTGAAACGGTAAAACCGGGCATGAGACCCATTTGAATTTGGTTTGACTCTGGCATGAGACCTTATTGATGACCTACGAGTCTGAGTCGTGGTCTCGATGAGTGATGTGTGCACGGCGACGGACGACATGACGCTCACCTCCAGATTAGGACGCGTTCCTTCTAGAGAGGTCACTATCCACGTCCTGTTATTGAGCAGCCACTGGAGGCTCGACTTCGGAGTGCTGACGATTTAGAGGATCGATCAGTGATGTGTGTACCATGTTCGAGAGGTGGTCGCGGTAGTGATGTGTTCACAGCGACATGCTAGGATTGAGAACGGTCCTGGATTGATGGTTGTACACATTGCTATGATCGAGATCGTGACTGACCCTGAGATATTGGGCTCGATGCCAAATTATTGCGGAATCGGGCTAGAGGCCCTATTGAGTCTTATATCCGGGCTGAAGGCCCATTTGCTTTGTGTATCTGGCGTGAGTCCCGTTTTATGGTTTGCTATACTAGTATGTATATACCCTCTTTATGAGCTTATTGATTGGTCTCCTCCAGACGTCGACCTAGAGAGTCACGATCCACAAACTAGAGTGGGTATCCACATAGGGATCCCGTTCTAGGAGTGGGCGTTATGATGTGGTCCCGGACCAGATTCCAGAGAGATGAACAGACTAGATCTGAAGATAGAGCCTCCCAGATGGAGAATTCTTGGGAGAAGGCTCGGAGTGAGACCCCGAATAGTATGCATACTTATATATAGATAGAAACCGTGACATATACTTGGGATGTGTTCTGTAACGACCTGGACTTTCGGAAAAAGAAAATTTGGAAAATTTGAAGAAAAAGACGATTTTGCCCCTGGAACTGGGTGAACGGTTGACTTTTGCTCGAGCGGTCAAATGGACTTTGATCGATGACTGTGACGTAGTTCGGGACGTCACGAGTCCATAGACAGGTGGCACGTCCGATTCCGACATTCGAGGAGAAAGTTATGATATTCGGAAGTCCAAGGGTAATTTGGTAATTTGGTTAAAAAGGGGCATTTGTTGACTTTTCAAACGACATGGACTTGGCACGTAAGCTGAGGATGGTTGGGTAGGTCTCGAGACGCTGAGTCCGTAGACAGGCGGCACACGTCAATCGGAGTTCGGATGACCGAGTTACGGGTCTAGAAGCGTAAAAGGCATTTTGGTAATTTTGTGAAGGAGGGCAAAATGGTAATTTGCCAAGGTACAGTTTGAAACAGCCGTGGTGGTTTGTCGTGGGAATTGTTTAAGCCTGGTTGTCTGTTCAGTGCATTGTTTAACCTGTTAGTTGCATTGAGGACTGAATTGGGGCAGTTTTGAGGTAGTGGAACCACATTTATGTGGATTTGTAACAAGGAACAGAGCACGGGTAGAATTGAAAATGGTTTTGGGTCTGTTTGCGGGAAATACAGTCACAGAGTGACTGAGAGATTCCCACGAGCTGTGGGGCTGCACGGTTCGTTTAACATAGAGGTTGGGTGCTTGGGAGTCATTCTGAAGAGGAGGGGACTCAGAACTTCAAACAGAGTTCGAAAAAACTGAAAATTTGGAGGGAATTTCGAAAATTAATCTGTGAACTGAGAGGAGCCAAACAGAGATTAAGAATAGTCTTCTGGCTTCATTTCGAACTCAACCATACAAAGATTGAAGGAAATTGATCGCGATTTGGCCAAGAACCCAAGTTCCAGTTTCTGGAAAATTTCGAGCTTGAGGACGACCACCTACGGGTAAGTGTTCATGAAATTGGTTACGGTTTAAGGTTTGATTAGGTCATACGCAACTTCTGTATCATTTAATTAGGAAACCAAGCTGATTTGAGTAAGTTTCAAAAGTTGACCCGTTTGTTTGACCATGAGGGAAATCATCGATTTAAAGGTTTGATGTGTGTAATGAGGTTTACAGAACCTTAATTGGGTCTCTAACGGTGCTTTTTACTGGATCAATTGAAGGAAAGGAATTGGAATTGAGAGGAACTCAACGGGGTCAAGTTGCGGGTAACCGGACCCGTTTACCAGTCATTCGGGCGAATATGATGACTGTAGTTGTCACTGTAGCAGGCGCGTGAGTTTCACGCGCAGCCACTCACGGCGGCGCGTGGGCCCGATTTTCGAGGTGAGTTCAACACGACTTTTACGCTATACAATGTAACGAACATTTTAGCGTTAGTTTCGAGTTAATTGGACACCGTTTTGATATTGTTTCGAGGGTCCGAAGGTTTATATTATGTTTTTAATTAATATTTAATTCCCGAAAAATTAGGGGAAATTAGTATGATGTTATTTGAGTCCTTAGTGACACTAAAGAATGATTTCGGACAGGATTTGAGATTCCTGAAAAATGTCGGAAATTACAGAAACGCGTGCAGCGCGAAAACGAGCGTTATGGACAGTGTGTGAGTGGACTTTGCTTTCTAAAATTTAATGAATGCATAAATGTTTCTATGATTTCTATGATTACGATTATGACTTGTGATAATTACGATTTTCGTATTTATACGTATTTTGATATGCAATACGTAATTGTACGTATTTCGAGACTATGGTTTCTCTTATGCCTTGATGATGGTTTGATGAACGATTTTACATGATTTGTGCGTATCGTATTTTAAGGATGTTTTGATTATGATTGTGAGTATGACTTACGGTTTTGACACGGATTTTGAGATTATTACGAATTCGTGCGTTTTACGAGATTTCGAGTATTTTGTGATTTGATCATGGTTTTGATGCTTTGACTCTGGGATTTGAAATATGATTTGAATTCAAAGATTTTAAATGAATTTTGAAAAAGTTGATTTCGGGCTTGAGGCCCAGGGCATAAGTAAATTTGATGATTCAGATTTCGGGTTTCGGAAACATGAAAGTGGATTTTCGGATTTGGGTTCGGAATGGTTATTCCGGATGCTAGCTTACGGAATCATTATTGCGAATTCGAATTCGGGAATGGATGACAGATATGATTGGGGATTTTGAATGTGAAATTCGGACATAAGTCATATTATGACAAAATGTGATTTCGGATTGGTTGTGAATTTCACATGTTTTGGGTTTAAAGACCCGGTACTATTGCTGGATCATGTTTTGGGTTTAAAGACCCGGTTAATTGATGACAGAGGGGGGGGTGGGGCCCGGATTGGGTTTAAAGACCTGGATTGAGTTTAAAAACTCGGGAGTTTAAAGACTCGGTTACTGTGATGAGTTTAAAGACTCGGTTATTGTGATACTCCCCGAGGCCTATTGATTATGTTCTGAGTTTAAAGACTCGTTGATGTCTCGGGAAGGCCTGATATATGTGAGTTTAAATACTCGGTAATTGATATCCAACAAACTGATTGATTTGTGATTTATTGTTGATTTTTCGATGTTCGGATGTGTTAGGCAGTGGCCCGGGTTATATGGTTTGATGGATTTGGATTATGTTGTGTACTTGGATTTGATTCATGGTTTTGGGCTGAGGCCCTGTGTTTATGATTGCAGGGGCTAAGAACCGAAGGTTAAGAAAAGGAAAATGATTTGATTTTTGTACACGGTTTTCTTATATTGGAAATGAAACGGATTGCAAAATGATTTTCGAATGCATGCATTGGTTTTACGTGGAGGGTAGAAATGTCTTTCTGTAACTGTTTTATAACTGATTCGTTTTTGTCCACTCACACCTTTTGTGTTTTTATTGACCCTCCAGGTCGTGGCGCGTTGGTCGAGGCTGATCGAGAGGCGGAGGCATGAGTGAGTACGTGTGTGGCTATCCCTTGTTTGGCAAGTACGGAGGGTATTTTGGGAACTTCAGTCGACTTGCCAGACGGAAGCAGGACCGAGCACGGTTATCAATGTCCCTTGGGGGGCGGTCCTGTCAATTTGGTATCAAAGCACTAGGTTGCTGATTCTGTTGCCACATCATGCCTCCGAAACGTAAGCCTCGTGCGCGACCTGGTAGTGAGACGAGTAGACGAGGGTGTATGAGACCTCATGATAGAACTCGGACGAGATTTCCCCTGGGTTGAGGGTTAGTTGTAAGCAGTGTATACTGTTTGTTAGACATAGAATTGTGTGGGTCGCAGGGACGAATGAGCCCGGTGGCTAGAAAGGCTGCATAATCGGGCAAGTTGCACTTGTGATGGGATATCTCTTAGGCCTTATCGGTCGTAGCAGATATGGTTGACCATTGGTATTTGCTCGGTGACTGGGTATGTCAGTGATGGCATGATTGATTAGTATGAGATTGGACTCAAGAGGAGTCGTGATATAGGTACGGGACTCAAAATGAGTCAGCCGTACCATGAGTCAGGATGTTGGTTAGAGACTTGAGATGAGCCATGGTAAGGTATCAAGGCTCGAGAGGAGCCAGAAAGGCTGAGTGAGGAACGTTTGGCACCTAGGATGCCAATGACGGGTATATGGTCAGATACTGATGAGTTAGGAAATTGTGGCTTGGTCTTGTTTATTGGACTTATGGGTCAGTGTCCTTAATGACTGAGGTTCGGGCAGGGACCCGAGGCATACAAGGATTTGGACTTAGGAGATAGTCCAGCTCAGTGGGACGCAAGTCGGGTTCACTGGGAGGTAAAGTAACAAGGGTATAGTAATAGTTATGATTGTGAGTCGTCTTGTCACATCATAAAGAAATGGTTATATAGATTGATCCACTCACACCTTTTGTGTTTTTATTGACCCTCCAGGTCGTGGCGCGTTGGTCAAGGCTGATCGAGAGGCGGAGGCATGAGTGAGTACGTGTGTGGCTATCCCTTGTTTGGCAAGTACGGAGGGTATTTTGGGAACTTCAGTCGACTTGCCAGACGGAAGCAGGACCGGGCACGGTTGTCAATGTCCCTTCGGGGGCGGTCCTGTCATGTTCCCTAGGGGCTGTGTGCCCTGAGTTGGCATCTTCTCAGGAAGTGCCTAGGATGGGTTATATATGTATATATGTATATATGTACGAGTTTTCACTGAGAAGGCGTTGGGCTGAGACCCACGCGTATTGGTTTTGGGCTGAGACCCATATGAGCTGGATTTGGGACGAGTTCCCACGTGTTTGGTTTGGTCGGAGGTTCCATGTATTGATTTGCGGATTTCGGGCCAAGACCCAAATGGTTTTATGGTTCATGACGGTTTATGGGGATCGGGCATGAACCCTAGAGATGATTTTTCAATGCATGCGTATGTTTTTAATGAAGGGTATAAAGGTCTTTTATGAATTTTTTTTATAAAATATTTGTTTTGCCCACTCACAACTTTTGTATTTTGAATGCCTTTCAGGTTGATCGCGGATGCGGGCTGTCGCTGAGACGAGACATCACATTCCTCCTTCAGATCCCGACATACTCTGATAGCCCCGGTTAGGCAAAAGACGGAGATATCCCTGGTCTGACACTTTGTGTCAGACGGGAGCAGGCACGTCCCACGCTAATCCCGAAGGATTTGGGACGGGTCCTGACATATAAAACCAGAATTATATTAAAGATCAATCCAACAAAATGATCATTCAATACCAAAAGACAATCACATGGTAAATATGTCGTGTTACACTTTTTCTCCTTGGAAATTGCCCTACAGATGCTAAGTGGCTCGACACTCCTTGGTGAGACACTCGGAAATTGCCCTATATGTCACAGGTGAAGGTGTTTGTGGTGGAGTATGGTGTGATTGGATTTTTCTAAGGAAATCTCGAATTGATGAAAAGAGAAATTTGGTTAAGCAGAGCTTTGGTACAAAAAATGGGCGACACCTTACAAATTAAACCTCTCTATTTATAGGAGAAAATTAATCCCCAAATAAATAGGAGTTTACAATTTAATTCTAAAAGGAAAAGGTTTCCTAAATATATAAGAAAACTAATTAAAAACCTTTCCTACAAGTAAAATGGGTGAAAATAATAAAATAAAAGGAAATAGATTGAAATCCTAATACAATATGAAGAATATGTGTGAAAACAACTTGAAGTTACCCTAAAATGTACCTAAAGACTCTGATTTACGCTTCAAGAGAGGTTTCAGTGGTCAGCCACCAAAACAACTGGTCAAAATTGGCGAGAATAAGTTGGTCAACGCGCAGTCAACATCTAGTCGTTGGCGCTGGACTACAGAAAGGACTTTCGGTGGATGCTGGCCAAATCAGGAAAAAGGAACTCTGGACACGTGCGCCGAACAGTACCATAGGGCTTCGGTAGGTACTAGCCGCTAATTTTCCTTAGGCTGTCTTTGTGGATTCGGTAGGTCCCTACCGAATTCTTGAGTGGTTTTTGGTGGTTTCCTTTCATTTACTCATAACTTCTTCAATATAACTCTGATTGAAGTGATTCTTTCGCCTAAATTCTCGTAATTCCATGCTTAATCCAACTTTTTATAATTCTCACAAAAGATATAATTTTCTCCTATTATTTGGAATTTAAACATTAAAAGATATGCATAAATGGTATAAAATGATGCTTAATTTAAGGCTTATCACTAGACCCATGAGCTAAACCCTAACTCTTGCCCTCATTTGAAGGGATCATATTCTCTCACTAGACAAATCACTCTCTCTAACTTTGAGTGCTCTCCCTTCCCTCTACACTTCCTTCTCCCCCTCTAAAGGCTCTAAGCTAACTGTATTATGTAAACAACCACCATTATATTAATGAGAATGGGGTAACACCGTGGACATACCTCGATTTGGGTGAACCACGTACATACTTGTGTCCTTGGGGCTTTTGCAGTTTTCTTACTCCTTATTGGAACATTTTATGCTCCAACAGTTTGATGCCGTCTGTGAGAATTGTAACAAAAATCTATGTTGGTTCATTTTCTTCCTTACTCCTAAGAAAACCCACAAGTCCAAAGAATACTGAGTACCCACTACGGGTTAATCCCACCCATTAGGGACATTTCTTCCCTATGCCAGGATGTCTTAAAAACACCTTGGTTAGGCCAAAATACCCTGCTCGGTAGGTGCCCACCGAATTCTGCTCACCGGGCCACATTCCACAATTTTTGTCGGTCCCCCACCAAATTTCACTTGGCGAGGACAGTCTCTCGGAAAGGGTCCACCAGGCAGCCCTTCGACGACCATCTACCAAGGAGCCACTCATTGCTCAGTAGCCTTCCATCGAACTCATGGAACTAGGCGACCAAGTGAGGGCAACCGATTAGTGTGTTTTTCTCCCCACCGATGGCACACCATGCAGGTTGACTTCGGGCAGCACCGATGACAACATGCCGCTCGGTGAAAATCTTCACACCGACTGCCTTCATCCCCCAAGAAGTTCGGGTCAAGGTCCAGGTACCACTACTCGGCGACGTATCATCTCATCGAGCGACCTAGCAGACGCGTTCACTGAGTTGACCTGCACAGGCCCACCGATCGCCCTCGTGAGATTGATGCATTACAGCTTTGGGCAGCCAATTGCTCATTCGCATAGGCTAAGGCTCTGACCCGACTGCGCCTCCGGATCGACGCAAGTAATCACTCAGAAAGCTCTCACCGAGCCTTGAAAAACCTCTCGGTCCCATGCCACCGTTGGCCATGTTGGCTAGAGTCCACCGAAGTCCCCTCGGACTCCTCATTTGGTAGATCTCCACCGAAGTCCTCTCAGACCCCATTTTTGGGAGCTCTCTGCCAAAGTTCCCCTCGGACCCTTTTTTCGGTAGCTCTCTGTCGAATGCCCCTTGGCTCCCTATTTGGTAGCTCTCCAACGAAGGCCAATCGGACCCCCTTATTCGGTAGCTCTCCGTCGAAGGCCCCTCGACTCCCTGTTTGATAGCTCTCCACCGAAGTCCCCTCGGACTCCTTGTTTGGTAACTCTCCACCGAAGTCCCCTTAGAGCATTTTTTTGGTAGCTCTCTGTCGAAGTCCCCTTTGACCCCTTTTTTCAGTAGCTCTCCACCGAAGTCCCCTCGGACCCCTTTTTTGATAGCTCTTCACCGAAGGCCCCTCTGTTCCATGTTTGGTAGCTCTCCACCGAAGTCCCTTTAGACACTTGGTTGGTCACCACTGACCTCTTCTCAAACATTTGGTCAGTCCTCACTGACTTCTTCTCAGCAGCCCCTTGTTGAAGCTTCCTCGAACGATTGGTCGATCCCCCCAGATCCCTGCTCTGCGGCCCGCCACCGAGGTCCCGTTGGCCACTCAGCCATCACAATTCCAGGGTGAACAACCCAGCCCGCATCAAGGAAGACCTCATAACGAGCCAAACATGACAAGCATACATAACACTCAACACATGATAGCGTACATGACACTCATACATGCCAAACATGCATGAACTCGCACATGTCGAGCATACATGAACTCACATATGCCGAGCATGCATACATGTCAAGCATACATGACACCCATACATGCTGACATATATGACACTCATACATGCTGACATACATGCATACGTACGTGTCAGATATCCATAAACTCATACATACGACTCGAACATTAGTCAGAGTACAGGTGCATCCAGCCTACACTCAGCGCTCGACACATTACCGAGCTACTCAATACATTACCGAGTATACATACGACTCAAACATTAGAGTCAGAGTACATGCGCACCCAACCTACACTCAACGCTCGACACATTACTGAGCTACTCGACACGTTATCAAATATACACACGACTCAAATATTAGAGTTAGAGTATAAGCGCACCCAGCCTACACTCAATTTTCGACACATTATCGAGCTACTCGACACATCACTGGGTAAATATT